>OZ023233.1:1197098-1893598 GCA_964006365.1 Trididemnum miniatum
CAGGTCGAATTGGATCAGTTGGAAAAAGAGGTGAAAACGCAGAACCAGATGATAAAAGATATAGAGGCGGAAAAGAAAAATTTGCTCGCTCAAAATCAAACATTAAATGAAAAAATTGAAGCTGATCTGGCTTTAATTACTCAACTATCTCGGGTAGAAGGTGAAAACTCCCGTATGGTGGAAGAGATTTCCAGGATCAAAGATGAAAACTCCCAGATGGTGGAAGAGATTTCCAGGATCAAAGATGAAAACTCCCAGATGGTGGAAGAGATTTCTAGGATCAAAAAAGAAAACTCCCAGATGGTTGAAGAGATTTCTAGGATGAAAGATGAAAACACCCAGATGGTGGAAGAGAGTTCCCGGATCAAAGATGAAAACTCCCGAATGGCGGAAGAGATTTCTGAACTTGAAACTAATTTATCTTGTTTGCAGATGGAAATTAAAGGAAGCGCAAAAATATCTGAATCGCTTACGTCGTCGCTCAATGAGAAGATTGAAAGTGAAAGAAGTGACCACGAGGCGGCGCTGCAAACTATTCAATCATCTCTTGATGAAGCGGAAGCTGCTTGCAGCGAACTTGTTGCTGAAGTGAAGAGTTTGAAAGTGTCACTGACGGAAATAACTAGTGAGAAGAATCGCTCGGATGAGCTAGCCGACAGTCGCTTGTCACTTATACATGATTACAAAGAGCAAGTTGAGCAGCTTGCGACTGAGTTGAGTAGAGATCACGAGCGAGCGGAGATCAAGTTGAACAAGATGAAAGATGATCTGGAACGACACATCATTGACTTGCAGAAGGAAATCGCAACAAAAGATGATGAAATACGTGTTGTGCTGGCAGAGTCCGGAAAAAGATCTGATCATGTGAAAGTTGTGGAGGACAAGCTGGCTGCTGTGAGCCGGAGGTTGTTGGAGAAGGAGGATATTTTGGAGGAAATGGAAAGTGAAATCGACCTGTTACAACAACACGTCAACTTAAAAACTTGCGAGATTACCAGAATGACACAGGATAATGTGAAAGCGGAGACTACGATGAATGCAAAAGTGGAAGGAATAGAAGCGAAGATGAGCGTGTTGCAAGAGGAGTTGTCGCGCACTCGAAGTGAACTCGATGTAACACACACACTCAATTCAGAGTTGCAGCTTCACAAGCAAGAGCTGACTGTTCAACTTGAAAATATTCGTGTTGAATTGCAACAAACAACCGGGAAAGTTGAATTACTTCAAATGGACATCGATGATAAAGACGAAGAATTGAATGAATTGCGCGAAGTCTATCTGCCTAAACTAGAATCTGACATTTCAGTGAAAATTGAAGAAATTTGTGAGCTTGAAAAGCGAGTTGCACAAATGAAAACTGACCGTGAAAATGATATGGAAGAAAAGAAGACTCTGCTCCAAAAGTTGTCAGCGGTTTCAGGGCAGTTTGATGAGGAGAAAATTGCTGTGAATTCCTTAAAAATGGACTTGGAAAGTGTGCAGAGTTCAAATGTGTCGCTGAGTGCTCGTATCCAGAAGTTAGATGAAAGTTTGTCGTTGGAAGTTAAATCAAAAGATGAATTACAAGCGAGCTCTGCTGCGAATATCGCTCAACAAGCTCAGAGGATATCAGAATTGAAAAATTATCTGAATGAAACGAGAGAAGAAAAGAAAAAGTTACGAAGACAATTGTCGGAGGTTGAAAATGAGAGAGAGAAGTTGGATAAGGAATTGAAATCCACTTCTGCTCAGCTTAAAGAGAAACTGGCTTGCACTCAGACCCAGAAAGATGAAATTGAAGAAATGAAAAAGATAATACGAACAAAAGAAGAAGAAGTTAAAACTATTGAAGAAGAATGCGAAGATCTTCATGAAAAATCGAAGGAAGCTCGCAAGGCGGCTCGAGAAGTTCAAATGAAAGTGGAGAATCTGGAAGCTCTTTATGATCGCATCTCTCATGATAACACAAGTTTACGTGAAGAAAATCGGAACCTGATTGATGAAATTACCACAGCTTCCCGGACCTTGATGGATCTAGAAGACCAACTCGATGCGGCTGAAAGTAAATTGATGGAAGCATCTAAGAATGAAGAAGTAGTTCGGGAAGCTGTGGTGCAGGAAAACGATCGAATCAAAGAAGAATTGGAAAGTGTTTGTTCTGAGCTCGATCAGAAAACAAATGAATTTGATAAACTAGTGACTGACGCGAAACAGTTCAGTGTTATCATCGATAACCAAAATCAAACTATAATTAAATACAAAATAGAAATAGAGAAATTGAATGATGACAAGAGGCTCCTCTCGGATGAGTCCATGGAGTTGAAAGTCCATATTGATTGTCTTCTTTCTCAGATCAACGATTTACAAATTGAATTGGAAAGCAAAAAAGTTGCCAACCTTAACCTAGTCACCTCTTGTCAGAAGGATTCTGTACAACAAACTAAATGTGGGTCGGAGATGAAGTCTAACTCCACAGAGCTTTTCCGAGTGGAGTTGGGTGAAGATGTTTGCAATGAAGAAGTTCTCAACAAACGCATAAATGATCTTGAACAAGAGTTGCGAGAATCTAATCAAGAGAAGAAATTAATAGAAGATTCTCTGGTCTACAAGCAGGAAAGACTCACCAAACTCTCCGGGGACCTTGATAATTCTGCCCAGTTCATAGCCAGAATGGAGAAGAATCGCGCGAAATTGGAGAAAAGTTTGGAGGCTTTGGTGCAAGAAAAAGTTAGTTTGGAGGGGAGATGTGAGGAGGTCGAAGCAGAGTTGAGCTCTTTGCGCTCTCAGTTCCATGTGAAGAGTGTGTCTTGTGCTGAGATGGTGGAGAAGTTAAAGATTGTGGATGAAGAACAAGTTCAACTGCAGAACAACTATGCTCTGGTTGAAGCTGATATGATACAAAACAAGGCTACGTGTTCGAGACTTCGCGAGAGCTTGATCAATCTGGAATCTAAACTTGAAGACGTTGAAGATGCGCTCCACGTGATTCTGGAAGAAAGAGATGCGCTGGTGCAAGGAGCTGAGAGAGTGGAGGAAGAAGTGAAAGTGCTCCGTAGCGAGAAGAAGCTGGTAGAAGAAAGGAATGTGCTCCTTGCTGGGGAGTTAGAGTCAGTGATGCTCGATCGCAACGAAGTCGTCTGTTCGATGCAGCAGGAAATCAAAGCATGGAAAATCGAGTTGGATGAAAGTTTGAATCGAAATAAAGAAGTGAAAGAGTTGGTCTTACTGAAAGAACAAGAAGTGATTGGTGTGCAAAGCAAGTTAGCTTCGACTTTAAGCTTCAATGAAATGAAAATGAAAGATCTTAACGATGAAATGGAGCGGATGTGCGAGTCCTTGGTCACCTTGAAGGCCGATGCTGAGCTTGCAAAGGATGAAATTGTTCAGCTGGTAGTGGACGATCTCGTCGCGCGAGTGAGTTACAACGAATCAACTGAAAAGTTGGAACAGAAGCTGGTAGAGACAACTGCTAGGACACAAAAATTATTGACCCAACTCCACGAATCGGAGCAGTCGTATTTGCGTCAAGCAGACGTGCTAGGTCACGCACGCGATGAATTAGAGCGTGTGCTTTGCGAGTCAGCGGCTGCATCGAAAGCCAACGAGCTCGTCATATTGAAGCTTGGATCTGAAATGGAGCAAATCGCTTCACGGGAAGCACATGCTGCGGATGAGATAAAAAATCTTGTCGCACGAAACGACGATTTGTCTCGCGATAATTTGACGTTTACGAAACAGCTCGATTGCTACGCGATTGACATCAGTAATCTGCAGCAGGAGGTAAATTGCTTGACCGATCGTCTTCGCGAGAGTAAAATGGAAAGAGAGAAGTTCCAACTTTGTAACGAGGAAAGTGAACGGAATTTCCACTCACATATCGAGGAAATGAAATTGAAAAATTCCGGACTTGAACTTCAAGTCAAGGAAGCGGTGGAAAAGTTGCAGGATTCAGAAAAACAGCGTCGCGAGTTCGAATCCTGCTCAATCAAATTGGAAACGTGTATAGCTGAGTTAGAAGATAAACTAAACCTAACCACTTTGAAAGGAGCTTCCGAAGTGGCTGTGTTAGAAAGTAGGCTGCAAAGCATGAGCGATGACGTCACAAAGGAGCGCTTACGTCATCAGGAGACAATAGAAGCTATTAATGTTGAACTTGAAGAATTGAAAGGCTATCGCAAGAACATGAAACTCGAAATCAAAGAAGTGAAGCGTCAAAATAAAGCGAAGGAAAAAGATATCGCCGAACTATGCGCTAAATTGGCGGCGGCAGATCGATGCTGCGCCGAATCGTCGACCAAGTGCAACATACTGACCACTGCCAACCAACAATTACAAAACCAGCTCAATTCAAACCAAACTCAACTTCACGAAAAAAATGGTCAATTAGATCGAATCCGTATCCAGATGCTTGAAAAGAAGGCGGAGTTGGAACAGATCCATTCCAAAGTTTGTGAAAAAGACGCAGAGTTGAAGGAAATCCATTCCACAGTTTGTGAAAAAGATGCAGAATTGGAACGAATCCGTTTTGCAATTTGTGAGAAAGATAAAGAGTTGGAATTAATCCATTCCAAAGTTTGTGAAAAAGATGCAGAGTTGGAACAGCTCCATTCCTTACTTGACGAAAAAGATACGGAGTTGAATCGCATCAATTTCACAGTTTGCGAAAAAGATGCGGAGTTGGATCGTATCCATTCCACAATTTGCGAAAAAGATGCGGAGTTGGGACGAATCCATTCCGAATTCGCAGTAAAAACCATGGAGTTGGAGAATAAAGACACGGAGTTGCAAAAAATCCATTGTGACGTTGATGCGAAGAATGCGGAGTTGGTTGAACTCCGCTGCGTTCTCTCGGAGAAGGATGCGGAATTAAAAAATCAAATCCAATCCTTGTTCCTTGCTGACGAGGCCCTAGCGAGTAATGTAGAAATAATTCGATGTCATGAAGTGACGATTGATAAGTTGGAAAAAGAATTGTCTATAATAAAAGCGGAAGAATTGAAGAGAAAAGAAGAGCGGATGATGTTAGTGGACGAACGATCGATGCTGATGATGAAGTTGTGTAAAATGGAAACGTTGATAAAAGACAAGGAAGAGAAATTATCCAGGAATGAAGTAGAAGTTGAAACTTTGAAGAAGGATAAACAGTTGTTGGGGGAGGAAATAATTGGGTGAGATATTGTCTCGTTTATTGTGTCCGAATGCAGCTCTTCAGGTTATTGTGCGCATTCATGTCTATAAAAACATCTCATTAAGCCCCGTGCACTGCCTGGCCTGCTGGTACCATTAAGTAATTCGTGTTTAACTTTAGTTTTGTGCTGTTCGGTAATGTTTTGGCGGAATTGCCCATATGCCTGTAGCTGAGATACTCTTTTACATCTTCCTAGTAAAATCGGCTAAATCACCACGAGTTAAATTCAATCCTTTAGAATGATTTTCAAATATTTATTCGAATAGTTCATCGTAGAAGTTTCATCCCAAAAATTTTCATAGACTAGCTGTTAGGTCATGATTAAATCCGCTATGTTTAGTTTGACTCATTCCGTCGATGAAATGAGATTAAAGATCGATGAGGCCGACGCAAAGTTGAAAAGCAGCTCTTTGTTGATCCTTGATCTTCAGGAGGAGAAGAAGCAGTTTATGGCATCTGCGCAGATGGAAGTTAATGAGGTTTGTTTGTAATGACTTCTTGTTAAATCGCCGCTTACTTACAACTCGCCCCCAATTTTCTCGCGACATGTGTCTTCGCGACATCAGTTGAATTATTATTTGTGTTTAGTTGTATAAGTATGCTCCTATCACGAGAAAGCGATCAATGCGCTATACGAGCTCGTTTAGGAGTTGCCAGCCATTCGTTTATCACACCAAGATGGGGGAATCCCGCTAAGTTTCTCTCCCAATGGCACAACAAGTAAACTTGCCGGTTTGTTCTCCACACTGTCCCTTTAATGCTGAGCATCAAGCAGGGAAGCTTTGAATAGCAATTTTAAAGTCATTGGTTTGACCCGACTTGTAATCAAACCCAAGTCTACAGATTCCGAGGCGAACGCTCTTACCACTCGGCCATCTGAGCTGTTAATTATTTCCATTGCTCAATGCTCATTATAATATCAACGATCGACCATTTAGCGGAGTAGTTGTATACATCGGTGCTAGAGATCTGAGGCTCGATTCTCGAGGCGGTCAAATCGGACATATTGTTGTCCAGGCGCGAAGCTGCCGAGATTGGCCCCGCCACTCGTTACACGCTTCGACGCAATACCGCGTGTATAATGAAAATCTTGATTTGTTGATTATTCAAGCCAGGATATTTATTCACCTCATGTTTGTTACTTCATGCAATCGCAATACAACCGGTGGTCTTCTTGCTTTACTCCTTATCTGCTATAACATACCCTGGGATAACTAATTACCACCGGCCGCTTGCACTCGCTGCGCACTTTATCAATTTATTCAATTTTCATATAATTTCAATTTTGTATCTCTACACTCTGCATGCTCAATTAAATGTTTATTTGCAGTTACGCGAAGTTCATAATGTCGCGGTGCGCGACAAACAATTTGTGATCGATCAGCTGCAAACAACATCATCCTCGTTGAGTTTGAATCTCTCTCAAATGGAGGAAAAGGTATCAGAATTTATCGAAGATAATTTGGAGCTAAAAAAATCGTTGTCAGAGTCCGAAAGAGCGAGTTCGAAACTCAGAGATGAGCTGCAGCAGAAGAAGAACAAGTTATGTGATGTAGAATTGAAACTCGAAGAACGAGATCGCGTTATCGTAGGGTTGGAAGCTGAACTCGTCATCTTAGATGAAGCGAACACAGCGCTGGAAGCAGAGGGAAAGGAATTATCATGCAAAGTGAGAAAGTTGAAAGAGAAAATAAGCAAGTGCGAGGTTGAAGTGGAAAAGTTGCAGCGAGCTAAGCAGGTGAGCGGTAGTTTGCCACACGCACTGTTACTTTGCATTGTTGCAAAGTAGATTAAATCTGAGAAGGTTTGTGATTTCTAGACATTGCCGCAACACTGTGCGGCCTGCGATAAAATTGGTCAGCGGCAGTGGGGTAGCCGGGGGGGGGGGGGGGGCAACAGGGAACTGGTCTCTCTTTTTGACGAAGCTTAATCTGAAGTGTAATTAAAACATTCTTATAAAATATGGTAAACTAATCTAAACTTGTTTCAAAAGCTCCCTCATCTTTACTACACTTTCATTTACGACTAATTTTTGCGCGATTTGAATTTCGACATAGCTTCTCCACAAAAAGGGCTTGTTAAGCATTATTGTATCATAACAGCGCAGTGGGATCAAATATTTAAGTGTAGGCTAGGTATAGAGAAAACAAGATGGTATCGCAAAAAAGCAAACGAATGTAGCGAGCAAAAGGAAAGAATGTTCAATTGAAAATTATTTAAGAAGAATAGGGACTTTTTCGCTGTGTTTCTATGTCAGCGGTTCCCAATTGGGGGTGAAAGAAGAAACTTTTGGGGGTGCGGGAAGAACTTGCCAATTTGACTGCTGGTGAAAGGTATCGTTGATTCTCCCCAGCTGTGTGTTTGATGTCTGAAATGTGCCCGTGTGCGATTGAATATGTTCATTGTCTAAGTTTGTGACGTTCCTTAACGTATGTCATGTCATAGTCTTTTCCTTGTGCTTTGTTAATTGTTCATGTCTGCGTCTTGTTCAGTTTAAGTATTGGAAGAGAGCGGGTGATGTGCGAGTTGGTAGTTGGGTTAAATTTAGAGAGAGTTTGGGATAGGAGAAATAAGGTTAACTGCTAGGTATGTGAAAGTAGTCAATTTAACAACTGTTTTTTGTTTTCTGTTTGAATATGGGGAATACGGCAAGCCTGATTGAACAGGTAAAATATTGTAGTAATCGGCTTTGTTAGCCTGATCTGGATTTAGTTCGCCCTCGTGGCAAGGTTAGGTGTAGATTTCCTTTTTGAGTCAATTTATACAGCAGTAGTCACGGTATAGCTTATCTCTTTTCCTCCACTTCTCTGCTAGTTTTGTTCTACAGCAGTTCATGCACTGGTGGTTATTTTTTTCATTAATACTTGCGTGGATTTTGCACCTGTTGTTAATTGCAATATACAGTATAATCAGGGATTATTATAATTCAATATGTGCAAGGGGTGCGAGAATGATTTTTTCTTGCCGAAGGGGTGCGGGCTTTAAAACGAATTGCTATGTGTTTCTAGTTCGTTCGTACAAAATCTTTAGATTTAGTGCTACTCTCCCTAAATGCGTGTATTAATACATTAGCACTTCAATGCTTTAGCACAGGGGTGGGCAAACTTTTTACACGAAGGGCCCCATTTGAAAGATTTTTGAAGCCGAGGACCACACGGATTGGAAGAGCAAAAAAACAGGTCAATCACGTCCGCACATGTCCTATATTCCACTCAGCATCAGTAAGAAGCAAAAATTAAGGTCCTCGGCAGGGCCGGGTTTACCAACAGGCTAGGCAGGCTGAACCCTAGGGCCTTGGAGAAAATGAGGAGTCTCATCACGAACAACAAAGACCCCTTTTTTTTTGAAAATCGACCATCAAGACCAGGCATGAGCAACACACGACCCTTTTATTTTTTTGTAGGACATCTGAGGACGTAAAGACCTTATTTTTTCTTAGCTCTCCTCCATTATTTTCAGTGGAAAGCAGGACATCTGAGGACGTGTTGGCTAGACCTTTTTTTGCTCTTCCAATCAGTGTGATCAAAATTAACCTCGGGCCTCTCATTGTTTAAATCCGGCCCTGGTCTTCGGCTTGTTTCACGGTGAGAGTTTATGTTTCTTCTGTAATTGCCCGCGAGCTGATGTTTGGCCAGCCCTGCTTTAGTAGACCCACTGCGAGACAAGCGTTTTTTTGACACCAATCCCCTCACTCCTAAAAAGTTTATCCGCCATTGGTCATTTTATGTTTGAAAATATTTGCAGATGAGCGATTGTTCTTATGAGGAAGGACGACGTCAACTCGAGGGGTCACTATCTGCTCTCACTGAGGAGGTTCTACAATTGCGAACAGATGTGAATCGGAAAGAAAATCAACTCCGTGAAAAATATACGGAGTTGGAACAAATCCATTCCGTTGTCCATGAAAAAGATACGGAGTTGGAACAAGTCCAATCCGTTGTCCGTGAAAAAGATACGGAGTTGGAACAAATCCAAACCGTAGTGCGTGAAAAAAATGCGGAGTTGGAAGAAATTCATTCCGTTGTCCGTGAAAAAGATGCGGAGTTGGAACAAATCCATTCCGTTGTCCGTGAAAAAGATGCGGAGTTGGGACAGATCCATTCAGTTGTCCGTAAAAGAGATACGGAGTTGGAACTAGTCCATTCCGTTGTCCGTGAAAAAGATACGGAGTTGGATGAAATCCATTCCGTTGTCCGTGAAAAAGATACGGAGTTGGAACAAATCCATTCCGTTGTCCGTGAAAAAGATTCGGAGTTGGAACTAGTCCATTCCGCTGTCCGTGAAAAAGATGCGGAGTTGGAACAAATCCATTCCGTTGTCCGTGAAAAAGATATGGCATTGGAACAAATCCAGTCCGTTGTCCGTGAAAAAGATGCGGAGCTGGAACAAATCCATTCCGTTGTCTGTGAAAAAGATACGGAGTTGGAACTAGTCCATTCCGTTGTTCGTGAAAAAGATACGGAGTTGGAACAAATCCATTCCGTTGTCCGTGAAAAAGATTCGGAGTTGGAACTAGTCCATTCCCTTGTCTGTGAAAAAGATGCGGAGTTGGAACAAATCCAGTCCGTTGTCCGTGAAAAAGATATGGCATTAGAACAAATCCATTCCGCTGTCCGTGAAAAAGATGCGGAGTTGGAACAAATCCATTCCGTTGTCCGTGAAAAAGATACGGAGTTGGAACAAATCCATTCCGCTGTCCGTGAAAAAGATACACAGTTGGAACAAATCCATTCCGTTGTCCGTGAAAAAGATACAGAGTTGGAACTAGTCCATTCCGTTGTCCGTGAAAAAGATGCGGAGTTGGAACTAGTCCATTCCATTGTCCGTGAGAAAGATGCGGAGCTGGAACAAATCCATTCCGCTGTCCATGAAAAAGATACGGAGTTGGAACAAATCCATTCAGCTGTCCGTGAAAAAGATACGGAGTTGGAACAAATCCATTCCGTTGTCCGTGAAAAAGATACGGAGTTGGAACAAATCCATTCCGCTGTCCATGAAAAAGATGCGGAGTTGGAACTAGTCCATTCCGTTGTCCGTGAAAAAAATTCAGAGCTGGAACAAATCCAATCCGCTGTCCGTGAAAAAGATGCGGAGCTGGAACAAATCCATTCCGCTGTCCGTGAAAAAGATACGGAGTTGGAACAAATCCATTCCGTTGTCCGTGAAAAAGATACGGAATTAGAAGAAATCCATTCCGTTGTCCGTGAAAAAGATACGGAGTTGAAACAAATCCATTCCGTTGTTCGTGAAAAAGATACGGAGTTGAAGCAAATCCGTTTGAATGAAGATAAAGTAAGTTAAGAGTTTCTGTGTGTTTATCATTCATGATTTGGATGTTTATGATTGTTTTTAGTTACGTCATGAATTCGACGCACTCGTCCGCAAGAAGCAAGAAGAAATCGACCAGCTGGGTATGACGTCATCAAAGTTAAACGAAGAGTTGACACATTTAAATGCGGAAATGACGTCAGCCAATGCGAAGTCGCTACGCTTGATCGATGAAGCGAAACAGGAATGTTTCAAGATGGCGTCGAAAATAGAGGAACAGGAAAGGATTATGGAGGAGCAAAATAAGAGAATAAATGGGGAGGAGGTGGGAAGAAAGGAGCTCTCCTCTCTCCTGGAAGCCAAGATGGAAATTATCAACGAGCTCGAGGTCAAAGTTGGGGAAATAACCTCGAAAGGCCAGGTGGGTGTTTGAGTACCAGTAAATTAACAATCAAGTTTGCGCAGTTGCTGAAGACATACGGTGTGGAAGGTCTGATATCGATATCCGGACCGGTCCAATCAGACACAGTGTCGGCACCGCTGCGATGTTTCTTCGGAGCTGTGTTGCCCAGGCGCTAAGCGGCGGAGATGGGCTCCGCCACTTGTTACACGCTTGGACGCAATACCGCGAGTGTAGACGTACGTTCACCGATACGTGACATCGCGATAGCCTGTTATTTTGGTTTATTTTACTTTGACGTTGAACTTAGACGCGACCAAACACCCGCGAAATCAACGAATTGTAGAATTTTTACCGATTCATCGCCAGGTATTCAAGAAATGTTTGAAATGACCGAGACAACGAGAAGAAACGACATATTAAACTTGACGTAGGCTAATACACTGTATATTGTCTTGATACGAGCCAGTATAGTTTGTAATGGTTGTCGCATGTTGCATAGCAGTAAACGCACCTTGATGAAGATTGAATTTTTAGTTTTTTATTAAATTTTTTTAAATTTTCGAATGTTGGACTAACGTCCGAAACTTGTTTCTTGCCATACTCAATTGTCGGCAGCGTGGCGCAGTGGTTCGGAGCGTCGTTTTTACGACGAACATGATCGCAAGGTTAGTGGTTCAACTCCCAACCTAGTCTCGTTGTTGCGTCCTTGGATGAGATGCTTCACGATGATTATCTCTGCTTGGTGGAATCCGGCAAGCAGCAAATTAAAGAAGTCAAAAGAAAATTCAACCAGAAAATTTG
This sequence comes from Trididemnum miniatum, assembly GCA_964006365.1. Classification (NCBI taxonomy): domain Eukaryota; kingdom Metazoa; phylum Chordata; class Ascidiacea; order Aplousobranchia; family Didemnidae; genus Trididemnum; species Trididemnum miniatum. The sequence continues at coordinate 1,208,738 of OZ023233.1, forward strand.
GAAACAAAGGCAACTCCTAAGCGAGTCTGGATTCGTCATACGCATAGCGCCTCCGCCGCTTTCTCGTGATAGGAGGATAAAGATGAAGAAATCAATCAAATCAACTCCTTCTCATAGCCTACAATCCGTAGTATTTTGTTAGGAGGAGTACAAGGTCCTTGAAGAAGACTGGCGTCGAAGTGAAGATGTGAACAAGGACTTACTTGAGGAGAACCGAATACTGACGGAACAGATGAAGACGAAAGAACGGCACATTGTTGAGACAAGAGAGAAGTTGTCTGCACTTGAGGTTTGTAATCGATGTCATTAACTAATTTCTCATGACGGGTACGATTACGATTTGCGGTTGGAGGTGATCGCAGCTGAATGGTTTCGCTTGGCTGCTGACTCAAGCAATGTGAAGCTCGTTGCAAAAATAGCAGGCCGTCTCTGCTAATGTTTTTGTAGAAATTGTAGATCATACAGTATAATAACGTTAAATCAAAAATTACATCTACATTATATTCGCAGTATTACGCCGAAGCGTGTAACCAGTGTCTGGGTTTATCTTCATGGCTTAGCGTCTGACCAACACAACCCCGAAGAAACATCGTAGAGTTGGCAACACTGTTTCCGATTTGACTGGCCCGGGAATCGAACCCCATACCTACCACACCGGTATAGATTTGCTTTACACCTGAACTAACCGGCCGGTTGACGTTACACTGGAAGTTCGTGTCCTTGCACATGCGACTCTGATGCTGACTCTACATTACAAATTATATCTTCATTATACTCGCAGTATTACGCTAAAGCGTGTAACAAGTGGCGGAGCTCATCGCAGCGGTGGCGAGCTGTTAGCGACACTGACTGATTCAACCGGCCCGGGATTCGAACCCCTGACCTCCTGCTCTGGAAGCTTGTGTCTTAAAGATGGGACTGTAATGCTGAGGGATAAAGAATTCATTCAGGCTGTGCTGGCTGAAACGTCACTGACCAACTCACAAATGACGGATGAGTTGAAGAATTTGAACGAGGCGATTCGAGATGACGCTGCGCGATATCGGAAGCGGATCAAAGAGCTCGTCGAGGACAATAAGACGATTGTCGATCGATTTACGACGCTAAAACGCGCTGCTGAGCTCCTCCAGAAAGAGAAAGATGTGCTGGAGGAGGAGAGGAGGGAGTGGTGTGAAAGAGTGGAGCTCATGGTGGAGCAAAAGAAGCAAGTAGAAGATGAGAAGATTGCCCTGGAGGTAGGGAGCGATGATTAGTAGACTTTGACCTAGCGTAGCGCGCAGGTTCCAGATTCTACGTGCCGGGTTCGATTCACGGCTGGAGCCGATCGCATTTGACATGTGTACCGGGTGGCTGCTGACTCGAAGAACGCAAGCTCCCTTCCCAGTGCCAGTCCTACTCAATTACTGTTAAATTTTCAGTTCGATGTAATTTAGAAGTTGGTGGGAAGGTTATTCTTAGTGTCCGTAAACTTTGGTCTCTTTAAGAGGAAGCAAACTTTGCTGTTTCGCGGTTGTATTCATCCGTCCAGGTAGACCAGGGGCGTCCAACTTTTTTGATTAGCGGGTCATTTCTGCTTTTCAAAATTTTGGCGGGCCAAATTTAGAACCATGGCGACGTTTAGCGGTTATGGAACCCATTTGAAAAATCATGGTGTACTTTTTTGTTCGTTTTTGTTTCTTGCCATACTCAATGCTAAATTTAAAAAAGCATAATATCACTATATTAAATCAGCGCATAAGGACGAATTTACTGAACAATGTAGAAAGTTTAACGGGACACTTTGAAAGCTTGAACCCTCCCCCCCCACGACTTAGATCTTTGTAGAAAATTTGTTGCGCTATGAGAAACGGCTTGATATTTGCAGAACAAGATCTCGCGCCTGGAAGACGAAAGAAGTTCGCTCCGGGTTCAAATAAGTTCATTGGCTGATCTGGAGGACGCTATGGAGCAGATGAGTATGATGAACGGAGAGTTGGAAGATCGGTTGAAGGAGGTGGAGGGGTTGCTGGATGAGACGAGCCGTGCTATGGAGGCGCTACGAGTCAGCTTGCAGGAGGAACGAGACAAGGTGACCAAATCATTATACTTACGGTATTACACTGAAGCGCGTAACGAATGCGGGATCCTTGTCCTCGGCGTCGCGCCTTGCAACACGGCATCGCAGCGGTGACGACACTTTCCCTGTTCAGTGTTTATATTGCTAATTTTATTGAGCCAAAAGTCCTCGAGCTTTCTGCATCATAATCAAATTGTTGATGCCATAGTTACTTTTAATTATGACGTCAAAAAATTGACTAGGATGCGAAATTGGACATGTAATCTTTTTAATTTGACCACCCGGGCATTGAACCCCGGACCTCCCGCGCTCATGTCATCAACCACTACGCCAACCAGCAAGGTGATCATTGAAGTTTTGTTTGATTCAAGAGGTCGTCGGTTCCATTCCTGCCTGAGTAGCACGAATGTTCTGCAAACGCGTCTTCGTTTCTGCAGCGTTTCATGACCGCGCCTTTGCAAAGAGGTGCTGTTCTTCTTGCAGTGTTGGACCAACGTACCCCCCCCCCCTGCTTTCTAGTGATGGCAGTACTTTTTCTAGTAAAATATTCTTTATATTGATTTTCAAACTTGTGATGTCATTAATATGTCATCAGGTTGCCGAGCAACAACAGACGATAGCTTTAAACGAGGCGCGATCACGTGAGGAAGTCATCGATTTGAATTATGACATCACACGGCTTCGCGATCACGTGGCAGTTGTGGAAGCGGATCGCGCGGCGGAGTTGGAGAAGTTGACGGAGTCGTATAATTGCAAGGAAGCGGATTTGAAGAATCGTTTGCACGGAGTGTTGCGCGAGTTTGATGTGTTGAAAATAGAGGTTTGTTTTGCGAGTCCTTCACAATTTACCCTGTCCGCATGTACGGGCTTTCTGCATCACAATCCAACTTGTGATGTCATAATTACTTTTTGTATTTTATCAAATATTTGTATGGAAAGCCCGGGGTGCATTTTTATGCAATGTACCCAACGTCAGCAGAGCAGCGTACATAGGAAAGCGCTGCACTAGTTTTAGGTTCGATTCTCGTCGCGGCTTCGCTTGTGACATGTGGTTAACAATCGGGTTCGTGAAGACAGGCAAATAGAATAGGAATGTAAGGTTCTGTTGTTGTTGGGTACATAACATAAATATGCGTCCGGGGTTTTGGCACACTTGTCTGGTTATTAGGGCACAGTAATATGACCCAACTTTTGCTATCTCGGAAGATGTAAAAGTTGAATAAAAAGTATGGAAGCTGAAAATATTTTGACCATGTTGAAGTTTGCGACCAGTTTGCACTTCGCGTAGATACATGGCAGGTGGAGGTGATGTCGGCGACATTTCGATGATTTGTTAAAGGCAATGGAATGCTTCATTACGGCAAATTCAAACAAGCGCGAATTTGTGTAGTCTGATACTTGAGTGTGGTGAACTTCATCCGAATGTTAACTGTCGTTGCTTGATTCAATGTTGGGTAGGTGGAAGGGATGGAAGAACAGAACTCCGCTTTAAAGATCGAAGTGACTGAGTTGAAATCCGCGTTGCGGAGCATGGATAAGGATCGGGAGCGAGCCGGAGTCAAAGTGGATGAAGTGATGCGGGATATGGAGCGAATTCAATGTGATATGGATTCATCAGAAGCGGAGAGAATCCGTTTACAACAACAAATTCAGATCCTGGAGGAAGATCTAGAAAAATATTCTGGGCAGGGTCAAAGGTCAGTCGATTACGTCATAGACGAGTATTTGGTGACGAAACAAATCTTTTCAGACTGTCGGAGGTGAAATCGGAAAATGTGAAATTAAAAAAAGAAATGGAAGCAGTGCGCGGAAAACTTACTTTAATGACGAGCACAGCGAGAAGAAAAGAGAAAGAGGTGAGATGCTTGCGTGGAAGCACGCTGTGCCGCGTGCGGACTGCGGATGCCTTTGTACTTGTAAAGAGATATTACGGCAGGATTTAGCATTTACCAAATAAACGTTGTAAAAGCCATTTTTAGTAGTTCACGATTCGACCGCTCATCAATTTCTTGTTACTAAAAGTCGGGCTTTCGGTCAGAAGGTTATGAGTTCAAACCTGAGTCAATCTAATGAGCATCAAATCGTGAGACCAGTTGAAATACTTTTTACAGCGTTCATTTAGTACATTGTTAAGTCCTACCATATTATCTCTTCGTACGCTCAAACCGACATCGACTTATTTCCTATTTTTCTTACCGCAGCTTCATCGAGCTTTGAAAATGTTAAGTGAGAGGAAAGAGACACGTGTTCATTCAAGTGTGCAAGCTAGTCACGTGAGTTGATTAATGTCTGTGATGTTTCTGGTAAGATTACCCTTTATAACACAAAGTTCAATTTCAGCTCCATTCCACTGATCCGCCGGTGCCGTCGTCACATTCCGTCACAGTGAAGAGATCGCGACCAAGACGATCGTCCAGGTTTGAATTTCAATATTTTTTGTATTGCGAAAAACTGAGGTTTTTCAAATTCTTGAACTGAGAATTGAACAGTAAATGAGGGAGACTGCGAGGTGAACTTGCGGCCTTTGAGTCAGCAGCCACCCGGTATATATGTCAAATACGATCCAGCCGTGAATCGAACCCGTCACGTAGGATTTGTAACCTGCGCGCGGTACCGCTAGGCCATGCTCGCGATTGCGTTGCCTTTTTTATTGCTCGCTTTTTGTTTATAAATTTAACTCTGTGTTTATTGATCGTTCCGTCGTGTTCTCGTCCAGTGTGGGCGTGAGTCTGAGGGGCCACTTTCCTACCACTTGTTGGCGTATTCACTTCGCAGAAAATCCATCAAGTTGGAAAAAGTGGTGCACCATCAAGCTGATGAGGTCACTACTCACCAAAAGTCTTCCCCTATAACGCGCCCCTCTGACAACAGTTCTCCGCATTCCTCCCCCGGTTGTCATGTTGAAGGCCTGCCCCATCTCGTCGACAAAGGTTAGTTCAAAACTTTGATTAGCGCAACGCCCTGCCATCCCTTGCTGTCAATGCACTGCGTTGACAATCAATGTGGACCAGCTTTGAAGTTGGGTCCAACTTACTTTTAAAATCATGTCATGAATTTACTTTTAAAATCATGTCTTTACCTTCCTCGCGGTATTACGTCGAAGCGTGTAAAAAGTGGTGGATCCATTTCCGCGGGTTTAGCGCTGGGGCTGCACACGTGCACAGCTCCCGAGAAACGTCGCAACAGTGGCGAGCCGTTGGCGACATTGTGTCCGATTCGATCGGCTGTTGCTGTAATCGAACCCAGAACTTCCTCATCAGGAGCGAATAGACCGGGCGGTTCCCTCAAATCCCTGAGATACTCTGAGTCAGTGTTTCGGGACGGAAAATTTGGGGTTTTGAAGTTTCCCGTTTCCCAGAAAATTTTTTTACATTAGCAAGGATTTCAGTGGCACTGATATCTATGCGACATAAAAAATGCGTTACTGCAAATTTTAATCCTTTTTTTCCTTACCAAAAATTATTTTTGAAAATTCGCAAAATTTTTAAGACAAAATGCTTATGAAATCAAAATTTTTTCCGCAATTCGTCTAAAAAATTGGAAAACTCAAACTAAGTTTGTCAAAACAACGTAACAAAATGCTTAATGAGATCTGAAATGTTAAAAACCAGAAAAAAAGGCCAAATAATCAAGTTTGGAAAAGTTTCCCGGAAGTTGAAAATCCGAGAAGGGGAAACCCTACCATGACTCGAGCAATGTAATCGCACAATTGCAGATACTTTGGTGAAAGTGGAAGAAAATGGTTTTCATTAATTCGAAATTATCTCCAGATTATTATTGTGGAACGTATTAATGAGCTGTGGTGACAGCAGCTAGATTTGCACGATTGTCAAAACGCATTTTTTGAGCAGGTTTTACGAGCATTCCACAAGGATTTGCCAGTCCCTACGTCATTCGACGTCAACAAATGACCAAGACTAAACAATTGCTTGCTGACGCCATCTTGCGGAACAATGCGAACGATTTGAATGGTAAAAATCTTAAAATTTTTAAGTATTTGATCCGCTCATGAAATTCACCTCTTTACATTCACCCGATCGTTTTGATTAATAGATTTGTCTGGATTGAACGTTTCAAAATTTTAATCCAAGATCTAAATATAAATCCTACTTAATTCGGTAAGATTTGCATGTTTGAAATTCCAATATTGTTCCTGGATCCAAAATCAAAATCCGCATTAATCGTTAAAGCCCCTTCGTTTAAATCCTTGGGCATCTGGTGCATCCTCTCCACTTTTACATTATTACAGGTTTCAGGTTGTATCAAGCAGTGTTCCCTCTAGAGTGAGAAATTTAAGAAAAATGCGAAATTTTTGGATAAATTTTACCGATTTTGAGCCAGAAATTAATATTGTAAAATGCAAAACTGAAAAACTTGAAAAACAAAACTTGAATATTTTAATGCAAGACTGTAGCTTGTATTTTGGAAAAGCAAATTTAATGCAAAAAATTTGTAAAAAGGGTCCTCAGAGTAGTGAAATCTTTGGGCAAAAATTTCAATGAATTTATCATTTGGGCTAATTCGCACCAGCCAAAATCCTAGAGGGAACACTGGTATGAAGTATACCTGCCATATTTGACGCAACGACGCTGAACTAGAACTTACACGTTCCGTGTTGTTTTCAGATACAAAGGAAGATCGAGATCCAAGCGCTCCTGTTACCAAAGTAATTCTTTTTGTAAACATCTTGGCATATTATCAGAGCAATAAGATTGATGTGTGTCTGTAATTACTGATCAAGCATCACCGTAGGTTTTAAAACTTATGGTAGACTTTAGAGAAAACTCAACGTAGTTTTGAACCCACGATCTTATGTATGAGAGCTGAGCTCTCAGTAACAGCAGGCTGTCCAGTCCACTCTCATTTATTTTCATTTTTTCGTGCCTCTTAATTTTTTTTGTGGGCGTGATAATCTTTTTTTTACTCTTCACTTGCTTTTGCGTGGAAAATGACCATTTTTAATTTTTTGCTCATTTGACTTGATTGTGCGTGGAAAATTGGACTTCTGCGGACATGATCACTGTTTTTGCTCTTCACTTGATTTTGCGTGGAAAATTGGACATTTCCGGATTTTTTTTCATTTTTTGCACTAAATATGTAGTTTTTTTTTCTATTTTTCAGCAAATTGCCGTCTTTTTTTTCTTTTTTATGTTGATAGCTGGCTGGACATTGTGGACACTGGACAGCCTGTAACAGATCGTCTGCTGGGTTTCTAAAACGACCAGCAAATTTCTCACTTTGCATAAATCGGTTTTCATGTTATCTATTGACAATTTGTTATCGCAGGATTTACCGTCTAAACTTGCAGCACCGCCAGATAGCAGCAGTGAGCCGCTTCAGACAGTCACCAACAGCCCCAAGCATTCGACATTCTCTCCCCCGATGAGCAGAGAACAGCAGTTGCGGTTGGGGTTGAGCAAATCTCCGTCGAAAAAGTTGGGCAGAAAGGAAGGAGAGGTCGAATGCAAAGTTCAATGAAGTTGCTTCAATGTTTGTAAACTTTTTTTATTCTTTGTTTTATAAAAAGAATCTTCATTGTACTTTCTTCGTGATTTAGTTCCAATAGTTTTATCAAGGATATGATAATAATCAATCAAGTTTTTTATTCTTGAAAAGAAGGTACCGTCGAACACATTTACAGAAAGAGAAACTCAAGAAAAGGAGAAAACGACAAAGCGTTAAAACATGCGATATGAAGATAGTAATACACACACACAAAAAAACAAAAACAACACACATGGTCGTGACACCTAAAAAAAAAGAGGAAAAAGAGAATCACCTGCAGAATATAGGCCCGATTTCATTACAAGCGATACAAAGAAGCCAGAACATATTTAATAGGCTGTAAACAGTATTATTTACCTGTGAAAGAGGCTTACATATTATATTATACATAAAATTATTCATTATGCAGTGGCAGCTCATACATAGGAGGTAGGAGCTATAACGCTTATACACTTAGCTTTAAGTGTTTTGCCAATATTTTTATTTTTTTCTGTTTAGACCATAATTTTTAAATGGAAACTTTGTTTTTTGTTAATGCAAATGACTCAACAAAAGTCATAGCAGCACCGTTGCCAGCTCAGCTAGTTGAATAAGATAGACGTAGTTGAATAATAAGATACAATCAGCACATTCAGCATGCGACCACTTTAAGCATTTACACCCTAACTCTAACTTTATTAAAAACCAAATGGGGCAAAATGTTACACTGTGTAACATTTTACCTCTTCATAAAATATGGACTTGAATGAAATTTTTCATAATTACGTTGCCCTTCATATGAGAAAAGCTTGATAAGCTCTTAAACTACAATAATTTCACTTATCAAAAAGCTATAAGTTTTACCCTTAACCTCAATTTTCTGCTAGGTATTTAGTTTTTTAAAAATATCGAAAAATTTACTTTTACAGCTTAAAATAATTTTTTTCCAATATGTTTTGCTAAATCAAACCCACAAGTCTTGCATTTTTTTTGTTGGAATCCCTTGTCCAGTAGGTTATTGTTTATAAGCTGCATTTAAAAAATTAAAGGGACTGTAACAACTTACCCCTGTAACATGTCTCCCCTACTCCTAAGACGCTACTAAAACTCCAATCTTAGAAATGTGTATTTTTACAATTATAAGAACAATAAATGTACCAACAGCAAATTCAACAAAGTTTTTGCTACGCGTCGACATTTCAATGTCAAGTGTGGCACTTTTTTTAACAAGCTTGGTAATATTCGGCAAGATCGAGCGATTTTCTTCTCGACTAAGTCGGTTTCCGACCAAAAAATTCGAGATTTTCACGTCTCAGACAGAGGCGCACCCAGGATTCGGCAAAGGAGAGGGGCACAACCGAGGGTGTGGGGGCGAAGAGGGTTGATTTTCACATAAAAAAATAACACTCATTTTAGCAAACTTTTTTATAACGAAAAAGGGCATGCAGTGAGTGCAGTTACTCGTGACAACATAGCAATATTTTCGCAGCTTACAGTATGTCTAAAAGCAGAAGCATGGCCAAAAAAAGTGAAAGGAGGCTGCAACCATTATCAGTTTGAGAAATTATAGGCTGAAAGTTAGGTTTTAGCACCTTATTACAGAGCCGAAGGAGGGGGGCATGGCACCGTGCTCCACTTGCGTGCGCCTATGTTATAAATTCGGATCGCGACTAAATCAAATCTTCGTTATACTCGTGGTATTACGCCGAAGCGTGTAACGAATCGCCGGACCCATCTCCGCGGCTCAGCGTCGGGGCTACACAGCTTCAAACAAACGTCGTAGCGGTGGCGAGCCGTTGGCAACACTGTGCCGATTTGACCGAGCCAGGATTTGAACACTAGATCTCCCGCACCTATAGCGTGTGCGCTAAGCAGTTGAGCTAACGGCCGGTCCAACCTAATTTATTACTGACTGACTTTTGAAGCACGAACACAATTGAGTAAAAAGGATGTGAACGTAACAATATCGAAAATGTGATGCGATAAAATTAACTTACAAGAAAACAGACACTAAATGACAATTTCTCGGAATGTAAGTTCACCATAAATTGCGTAGCAATTAAGTTGATAATATTGGTAATTTCGGAAAAGTCCCGTGGGCCACGGGTTGGACACCCCTGCTCTAAGGTATCGCATCCTTGTTTTTGGTAGGTTGGAGCCAAATGCGACGCTTCTCTTAGTTTAAGAAGAACGCTAAGCTGGCAGGAATGTTGTAGAGATGTGATAGTACTTTCTGCAATTTTAACAAAAATCAACTTAAATTATTAGAAGAAAATAAAACCCAATTAAAGTAACCAGGGCTGCGATCGAGATCAAAGATATTTATTTTTCGAGTTCGGCAAAAATGATCGAGTTCACAGCCCTGTTCAAAATATCCCTTCAACAAACATGCCCTAACCAGGAGCGGATCCACAAAATTTTGGTGGGGGGATGCAGTTTTGATTTAGTTTGAATGTTAACTAATTACAAAGACGTTTGGATCCAAGAAAGGGCGTTTAAGCTATTTGAAATTAATTGTTTTCATGCCAGGAACGTTATCAGAATTTTTTTAGGGGAAGGGCACCGAAGTTTTACATTTTTGAGCATAGATTTTCCGGCTGAGTGAGTTTGAAGCAAAATGAGGACAGTAGGTAACGGTTTTAGGGGGTCCGGGGGCATGCTCTCCCGAAAATTTTTTGAAATTTTGCATAATCTATGATGGCCATTTTAGTGCTTCTTGAACAAGTGTTAAGACAAATTGAATTTGAATTTTTTGCCCTTAATTTAGAGGTCTTCACCAAATACCGGTATGATGCATTTTTTTTGCACGTTCTCGATTTATGTGTACCGGTATTAAGCGTAGGAATTATTATTGTCGTCGAAGAGGTTCGAAATTATGGAAAAATTGTATATATTAAAAGCATTGTTGAAAAAGGTCCCCCACTCCTGGATCCGTCCCTGACCCGCTTAGTGACAGCTAGAACAGAGATCGCAGCACCGGGCAAACAACAGGTAACTGTTGCTGCAGTGCAGCTGGGTTTTCATTAAAATCTCTCGGAATACCGTTTATGATGCAATAAATAAGTTTTAATGAGACAACGCAAAATGAAATGCCAGCGCAGTATCGGTACCAAACTTGCAAATTTGCAATCATTCAATCTACAGTATAACAAAAAATCAAAAGTAGGCTAAACTTCGTTTTGAGAGATTTGAATCAATAAAATTAAAGCACTCAATAGGTAAACTTGAACTCGATTGTTTTTTTTTCGAGTTCAAAAAATTTCATTTTTCAAGTTCGAGTTCGGCAAAAACGATCGATTCGAGTTTGCAGCTTTGAGAGTAACGTTTGTTGATAGAATCGGGCAGGGCTAAGGCGCTAAAGCATGTTCATTTTTTGGATCCATATTAGGCTACACAATGCACATATACCTACGTCGTACATGCACACAAACGAAAATCGTTACGATTCATATGCACTGGGGTGTCCAAAATGTTCTGGTAAATAATCTTATTTAATAATTTGATTCATCGTTCCGTGGACCTAGTGTGACTAACAACTATAGTACGCTAGAATGCAGGATTGAGAGGAAAAGCTCACATGGAGGGAGCTTTGCGTTTTGGGGTAAAAAATGTCTCGAACGCCGCTTAGGGTCATCAAGAAAAGCATGAATGTTCACAGAATTTGGAAAAGCTGCCGAGAAAGAAACAGCTTCCAAACTGTGAAGTGGAACCTCTGACCAAACAAAAAGAGCAACATTTACTGGTGCAAACCATGCTCAAGCATGAGACAAAAAGTATTTCCACTGTAGGCCTACATCAGGCGACACTGCACTAAGCACTGGAAAAACTTTATGAATTGACAAGTTACTGCAAGATCACGCAAGGTTATTGCTGGCCATAGTACTCATGAGCTTGAGCGCTTGTTGTGACCAAGACATAGAAACCCAACATCGACAATTCAGCCCCTGGTGGAAGTTCTTATTTTCACCGGTAAATGTTGCTCTTGGTGTTCATAGCGTTTTTCAGTTTCGGAAGACGACACTGCTCTATTCCTCCTAATGGTTTGGCAAAATTTTGCTTTGATTTTAAAAATAAATACCGTTGTGGAAACTTGTCTTTTGTTTTTATCTTCCTGTCACTAGATATTAAGCGACCGGGTCGTAAAATAGGATTGATCCAGACTGGCGTAGGAATTGTTTTTGATTCCGAGTTTTCCGCTCAAGTTTTGCTTCTGACTTCTTTAATTTGCTGCTTGTTGGATCCCACCAAGCGGGAATAATTATCATGAAGAATTTGATCCAAGGACGCAACAACAAGGCTTGAGTGGGAGTTGAACCATCAACCTTGTGATCATGGCCGTCGTCAAAACAACGCTTCGAACCACTACGCATCGCTGCTAAAAAGTAGGGTTGAAACAAGATAAAGACGGCGATAAATGAGAGCTCAAAACTAATTTACTCGTCATAGCAATTAACCACCAACATGTAATGGTTGGTTGATTGGGAACCACCCGCTCAGCTAATGAATAACCAGTGAAGTTGTTACCTACTACAGGCACAGTTGCTGTACTGTGTTTCGTCATCTACTGCTCTAGTCTAGAATGAAGGAAACCCACAGTTCGCTTTACAAGCTCAGCCTCTCAGCCCCCAAATGTCCAATCCCTATAGGTGGACTTAAGCTTCGCCTATCCTAGTAGTAACAGTGTGTTATATTCGCGTGGCTTTTACGATAAATGAATACGAAACCATAACTAACACATTAAAACGATTCAAGAAAAAGGAGAGGCAAAAAAACGCGGTTTGGTCTGCTACGTCACTTTCGCTTCACTGAATTTGACTGAAAGGTTTTGTTTGCAGGCTTTATAACTTGTGATGTAATGTTGGGTCTCACCCCAGTTATATTTTTCTGGCTAGTGATTGTGATATTCTGTATTATTGTCCTCATTGTTTGAAAACTTCAATAACCAAAACCAAATAATAAAAAATAAATCAAATCTTTGTTATGCTCGCGGTATGTGCCGATGCCGAAGCGTTTAACGAGTGGCGAAACCGTTTCCTGGGCTTTGCGTCTGGGCAACACAGCTCCGAAGAAACGTTGCGGCGCTGGCGGGCCTTTGGCAACACTGCGTCCAATTTGAACGGCCTGGGAATGAAACCCAGTCCTCCCACACCGTTAGCGCTGTCTTTAGCCATTACGCCAATCACACTGTTATGGATATTATTATTTATTAATATATTTTCATTTCAGTTCTGCTGCAAAACATCACAAAAAGTTTGCAAAAAAAATATCACAAATTTCGTTTTAACTCTGATGTGTTAGCAAAACTTCAATGCCTTTTGTTTACGAAATCAAGGGTTGATTATGCTGCAACTAAAATGGCTGGCTTCCTATAATGGGATGATGAATAATGGCCTTAACATAGAATATACGAAAAATTTGGTTACTCCTGCATCAGATTACGATGGCCGAGTTTCTAGTGGTAGTAGTAAGTTAATAGTAAGATTTTTTGCTTTTAACCATAAAATAACGCCATCATCAACACAAAAAACAACACGGTTAAAGATAAGAAAACAGCGACAAAACGATATACGTTGAACTTGCTCAAAATGAAAATCGAGAACAAAAGCGTTAAAAAAAAACAAAAGCGTTAAAAAAAAATTAGCACAATCGCCGTGTGGCTGGTAAAGACTCGCGCAACCATTGAGCTGGGGATACGTCACTGGTCGGTGCGGGCGTGGGTTCAAATCCCACTCCTTAGATTCCACTCCTCATGAATTTAGCCTAAGATCTTGGAGGGTTAGATTCAAGTTGATTTCATGCATTATAGCATTTTTTATAATGAGATTGTACTTAAATTCTTTCACTGTTTCCCACAGAGCTCTCTCAAAATCGTGAAAAAAATCTTAATTTTGTGAAATTCTCTTCGCTTGAATGCAGAAACTGATCAACCACCGAAAGTTAATTGGATTTCATGACTCATGAAACGAACTGACCGGTTAGCTGAGTTGTGAGGACAATGTTGTCGGTGCTGGAGGTGTAAGGTTCCCGGGTGAGTATTTCGGAACGGCCGGTTGCATAAAAAATTTTCACTTTGTTTTCCAGCGATCTGATTGGCTAGCATTTGCGAGAAGAGCATGCAGTTCTTGCCACTCGTGGTCAATGAAGCAGAGCTTCTCAGATTATTGGTGATTACTCGCAGCATTATTGCGCAAATTCTCTAGTATAGCCAATCACATGGCTGGAGAGCAAAGTGGAAATTTTCTGTGCATCCATTCCGAAATATCTCGGATCGGTCAAATCAGACACAGAGTGGCTCGCCTCATCGATGTTTTATCGGAGCTGTGTTGCCCAAGCGCAACGTTACGGAGATGGATTCCGCCACTTGTAGCATGGAAGTATATAATGAAGATTTGACTTATTAATTTGATTTCGTAAAGCGACAATCACACAACAAGCCATGAAAAAGTTTTAACAGAGCAGAGAGTTAAGATTAACAGATCTTAGTATAGCAAAGTATAGTGATTTCATCTCGAAGCTTTTCGTCTGACACTCATCGGGAGAAGATCGTCAGAAATCAGTAAACTAAAATGCAAGTCTTATGTATCAACAGAGAGAAAGAAAGAGAAAAAGAAAAGAGAATTAACAGATCAGATGGTCGAGTGGTTAAAGCGTCCACCTCTGAAGCCGCAGACTAATGTTTGATTCCGAGCCAGATCAAACCAATGACTTTAAAATTGCTATTCAATATTCACAGCTTCCCTACTTGACGCTCAGCGTTAAAGGGACAGTGTGGAGAACAAGCCGGCAAGTTTACTTGTTGTGCCGTTGGGAAAGGCACTTAGCGGGATTCCCCCATCTTGGTGTAATTGACCGGTGGCTGGCTATTCCTAAGCGCATTGATCGCTTTTTCGTGATTGGAGGCTAAATATGCATTTTTTTGTTAAACCAAATGCTGCTCGAATGAACATTATACGTCCAACCTCTGTCCCATGGTGTTAATCATTTTAAATTGTCCTACCGAAATTCTGGGATGAAAATGAAATGAACAAACTTCTGTCACGTTGCGGTGCCTAAGTTTCAGACATTTGTGATTGGTCATTTGTCACCACGTGATTAGCAGTTTATTTAGAGTGGAAGCAGAGCAGAAAATGATAAATGAAGTTGTCACAGTTTAAACAAGAGGCCGTTATGGGCTCACAGTTAGAAACGAAACAGTATTTTAAAAAATGACCTCGATTTTAAGCTTTTTGGATTGGCAAATTGCAATGGATTTTTGTTTTGGATTACTGTTGTATGTGTGTTTTTCAATTTATCGCTGCAAATATTCTAAATCAATACCCATTCTAAATCAAGACTACGGCTTAGTATATTAGTCTTGCGTAATTCAGTTAAGAAATCTGAATAGGCCTACATAGGCTAATAGCTGAAAAGAATAATAATTTGACGTCACACTTTCCAAAATGGGGTCAGTAGCATTGGATGAATTATTTGATATAGTGTTTACTTGATAGCTCGTGTTTATATTATTCGTATTATCATCACGAAAATAAACATAAAAGAGAAAAAGAATACGTGCTTGGTGGTAATACCGAGAGTATTATGAAGTTTGAACTTTTGAAATTGGTGAACATTAATTTGTGTTATTTTCTTATTTGCGTAAATCATGACGATACCGGCAATCACTGCACTGACGCAGCCCATAAATCGAAACTAGATTGTGACGTAATATTTGCTTGTGTGTTTGTTTAGACTTTCGTTTGAAGTTGTTAGCCACAAAAGAAACTTGTGTTACAAAAGAAAGCTATTGTGAGTCATAATAAGCTGCGCTTATATTTTGTGCACGGTTGAAAAAATTTTCCTTCTTTTTCAAACTGTCGTTCCCACGCAGTGGTCTTCTATAAACAAAACCAATCTTAATACGCGACTAGACGAACTATTTCGCGCAGACGAGGCAAACTGAAAGCTGAATGCTTTGATCGCAGTAGAAATATAGAAAGCAGCTTAGGTTAGCTGGTAGCAAATCGCTTTTTTTCGCTTCGCTGTTTCATGCTTTGATTAATTTTGTTCTGATACAGCTGAAAATAACAAGACACTTGCCAGAAAAGACAAATGGCTGTTAGCGTTGTCAACAATTGGCTTGTTAGTTTTGTTAAGCTCATTCGAAAAGCTAGACAAAGTAGAGATAAGTAAAGTTTAGCAGTTACGTCATCAGGGCGTGAGAATATTTGTGTAGATGTTAAACATTTTTTGTACAAAGATTAGAAATTGTTTGACCTTTCAAAATACCGACGTTATCAAACATATTAGGACAAATTTGTTGGTTTTTTCTTCCTAACTCAACTCTGGTTTATATACCGGTAAAACAGAATCGTTTTCTTTTCAGCTTTTTAACGCCATCAGTTTTATCAAATACATTGTCTTTTGTTATAAAATATTTGAAAATTTTGAAAAATGTTGAGCCTACAGTGCTCCTCATTTAGCCTGTCCACATGTCCGCGTTAGCGGTTCCAAAAGTCCCCTGGCTTTCTGCATCTTGACTGATTCATTATGTCATAATATTAAAACAAGTGATTACGACATAAAAAGTTTAAGTATGATGCAGATAGCCTGTCGGTTTTTTGGCTCACTCACACTGCACAGTGGACACGTGGACAGCCAGGGTAGGGTTTCGATACCCAAAAAAGTAAAGAAATAATCGATTTCAATGGTAGTTTAAAAAGTAGAGAATAAAGAATATTGTAATCGATATTTGATTTTACACTGAGCCACTGTTCCCTCTAAGATTCTAACAAGTGCGAATTTACCCAAATATGAAAATCGCTCAAAAATTTGCCCAAACATTTAACTGTTTAAAGGGTGTTTTTCAAGTTTTGGAAGAACTTTTATTTAAAATAAGTGTTTCTATGGTAAAACACTTTCATTTGACTCCAAAAAACTTTAGCACTTTCAACTAATTTGCGTTTAAATCTTGATAGCAATGGCAAAAATTGAAAAATTTTTCTCAAATTTCGCACCTTAGAGGGAACACTGCACTGAGCATTTAGCGGTGTACGCCAAACATTTTTTGTGATGTCCTCACATTCATGTGGTAACTTACAGACAAACGACGGACGTAGTATATGCGAAGCAACTTTGCTATTAAAAATCTTTTTTTTGTTGTTTTTTTTTGGGGGAGGCACAAAAAAAATTTATCAGCAAAAACAAGGTAATGACATACCGACGATTATTTTAAATTTACTAAAGTGAGATAAAGTAATCAGGACAAAAAGAATCGAATATGGAATATCGAACTGTGCCGAAAAAAAAGTAAAGACAATGCCATATTCGATACTCATTCAAAAAAGTAAAGGCTCCTGTGCATTCGATGAACAAAAAGTAAAGAATATCGCAATCGAATATCGTTGACAATAAATTTTTCCCAACCCTGTGGGCAGGTTAAATGCGTAGCTTTATTTCAACAAAACAAATTCCCGAACTTTAATATATTTTTCAGTTATTTCAAACAAAGAATTTCAATTGATGAATTGAACTTGAATCTAATACATCAATTCATTGCTTAATCTTATTTCAAAAGAGCAGGTTTTTACAATTATTCACTAAATTTTGCTGCACCGTTTTCTAGTTCTGATTTCGTTGATTTCTGTGTTGTCTGTAAGTATTTGCGTTATATTTTGAATTCGCTTATAATTGCGTTGTTTTAGAGGAAAACAAGCAGCCAGAATAACTAAAACATTTTTTAATTAAGTTACTTGACGTTTCAAGATGTTACATTGCCAAAATTAAATTTAGCGCAAGTACCTGGCGGACAGCGTACAATGTTCAAACAAAACATGATTTTAGTTTTGATTCTAACATGTTCATTTTAATGTAGCAATAGTTTATGCATTTTTTCATTTGAACGTTGTAAGCTGCTCTCCAGCTCATTTTACTTTTAACAATGTAACATCTTGAAACGTCAAGCAATCAAAAATGTTTCAAGTTATTCTGGCTGCATGTTTTCTACTGAAAAAAGTCAAAAGTTCCAAGGATAATGCTTCGAAGTTTATAGAAAACCATTATGTATCATTTCATCGCTACAATAGTTTCTGTAAATTGATTAATATATGTGTAATATTCGGAATACAATAAATATGGGACGAAAATAGCTTATGGAGGAAAAATAAAGCCACTGAAAATCTCAGAGCTGGACGTTTCGACAACTTAGATTCAGCTGCCATCATCATCAGTGTGGGCAAGTTAGTACTAAACTGCTTTGTGCTGATGATGACAGCTGGAGCTATGTTGTCGAAACATCCAGTTTTGAGATTTACTTTATTTTCCTACTTAAGCTGTTTGTAATTTGTTTTGAAATCATCAGAAATTCGACTGAGCTGTTAGGAGAAACGATTGGTTTGAAGAAGTTTTTTTGAAATGAAGCGTGTAAAGTTTTTGGGTCAACCACTCTGCAAACAATATCTTCGTGAGCCCTTGACAGGACTTTCGAAAACTTTTGTTTTTTGTCTGCAGATATTGTCAGCTGTTAGTTTGGCCAGGCAAAAATTTTAGCACCTCAGACAAGTAGTAATTTGGGTTACACATCAAAATTGTGTAGTTTAGAAGCATTCTTTTGGATTTATTGGACCCAACGAAGATTTTTCAACAAGAACTTTTTTGTTTTGAAATTATTTTTTGGAATAAAAATGCTTAAAAGTTGAAAAGCAAGAAGATTCAAGATTTTTGTGGATTATTATTCAAGATTTTTGTGGATTTACTGAAAATGCGTTGGATTATTGTTTTCTTCATATATTTTATTTTATTTTTTCTACACACTAAAGCCGCTCGTCGACCACCAAAAACTGTTCGTAAGTACACAGATAATTTGGTGCAGGAATAATTGTATTACTTCCAAAAAATCAAATCTTCGTTATACTCGGAGTGCAGTATTACGCAGAAGCGCGTAACAAGTGGCAAGGGCCCATCTTCGCGAATTAACGGATGGACAAAACAACTCCAAAAAAACGTCGCGGCGGCGAGCTGTTGGCGACTTTGCATGCGATTTGACCGGCCCAGGAATCGAACTCCAGACCTCCCCCCCGATAGTAAGGTACTTAACAACTGTGTAAATCGGCATACCGCGTTATGTGTGCAGGCTGCTGCTCAATCCAAGGTTTTTGCAAAGAACGAATAGTGGCCAACTTGCCCCAAGTTTTAGTGCTTGGTGACCGTGATTAGTAAATTTATAAGTAGTTTCGCGAAAGTTCGTTTAGTCCGGGGTGGTAAACGTAGGGACCTCTTAAGTTTTGAATGCGGGTGGTAAACGTAGGGACCTCTTAAGTCTTAAGTTTTGAACGTCAGAACTTCGTTAAGTGTCCAACACACCGCTGGAATGGATTACATTAATCTTTCTTAAAAACTGCCTCACATCCAACTACATGCTGTATTTGTGGCATAAAAACCACGCAAAAGTCTCTGATTTTTCCGTAAAAAAAGATCTCACTACAGAGCCGGCGCCAGAGCAGTCGACTTAGGGGGGCCAAGAGTTTATCAGAGGGGACCAAAGTTTGAAATAAGCACAAAAGCTGCTGTTTTCAAAAAATCAACCTTGTTAATTGAGGGGCCAAGCATGTTGATTATGGGGGGGCAGGGCTCCCTGGCTCCCCCTTGGCGCCGGCCCTGTCTCAGTATGAATGCTTAAAAAATTTGCGACGTAATAATCGTTGTGGGCCGCTGTGTTTTGTCGGTTCCCCACCCCTGACTTAGTGTAATGGTGGGTCAACACATGTACATGTGAACAACAAAGGTTTGGGTAGTTTCGATTGGTCGGACATTTTCAAGAAACATTGCCGATACGAATCAGAATCAAGCCCCGCGTTTCTGAATTTTATATCAATTCATAACTTTCAAAGAAGCTTCTCTTACATTTTCATACACGTTTATGCAACTAAAGTGAAATTTACTGTGAATTAATCAGTAGTATTCCGTAACATTCCGGCCCGCTGTTCGCGTAGTCACGTAGTGGTTAAAAAACATCTCTATCTCGCTGGAGATCTAGAGTTCGATTTCCGGGCCGATCAGATTGGAAACAGCTGCGGCGTTTCTTCATGAGTTGTGTTGCCCAGACGCTAAGCAGTGGAGATGGATCCTGCTACTCGTTACACGCTTCGGCACTACACCGCGAGTGTAATGAAAATTTGATTTGACTTTTGCAAGAACATTTTATTATGTTTGGGTTGTTGTTAAAAGCAAAAGAAAGAGGTGGTTCAATTAAAAATGTTATAGTTGCGTTGCACAATGCTCAACCAAGTACGATGCAAAGCACTGTAGGGGGTTAGCATTAAGGCGCGCTATAATTACGTCATAGAACAAACTTTAGTTTTAATAATGCTTTAAGCAGGTCAACAATGCTGGTTGTGACAAATAAAACCTCTGTGAATGCATGGTGGAGTTTTCCTGAGCTGATAATTTCCAACTGTGACGTAATAAGCATTGGTTGAAATTCAATAATCCTCAGGCTTCCAGCGAGCTTTCATTATGAAGGCTGCGATTGTGACGTCAGTAAACAATTCGGTACAAATGAATAAGTTAAATGTGGAAAAGGAGTTTACACTTGAGATTTAGAATCTGTGAACAGCTTATTTAATTGTTTTACCTTCACAATCTACAGTAACTATGTGGTTCTCAATCGTTTATGGCTTGTGGTCCTCATCGTAGATTCTCTCATCACCAGAGGACCCTTACTAAGTGATGCAATAATTTTCAGTTGATATTTCATTGGTGCTGGCTACAGCTGTCCGCTAGTCATAAGTAGTTAGTCATCGCTAACAAGTCAAGAAATTTTGCGCTTGTGGTACCCCTGGTTAATGTCTCCTGGTCCCCGGAGAAAAACCCTTGACTTATTACTTGAATCTGAATTGTTATTACGTGCAAAAGTAAATCCCCCCCTAAGAGCAGATATGGCCCACTCCTCGTTTCACCATGGTCAAAGGATAATTTTTGGGGACCACGTGGTCTCCATGTTTACAACCAGACCTCGGTTTGTTTGAATTGCAATTTTACAATATTCCTGTAATTTGAGTATTTTCGTTTTAATCGAAGTTGTTGTTATCGCTTTTTCTCAAGTGCTTAACTATTCCTAATCCGGCGATTCCAAAAATATGCACGTTTCTCAGCAATTCAGATAATTACTATCGCTCATATTGCTGCTGGCAAGATATAGGTGACTTGCGGTGAGCGCAGTGGTCAAGTGGATCATCTGCCTCTGGATCTGTAAACTTAGGTTTGATTCCCGTTCCATCAACAGTGCACTGAGTGAGACTGAGAAGTTAGCTTAGGCTTTCTAAAACAGCAACCACAGGAGATGTGCTTAATTGCAATCGGCTCCCTCCCTGAATCGAACCCAACGCGAAGGAAGTTTGTACTGATATGCGAAGCAGGTCGTGCACTGTGCAATCGAAAGTGTTTGTTTTGATTAATCAAGCGAACAGTCGCGCCTTCATTGCTTCGTATGAAATATTGCGTCAGTGCGATGATTGAGTTGTCGAGTATGGGGTATCTGCTCTTCTGAACTCGATCAAGCGTTGCGTTTTAAACACGATTTGCAAAATATTTCAACACCTTTAAATCGTGATAGAAAGTAACGCATTACTTTCTATCGTAATGATCAAGTGGTTTGTGATGTTCAAACACCTCAAGCTTACGAATTTACGTTTTAACGATGCTTCAAAAACAACCTAAAATAATCTCACATAACGAGGCAAAAGCACGCAGAAGTTCACACTTTCTGCGCAAAAATGGAACGAAATTGATTGCAGATTTGTTTGATGAGCTCTATATCGTTACATGCATCATTTTTCATCCAAATTTGACTTCAAAAAGTTGCAGCGTGCTTCACATAAGCCAGTACTCCATAATCAAGTAGAAACACGAACAACTCTTTTAAAACATTTCACTTGAGAAAAAAGAAATCGAAATCAAATCCTCATTATATTAGCGATATCACGCCGAAGCGTGTAACGAGTGGTGGAATACATCTCCGCAGCTTAGCGTCTTGGGTACACAGCTGCGAAGAAGCATCGAAACGGTGGCGAGCCGTTGGCTGGGTTCGTTCTGACTAGCCCGGGAACCGAACCCCAGACCTCCCGCACCGATATTGGTGTCTTGAACCACAACTCTAACCGTTTAGTAGAAAAGTCCGTCATTTTTAAAATCTTCTTTCATGTTAAGCCAGTGGTTCTCCAACTTTTTTAACGTTTCGACTTTGCGGTCCCTAAAGATTTTTTCTATCATTCACGGTCCATTATTTCCATGCAAAATCATGTGAAGAGCATGAAAAAAGGTCATCACGTTCGCACATGTCCAATCAAGCACAATTCAATGGTATGATTTATCAGAAATCCGCGACCTCAGGGACTTTCCCACTGTGGATTTATTGACACATTTATACAAAACAAAATACAAACATATGACGCAGCAAGCACGGGGGCAAATTTTATTTTTGCATTGTGGTGCATGCTTATCCTCCTATCACAAAAAAAAAAACGATCAAAGCGCAGCAACGAGCTCTTTTAGGGAGTTGCCGGTCATCTGTCCACCACTTTAATGAGGCTATAGGGGAATCCCGTTAATTAAGTGCTTTCCCCACGACGCAACAAGTAAACTTGCAGGCTTGTTCTGCAAACTGTCCATTAATGTTGAGCGTCAAGCAGGGAAGCTGTGAACTCTGTTTTTTTTTTTCGGACATTGTCCGAATTTTTTGCTCAACGTCCAAAATATTTGGAGCTATTTCGAACAAAGTGTCGGAAAAAATTTTGCTTATAGCACAACGATACGCTTATGGCGGCTTCATGCTCATTAACTTAACTAGAATTTCGCGACTTCTTTTTGCAACTAAACCGCTGCCACTCTAACGTCTTACGAGCTTTTTGTAACATGCGTACTATTGCAACATTCTCGCTTGTCAGCAAGGAGAAATCGTTTTTGCACTTTACCATATTTCGGAATCACAGTATGTCCAGACGCTTAGAACGATTGTGGCTACTGCAATATCGCGCACGGGCTTCGTTATTAGTACTCCTTTGAGATTTCTAATGACAGCTTGAAACAATTTGTTGCTTTTGATTTTTTGAGTGAAGTTGTGAAATATTGAGCTAAAATAGAATTTTGAAAGATGAGGTTAATTATTGCGTCTTCGGAAGAAAGTAATTTAAAAAAGATCATTTTCGCTAAAATAATTTTCGTATAAGCATTCCGTGTTTTTGCACGGTTTTGACGTGATCAAAGTTTCGTTTTCAAAACTAGTCTTGTGTTTTTGTGAAATGCCGTAATATTGACATTTGATTTAGTTAAGCACGTCGTTGTCAGTGCTGGAGTGCTAGGGTTCGATTCCCGAATCGCTCAAATCGAACGCAGTGTTGCCAACGGCTCACCACCGCTGCGATGTTTGTTCGGAGCAGCTTCGCCCAAACTCTAAGCCGTGGAGGTGAACCCTGCTACTCGTGACACTCCTGCGTAATACCGCGAATATAATGAAGATATATTTTTTTATATTTTTATGTGATTTATTGTTGCATATTGAACAGAGTCTCGGGCCTGCAGACCCTCATCATATAAATGTGCGCAAAAATGCTATTATTATCCTCGCAAAGGACCAAGATGTCGATGTCACAATGGATTCGCGATTTCGAAGACCAATTCGAAAGACTGCGTGGGTAAGTGAATTTATGCTGCACACTACTGCCATTTCCTTTCAGTAAACGAGCTCGCTTGAACAAGAACATTGCTCGTTTCTCATCGATCTTGAAATGTGTATCGTTGGTTCGATTCTCTGGCACGAGCAAGTGTGAACAAAACAGGGTCAGGTTTAGGCAATGAGAAGCCCTGGGTTATTTTGGTTTCATGTTCACCGCTAATGATTAATGATCGGATCATCTCTAAATAAATAAAGGTCTTCTATTCGTGGACATGGTCGATGTCCCCTAAAAAGTCTTCCGTATTCGTTTCGAGCCTTTTCGATCGTGATGAGACTCCTAGGCTTCAACCTGCAAAGCCTATTGGTAAATTTGGCTCTGGAACTAACTTCTACTACGTTTATTTCAAAACTTTGTACTTTACCTCACCGTAGTTGTAAGATCAGCTGCATAGTGTTGTTTTTCCTGATGCCGAAGCACTGACATTTGGGTTTTATGGAAAAGTGGTTGAGAAACCAAGTTACGATATTTTCAACATAGAGTGTCGGTGATTGTCGCTTTTAAGTGAGACAGAAAAAGATAATCTCTCAGTTATTTTGGTCTTCAATTACTGTGGCTTCACTAGACTAATCCTCATGGCTTTTTAAAATGAAATGAAATGTTGTGTGGTTTTATGGCGCTTTATAACTACTACAGTCCTTTAGCGCCAGGACTAAATTTTGTCAAGAATTCACTGATGTATTTTATTCTCTGTTTATTTCATCCTCCGCGCTACACTTAATTGCTGAGCTTTAAGCAAGTGTAACAGCAGGTACCAGTTTTAAAGTCTTTGGTGTGACCCGACTTAGAATAGAACCCAGTCTACCAGCTTCCAAGGCGAACGCTTTTAACCACTAGGCCATGGCGTAATTGAGCTGTAACAAATTGTTTCTTTGGTTTCTTTAGTTTGCTCTTTGCTGAGCGGCAACCGACAAAGATGATTATCCAAAATTATCTTGTTTATAGACACAACAACAATTTTGTTTGAAGTACGACGTCATATAAACGGTTATAGTAAACACGCACGCATAACAGACAAGCAGTTTGATTGGTATCTGTTTGAGTTCCTGAGAGGTTTTTTGGTCAAATTACTAAGAAGAAAGCAAACAAAAATTGGTGCCCAGTATGACGACGTTGTTAACAACATCGCTATCCACGCAGGAGATTTGGGTTCTATTCCTGGGTCGGTCAATTCGAACACAGTGTCGCCAACGGCTCACCACCGCTTGGACGTTTGTGCGGAGCTGTGCTGTCAATGTCCAGGTGTTAAGTCGCGGAGATGGGCCCCGCCACGCGATACACGCTTCGGCGTAATAAGGCGAGTATAATGAAGATTTGATTGTTTTTTTTGCTGGATAATTTTCAAACACTCGACATGTTTAGATGAGGATGAGTGTTTGGTAAACAATGGAAATTGTGAACATTCGTGTTCCAACACTCCGGGAAGTTACTGGTGTTCGTGTAGACCTGGATACAGGCTCGCAAACAATCAAAGAAACTGTGTTCCGATAAGTATGTGTCAAGTGTATCATAGTTGTATCAGTGAACTAGAGTAAGGTTTCATCTGAACAGTTCATGGTTGGTCGATTTTTTGGACTAAAAAACATCTTTGAAACTTCCCAGTAATCACGTTTCCTAACAATTAGACTATTGTAGTTCATTTAAATGTGATTCCCCCTCGACATTCGCGCCAATCACCATTACAAATCGGATTGAATTTCATCGCTATTATTAATCTGGTAATGAGGTCGTGAACTCGATTCCTGGGCCGGTCAAATCAGACTCTGTCGCCAACAGCTTGCCACCGTTGCGACGTTTCTGTGCTAACAAGGCGCTAAGCAGTGGAGATGAACCCCGCCACTCGTTACACCCACCGCGTAAGACAGCGAGTAAAATAAGAAATTGATTTTTTGATTGAATTTTATTTCCAGTATGATAATTTGATGCGAAGAGTTTGTGCTACTTACTCTCTGCTGCTTCAACCTGTCTCGGTCTTTCTCGATAGTGATAGTTTTGGCAAAAGTACGAGACATGAAATTCTTGCTGATTTTTATTGCTGAATTTCAAGTGTTTGGGGTCGTCGATGTGTCTAAAATTAGCATTTTCTTGAAAGGTCGTTTATATTTATTCCGTGTCCTTTCAGAAAGTTATGGTTTGGTGAATTTTGTGAGTTGTGTGACCACCCCTTACATAACATCACGTTTCATGGAGCTGTATCAAACTCTTCCGAGGTGTGCTGTGAAATTGATCGTGTTAATTTGACAGGTTTAAATGAAAATGAAAGAAACGCCATTTTGATTTTGAAAATTATGCTTTTCCATATTTGTTAAATTGTTTGTGGTGCAAACTTTTATTTCATCGTAACACACTTTTTGTCGACTTTAACAACCGAAAATGGAGAAGTAAAATTGTTACTCAGCCTATTGGACCTATCCTCTTTAAAATCAAGAGATCTCTAAATAAAGGCTTAACTCTGTAACTTAAAACGTAGCTGCGACAGACAACCGATTAACTAGTAGCAAGTTTCTTTTTGCACTTAACCTCAGTGACCTCTGGATTAGCCAGAAATGCTTGATGAATGTGCAAAATATTTGAGGTCAATATTATCCGTATGTTGCGGTAATGAGACTCTATTTTTGGCTGGCTTGTCGCTACATCAATCACATTTCCACGGATGTTTCTCATCTTCGAAATCAAAAATCAAATCTTCATTAAACTCCCGGTATTACGGTATACCTCAAAGCGCGTAACGATTAGCGGCATCCATCTCCACGGCTTAGAGCCTGAACAACACGTCTGCTCCGAAGAAATATCGCAGCGGCAGCGGCGAGCTTCTGGCGACACAGTGTTTGATTTTACCTGCTTGGAAATCAAACCCAAGACCTTCAGCGCTAATAGCAATGTCTTTGATCACTTCATCGACAGGCGATTGCGCTGGTATCTGTAAAATTATCTTACCACGATTTTGATCTTCGGTGAGATTAAGTCATTGACAATAAACACAAAACGGAGAACATTCTCGCGCTAGTTGTTCAGTTTACAGCTCGTTTGAAGGATTAACTAACCACGTTTGATTTGTACAGATATTCAAGCCGTTTAACCTGCGTATGAAAAATGTACTAATATCTCTAAACATGCTTTCTACGAAACAATATTTCGTTCAGTAGTTATAAGGACGAAAAAGATTTCTCAGTAACTTTAAAAAAATGGGAAGCGGTTTTTTCTTGCTTTTATTGTTTAATTCCAAGATCTAGACTTGCCAAATGTTTGTATTTAGTTGCATCTTTATCCTCCAATCACAATAAAGCGACCAAAGCGCTATAACGAGCTCGTTTAGGAATTACCGGTCACGTGTCAGCCAATATAATATAGAGGAATCCTCAAAGTGCCTTTCCCAACGACAAAACAAGTAAACTTGCCGGCCTGTTCTTCGCACTGCTCCCTTGATGCTGAGCGTCAAACAGAGAAGCTGTGAATACCAATTTTAAAATCATTGGTTTGACCCGACTAGGAATCAAACTCGAGTTTGCAGCTCCAGGGGGAGACGCACTTACCACTCGGCCATCTGAGCCAATAAAGTATGCTATGCTAATTAATTAGCGACGGTAGCTATTAAAATATTGAAGTTTTTTTCTAAGAAAAACAAGAATAATTGATGTACTTGTTAGCCTAAAGTTACAATCTACCGGTAGTTTAGAAGCAATGCACAGTGCGATATTCTTCATTGAGATACAGAGTTTGCTGATGAAGTTTCATCAACAACATTAATATTTGAATTGAATTCTACATAAAAATTGCACGAGAAGCGCAGTAAGCCCGGTGGACGAGTGTTAAGAGAGTTTTACTTTTAATCACAAGATCCTGGGTTCGAATCTGTGTCTACATTAGCGGTCAAACTGCGGAACAAGTCATAGAATTGGTTTTTACAGCGTTTATTTAGCATGTCTGTTTAAGGCTTATCGTAATGTTCCTTTTTAGACTTATTTCGGTTCTGCAAGGCCTATTTCTATATTAATATTTCAGTTGTTTCTTTTGCATCATTTTATATTTTGTATACCGCAGCAGCTTCAGCTGATACGAATTTACATTTATGTGTTTGGAGTTAGCAGGTCACTAAACCCACTTTCAAATGTCGTTTTTTTTTTTTTCGTCGACAGCGTTCAGAAATTGACATAGCTGTTTTGCTTGCTCCATAAATCTCATTCAATTGCTTGTTGCACCTGCACGGTGCGAGTAGATCTTTCTGACAAGTCGAAGTTAAGATTCCGTATTATGGAACATATCACTTTTCTCTGATTTTGGGTATGAATTGGGACTTAAACGCGGTTAAAAGGCTTAGAGGTTTGAAAGAACTCTGCAAATGTTTGGACGTTGCTGTTGAGTTTATCTGAGTAGCAGTGGTGCAAAAATGTCCCTTTTTGACAATATTAAGAGTAAGGAGAAAAAAATTCCAGGTTGACACAGGCTAGATGTTCGCTGTCTTCTAAAATGCCATAAACAGCATTTATTTTAAGAAATGAAAATAATGCCTCAGTAATTCTTACAACTGTACGTTTTAACAACATAGATTCAGGCTGCCGCCATCATAAGCAAAGCAGTGTTTTCGGTTTTGTTCTGTCTTGCTTACACTGCTGATGATGGCAGCTGAATCTACGTTGTCGAAACGTTCAGTTTTCAGAATTACTGTGGCGTTAGTTTTCCTCCTCAAGCTATTTTCGTCCTATATTTATTGTATTTCGAATATTTCCTTTGTATTGAAAGGCTCTATTTCGATTTTTTGTTTCATCTTTTAGCGCTTGATGCACTTTGTAACGCTGATGAAATCAAGGCGTCTGGTTTCAGTCTTGTTTTTCTGTGAGCTTCTTGAAGTGATGTTAGTAATGATGATTGCTCACTTCGTTTCAACTCAAATTCTGCTGAGAAAATTGGTAAAGAGAAAGGAACTTTACAAAGATAAGAAGCAGCTGTACTTTATCAATCAATTTAATGCAAAGGAATTGGTTCACAACGATAGGTTGATTGATTGGAAAGGTAGTCATGCTACAAATACCATGGCCAAGAAAAAATGGAACATATTCAAATAGTACAAAGACGTTTCGGATAGAATGCATTCAATCTTAGTCAAATTTTATTTGAAATTATGGAGAAATATTTTTTCACTGTTTAAAATTTTGGGGCATCGGGGCATGACAGAGCATAAGCACCCTCTAAAAATGGTTAAAGAGGCATACGCTACTCTTCAAAAAATGTCATGCACCCCCGGCGTGGGTTTCGAAGCATCTGCGCCGGATTCCTTCCATCTCAGTGCTAGTAAACATCAGCCTACTTCCCACTAAATCGACTGACGGAAAATTTGAAGCCATTCACTAGTTGTTTTTGCAGAACAGGGTGTTCCCGTCATTGCTTGCGTTATCTCGTTCATGATTTGGTATTTTTTACCATGAGATATCATCATCAAATTAAATCTTCATTTATACTCGCGATATTACGCCTAAGCGTGTAACGAGTGGCGGGGTCCATCTCGGCGGTTTAGCGCCTGGGCAACACAGCTCCGAACAAACATCGCAGCGGTGGCGAGCCGTTGGCGACACTGAGTACAATTTGAGCGGTCCGGTAATCGAACTCACGATCTCCCGCGCAGGTAGCGGTGTTTTCAGCCGCTACGCTTTTTGAGATATCATTGCGTAACACAAACATTTTCTTCATGCCGATTACTGAGCTGATTTGCGCAAATTTCGAGATAAGTTTGAAAACCGCAACAGATTTTAGGAAATAGGTTGCATTAAATTTTCATTTTAGGCGTAATCAGCAACCGACAAAACAACTGTGAAAATATGTTTCCGCTGATAAAAAAATGATTTTGAAGGCACTACTTCGTCGCATTTGCTGAACATAATCGCGGCATATAGTCTTGTAGGGTTCCGAAAAAAAAAAAAGGGAAAATGTTGTTTGATTTTAGGTGCTTTTTCACCTACTAAAGCTCTGTAGCGCTGAAACTTAATTATTTTCTCTAATGCGGCTGCTGTACAATATATTTTACATTGCAAATGGTCGAGAAGTAAGAGCATCCGCCTCTGCAGCTGTAGACTCGGGTTTGATTCCAAGTCGGGTCAAATCAATGACTTTAAAATTGCCATTCACAGCTTCCTTGCTTGACGTTCAGCATTTAATTTAAAGGGACAGACTGGAGAACAAGCCGGCAAGTTTGCTTGTTGTGCCGATGGGAAGGCACTTAGAAGGATTTTCCCATCTTAAAAAGGTAGTCAGGTAGGCTATCGCTTCGGAAGGTAGTCAGCAACGCATGAGCGAGCTCGTTATAGCGGTTTGATCCCTTTTTCGAGACACGATTATATTGCTACTTGACTAAATAATAAAACAAATTTTATCACTACTATTTCATTCTTCCATTAACCCTGATGCTCAGAGCTGATCTGAGTAACTATGGATGCCACTGTTTGAGTTTTTGGCTCGACTTGGCCGAGTATCGAACCCCGTGTTTCGGCTGCAAAATAAACGCTGGAAGCATTCATCCTTGTTGGTGTTTGCTTGTTTAAAATGTGACAGGGGATAGCAGGGAGGTTGCCTGTGAAAAATTACGGAGAGGGGGAGATGTCAGGACCGGATTTGAACAATGAGCTTTGCTTGCCCATAGAGACCGATCTCTGGAAACAGGTGTTCATGCTTCAAAAGAGGGGGGGCGGTGCGCCGGTGGGCTCCTCCATCCGGTTGCCGGTGGCCCCTTCCCATCCGGCTACTGGTGGCCTCTTCCCATCCGGCTACGCCACTGGGCGACATATAAAAAGCATGGTGGAGAGAAGATCCAACCATTTAATCAATTTTTAATATCAACAATGGATAGAGCGTAGGTTGCTGAATTGATTCTTCTCGGGAAAATTTTCTGAATGGTTGTTGTTACGAAAAGAGCAAAAAATCCATAATCTCTTCGGTCTGTTTCAATATCGCCATTTTTTTTTTTTTTTCTTTTCCTTTTTTGGCTTTTCTTAGCTTCTTTAAAAATTTTACCATAGTTGAATTATGATTTTTTGCTGTGTTTATCGACTTGTTAGATCGATTTTGTGTAATTTTTATTGTTTCAATTTTTGTCAGCTTCCACCGACTGCGTTTCCGGTCATCCATGTCAGCACTTCTGCAATCGAACATCCACCGGTCACGTGTGCTCTTGTCGTCGTGGCTACCGGTTGCATAGCAACGGAAGAAACTGCATACGTATGTCTGTCGACTTTTGTAATTTTGTTTCGTTTTTTGATACTTTTCACACCTATCAAAGCATTTTAGCCTACTATTGTAGCTTGATGCGCGTTGATCGCGTTGCGAGGCCTATGTACATGAGACTGATGTTTTGTGCATTTAACACTACACTTAACAGATCAGATGGCCGAGTGGTGGGATCGTCCGCCTCGAAAGCTGCAGACTCGGGTTTGATTCCGAGTTGGCCCAAATTAATGACTTTAAAATATTGCTATTCACGGCTTCCCTGCTTGACGCTCAGCATTAAAGGGACAGTGTGGAGAACAAGCCGGCAAGTTTACTTGTTGTGTCGCTGGGAAAGGCACTTAGCAGGATTCCATCTTGGTGTAGTAGACAGATGGCCGACAACTCCTTAGCGAGCTTGTTATAGCGCA
Source organism: Trididemnum miniatum (assembly GCA_964006365.1). Classification (NCBI taxonomy): domain Eukaryota; kingdom Metazoa; phylum Chordata; class Ascidiacea; order Aplousobranchia; family Didemnidae; genus Trididemnum; species Trididemnum miniatum. The sequence goes on from OZ023233.1 coordinate 1,239,604, forward strand.
TTGATCGCTTTCTTGTGATAGGAGGATAAATATGCGGTTAAATACAAAGTATTTCGAAAATGTAAAATTGCTGCAGCCTGATCGCGAAAGCGGTTGATGTTCACAGCAGGAACAATGCCAAGATACTGAAAACCGCATGAAATTCAAACCCGTGTCAAAATCAAAAATTAGATGAGACCAGACATACTAGTAACGTAACATGCACAATTACCCTGTCCAGATGTCCAATTTCAGTGGGCTTAAGGCTCGCAGCTCTTAGTTCTAGTTTCTGCATCATAATCAATTTTTTGACGTCCTTATAACTTTTTTAATTATGACATCAAAAAATTGACCAACCGGTTAGTGCAATCGTTAAAGACACCGCTATCGCTTCGGAAGGTTTATGGTTCAATTCCCGGGCCGGTCAAATCGCACACAGTGTCGCCACCGCTTCAATATTTTTTGGAGTTGTGTTGCCTAGGCACTATGTCGCGGAGACGGTCCCCCATCACTCGCCAGGGTCGTTAAACGCTTCGGCGTAATAGAGCGAGTATAATCAAGGTTTGATTTCTTGATCAAAAAATTCATTATGGAGCACAAGCTAGATCCACGGACCGCTGGCCGGAATGGTGCACAGTTGGTGTGACGGTCTACAACCATAAAGGTGAATGAGATTTCCCAAAATGGTTTATTTCCCAAAATAGTCGGCAGCGTGGCGCAGTGGTTCGGAGCTTCGTTTTTATGACGACCATGATCGCTAGGTTAACGGTTCAACTCCCAGCCTAGTCCCGTTGTTGCGTCCTTGGATAAGATGCTTTACGATGATTATCTCTGCTTGGTGGTATCTGGCAAGCAGCAAATTATTATTACAGAAGTCAGAAGAAAATTCAACCGGAAAACTTGGAAACAAAGGCAACTTCTAAACGAGTCTGGATTCGTCCTCCGCCGTTTTCTCGTGATAGGAGGATAAAGATGAAGAAATCAATCAATCAAAAAGCTTTGGCAACTTTTTGGTTTGTTTTGTCATTGCAATTGCATTACACCTGCGCAGTATTTATCGCATGATTATGTAACGATACAACAAACCAAAAATGTTCCATTGAAATTGAGAAATTTTATATACAGCACTGTCAAAAATCAAATCTTCTTACAATCGCAGTATACGCCGAAGCGAGTAGCAAGTGCCGGGGTTCATCTCCGTAGCTTAGCGTCCGGGGCAACTTGGCTCCGAAAAAACATCGCAGTGGTGACGAGTCGTTGGCGACACTGCGTCTGATTTAAACTGCCTGGGAATGGAACCCCAGACCTCCTGCACCTGTAGCCACGTTAAACAACTGAGCGAATCTGGCATTCAAGTTATTTCATTGAAACAGCACAGTTAATTGTGATGTTACAACATGACGATTCAAATACGGATGGTGCGTTCTCATTAACGTCATAGATCTATTGATTTTAGGAATGTGCTTGTACGGAAACGGGGGCTGTCACCATATTTGCAACAGGGAGGGAGACCGGATGTTTTGCACCTGTCGTCCACATTACATGCTTTCTGATGACGGAAGAACATGCCGAGGTACGTCACTGATGACGTAAAAAATATCATTATAAGGTCATAGCTTAAAAGTGATCGGCCATCTGTCTACCACTCCAAGATCAGGGGCATATCCGGGGGGGAGGGGGTCGCTCGTCCCCCTCCCCGCTGAAACATAGGCTGATATATATCTCCAGTTAGCGAAACAGTGGAAACAGGACATTTGAGGACGCGTTGACCTTTTTTTGGCGGGTCTTCATCGATATTTTCAGTGGAAATGTGTGAACAGGAAATTGAGCCCCCCCTTTTCAAATTTCTGGGCACGCCCCTGAAGATGGAACAATCTCGCTGAGTAACTTTCCCAACGAAACCACTACTGTACTTGCCGGCTTGTTCTCCACACTGTTTGTTTAATGTTGAGCGTCAAGCAGGGAAGCTGTGAATACCAACATTAAAGTCGAAGGTTTGACCCGAATCGAAATCAACCCAGAGTCTACAGCTCCAGAGGCTAACCCTCTTACGACTTGGCCATCTGATCTCTTTAATTCCTCGGAGTTGATCCTCCTTGTTCAAAAAATTCAAATTGCTGAACACAGGAAATAGCTTAATATTCATGTAGTGACGTATAGTCATTATGTTTTGTCAACTCTACCTATATTTGTAATGATGACATCATTTTAAAGTGTCTGTGTTTTAGTTGGTGTCATGATACGCTTAACTGACTTTCCAAGTGTTTTTATCTTTGAAATCACGTGACTCATATTTGCCATTTTAGTTTAAATTGGCGTGAAAATTTAAGATTAACAAGTTCCTCACTGTGGCAATGATCACGTGATCAGTCATGTCTTTGATCGAGCGGATGCAGTGACGCCACAAAAACACCAAAAGTTTCCTTATTACAGGGGTGAGGAAGCGGCTAAGCGCAGCGGACCACATTGATTGCATAATATTTTCAGCGGGTCACATTTACCTTTAATTTTTAAAATTCGCTTTAAAAATACACGATTTTACGTTGCAACTCGCGTATCAATTAATCATTCAACCTAGGAAGTATTACTATCCGCTGTATTTCATTAGTTGATTGGAGCTCGGAGTATGGGATTGCCTAATGCCTACTGCTGTAGCTTATTGCTAGTTGCTTCCTAATTTGATGCCAAAGATGAAACTTCAAAAATCAAATTTCAAATCTTCACTATATCCACAGTATTACGCGGATGTGTAACGAGAGCTGGGCTCATCTACGCCGCTTAGCGCCTGGGCAACACAGCTCCGAAGAAACATTGCAGCAATGGCTAGCCGTTGGCGACACTGCGTACAATTCGACCGGCCTGGTAATCGAACTCTAATCCTACCGCTCCGATAATGATGCCTTTGACACCTACGATATCTGGCCGGTGTAATTCGACATAATTATCCCGATTTCGGATGTTTGTTGGTCGCTTTGTCTCTGAAAACGTAAATCTACGTCATATAATACAGAATTGTGATGCAGAATGACTACAATTGTTCTTTTTGCTTAAAAATCGAAAAAAGCGAAACCTGCAGACTCGTCTGTTAGACACAAATGTTTACCCTTTTTTATTTGGACTGACTGATCTACCGGGTGTTTACTTGTTTACAACATTTATATTAGATAAGGTTTGTAAATTGTCAAACGTTGCGTATGTTTACAGAAGATTTTAACTTTGTCCATCGGATATTTGCAATTCAGGGGCAGATCCATTAATGCACAAGGGGGGTGGGGGGCTAAAAGTCGAAAAAATCCTTACCTTTCATTTTTTTTTGCGCCAAAAGGATACAATGCATCAAGATGTTTAACTAACATTTTCTAGGAAGCCTGACCTCTCTCAGCCCCTCTCCTGTACTTGCCAATGCAGGTAACTTCACTGCGGTTACATTTTAAGTCAATTCATGGTATTCTGAGCGAGAAAACTGTAAAGTCAAAATCAAATTTTCATTATTACACCGAAGCTTGTAACGAGTGGCGGGGGACAAACATCGTAGCGGTGACGCGCCGTTGGCTACACTGTGTCCGATTTGAGGGGCCCGAGAATTGAACTCTTTACCTTCAGCGCCATTGTACTTACGACTAGTTTGGCGCTGTAGGGCCGTAATAACGGTTGGTATAAATTTTTATTGGTTTTCAAAATGTCTCCGACATGGCCCCTACTTAACGAGTTCAATTGACGACAAAGTCGATCGTATTTATCCCACGCAAGCTCACTTTACAGTCTTCTTCAATCTGTTGAATTTACAAGTTCAATATCGAAAAATAACGTGTTATTGATTTATTTTTCATTTACGTTTTGTCACTCATTTGTTAGCTTCTCCCAACAATTTGACAATTTTTTTGTTTGTTTCAGTGCAGCACAGTTGTGCAGTGGACAACGGAGGGTGCAATGCGGCGTGTGAGGACACACCAATAGGAGTCCAATGTTCATGTAGTGCCGGCTATCTGCTTAGAAATGACCAACGATCTTGTCAAGGTAATAAATACGCAAACACTGTGGCAAGAGCGTTTGCCACTGGAGCTGTACACTTGGGTTTGATTCCAAATCGGGTCAAACCAATGACTTTAAAATTGGCTTTCGCAGCTTCCCTGCTTGACGCTCAGCATTAAAAGGACAGTGTAGAAAACAAGCCTGCAAGTTTACTTGTTGTGCCATTGGGAAAGGCACTTATTGGAATTACCCCTTCGTGGGGTGGTAGACAGATGGCCGGCAACTCCTAAGCGAGCTCGTTATAGCACTTTGATCGCTTTCTCGTGATTGGAGGATAAATAATAAAATAATTATGCAACTAGACGAAAATAAACTGTTCACCGATAACTTAGAATAGATAATCATGCTGTTGTTTGAATGCGAACTAGTGCTGAGTCGTGATTTTCATTTTTCGTAGGATAAATGGGCTTTGTGCGTCACAATCATTTTTAAAATGTCATAAATGAAAGTAGGATTGTAGCAAACAAAATGAATCTAGAGGCGTGAATCCTGGGTTTTGGAAACAAAGGCGTCTGAGACCATGTATTGTTTTGGCTGGCTTCATGGATGCATGTCGTAACTCAGAACTGTAACCAACCAATAACCGCCAGTTGACACAGTGGTCAAAACATAGCTATCGACGCTGAAGGTCGTGGGGTTCAATTTCCGGCCAGTCAAATCGGACAGCAACGACACAGAGTCGCTACCAGCTCGCCATCGCTGCGGTGCTTCTTCGAGGGCTGTGTGCCCAGACATTCAGCCGCGTCGAAGGACCCCGCCACTCGTTACACGCTTCGGCTTAATATCGCAAGTATAATGAAGATTTTTCAACTTTAATTTTTACAGATATTGATGAGTGTGCTGACAACAACGGTGGATGCGAACAGGGGTGTCGAAATAGTCAGGGAAGCTATATTTGCACCTGTCCTGCTGGATACAAACTCGCATCCGATGAGCGAAGTTGTGTAGGTGAGAAACTCAGATATACTCACAGATACTCACAGTGTGTTTTGAGGGGAATTATTCATGAACAGTCGACTCAGTGTGCTGAATTTGAATAGTTTTGTCACTTTAATTTGTTACAGTGCAATTGCACAGGACTAAAATATCATAGTTAAAAGTTCGCAAGCAATAAACTCTGCGCGAATAGCAGGAATTTGTTGCCTAAATCTGCAATTTGCTTGTTTGCAAAAAGTTTTATTCTTTCCTAAGCTGTTGGCTACAACGAAGGCTTACATTGGTATTCTAAAATCATTGTTAATACAGCGATGTTTCATTTCAGAGCATTGTAAGAATGCGAAAACAAAACGAAAACATAAAGATAAAACAGCATGATTGAAATTTGCTGAGTCACCATTTTTTCTAGACATTGACGAATGTCACTTGAACGACACCTGCTGGTCGGGTTGCGTCAACTCCCCTGGAAGTTACACGTGTACTTGCGACAAAGGATTTCAAAAGTTTGCGGTAAAGCGGTGCGGAGGTAAGTCTGGGTAACCACTGATATCAATGCTTTTCTAAGGTTTTCCTTGGGGAACCGTGTAGCAATTTTAAAAGAGAGCCAATTTGAACTGTATTTAAAAACTGTTTTAATAAAAATTTGCAGATTGTGAGACCGCTGGACAGTTTTGAGAGACCGTTTCGGTTTCTCAAAACGCCTTAAAGAAAAAACACTGACTGATATTATTATTCTCAGATATGTACGATTTTACACGCAATGACGCATCCCTGGGGCCACCGGGACGATGCCCCCTCTTTTTTAGGTGAACCCTTGTTTAAAGTAGGCCTAAAACATTTTCATAAAGCAACGAAATGTGTCAAACTTTGGCCTTTTTTGTAAGTTGCTCCTCCCTAATTTTTTGTTGGCTACTCCCTGAATACAAGTCCAATCTAGAAAGCGCTAAAGTTTATTGAATGCTTGCAGGAAATCATTTACTCTTTGATTTAATTTTTTCACGAACCCGTACGGCTAACAGAACAGAAGAGAAAATTCAACAGTAATTGAGGGAGACTGGGAAAAGTGCTTGCGCTCTTCGAGTCAGCAGCCACCGGGTTTATATGTCAAATGCGCTCCAGCCGTGAATCGAACCCATCACGTAGGGTCTGTTACCTGCGTGCGGTGCCGCTACCCATGTCGCAGACAAAATTGGTTGGTAAAATTGAGAAATATTTAAAAAGTTTTGTATTGCATTGCTTTGCATAATGGTGATTGTAGCTGCGCCATTAATGCTTTTATATTAGGAACTGCGATACTACGCAGGTTGCAGATCCTACGACACGGGTTCGATTCACGGCTAGAACCGATCGCATTTGACTTAATATACCGGGTGGCTGCTGACTCGAAGAGCGCAAGCCCACTTCGCAGTCTCCTTAAATTACTGTTCAATTTTCTGTTTAATATTGAAAATAACTTTAGTTATATTTTATAAAAAAATAAATATTACGCCGAAGCGTGTAACGAGTGGTGGGACCCATCTACACAACTTAGTTGCCTACCTAGGCGGCACAGCTCTGAAGAAACATCACAACGGTGGCGAGCCGTTGACGTCACTGTGTCCGATATGACCGGCCCGGGAATCGAACCCAGTATCTACAGCGCCGACACAGATGTCTTTAACCACCACACCAACCGGTGGCCGGTCGTGAAACAACTTTTTTGTGACCCGCGAGCTTTCTAGTCCGGTTTCACTTGTTGAGCTGTTATCCTTTTTTTTAGATATTAACGAATGTACTGTGAATAACGGCGGATGCGCACATTCGTGTGTTAACACATTTGGTGGATACAAGTGTTCGTGTAATCGAGGATACAAATTACACTGGAATGAAAAGGATTGTGTCCGTAAGAATTGAACATTGCTGATTTGTGCATCCCGTTTTTGTTCATGACAACTGAACAACAGCGGTTTCATTTGCTGGCAATCATCCTGTCCACGTGTTTCATTAAAGGGGGCCAAAAGCTTACAGGTTTTTTACGTCACAGTCAAATTTTGATGTCATAATTAAAATAATCATTACGACATCAAAAGCTTGATTATGATGCACAAAGACCCTGGGCTTTTCTTTTCATTTAAACAGGACATGTGGACTGTGGAGTTGTGGACAGGGTGATTATTTGTAGCGCCACCAGCTTATTTATACAGTAGCAATAGTATAGTTTCAGCTACATTGTACACGTCCTCTGTTGTTATATTTAGGTAGTATTTTTACTTCGGGGTGTTGCAAATTTTGCGATAAAACTGGTGTAAGTGGTTTTGCTGAATCAAAAATTTTATTGAAATCAAATCTTCATTACACTCGCGGTATTACGCCGAAGCGTGTAACGAGTGGCGGGGTCCATCTCCGCGACTTAGCGCCTGGACAACACAGCTCCGAAGAAACGCAGCAGCGGTGACGAGTTGTTGGCGACACTGTGTCCAATTTTAGCTTCCCGGGAATTGAACCCCAGACCTACCGCACCGATAGCGATGTCGGTAACAACTGTAGTAGCTACCGAACCATGTTAAAGGTAATATCTTTTTTGCTGTATTTAGGCAGTGTACCTGTTTCGTTGATGCAAATCTTGGCAGCAATATTGTGCTTGTGCATTCGTGGAGTGATTTTGCTGAGGGGAAAATGATTCCGAACAAAAGAGAATTTGCAGTTTATAAATCAGTTTTTCTTAACCATATATTTCAAACAGGGGCCGCGACGTGTTACACCCTGCGGCGCTTGCCGCCCCCTGCCCTCCTCCGTTGTGTGAACCAGGAGTGTTTCCTCGATTGTCGAACAACTAGCAACTTCCTTGCCTATTACTCCCCAACCCCAAGTTATAAGTATGTGTGTGGCAGGGAGGAGGGTGGTCCCCCCAAATCACGAACAAAACGGGGGGAAGTGACGAGCCGACCTCTGTGGTGGAAGAATAATCTCGAGGTGAACGACACACTTCCGGATTGCGCAGGTGAGCTCATTGTTGTCGAGTTCTCGTGCTTTCATGGTGCGAAAGTAGGGGCACCCGGGTATTGCTAACCGTTTTTTTGACAAAGCCTTACTTAAACTGTGCTTGGTGTATGCTTAATGCTCGAACCCAAGCAGACGTTTTCAGGCCTATGGTGATCTGCCTTCCTCCCCCCCCCCCATTTACACACGGTGCTATAGCTAGGCTTCTGTGGTGGAGCGGTGTTGTTGGTTCTTGTTTCACTGAAGAAAAACCTCTTGTAAAAATGGTGGTCATTCACCAACCGTCGTGATTGTGGTAGTTACAGACATCGGTATCAGCCTGGAAGTCTTGGGTTCGATTCCCAGGTTGGTCAAATCAGACGCTGTCGCCAACGGCTCGCCATTACTTCGACGTTTTTGTGTTGCTCCGGCGCTGAACCGCGGAGATGGGCTCCGGCACTCGTTTCACGCTTCGGTGCATGTACCGCGAGTATAATAAAGATTTTTTTGTTTATCTGTTTAGCTCCTGCTAAACAAGTTTACTCGGGAAGATTCAGTCTGAAGGTCGATCACTGCCACTTGCTCAGAGTGTCCACGGCTCCAAGCTCAAGCACGCATCAACACCGCGGTAAGTTCATCTCTGCTTCATCGGGTTTGATTCCCAGGCCGGTCAAATCGGATACAGGCTCGCCACCGTTGCGACGTTTCTTCTGAGCTGTGCTACTCCGGCGCAAAGCCGCGGAAATGGGCCCCGCCACTCGTCACACGCTTCGTCGCAATACCGCGAATATAATGAGGAAAATTTTGTTTCATTGCGTGCGACAAAAAATCAACTAGGTAGTCCACATTTGTCGTTTGAGTAAGTCAAAGCCCATGGGCTTGCTGCGTTACAGTTAATTTTTGATGTCATAATTCCATTTTTTCAGATATGACATCAATAGTTTGATTATGATGCAGAAAGTCGGTCGGCTTCTGGCCCATTTAAAGTAAACATGCGAACAAGGTGACTGTGTCCTCGTGGAAATACGCACTCATTCTTTGAGAAAGTAGCTTGACGTAATTGAACTAATCAGTGCGATGTTTAGCGTCAATCAACTATTTTTCGATCACTTGCGCGACAACGAAGAAACGAAAACGAACGAAAGTGATCGTCAACATCAGCTTCAACTATCGCTTCTCAAGTAGTGAGTGTTAATGTGGTGAACGTCATGCATCTGCAGTTCTGGACAGGGCACCTGCAGTTCTGGACAAGACACCTGGCAGTTCTGGACAGAGGGCCGTATGTAGACTATGAGGGTCACGGAGCTATTTTTAGGGGAGCTCCATGTGCTTTTTTTCTGACCCAATTTTGACCTTTTTTTAAAGAACATGATTTACTGGAGGGTCCCTTTCACGATAGCCCCAGGGCTGCAGCATAGCTCCTTCAATCCGGCTGCTACCGGGGCAAATCCCAAATTTTTTACGTGGAGCTTTAGAGTAAAAAAATACTCATCTTATCCGGCTTTGCACTTCTAAAGTATCGGAATATCAATTATTAAAGCGAGAAATTTATGGAGGAACGCGAGCCCCATTAGCCCCCCTTCCTAGATCTGCTAATCAGCCAGATGAGGATCGAACGCATGGCTAGCGACCCTTGGACTACCAATTTGGGCGTTTTACTAATTGAGTTTAGTAAATTTGAAGCTTTTAGTAGAATTTGCCATTAGATTTCTGGTTACTTGATCCCGTCGTATTGTTTGGATGAAGTGGGTCCGGTGATGTGTTGAATTTAGAGGGAACCTATGCACAATAGCTCTGAAACCCAGTTGCCCATCGGGGTGGGTGACTTTTTTTTTAATTCCAGGGTCCAAGCTCCCCCTTAGCGGTCCCGCCAGTGAGAAGCAAAATAAAAGTATGATGCAAAACACTTTTCATGGTCTTTTTGACAAAATAATATTTTTTGGGGGGCATATCTATTCGTCCAGTTTGCACATTTCTGAGACACGGCTGGGTGGGCGATTAATTGTTATGTGTTTAGAATGCCAGTTGATGTAGTGGTTAAAGGCATCGCAATCGGCGCGGAAGTCTTGGGTTCGATTTCCGGGCCATTCAAATCCGACACAGTGTCACCAACGGCTCGACGCCGCTGCGATGTTTTGTATTGTTCAGGATTTAAGCCTAGAAAATGGACCCCGCCACTCGTGACACTCTTCGACGCAATACCACGAGTACAATGAAGATTTGATTTTTTGTTTTAGAAAAATGCGATGCGAACTGCAGAAGAGCAAAGGCAAATCGCGCTGGAAAGAGAATGCTGAACACCGTGAAACGCTCGATCCGGCGACAATTATTCCGCTTGGGATTCAACACAGCCAATCTTTTAATCCGTAAAAAGTCGACCAGTAAAAGAGAAACAAGGCCCATTCCAGGAATCCATTCCCCAGCTGGTTGTTTGTACGGGAGGACCCTGGATCCGAAAAAGAGTTGCGGTAAGACGAGGAGCAATGAATTTTAGACTGCAAGATGGTCGAGTAGTTAGCCTCTGCAGCTGTAAACTCGGGTTTGATTTCAAGTTATGTCAAACCAATGACTTTAAAATTAATATTCACAACTTCCCTGCTTGATGCTCAGCATTAAAGGGGCAATGTGTAGAAAACTTACTTGTTGTGCCATTGGAAAGAGACTAAGTGGGGTTTTTCGTCTCTGAAAGGCATTGGTAGGCTGGTGGTCGGCAGCATGTGAAGTAAAAGTTTTATTGTTTTGCCGAAGTAAAATTCACAGCAGAATAATACTTAAATTCACTTTTAATTTTTGAATCCTTTGGCCCTACTCCAAATACCTTCAGGTCAGACGATTCTCGTTCGCTGTTGCCTAATTTCATAGTTTACGAATGGCAAAAAACAGAATCAGTCTGCTAATTACAAAAAAAAAAAACATTTAAAGGACATTATATTTCGCTAAAGCAACATCATCAGTCCTTATTCAAATAGAATGATTCTTAAGGACTGAATAAGGACTGATGATGCTGTTACATATAGCGAAATATATCTCCTTCAAATAGATCTTGTTATAATTGGCAGACTGATTCTGTTTTTTGCCATTCGTAAACTAGAACAATAATACTTCCAATTCTTCTGATGCAGTATGCTTTATGCTTGCTCTACTATTTTCTATTTTCATAGAAAATAGAATACTACTTCTGATGCAGTATGCTTGCTCTACTGCATCTGATGCAGTGTGCTTGCTCTATTGCATCTGAAGTAATATTCGCATAAAGAAGACAGAAGTATGAAATTAGTTTTTACTAAAGGTGTTAAAAAATACAACGAATTTAAAACTGACAATAAAAATCTTTTAAATGTATTTAGTTAACTAAAAATAGGCCTTCAAAGTTTAAGATGATGACGTACTTAAGTGTTATTTGAGGCGTGCAAAATTTACAGCTGCTTTGCTTGTCAACCAATTTTGTTTTGACCGGTTAAAAGTCAAACGTCTTTACTCAAGCTTTACTGCAATCTCACTTGGGAGAAAGGCTTTTGACCTTTGACCAGTGAAAGCCAATTTGGTAGACGAACATTGCAGTGGTAACTCTTGCACACCTCATTGCGTCAATAAAACCTTAGTACGTCATCATCTTTCAAATTTGAATTCATTTTTTTCAGCCTTATGCGACTCTGGAACTTTTTTTAACGTTTTGACGTCACTATGCGAACCTTGTCCCCCTGGGACGTATCAAGGAAGAAAAGGACAACTTTCCTGCAACCAGTGTCCCAGGACCGGACTAAACAATAGGGTTTCGTCCGTAGCTATCCAGCAATGTCCAGGTATGGTAGATTTAAGAAGCATGGCGTAGTGCAGTGGTTCTCAACCAGTAATGGGCCATGGAAACATTTTGACGTGGGCCACAGAACTTTTTAAAAAATTGCTAGATTTATTGAAAAATTCTGTTTCATTTGTGTCACTATGGTTAAGTTTACACTTTTGTGTTTGTTTAGTAGTTTTGACGGTAGTAACAATGAATGATGCTGCTGTTTTTTTGCTACAGAGAGATAATTTTTATTCCATTTATTCAATTAATAGTGTGTAGTTTCGTGGAAAGATTGTGACACTAATCTAGGCGATTGTCGTAATAGAACATATTTCTCGTTGTGTTGGTGGCGTGATGCAATCAATGCCTTCTATTGCGTCATGTATGGACTTAGAGTTTAAGCGGCTACAACTACAGTGTGGTTCTCAAAGTAAGCCACTTGGCTCCCTAAGGTGGAATTTGCAAGTTGAAGGGATAAACAAGGGTGGATCCAGGGGTATGTGGGGGATGCATTCCCTCCCACCAGCCATTTTCCAAAATGATTTAAATAAATAAAAATTTGTCATAATTTTGAACCTCTTCATAAAAATATGCCTGAGTCGCCTTAAGCAAGTATAATCGAAACTGGGCGAAAATGCATCATATTTGGTAAAGTACTCAAAATCAAGGGCCAAAACTATAAACAAAATTTGCCTGAAAATTGCTCAAAAAGCACTAAAATGGCCATTACAGTATGCAAATTTTCAAAAATTTTCAGGGGAGCATACCCCCGGACCCCCTAAAGTCGTTTTTGTTACTTAAGTTGCTTGAACTCAACTCTGCTGAAAAAAAACTTTGCTTAAAAAAATGACGAACTGGCGTAGTGGTTTGGAGGGTCATTTTACGACGGTCATGATCGCAGGGTTGGTGGTTCAACTCTTACCCAAGCCTCGTATTTGGGCCCTTGGATAAGATGCTTAGCGATAGTTATCCCTGCTTGGTGGAATCTAACAAACTGCAGCAAATCAAATCAAATAAAAATCAAATCTTCATTGTACTCGCCGTATTACGCCGAAGCGTGTAACGAGTTGCGGGGCTCATCTCCGCGGCTTAGCGCCTGGGCTACACAGCTCCGAAGAAGCGTCGCAGCGGTGGCGAGTCGTTGGCGACACTGTGTCGATTTTACCGGCCCGGGAGTCGAACCCCAGACCTCCCGCACCGATAGCGTGCGCTTTGCAACTGAGCTAACGGCCGGTCCTGCAGCAAATCAAAGAAGTCGAAAGCAAAACTCAAGCGGAAAACTCGAAAACAAAGGCATCTCCTAACCGAGTTTGGATTCGTCTTGTGCATATCGCCTCCGTCGCTTTCTCGTGACAGGAAGATAAAACTGAAAAAACCTAAGCCCCAACCAATCAAGAACCCACGCAAAGAATAACTAGGACAAATCTTTTCCACGTTACGCTTAATTGAAATGGGTAAATGGGTTATTACTGTACAACAAATAAAATAGTACATGAATTAGTAAATGGTTTCGAAGAACTCTAATTCGATTTTCTTTGTAACGACGTCGCTATCAATGCCGAGGTTTGGGCTTTGAGTTCCAGGCCAGTCAAATAAAATACAGAGTCGCTAATGACTCGCCCCTAAAGCTGTGTTGCCCTGGCACTAAGCCACGGAGATGGGCCTCGTCACTTGTAACAGGTTTCGGTGTTTTACTTGGTGTATCGGTTAAGAGCGTCTACTTGGTAGCCGGTAGGCTGGGGTTTTATTCCCAGTCGGGTCATACTAAAGACTTTAAAAATAGTATTCGCAGCTTTCGCGCCAGGCGCTCGGCACAAGCGGAAGTGCGAAGGGTTTTGTGTATGTGTTGTTCGTCATGTTATGTCCCTTAACAGCGTTCAATCATTCGTGATTGAAAATTGTAATGGGCCGACAATTGAAAATGGCCTAAACAATGTGTGCTTGCACCCGCTGTCCCGTACCTTTACCTTTTACACCTCGAGTATGAAAAATTTTGATTTTTTACTGAAATTTTTGTGAAGGTGTTTGTCCCACGGGGCAGTTTTCAGCCGATGGCTTTCTACCCTGCCGCCCTTGTCCCATCGGCACCTACCAACCGGAAACCGGAAGAATTGGTTGTTTCAGATGCGGTCAAAGGTTAACTACAAGAGATATTGGGTCTGAGTCCTTCTCTAGTTGCCTGGTCCGGGTTATTTGCACAGCAGGTACGTGTAGCAAGTTGTTTATTACGTCACCATTGTTTCAACTTTCCGGCTGATCAATGTAAAGGTTAAAGACATTGCTGTTGGTACGGGAGATCTTGGGATCGATTCCAGGACCTGTCAATTTGGACACAGTATCTCCAACGGCTCGCCACCGCTGCGACGTTCCTTCGGAACTGTGTTGGCGTGGCACTAAGTCGTGAAGATGAACTCAGCCACTCGTTACACGCTTTGGGGTAATACCGCGAGTATAATGAAGATTTGATTTTGTTTTAACTTTAAACGAAATTTTCTGTTACATTCTCCGATTATTCTACCATTTCATTGAAAAATCATTACCCATGTTTTTTTGGTTGTGCAAGCTACGAAGCATATTGAAGCATAATTCTGTATATTCGACGGCGAATTTTGATGCAACAATATTAGCCTCTCAATAATTAACAGCCGCTAGATGGTGCAAGAGGATCATCCTAGCGACTGTCCGTGAAGCACATGAAGTTGCCTGGTGGTTACCGCATTTGGCAACGAAACGGTTTTGCGAGTTCGATACTCCACTAAGTCGCATACCATGATGCATGTTATTCACTGATATATAAAGCCTAAGTTGTAATTATGTGGCTTAAAAACACGGTTGATCAAGTGATAAGAGCATCGGTTTAAGGCTAGCTGTTGTCGCGGGTTTTATTCCCAATGAGGTCCTTCGCATCCAATTTACTGAGAAAAGTAAAAATACATAAAGTAAGTTTAATTATTTCAAAATATAATATTCGTTGTTTTCACAAATTCTCGTTGATTATGTTTTATTATGTTTGATACAAATCTTGCCGAAACTTAAACTGACACTGTACTACTTTTTTATCTTTTTTTTTCCTGTGATCTTAGGTAGTTTTATGTTTGTCACGTAACATTTAGGGTTTTCCACACTGTAAACATTCTTGCCAGTTTAAATACTCAAAACTTATAGCAGAGAACATTTTTTCAAACATGTAGCAACTTCATGTTTATATCCACTGTATTCAATTCTATCGTTTCCAAATTTACATTTTTTGTTATTTTGTCAAGCGCTTTTAATCTGACTTTCCATCGCGAAAGTGCGCTATAAAAATGTGCTATTATTATTACTACAATCGTGAGTTTTAAGAACTTGACGATGATCAAACCAGTGAGGTCGTTGTAAGATAAACTTTAAAAACGTGTTAACTGTGTAGATTTGTTTCAAGAATGGTGACTGTGGGAAGTGACATAGTATAGGGGGTGTTCCAGTTTGAAGTCTATTGGCTAGCCCTAATTTGAAGTATGTTTACAGCATTCGTAAAAAATAGCGTAATGTTTGCAATCTTTGGTTTATCCTAATTCGTTCCTCTCTACATTTCTGATGGCTACGCCCCTGATATCAGATGCTTAGAAAATTAACTTGCAACTGGTTGGGTTTGTTCATTACGTGATAATGCTTTCTCGTTTCAGGACATTTTTACAACCCTCTTACGTCATCATGTAAAAGGTGCCCCGTCGGCTTTTACCAACCCGATCCCGGGAAAGATTTCTGTTTTTCGTGTCCTGGCAACACTACGACAGATTACGACGCTTCGGACAGTGTGGAGTCCTGCAAAGGTGAGGGATGATCTCGGGGAGTTACACAATGAGCTATCATATCAAATCAAGCTGATTGGCTCCAATTTTATCTACTTCAAATATTTTGCGGTTTTGTACATTTATAGGTACCGAAGCACCAATTTGTTATCTTGTAGAACTGTAAATTTTGGGGAAAGGGAGGATTGATCCCCTCAAGCAAATGATTACTTAGGAATTAGCGCTGGGTATTTTCTGGATGGCCGGTAAGCTTCTTAAAAACTTGCGTTGTAGTTTGTGGATAAAACCAAAAAGTTATCGTTTTAGTACCTTTAGTTTGTCATGATATGCTTTTATAGACACTCACTGCGGCGGGGTGATTGGCGATTTGCATGGGGTGATTGAATCCCCCAATTATCCTGGCGACTACCCCATAAACTCCCGATGCACATGGTTGATTCGCCCCCCAAAGAACCGGAAGCTTCTTTTAGTTATCCCGGAAATTTTCCTCCCTGGGTTAGATTGTGAGGATTCCCTGGTAATGAGGAGCAGACGAGGTGAGAAAAAGGGATGGTACCGAAATGAGGGAGAAAGATGGGAAGGTTATTGCCATGGCAACATGGGCTCTAAAAATTTGCATTGCTTGAGCAGTTTAAGCATGGTTTGAGCATTGAGCAAAGTTCAAGTTTGCTCATTGCGGAATGTGTAAGAGTAGTTTGCTTGTGTGCGCTGCACAATTACACATTCGTGTAACAATGACTATGTTTCAGGTCCGGGTGATGGGAAGGTGTCATACGAGTCGTGTCAGACATTTGAGAATCCCTTCGCGTTCACAGCGCTTTCCAAACGTCTGTACGTCGAGTTCAATTCAAATGACAACGTTTGTGCCAAGGGATTTCAAATTCCTTACGTCACTTATGACGGTATGTGCGGTCATGCAATACAAAACGTCACGTGACCGACCGGTTGGTGTAATGGTTCAAGACATCGCTATCGGTGTGAGACGTCTTGGGTTTGATTCCTGAGTCGATCAAATCGGACACAGTGTCGGCAACGGCTTGCGACCACTGCGACGTTTCTTCGATGCTGTGTTGCCGAGGCGCTAAGCCGCGGAGATGGATCTCACTAGTCGTTACACGCTTCGGCGTAATACCGCGAGTATAATGAAGATTTGATTTTGTATCGGCAGAATGTGTTCTAGCTCTGAAGTGAGAAACTGATCTTGCTTTCGGCCGAATAGTGAAAGCGTCCGTAACAAAATGTAATAAGTTCGGTGCTTACCTGGGTCTTTTTTGTGATACATTCGTGCAACGTTTTTGTAAAACATGAGCAGCTATAAAAAAATGAAAAGCTGAGCTTCGATTTCTGGGCAGGCGGTCTTAAACGATTAAAACTTCATTTGACGTCCAATAAAAGACCAAATTATGGGCAGGATACCCAAATTACTACACGCTTTTTTATAACAGATGTTAGCGCTCTAAACTCTCTATGTTACGCCAGTGGCTTATAACGTTTCTGGTGGAGTGAACCCCATTGCAACATTCCAGAGTCTCGAGGAACTCCTTTGCATTAATTTAACTTAATAATTTACTTGAACCCAGCTCCAAATATGAATAGTACGAGCGGAACACCGGTTAATAGCCACTGGTTCAGCCTGACTAGCTGGCACAAACAGCGGTTATGGATTACCCTAATTTGTGACGCGTTAACGATTTATTTAATATCGATGTTTCATATTGTTATGCTTTTCAGAAAATTATGACGTTATAATTCAAGATATCGTTCGTGATTCGCGGTTGCTTTCACCTGACTTGTTCCAGCCGATTCTAAAGGTAAACTAGCAAACGCACAAAAATATCGCATAAAAAATACAGCCCACAGTAATTCCTAAAACTGGACGTTTCGACAACATAGATTCATCATCATCATCAGCAGTGAAACTTACACTGCTGATGACTACAGCTGAATCGATGTTATCGAAACAGTTTTAAGAATTTTTGTCTCATCTTTGTTGTATGCGTAAAAATATATTTGGCAACCTTGTGATGTCTGCTTATGTTCAGGATAAGTTATCGCGACAAACATTGTTTGAAGTTTTGGCGAAACCGGAAATGTATTTCAATCTTTCGCGAGAGAAGACCAACGAGCTTTTTCCGCCTTCCTTCATCGCTTTTCTGGAACAAAAAGTGACCAAGTTCTTCTCTCACTAATTTAAATGCAAATGGCAACACGGTTTGCCGCGAAAGTGCAAGCAAGATATTCCTCCCTCAAATCTGCGCGGTACAAGTATTTAATGCTTTTTTTTATTCTGAATCAAAGCTGTAAGTGCAAGTATTTTCAGTGTAGAAATTGTAATTAGTATTTTCACAACAAATAGCCAGCTATGAATTTATAAAATATTTTTGTTCATTCTTCTTAAACTGCTTGTTTTATGATGGCATAACAAGTGTCCTTGAGCTTCTATCGATCAGTTTATTTTTTGTCCTGAAGACTCAAAAAAGTACCGGTAAGGCGGTAACTCACTCGCTAGGGAAATATCGTTCTTGTGTGGTTTTTATTTTCTTGCCTTTTTGATTTTCCGAACAACCGCTTTGTCTTGCGCTGTTGTTATTTTGTTGCTTAGCTTGCTGCAATTTCTTTTATTAGTTAAGATCAAACACATAGGATGAAGTGAAGGACCATACCCCTCAAAATTTTGGAAACTTTTAGTTACGGAAATATTCTGTGCGTTAGATCAGACTCTAATGTTTATAGCCTTTACAGATTTTGTTGTCTTAAACATTTCTGAACTGCAATAAACCATATTTTGTATCCTTGCAGTCGTAGGCTTATACGCTTTGCTACATTTTATTTTTGTTTTCTATTGATGTTGAATTTTGAAATCGCTGAAGTGTCAGATGGCGATTTGATTTATGTAAATTGAAGTTTTTAAAAATACTGTTTGATACAAGAAATACAATTTGTCTTACTCCTTTATAAATAATATTTTGAAAATTATTCAAGTTATTTTTTCTTCGGGCGTCAGCCTAGCCGGCTATTTCAGAATGAGTTTTACTCAACCTTTTTTTGTTTTTGCATAACCCTGCCCCGCTGATGCTGACGATGCAAGAATAAAACACAAACCTCGAGCAGTATCGATCCTAAAACCATTTGAGTATCGAGTCCAAATGCAGGGACTAGTTTCTCTTCGCTTACAGCGCATATTTTATAGATAAAGCTTATCGCGATTTTCCAAGTTTTAGTTACCGTACCATCACTATCAGCTATTGCAAATGTGTCACTAACGTTTACGGAAACAATTCATTTTGGTTTGAGAGAGTGCGCGTTTCAAAGTCATTCCAAATGTAGTTTATTAATCATCACCGCTGCAATTTAATGACAGCACAATTAATGGGTTATTTTTTTAACAAAATCTTCAAGTCTCCAACTCAAGGTTTGGATAAATTTGCAACTTACGTGTGATTATGGAAGTTTTATCACTTGTATTGTTAAAGCTTGAACTTAATTGAGTCACCAGCATAGTCAATATCCAAAGTTTCGTCAATATCTTCCCGCTGGTTTATCGACTGATTCGATGGAGTTTCTGAACTTGGCTAATCTTCTAACGACCTCCTGCGAAAAAACAATGTTATCTTTTTCATTCTACCTCTGACTTGGTGTTACAAACGAGCTGAGCTCAGATACAACATGTAAATGAACATAAACCATAGTGAAGTCAAAAAATGCGGATTTGCGCTTTTTCGTTCGTTACGTCTCAGCGCGTCTGAGACTTTCTTTCCGTCGCCGTGGCTTAGCGCCTGGGCAACACAGCTCCGAAAAAACGTAGCAGCGATGGCGAGCCGTTGGCGACACTGTGTTCGATTTAACCTAGGCTAGGCTTCGAGTAATGATGAATGAATGACAACCAATTTGCTTCAAAAAGCTTAAAACGTTTATCTTGATTGTTGATCAAGTCTAACACAGAAGCCGCGTCAATCCAATAAACAATACGATGGATTTCCAGATGAAGCTCGCATATGAATTTCTGAACAAGGCGAACAAATAAACAGGCAGCTATCAACTCAAGCTTAGGAATGGTCAAAGTTTCCCTTTGCGGAGCTATTTTACATTTACCAACCAAGAAGCTCACCTTTACATAATCATCGTAAACCACACGAAGAAACACAACTGAGGCGTAAGCTTCAGAAGCGTCCGAAAAAGCATAAACTTCAAAGCTTTCATAATCAGTTGACGGAATTAAATATCTATCCCAGCTGACAGCATTAATGCAATCCACGTGATTCAGCCAATTCTACCTCCTTCTGCTTAGATCAGGTGTAATTTCGTCATCCCAATTTAATTTGCACAAAGATCTAATCAAAATTTTCGGCAATAGCAGCTATGGTTGAATTCAAGGGCGTTGGAAAGTGGGGGCCGAAGCCCCCCTTACATTTTTTCAGCCCCCCCATAGAAATTTTGAGCCCTCCTTCAGCCCCCCTTTCAAGAATTTATAACAACAGTACTCCCTATGGCACTTCAACAATGACTTATGGCGTCACTTGTTATTTGTTTCTTTTCTTCATTGTTATCATCAAAACCAACGTACTAACTTTTGCAACTTTGTGACAAAGTCGAACAAAATCGCAAAAACTGTTGTATTTCCTGGTAACTTCGTATACAAGCTCTTAGAGCTTTAATATGATGTCACAAGGGCGTAACGGTAAAGCCGAAATCGAAGAAACACGCCAAGCAAAAAGTTGGCTGAGGTGGGACCTTTCAATAGCAACTTATTTAAACTGATTTTATCGAACTCACCACTGCAACTGAAAACGACACGATCTTTTTTGCTGCTGTAAACCATGTGACGATTTAAGTACCACACGGACCAATATTTCCAGGAATTTGCTCCCTTTTTAAAACAACCGCATGGCTATCTGAAAAAAGCTTTTTCATGAAATCAACGTACCAGGGAAGACGTTCCTGTTGCCTTGATAGAGAATTAGACAAAGATGACAACCACATTTTGGCTGCTTCGATATTATTAGGATGTTAATTTTCTCGTCTTTAAGAGGTAGCGCTAGTGCGTAATGCTTTCCCACGACGCGAGTCCGAGACTTTTCGTATTTTAGAGATTGCCTTTTTATCATTTACCGATGAAGTGACCTTCTCGTCATGACGACGACTCTCGTCAAAATCAGATTCCAACCAGAAATCGAGCTTTTTATCTAACGCCTCGATGAATGTTTTGACAACATTCACTTGCTTTGTGGCTGTGGAACGGAGACTATCATCTCGACCATAGATGACCCAACCAAGCTTGGTTTTAGCTGCCCATGATTTTCCAATTGGAGCTTGCCGAACTCTGGCATGATGAGAAAGAAAAGTTTCTTTAGCCCCAACAATTAGATGCAAGCGATTATCTTTTAAATTCGGAAAATGTGGAACTAATTTTTTTAAACGTTCGTGATTTGATAAGTTGTCAACGCACGGGTAATTGGAACCAATTAATGGTAGCGATTCCATCACAAGCACATCGGTGATATCGTAGGTCACACTGCGAGACAAGGGACTTAATTTAAGGTCAATAATGGATGACAAAATTGGCGACTGCTTACCGTCAGCAGTCATCATCAAAAAATCAGTTGCAGTACCTTTCAATCCCAAAAAATGAGCGACCTCTTGCGATAACAACAACTCTTCGCTTCCCGAATCAAACATAGCAAATTTTTCTCTTTCGTCACCTCTGTCATTGCTTACAAAAATAGGCAGCACGTGCAACCGAACCCCAACTGTACTTTTACCAGAGTCGGTCGATTTCTCTGCAGAACACGAACAGAGAAGATGGTGATGACATTTCTTGCAATCAGGTCTCTTCTGTGCGAAACGAACCGTGCATCTCTATTGGTCGTGAGAATCCTTTAAACAAGTAAGGCACAATTTTTTGTCTGAAGCAAACTTTCGTCGATCTTCGAGAGAAGCTGAAATGAAGCAGTAACAAGAGCAAATACGATGACCAGCTTTATCACAGTACAAACATTTCACAACATTAACACAACACGCAGACGATAATTCAGCAACAGGCTCAGGCTCATTCTTGGCATTACACGAACTCGTCGCAACATTATTACAAGTTTTACCAGATTCGCCACGAGAAGATACACAATAAGAACGACTGCTCGCACTCGCCTAGTCCGATCGATCGTTTGAGTTGAAATGTTGTGTGGTTTTATGGCGCTTTATAACTACTAAGGTCCTTTAGCGCCAGGACTAAATTTTGTCAAGAATTCACTGACGCATTATATTCTCTATTTATTTCATCCTCCGCGCTACACTTAAATGCCGAGCGTTCAGCAAGTGTAACAGCAGATACCAGTTTTAAAGTCTTTGGTTTGACCCGACTGAGAATAGAACCCAGTCTACCAGCTTCCAAAGCGAACGCTCTTAACCACTAGGCCAGAGCGATTTCGAACTAAATTCGAGTCCAAAATCGAAACTCGCCTCTCAACAAAACGAATCAGCTCAGCAAGCCAGCGGTCTTTACAATCCAACAAATTACGATTAGCAAGCTCATTTGCAGCGCCATGGCCTAGTGGTTAAGAGCGTTCGCCTTGGAAGCTGGTAGACTGGGTTCTATTCTCAGTCGGGTCAAACCAAAGACTTTAAAACTGGTATCTGCTGTTACACTTGCTTAACGCTCAGCTTTTAAGTGTAGCGCGGAGGATGAAATAAACAGAGAATAAAAACACGTCAGTGAATTCTCGACAAAATTTAGTCCTGGCGCTAAAGGACCTTAGTAATTGTAAAGCGCCATAAAACCACACAACAACATTTCAAATAACGTAAACGAAAAGGTAAACGGTCGATTACGCTAGAAATAAAGTTAATCGAAACATTCACAGACTTTTTTCAATATTCGTTTGTAACTACAAAATTATTCACGTCTGATAGAAATTCTGATTAGCTGTCGACATCGTCTCTTGAACGTTTTGTATGGAGACGTTTATCTCTTTGCGAATCCAAAATTTTTTGAGGGTTACCAAATCTAATTTCCAAAGTCTGAAATACTTTAGGCAAGGCATCTTCGCTTGGCAATAACTTATAGCCGCGCGCAGCAGTCAACGCCTTTCCTTCTAACTTATTGAACAAACAGACCACCAAAATGTCTGGATCAGATATTTTTTAGGAGTAGCAAGTTTTGAAATGGCGAATGAATGGCACATATTCCGCCGGCTCGCCGTTAAATTTGAACTTTTCGCTCGTCAAGCCATTGCGCAAGATAAAACCAGCCATGTCAAGAAAATTACTTTGGTTTTCCGCACTGAAATAATTTCGTTTCCCGTAGCGCTAGAAACTTTGTTAAAGCTTTTTCAGGGCAAAAACTCTTAAACCTTCGGATTTAAACGTAGTTAGGGGCGCACTGAAGGGCCGGGCTGTTCTTCCTGGCTTCGCTGAAGAGGTTTCCTTAGCATTCAAAATTTCGATTCCGGGTATTCTACTTTCTAACCCTGAAAGCTTTTCGGAAAATTCTGCCCCATTTTCGGACACTTTGCAATTTTGAAACTTAATAGAATTTTGGAAATCGCTAAAACCAATTCTCGTTTGAAGGGCTTCGAATTCTTTAACAATCGTTTGAAAAATTTAATTAAAAGTTTCCAAATTTTCTTTTATGTCTTCCACTTCATCTTCGTCTGAATTATCTTCAATTAAATCTTTACATTCCTCTATTAAACCGAAGTGTTAATAAGTCTCAATTTCTTTCTTTTTCTCAAAAAGAGTGTTTTCTTCGACGTCAGTCGCGGTCACCAATTGCGACTAGAGATGGCATGGTCCGCTAAGAGACCCGCCAACGAGCCGTTAACCGGTCTTTTTACTGGTCCGCTAACGGCCCGGTTCTATCTTTGTTTATTACAGGGCCGCTAACGAGCCGCTAACACTTCTTGAAATCCCTTTAAGCAGAGCCGGCGCCAGAGCAGTCGACTAAGGGGAGCCAAACGCTTATAAGGGGAAGCCAAAGTTTGAAACTAAGAACAAAAGCCGCTGTTTTCAAAATCGAAAGCTTGTTAATTGGGGGGGCCAAGCATGTCGATTGGGGGGCCAGGCCCCCCGGCCCTCCCTGGGCGCCGGCCCTGCCTTTAAGTTTGATTATGTGATTAAAAGTTCGTAAAAAGAATGGGCTTTAAATGGGCTGGGCTTCATTTTTGGTATGAGTTGCCGGGCCGGTTACGGTTACTGGGTTAGAGGTTCCGGGCCGTGGGCGGTCTGGGCCTAAAAAAAGTCAGCCCGAGCCATCTCTAATTGCGACCACTCTTCAATGGCTGAGCGCAAATGGCGCTTAGCCTGTCTGAACGACCGACTCGAAGCCTACGACATCAAGCTGCGGAAATTAGGTATTTTAAAATAAAATAATATCTGCATGGAAGCAAATATTAATGATGGTTGAAATCTTTACTACTTTGGTCGACACTGTTCTGCTTACAGCATACCAAATTGTTCAACCATTTTTAGATTTTGTGCTTACAAGCTAGTAGGTAACCCATAGCCGCATTTTCTTCGTCAATACTCAATCCGCAGTTCGCTTTCCCATAGGTGTAGTCGCATTCTTCGATACAACATCGTACATTACCATTCCTACCTACAACCTTTGGTGAGCCAGATTTAGTTTAAGGAGGTTCTGCCCGCCAGGCCGCCGCTGTCTTATGCATTAACCATTATAACTAAAAACCAATTTACCAAAAAAAAAAAAACAACAAATCAACGAAAATTCAAGCAATCAAAATAGAAACAAAATCACAAAACGAAGCAAAACAAAAAGTGAAAAGCACTCACGTGTCACATACACACTCAAAGAACTACCCCACAACGTGTTAATTAGACTTTAGAAAAATGAAACGGACAGTTGACTGAGCAAAAGCATTACATTCACAACACATCGCAAGTATCTGTGAGTAGCATACTCAGCAATCATGAGAAAACGCGCAACCCCGCTGCCTAACCCAAGTGCACTACGACATAGAGTGCACGATAAAGGATAACCGGTTAACATTTATTTCGACCTATAAGGTCTCGTCAGGTGCACTAATCCCCGTAAGCAGATCAGTCTGCCAGCACACTTTAACGCCTTGGAGGAGCACACTAAAAACCGATTTACCATTTCTCTCCATGACGTAATGCTCGATCACGTGTATATAAGCAGCGCTTTTTGCTTGTTTGCTAGCTTCTAGCTCCGCCCTCCAAGGCGTTAAAGTGTGCTGGCAGACTGATCTGCTTACGGGGATTAGTGCACCTGACGAGACCTTATAGGTCGAAATAAATGTTAACCGGTTATCCTTTATCGTGCACTCTATGTCGTAGTGTTCTTGGGATAGGCAGCGGGGTTGCGCGTTTTTTCATGATTGCTGAGTGTGCTACTCACAGATACTTGCGATGTGTTGTGAATGTAATACTTTAGAAACATCAATGTCGAAAGCACAGACCCCGAAATGCAAGCTTGATGGGGTCACATAATAAATCCCCCTTTGCTAAAATCTCTTTCGGCTAGGGGTGATGATGCTAGAACAGTTAGCACGCGATGAGCTAAACAGCTCAGTTTGGGCAGAAAATTAATTATTTTACTCACAATCTAAAGCTGCAACGTTAAAAGTTTTCGATTTTGTTATCAGCTAATGATGGAGTCAAGTTTTGATGGTCAAGACCGAGACTTCAAGAAAAAAAAAAACTTGAGATCAAGACCCTATAAACTTGAAAAAATTTTTGAGCCCGAGCAGAGGCGTCGTGCAGCCAAAAAGTTTGGAGAGGCACGAGCAACAACTTAAACAGATATTGATCATTTTCAACCTCTATAAAAGCCATATTCAGCATTGAGTAACATCACGAAACAAGGAAATTAGGAAAAGATACCAAAATATGTCGTGACACCCCAATTTTTGGATAATGAATCAAAATTTATTTTGATACCCCAAACCGCTCCTGAATTACGAACAGCATGCGCAATCAGTGTGGCCCCACGATTTAACAAAGGTGGAGGACATTGCAGGGGAGTTGGGGGAGAGCCCCAGCCGCCGTAGGCAAAGTGAGTCTGGGGGCTTAGCCCCCCAGGCGCCAACGAATTTTTACGGTTTTCACGTAAAAAACACTCGTTTCAGCACACTTTCTTGACGAAAAAGAACATATCAGTACCTGCAGTGATGTGCAGTCACTACTATAGTGTCAGACAATACAAAAATGTAATAATAGCCCATATCTTAAAACAGAAACCGGGTTAAAATAAATAAAAGCAGGCTGCAAATCTGCAATCATTATTAGTTTTGACGCATTTGGTGGGATGACGTGTATAGGTGTGTTTTAGGCTATAATCTTTAATAACGCAAGCAAAATGCTTTTTAAATTCTAACCACAGATCAACAAACCAAATTTACTCCTGAGTCGATGCGATTGATTAAAGCAAAAATTAAAAAACAAAACAACGGAATTTATAACATAAGAAAAGGGGGCGGGGTATGGGGTTAGTTTGAAAGATGAAAACAAAATAGCACTGGCTATTATTTTATTTGTTTTAATTTTCAATTTTTTAAATTATAAAAAGTAAAACATCTCACTCCTCGAGCCCCAATGACACGACGCCACTGAGCCCGAGATCAAAACTCAGAGAATTTGTTCGAGACCCAAGTTTTACAAACAAAGCTTGTCTGACCGAGTGCCCAGCGCATTGGGCTAGGGAGCTGCTTTCGCGGGTTAGATGTCTGGCTGGACCATCTACCATGATGCATATACTTCACTCCGATAAAAACCTTAGCTCTGTACGTGTGGCTTCGTAAAAATAGTATTAACGCTCTTTGTTTTTGAAGCAAACCTACATATGCAATAAAATGTTCATAAAAATTCAAGGTTAGGCCACAATTTTTATTTGCTACGCTGGTCGTACTTCAAGCTATTCCAATTTTCACTGGCCCTATAGTTATTACTCTTAAATGTTTTATAAAAAAGTTATAATTTTCAAAGAAGGCATATATTCAAGTTAATCATTCTGAGTCTATTTTGTCTTTTCTCGCGAAGGTCTTACGTGCTTATGACCAAACTTTTTCAGAATTAGTTAAATATTTATCAAAAGGCTACTGCAATATGCTGGTCTGTCGATGGTTATTCTAATTTTACAGCAATAATTTTGTCGGAGAGTAACCGTGTCAACAGTCAAATCTTCACTTTAATAGTATTTTTTGCTCTTAAATTTCCTACGAACACGTCTGTGAGCACCAGGCCACTACACGTCTTGTATCTGCCGCTAATCACGCGCAATCTAATGTTCAAAGTGTAGCTGACTTTGGTGACTTCTGTGTCTTTCGCTATCACTTACCTGAACGTCGTCTTTTTGCTGCGTTTTTGGTGAATAAATTGACTTGACTTTGCTGTACCGGTACTCTAGTAAATCAAATCTTCATTATACTCGCCGTATTACGCCGAAGCGTGTAATGAGTTGCGGGGCCCATCTCCGCGGCTTAGCGCCTGGGCTACACAGCTCCGAAGAAACGTCGCAACAGTGGCGAGTCGTTGGCGACACTGTGCCGATTTGACCGGTCTGGGAATCGAACCCCAGACCTCCCGCACCGAGAGCAAGCGCTTTGTAACTGAGCTAACGGCCGGTCTTCTAGTAAATCTGTTCTATAATAATTATGTAAAAACAATTACCACAAGCCAGGCTAGAATGACTTCCCATGATAAAAAGCTTATCGTACTGCCATGCTAAACCTCATGCTCAGTCTACATGCAAGCACTCTAAACGAAAAATTCAGAGCATCGAGAAACAGCAAAGCAAAAAAACTAGACTTCTGCAATGAGCACCTCTAACAAAGATATACTGTAATATCAAATAACATCGCCGGCGCTACATTCTCTTTTTCAGACTGCTTTACATCACTGCTTTACTTCAGACTGCTTTGCATGGCTATTAAGCAAATTATAAAGTAAATAATAGTTGATTGAAACTTTGACGAAAAGTGTAAAAGAGCTTTCTCCCACCATTCTACCCGAGTTTTCCAACCTCAAGGATCTCCCGCTGAGAATCCAATTATCACAGATTAAATTTTCCATTAAAAGTTTGTTGCTCACTATTTCAATTTAAAAACCTTAAGAAGAGATTGTTGAGAAACAAAATCTTGAATTGTCAAAATTTTGCTTTTCACGATGTGACTTTATGGTTTCTCACCATGCATTGTCTACTTTTATTTCGTCGCCGCGCGAGCTTACCAAATACCGATGCTTATCGTTATTTGGACCATTTTTTCTTAAAACAGCTTGCATTTTGTGAAAACAATCGAAAAGTTGGATTATTAAAAATATCGAGTCCTCGAGCCGAGGACAGCGCAAAATCCAAGGCCTAGGAGAGCCGAGGCCAAAGCCAAGGCCAAGGTTAATGCGGTCGAGGCCAAGGTCAAGGACTTCACAAACCTGTCCTCGAGGCCAAGGACATCCTCGAGGACTACATCACTGGTGGTAACGAATGGCGGGGCCCGACCCCGCGGCTTAGCGCCTGGACAACGCAACTCCGCAAAAACTTCGCAGCGGTGCCGACCGTTGGCTACAGCGTGTCCGATTCGACCGGCCTGGGAATTGAACCTCAAACTTTCCGCATCGATAGCGACATTTTTAACAATTTGCGCTATAACCGGCCAATTTGTTGAAAAATTATTAAAATAAAAAAAACTAAATTGACACTGCCGTAGTGCCAAAAATAATGTATAAATACTGCCAAGGACGATCAGACTAACAAAAGATTTGAAGAGGCCCAGGGGCTGAACGGGGGAGGGGGAGACAAATTGTTTTTACGTACCTTAACTGTTTCAGGAGCTGGAGTGCTTCGTTTTTCAGACATCCCGATTATGTGTTTGAGAGTATCCCATGATATCGATGCTGTGATTTGGGTGAAAAATGCTTGGACAATATCGACGCTTTTTTGACTTTAATCGCTTGATTAGGGATTCCTCTCGCGCGCAATTCATTTTAGCTTAAAAATGTTTCGGTAGGAAGGGCAGTGTTTTTCCGTGCTCCACTATCTTCACTTTTCCAGACAGTTATGGAAGAAACTGCCCCGGCCTTTCAAATGAGCGCATATTAAATGTTTATACCAAGGGGTATATGCATTGCATATATGGATGTTTGTTTTTGAAAAAAATTTTTGGAGGAAAGCAATTAACTGTTTTATCCCCATGGCTGCACCCTGCTTGTGACGTTGCGAAAGCTGGCCCACTTGAGTCAGTTAACCGTCTTATGGCCCAAAAATGAGATAAACTAAAATTTTGCAGTAAATTTTTAACCACGGCTTGACAGCTTGAGTTTCTGCCAAACCTTTTCTCCCCTTAAATAAAGCGCAAAGCATCAAGCAAAAGTATGAATAAAATATCTTGGTTGTTTCCTTGGTTATGGGATTATATAGCTTAATCATGGTTAAGTGTAATTGCGTAATGATTTAGACTAGAAACATTACAATCCGATACACTTTAATACCCCTGAACTACCGCAATTATTGTAGCATCTTTACGTTATCACGATGTGACGTCACTGAAACACCCTTCATTGAAAAATTCTGCATACACCACTTCTAGATAGCGTACTTTAGGCCTAATCATTAACTCTTTCCTTCAGCTCCCTGAAAAGCGCTTAACATATTAAATTTTCTGCCCCCTCTCCGAAAAAAACTGTTTAATCCGCACCTGTCGTGGTCTATGGGGAATTTTCCACTTCCACGAAAAATATTGGAGGAGATGCTGCCGGATTACTGGAGAATGCGACTGTGAGAATTGGCTTAATTTGTAGGTAGAGCAGAGTCAGACAATTTGGAGATGTTATTGATGTAAAAGAAGGGTGCTACCGGTAATTAGAAACGAGTTTGTGCAAAAAAGGTGAGCAAATTATTACTTAATTTAGCAATGAGATTATGCCGGATCAAGTCAAGTCAAGTTTATTTTTTTTTTGGTACGAGATGAAACAAACACAAACATCATTTCACCACGCACAGTGGAATGCAGTGAAAGAGCATAGCTCACCGAGTCTACTGCATCCACTTCTTGGTTTAGTATAAATGACACAATCTTGAGTTATTAAGATGAATTAAAATTAGATGATATCATTGATATGTATGACATTTTGATGAAATGTATTAATAGATAAATTATAATTTTGATTTGTTTATAGTAGAACATGTTATGCGTTTTCAATTTTCACTGTTACTGGTAGTTGTTTTAAAATCTGAAGTTATATTATGGAGCTTAGTTCAATATTTGGCAGTTGACATCTAAACAAACTCAATACTTGAAAAAAAATAGCACTTAAACAGATTTGGGAGCGTATCCAGATTCTAAAGTTTGTCGATTAACAGGTTTTGAAGCGGAACCGGAGTCTCTCTCTTCGGACTCGGAGATTGGAGTCGATTTTTTGTGACTCCGCCCAACTCTGACGGGAAATATGACTATGTGATTCTGAAAAATCCCCTGGTTTTGACTGAAAATAGTTTTGTGACAGGTCCTCTTTTTTCGCGGTTTACCGGTTTCACTTCTCGCTGGACCATTGGCGCTCGAGTCTCAGTCTTCCACTAGACTTGTCATTTTTAATTCGCTTAGGCTAGCCTAGCAGCTAGAGTAAATTAGCAATACGCTCTTGGGGAGTTTAATTTTGGAGCTCTTTTGTCTCCAGGTCTCTGAAATTTGAAAACAAGGTTACGGTAGTTTGAAAATCAAAGTAACTTTTTTGATTTTCTGAAAGCTGAAAGCAAGGTTACCGTAGTTTGAAAATCAAAGTAGGGGAATCGAAAGCGTGGTTCTGCGGTTATGTTTGGAGTTATCAATCAATCAAAGGTTTATTTGTGCTTTCTGTAAGAAATTTATGAGGTACATGAAAAATTATTTGAAGCACCAGGAGATGGTGAATATGACCATACGATCTTCGAAGTCAACCACCACCTGTGAGCAGGCATAGTACCAGTATTGTTGGAATATGATCAGCTTACATGTTGGAGTTTAAACACAAATAAAACACCCAGCAGGGTAAACTTTAAGAAACTAAGAAAACTATGAATCAAAATTGCTCAAATGGTTTCTTCAGGCGATATGAGCAAATCATAGGCTAAAAAAGGAATTGAGACATCAAAATAAAAATAAAAATAATAATGATACCGGTAATAGGCCTAGTCTAAATGAATAAATAGGCCTATGGTAAATTACTGAAAATTAAAGTTCAGCTGACTCTACATTTTCTAGATTCACCAGCAAGCTACCAAACGCATAGATGCAAACAATTCTATTTTTTTAGGCAGGAGAATATTTAGCAATAAAATACATTTTCAATTTTTTTTTAAATTGGTTAAATGAGGATGCTTTGATTTCATCAGGAACAGTTAGCCATACTTTTGGTCCTATGTAAGAAAATGATTTTTTACCATACTTTGTTTTTTGGGAATAAAGTATATATATAGTTAGATTTTGATAATAGCCTTGTCATGCAGCATGTAAGTGTGTGTCTGTGCAGTCACTTGAAAGATGTGATTGTGGTTAGAAGGTGATTTATTTTTCAAGTGAAACATGCTTTGAGCAATTTCCTTTGAGCATACAGCATACCGGTATGCCTTTTAGTTTTAAAAAATTTGGTTCAAAAAATAGGGGAGAAGTGTGTTCAAGATAGGAACTTTGAGTGACATTTCTAATGATGCGTTTATGTAGTTTTTCAATTGGATCAAGGGCATTGGCACAAGCCATTTCCCAAGTGGAGATACAGTAATGTAAGTGTGGATATATGAAAGAGTAGTAAACAGTTTTTGATGCCTGAAGGTCCACGTAATTTCTTAGTTTTAGTAAAGCCCTTGTAAACAGTTTTTAATGTCTGAAGGTCCACATAATTTTTTAGTTTTAGTAAAGTTAGTTCCTAAAATCTTTGTATCTTTGCATGCTGCTGTGCGGATGAAAAATATTCAGTCCCAGCTAATAATTACTTACCAACTTTGAACTTACGAAATTTTGCTGAATTGCTCGGATTTATTAGATTTGTATATATACTTTTTTCTCGAGGAGGAACTGACTCGGCGATCGAGTTGCCTCTCTGGCGACATTTTCATGGTCTTTCGTTTCTTCTCGTCGTGCAATATGGTGTATAGGCTAATGTATAAATTATGTTGTTTTTTTTATATATTTGTTGATGCTCGGCAATATATGACTACTACTACTACTTAGTTTTGGTAAAGCCCACGAACCACCTGAAAGTTTTGAGCATACCTACTGAATATGGGGTTTCCATGTAAGTTTATCATCAAAAATAATTCCTAAATACTTTATTTGATTCACCTGTTCAGTGTTCAATTTTGTGCTTTCCTATGGTTATTTTACGTGTAGTGCTGTAATATAAGCTTTTGAAATAGATTTTGGTGTTATTAATAGTGATATACCCAGAGATGGGTATTTATCGTGATAATTTATTGGCAATAACTTTTTATTGATTACTGTTATCGCTTTTGTTGTATATTTTTTTATCGCGATAAACGATTTTTTATGCACGCAGTGTTTAAACTTCAAAGTTAGTGAGTAGGCGCTATGGGAAAAACACAGTGTTCATTAAGACTTGTAATTTTTAAAAATTATTTCTTTGTTTGGCTTAATTTCACGGCAGAGTCGGTGAACTGCTCTCTATTCTTGAAAAATGTAGAAAAAACATTTTTGCAATTCGACTTACAAAAAAAAATTCGTCAAACACATCGAAAATTTACTGCAACACTTATCGGAAAAATTTATCTGCAATAATTTATCGATTATCAATATCGCCTTAAGAAATTGAGATTTATCGATTATCGGTATCGCCCAGGGCTTTTTTGATGTTATCGGTTATCGTTATCGCTTTAGTACAGAAAGGTTTATCGTGCCCATCACTGGATGTACCGTACGGACTGATTGGTATTGGGAATCAGTATAATCAGTGTTTTTTTGGGTATCGGATCGGTCAAGAATGCCTGTAATTACCAATCCGATACCGATTCTTTTAAAGCAGATTTGACAACGAAAATGGTATCATAGTAGCCAGCAACAAACATTCAAAAATAATTTCAAAATTAGTAACACAAGACTATTTGCAAAATTTATTAGTTGAAGTTTAGTGGTTAAAATTAACAATATTTGCCTACTGGGATTGCAAAACTTGAAGTTGCTTTTGCGTCAGCAATGTAGTGAGATTATGTGATTGTGATGAATATATACACATTCAAAAAGAAAAAAAGCAAACAATTGCATTTCACGCTATTGTAAATTTAGGATTGGTGATATGCAAAAAAACTAAAAAAATAGCAATGTCCTTTCTGACTTGCTGGACGGGAAGTCATGACGACTTCCTGTTGTTGGGTCGAAGGCTATTATCAGCTCTCCATCACCAACAGTGCAAAGCACTCCAGTCAAACGTACCGTAGAGCGTGACAGCGCTGTTTCGAGCTATTAGCCCTCTTCAACTGCCCTCAGGTAAGATACATTCATTTTCCAGAACGAATGATCTTGCCAGGATCACTCATTCCTTCGAATAAATATATCTTGAAGAGGGCGGCTGATGAGGGCTAATAACCCGAAACAGCGCTGTCCCACTCTATGGTTTGCAAAAAAACATTCTGAGAAAGTGAGCCCAAATAGCATTTGGCATTTAGGCTAACTTTTTCAGATCGCTTGCTTTGGCATATCACCAACTCGAAATTCAAAATTATGGGATTTACAATAATATTGGTATATTTTGTGCTAATTCAAAAAACAATAAAGCCAACACAAAGGGTTTGATTTTAAAAATTGTATTTTATTGACTATCATACACGATTTTTTTTGTGTATGGTAGGCTGAAGATATAAACGTACTTGTAAGCTGTATGGCCAAGAATAAAATTATTGATCCATGTCACATCCTTGTTGCATTAGTCTACCCTCAGCTAAATATTTTTATGACACTAGTCTTTGCGTGGTGAATTTTAGCAAGCAGCAACATTGCGTGACAGTTTTTACAAATTCAGTGTTACTTTAAGTACTGGTATTACATTAGATAGGAATCGGTTCAGTATCGGTAATTTTTTTTGGTACTGGTCTCGGTATCGGAATCGGGCAAAATTTTGGCATCGGTACATCACTAGTTATTAACACGTATAATATTTAGATAATATAGTTCAATGACAGTTTGTTTAATCGCACCCAATCATCAATTTTTATTTTATATCATAATTCATCATTCATATCTTGTTGCAACGTACTTAAGGAGGAGTTTTACAATGTTAAGACAGTGTCATCTGCAAATAGTTTGGTATTGAAATTTGATACATGTGGTAAATTATGTACGTATATCAAAAACAATAGTGGACCCAGTGTAGAGCCTTGTGGAACACCACATTTGACTTGGCGTAAATTACACCTGATGCCATATATTAGTGTATACTGATATCGGTCAATGAGATAACTTTGGAGTAGTTGTAAGGGAAGTTCTTGAATGCCATTCTTTTCCAGTTTTTTTAGTAATATTGTGTGGTCAACGATATCGAATGTTTTGCTAAGATCTATAAAAATTGAACAACTTATTTTCTTCTCGTGTAGATTTTCTGAAAGGTCATCGTTAAGGTTAAGGTTAGAATTACGCCCTAACCAGCTGACCCCTATTAATAACTCTCTAGCGGTCCTTGGGGCTTAACTCAAACAATCTCCAAAGTTGTTAGGTACCACTAACAGTAATTTTTTTGTGGTTTATAAATCCGGAGGAGTGTTTGGCTATGTAAGGTAAATCATCCTGAAGCATGAGAGCAGCTATGCCGAAGTGCGGCTGACGAACTACGCTTTTCGGTGAAGGTTTGTACCCTTATGCTGGGGTGTGGCTGAGGAACTGCGCTTAACCGTGAAAGTTTCAAGTATATGTTATTTTGCAAATATTATTACCCGGTTTAGGGAGAGCAGAGCACAGGCGTTTTCATGTAAATTGTGTACCATCCTTTGTATCAAACTCTTTGTCTCCATGAATAATGGCCATGACAGATGAGCTCTGTGTTATATTACAAATATTATAGCTTATTACCTGGTTTAAGGAGAGCAAAGTGTGGAGTT
Source organism: Trididemnum miniatum (assembly GCA_964006365.1). Taxonomy (NCBI): domain Eukaryota; kingdom Metazoa; phylum Chordata; class Ascidiacea; order Aplousobranchia; family Didemnidae; genus Trididemnum; species Trididemnum miniatum. Next base: position 1,274,129 of record OZ023233.1, read on the forward strand.
TTCATGTAAATCGCGTACCATCCTACGGCTTGTATCAAACTCTTCGTCTCCATGAACAATAGCCATGAGCTCTGTATTATTTCACAAATTTTATTACCCAGTTTAGGGAAAGCAGAGCAAGGGCATTCTCATGTGAATCGCGTACCATCCTGCGGCTTGTATCAAACTCTTCGTCTCCATGAATAATGATCAGGAGCTCTGTATTATTTTACATATGTTATTATCCAGTTATACTGTTATATATATATATATATATATGTACAGCGTGGTAGGTTAGTGCAGTTATAGTTAACATTTTTGGGAATTAAGCTGTAACTACTTTTGCCAAATGGAAGAATGTCATAACATTACATGGGTGGCAACATACTGGTACCAGTAGACTACTATAATCCTCAAACACTAAAACATGCACAAGTGTAAAAAAAATATTTCCTGAACCCATGACGAAAAAAAATCATTTCCTGAATCCATAACGTTGCCACTAACTTCCTTAACGTTACCATTAACTTGTTTGCTTACTGTCAGAATTGTTAAGTGCACTGTGCTATGCCCTTTTGCTTTCTAGTCTACCGCTCTGAGATCCTATGGACGAATTTTCTCCTAGATATAAGAGCGGCATATGAATACTGTGATATTAATATTAAAGTGAACACTATGTTATTGCAATTATATTGCTAGTATCGTACATATATACTTTACCGCAGTAGAATTTGACAAATACTCGTACATTACCTGTTACCGCTTTGTATTCTTTCAACCAATGTGCACATGTAGTACAGGGGTGTGCCCAGAAATTTGAAAAGGTGGGGGGGCACAATTTTCTGTTTTTGTTTCCTCTGAAAATATTGGTGAAGACCAAAAAAAAGGTCTTCACGTCTTTTGACGTCCAATTTACTCCCCAAAATCAAGTGAAGTCCCAATATAAAAAGGTCATCGCGTCCTCAGATGTCCTGTTTTTCCCTATTCCGCCAAATGAGGATATACATATTAGCTTATATTTCAGCAGAAGGGGGCGCGGACTTAACGCCCCCCTGTTTTTGCCCCTGTAGTAGATGATAAAGTTCAAATTTTATCATTTATTACAGGATTCTGAATATCTCTTGCATTGCAGTGATTCTGAATATCTTCGCTACCTTGCAGTTAAATTAATCAGCCAATAAGTTAGAGATTGATGTAATTAGCTTAATTTGTTGTTTCAGATATATTTGTAAGTAGACCACGTGTGCTGAATTGTTTCGTTAAAAAATTATTTGGGCTACTTTTCATGGCAATTTGCTCTTTTTCAAGTGGATTTGGGCTATAAACCACCAAAAAATCTGACTACACTGATCATAAAAGCAAAACAGTACTCTACACGGTAACACGCATGAGGCTTGTCACTTGTTAGGTTGGTGTCAGGCGTCATGACTTATGGAGTTGTATTGTAGCCCTGCTTAGCGGTATTGCTAAAACATGCAGGTGCACAAGGATCACAAGGACCGGGGAGCACAAGGATCACAAGGACCACAAGGATCACAAGGACCACAAGGATCGCAAGGACCACAAGGATCACAAGGACCACAAGGAGCACAAGGAACACAAGGAACACAAGGAGCACAAGGATCACAAGGACCACAAGGATCACAAGGACCACAAGAAGCACAAGGATCACTAGGAACACAATGATCACAAGGAGCATAAGGAACACAAGGAGCGCAAGGATCACAAGGACCACTAGTGGCGCAATTAGGAACGCATGGAGCACATTAGGGATAGTTTCGATGAGAGTTAGATTCAATGGGGGTCAGGTTTAGTTGGGGTTAGGTTCGGTTCGGATTAGTTTCCATTAGAGTTCGGTTCAGTTAGGGTTAGGTCAGTTAGGTTTGAGTTCCTTGTGCTCCTTGTGTTCCTGCAGCTTTTAGTAATAGCTCAATTGCGCCACTAGCGGTCCTTGTGATCCTTGTGCTCTTGCAGGTTTTAGTTGGACCCCTGCCTAGTATCTATAGTAGATCGACCTTATAATGTATGGTGCAGATACTGGCACTGGTGCAGGTAATCTGTTACAGTACCAGTATTATCTGTAAAGGGAACTGAATAATGAAGAAATTTGTTAGCTGTGAGTTTACAGTATCCAAGTGAAATTAGTGTTTAATGTGAATTTTGAGGTGTATTTTTGGTAAAAAGTCACTCTTGTTTTGAGTGTAATCGCAATTTTACCTACATCTGTACAGCTAACACCATCACTACTTTTTTAAGTAAGTCACAAGCTGATGTTTTGTCCGGTAGGAGTTGCATATTTGGTAGCTATTTTTTTTTATCCAAGTGGCATTACTTTTGGCTATACCATTAAAGTCAGTGTTCAATCTGAATTTTTAGTCGTGCTTCTTTCAAGTTTGTGTTCATTTTCACTGTAGTTAGCAAGATTGCAATTTTATTTGAAATTATCAAATACTGTGCTTGTTTTTTCTTTGGTATTGTGCTTTATGGTTGGTGTTTTTTTAAGCTTTCGAAATTGTTTCAAATCAAATCTTCATTATACTCGCCGTATTACGCCGAAGCGTATAACGAGTGGCGGGGTCCATCTCTGCGGCATTGCGCCTGGGCAGCACAGCTCCGAAGAAACGTTGCAACGATGGCGAGTCGTTGGCGACACTGTGCCGATTTGATCGGCTCGGGAATCGAACACCGAACCTCCCGCGCCAATAGCGTGTGCTTAGCAACTGAGCTAATGGCCGGTTCGAAATTGTTTTATCTGTTAATTTCAAAGTCTCACGTTTTCATCAACTTAAAATTACTTAGCTTACATAAAATTAGTTGCTTTAAGGTCTTGGTAACATTTGCTTTTTAAGCTAATCACCTCTAATAAATGAAAATTTTGTGACTTGGGGTAATCATTTGATTTTTTTGGAGTTCAGAATTAGAAACAAACACATTGATGTAGTTTCTTTTACTTAAGTGTATGTAGTTCAAAAGTCATAACTGTTGATTCAGATGTGATAACAGACTACAATCTGGCATTAAAAGTCAGAAAAAGTTTTGGTTTCGTAATCCTTTGATTTTGATTAGTGATGTACCGATACTTAAGTATCGGTATCGGTGGTATCGGCCTGTTTTTATGGTATCGGTTAGTAGTATCGGTATCGGTTATATCTAGCCGATACCTGCCGATATCTTTAAAGGCCACACAAATGGTGAAAAAATACTTTTTATTTTGTATATACCGGTATGTACCTTTGTACCCTTTTAAACTTACCAAAGTGTTTTCGCTGAAATAGCTGCAATTTCATAATTTGTTATGTCAACTTTTTTAGTATTGACTTATGAGGATGGTGTTTTTTATTTTTTTATGTATATACCCTTTTAATTAAAACTTACCAAAGTGTTTTTTTGATGAAAAAGCTGCAATTTGATAATTTTTTTTGTCAACTTTTTTAGTTTTGACTTCAATGTGCGTGGCTGAGGGCAGTTTGTTTGATAAAAAGAGCTTGCAGTTGGTGAATGTTTTTGCTTGCTGAATAACAGCACTATTTCCCAGTTTTGACTTATTTGTGAATGCTGTTTGTTCACTAATAGTTGCAACTAGCTTAGTCTTTTTCGACATTTAATTTGCTCAACTTTTCTTTTTCAGATTTGCAACAATATTGTAATGAATAATGATAGACTACATGTAGAAAATATTCCAAATGTAAAAACATGCTAGATTTAGTAAATGCATTCTTTGGTGCTGCTTACAAAAGCTTTTATTTATGGTGCCCAATAGATGGAAAAGTATCGGTAGTATCGGTATCGGCTCTAAATGTTGGTATCGGCTAAAAATGTGGTATCGGTACATCACTAATTTTGATTCCAAATCTTGTGATGTTTTTTCAAAAATCTTGTGATTTTTAAAAATTTGCTGTTTATGTGGGCTTTAAGCTGTTAAGCCCACATTGATGTCCTGGGCTTGTTGCTGTGGGTTTGATGTCATAATCACTCTTTATAGTTACGACATCAAAAATTTAATTGTGATGCAGAAAGCCCACAGCAACAAGTGCACATAAATTGGAGATGTGGAATTGTGGATAGGGTAACTCTGTACTGTACTGTATATATATATCTTGCCGATTGTGTTCTAGCTTATGGAGTAGGCCTATGCAGCAAATCTTTCTCATGGGTATGTAGCGAAGATTTGTCGAATGTTTGAGCTCAAATCCTCAATCACATTCCTATATCTCACCCATTGCGTGGCAAATCTTCAGTGTGGCGAAAAATCTGGCTAAAAATATACCCATACAGCATATACTGTATAGCATTGTTCCCTCTAAGATTTTAACTGGAGCGTAGTTGCCCAAACATGCAAATCACTAAAAATTTGCCCAACCATTTAAAGGGTGTAATTCAAGGTCTGGAATAATTTTTGTTTAAACTAAGAGTTTCAATGGTGAAACATTTTAATTTGACACAAAAAAAAACTGGAGCGCTTTCAATTAATTTGCTTTTGAATCATTATAGCAATGTGCCGTGTGCAGTGTTTTTGCCCAAAATTTTTCATTTTTCTCAAATTCCGCACCTTACAGCCCTAGAGGGAACACTGCTGTGTAGGCATGATCATACTGAATAGATATGGTTAATCTGTTTGAATGATGATCTTTGGTGCAGTACACTGCACAGTAGTTAATCCGTCAAAAATATATCTGGCCTTAAAAGCTTTGTGCGTGAGTGCTTAGTTTACAGGCTTAGGTTGCAATTATTTAGCCTGGCAACTGGTTTTTCTGTTTAAGAAGGAAATAAAGCCGTAGTAATTCTTGTAACTGGATGTTGTAGATTCAGCTCTTATCATCAGCTGAGTAAGTTTGAGTTGCGCTGCTTTGCTTTGATTGTTGATGATGACAGCTGAACCTATAGCATCCAGTTTTTTAGCATTACTGCGGTGTTGTTTTTCCGCCAATGTTAAGTCATTTTCATCCCATGGTTATTGCATTTTATTCTGTGTTTCAGGTTTTCTTGTTTCGTAATGTGATGAGAAAAAATATGACGAAAAACTATTAGTGTTTCGTCATGAGAAATGTTAATTCTGACCGATATTGCTCAACTTTCATTACTACTAATGAGTGGCTGTGACGAAAAAGAAATGGTTATACTAACTTCATTAGTTTTGTTGGTAATTGACTAAAATACATAAGTAGCGTAACTATCTACAAAAGAGAACGATACTGCAGAAGAAGAAAAATGCCTTTTTTGCACCATGACATAAGAACCAGCTCAGCGTAGGTCTAATGCATGTGACTAAATTCAAGCTCCTCCTGTTCTGCCTCATTTTCTTTTTGTTGCACGTCATGGGATAAGAACCAGTGTAACGTCGGATTAAAGCATTGTAAATGGAACAAAAAGTGAATTGAAACGTCTGCCTAAAGTATTTTTTTGTTGTTTTGGCTGTAGTATTTATGATTAATTGATTTTTTCAGGTTTTTGTGGAAGCTTCTTCAAACGAATCCAGGTCCTGGGATAACAATCCATGTCCGAAAGTATTTTGTAACGAGTCGAAACCTCTTCAAGTAATGGAAGGATATACCTGTTGCAAGTGCAACAGGGGACATTTTGTTTCAGAGCCATGCAAGTTCGTATGAATCATATTTACATAATGTAAAGTGTTCTTTTTAATGTAAAATCAAATCTTCATTATACTTGCATCATCACGCCAAAACGTGTAATGACTGGCAGGGTCCATGTCCGCGGCTTAGCACCTGGGCAACACAGTTGCAAAGAAATGTTGCAGCAGTGGTGAGTCATTAACAACACCGTGTCCAATTTGACTGGCGCAGGAATCGACCTTTTATCAATACTGAGCCAACCTGTTGGTTGTGTTTTTTGTAATTTTTTGAATTAGCTGATCAGTGAAGCAGTTTGCTCGTGTTTCCAGTTTTAGTGTACATTGTTAGGTGAGGTAATTAAGAAAATAATTGATAGTTTAAAACCAACTAATGACTGCTTTTTGATGATTATTTCGTAAATTTCATGCATTGGATGTGAATTTGCGTTAGTTAGGTACTCAATTCTCTAGTTCAATGGTTTTCTACCTGTTTACCATTTAGAGTTGAGTTTAGGTAAATTAGTCAGTTAAATTAATGCGCAGGGCTCCTCGACTTGAGCTGGAATGTTTCATTGGGGTCCCGCTCCACCAAAATGGTTGAAGATCACTGCTCTAGTTTCTGCCTTGGCCGAGTTTACTATTATCATGTTTTGGGGCAGCTTAGATTGTGAAAATTCTGTAATTTCAATGCTAGGCATTAAGTTTGTGTTGCGTTTGTTCACGTAGGCAAAATCCTAATGATGAAAAGTTCTATCGAACTACGGTTTGCGCTGAATGTCCGTTTGATCCAGATGATCCCAACAACCAATACTACATGCCATCCGGACCTCATTTTAACGATGAATGTTTGAAGGCAACTGTCGAATGCAATACTGGAGAAATAAGATTTAATGGTGACCGAAATCGAAATGCTATGTAAGAAAGATCTGTCTTTGCATTAGTTACACGTAGGATTTCCCTTTAGCAGGCGTTTTAACTTCTCGTGAAACGGGGAATTTAAAACAGTAATCCCGGGAAATTTCGGGTAGTCTCGAGAAGTCGAAAACCTTGAAAATTCCAGGGAATTTTTCCTTTTCGCCATACACTCTCATAGCATTTTTTTCTTTTTTTCGCGTGTTTTGTTTTTATTTTCATGCTTAAGCGAGTTTTTTTTTATTAACAAAAACCTTTTTATTTCGCAGACAATTCGAGATGAAATTTCTCAAGTGTTGGGAAATAATTTTAATGAGAAAAAAGAATGAGCAAGAATTCGCATTAGTCATGGCCATTTATGCTAGTATATCACATCTCTATTTCTGCAGAGATGTGAACGGGCACGTTGGCAGAAGAGGCTTAAGTTCATTTTTTATTTTCAATGCCCTAGTGGTTGTAATAAACAGGAAATCAAAAAATAAATTTGTTATTTTTATACACTTCAGTTATTTTATACAAGGTGTTCATAAAGTCCTGATACAATTTCAGTTGTTATTTATGACGTCAATTCTCAAAATATCTTCAGGTTGGTTTTAATTTATTTTAATGAGAGCTGTTTTTATTTAAAAGAAAATTTTGTGTTTCACATATAATTTTTATGATGACGTGAAGCAAAAAATTCAGTTTTCATTTTCCTAAAGCTTTTCATCTGACACTCTTCCGGGGAAATAGTGAGAATGAAGAATGTGTTATTGCTAGTTCCAATTCGCGTAGCTTTGCAAGACAACTCAAAAATGTATTTTCTCTTCAAAAGCTGTTTTGCAAACTGCACTATAATCTTTAAAGCAAACGTATTTGACTGTACAAATACCAAAACGAACTGGCAATCAGTGCAAACCCAAGACGAGCAAGATGTGCCGCACACAGCACATCCTGCCAAACCCAGCACTCGCAGCGACCACAAGTTTGAAACGCAATAACATACGAAGCACCGAACGGCCACAGTGTGAACCGAACTGATTCTTCATTCTGACGATTTCCCTTGAAGAGTGTCAGATGAAAAGCTTTGGGAAAATGAAAAATGAATGTTTTTGCTTCACGCCATCTTCAAATTCTGCACCACCAAACACCTGTTCAAATATGACTTTTATGTAATTCATGATTGTGTTAAATAAGCCTTTGATTATTTAATAAGGGCTTTTTTAACACATTTACATAACATATCAAAAATCATATCTAAAACTCAAAATATAAAAACCTTCAACAGCTCTGATGAAAATAAAACCAATCTGATTTAGATATTTTGAAAATTGACTTTCTGAAAATATTGTGAAATTTTATCGGGACTTAATGAACACCTTGTATACAATAATTTTTCACATTAAGAGCATCAGTGACGCGTTCAAATGTAATGTATTTCAGCCATTTAACACAACGTCTTTCCGTACAAGCTTATAGTTTGAAAAAACAAGTTAGGCCTACTTTCTCCCTCGCTTGGATGCATTTTTGTTCTAGAAATATGGGCATGCGTACCACAAAAACTAAAAAATTTTCCTGGGAAATTTTCCGTCGCGACGTCCCCGGAGAAAACCCTTGAAATTTATCGTGCTCTTTTTTAAATTTTTGCGAAAAAAAGATTTGATTCGATATCGTTCACGATAAATTAGTCCAAAGTAATTGTTGTTATGTTATTTACAGAAATTTACTTTGATACTCAGCGTTGCGGTGATGGTTTATTAAATTGGTGTATGTTAAATTTTATCAACACTTTTGATTGTTCGTTTAGTAACTAGTTGCTGATCTAGTTAGTTGTTGATAATCATCACTACGCTTGTGAAATGCAGTACAAGAGTATTTGTATTACTTCACTGCCGCTAAATCCTTTTACAGTAACGTCATAGCGTTTATTTCAGTGTTTATTCAGTGACGTAGTACAGCTTAAACATTACTATCACTTGAATAGCCAGAAGTTTAGTGTAAATACTGTCTGAGTTATCATAGTCTTGATTATAGTACAATGTTATAGATGCCAACCTGTTTCCGTCCCGTCAACTCCTCCTACCGATACTCCATCTCCTACTTCGTGAGTAGTAGCGCTACAAAGATTGTTTTCAGAGCAAACCTCTAATCATCGAAAATCAAATTTTCATTATACTCGCTATATTACGCCGAAGCATGTAACGAGCGGTGGGACTCATCTCCGCCGGTGAGCGCCTGAGCTACACAGCTTCGAAGAAACGTCATAGCATTGGCGAGCGGATACCGACGCTGTCGACCATTTGACCGGCCCGGAAATTAAACCCACTACCTCACGCTCCTTCTCTGATGTCTTTAGCTATTACCCAAACTGGCCGGTTGATGCGGTTATCTATGAGTAGTTTCGATTTTAAGATATATGATGTATTGTGTCTTAAGTAAACAAAGTGATGTTAATTTGCCCTTGATATTACAGTACTTCAGGATTCCCAAAAAAGAATGAAAAAAATGTCAAAAATTGTTACTACTGTACTTTGATCAAACTTAATTTCTCCATGCAACTGTTTATATTTTCATGATTAACTGGATCGGACCTGCACCAAAAGGGGTAAAATTGTTTCCAAGTGGTGTAGTCGATTAGACGGATTGAAAATTTTGTGGATTTGTTTATTTTTGCTTTGGTGCAATTTTTTTTCAGACCTCCAGTCCACTCTTATCCCTCACCAACATCAGGTTGGTTGAATTTTGCGTGTTATTTTGATTGACATTGTTTAATGTACTTTTTCTTGCTGTATAACACATTGTGTGTGTGACTATTGGAAATTACGAGATAAAAAGCGAAGCAGTAGAAAGCTATTGTGATGAACCACTTCCACTGTTTGTTGGCAAGAGTAAATGTAGATGGTTGACATGTAGGTTCGGTATATTGCTGGAAGCCTCGCTAGTTTTGATTGAAGTAGCGCTACAAACCATGCAACCGTGTTTTTTCTGGTGCTATTTTTAAAGTGAGATAGTGTTTTTTGGATGGTTGTTTTGTAGTGTGTCCGCGTAAGGCTGGTGCAAGCAAATAACCTTTTCCATGTTATGGTTAAGCAGATCGTTTCTTGATCTACGAAATACAATCAATGCAGGACGAAAATAGTTTGAGGAAGAAAAATAAAGCCTTAGTAATTCTCAAAACTGGACGTTTTGACAACAGATTCATCAGCAGCAGCAGTTTTGTACTGTCGTGCATACACTGCTGATGATGACAGCTGAATCTATGTTGTTGAAACGTCCAGTTTTGAGATTTACTGTGGCTTAGTTTTTATCCTTAAGCTATTTTAACCTCTTGTTGCCGCTAATTACCTTGAACGTGTTGGTGAATTTTAAATACATAGCAAGTTTTTTTCTATATCGCAATAAAGCAAGGTTATGTATGGCGAAAGATTCAGTATGGTTGTAGCAAGTCTAATCCATAATGCTAATCCAACGTTTCCTTCTCTTTTTGATCATTGTTCAGGAATCTTGATAATTGCGACATGTAAAACGTTGTTGTTGCACTTACATCGTTTCCGTTAGTTTCTGCCATTTAGCATATATAATTTTCATGTTCAAACAACCTAAACCATGTGGCAAAGTCCCATTTTGTTTTTGTCATTTGCAGAGTCGACCTCTTTCCCGACTTGGGCCATTGTTCTTGGTGTTATTGTTGCCGTAATCATCGTAATTGCTGTTATCCTGTACTGCAGAAGACGAAGACCTCCAAGAAACTCTCCTCCAGTAAGTTCTTTTTCATTATACTCGTGTGTTACGCTGCTGTCTGTCGCGACATAGCTGTGCCCAAATCCACATTGTGCTGTTAGACTCGATCGCTACGAACCGTGCGAGCAGTGATGATGGTAAATCACTGGCGAAACAATGCTTGTGTTTTCACTCCTGCGGTTTACTTTGTAGCCAAACTCTTAAACTTTCATTGCTTATGATTATTTTTGTGATATGTTTTTAATATGATGTGTTATGTCATTAACCACATGAAAAATCATATCTTCATTATACTCACGATATAACGCCGAAGCATGTACCGAGAAGGGGGATCCATCTCTGAGGTTCAGTGCCTGAGCAACACAGCCCCGAAGAAACATCACAGCTGTGGCGGGTCGTTGGCGACACTGTGTCCGATTGGACCAGCCTAGTAATCGAACTCCCTACCTCCCGCACCGGTAGCAATGTGCTTAGTCACTGCGCCAACTGGCCGGAAGCATATTCGGTTGAAACAATGGGTTTTATTCCTGAAGATTTGGTTTTGTAAATTTCTTATTGCACAGCATCTGTGTCTCGCTTTCTTGATTGGTAATTAAAGATCTTAGTTGAATCTTGGCGTCGATAAATTGTTGCTCTTGAAGCATAGGATCCGGAGTTGTGTAAATTAAATGCAATTTTGTTTTTCAGCGTAGTCGTGATTTTGAAATGGGTGAAAGGAACCGCCTTACAGGTAAGTAAATGTTGGAATATTTTTAAACCCGTATTAACTTACGGTTAGCTCAATGTTATACGCATCGCTATCGGTGTGGCAGGTCTGGGTTCGATTTTTTGCTTGGTCAAATTTTACACAAAGTCGCCAACGTCTCGTCACCGCTGCGATGTTTCTTCAGAGCAGCGTTGCCCTGGCGCTTATCCACCGATATGAACCACGCTTCGGCGTAATACCTCGCGCATAGCGAAGATTGATTTTTCTAAAGCTTATCAGCGAAACCGGCGTATAAGTTGCAGATCCAACGTCGCGTGTTCGATTCATGGCTGGAACCGGTCGCATTTGACGTATCTTCCTCAATCTGTGGAATTTTCTGTTCAGTAATTTGACACTAAACTCTGTTATTTAATAAAAATCTTCAGCCAATTCTCATACCTCTTTGAAAGATCGTTTAAAATGAAAGCCAGTGCATAGTTTGTTTTTATTTCCAGTCGACCTTTATGATTCAGCATTGGTTTAAGCTTAGCTTTGCGGCTGCTTTTTTAACGTAACGCTAACAGTACAAAGTTGGGTTTGACAAGCTAACAGTACAAAGGGTTTGACAAGCTAACACTTTGGGTTTGACAAGCTAACAGTACAAAGTTGCAAGCAACCTCATTTATGGGAGAATCGTGCATCCCGACTTACATGTTTGCCTTCCGAATTCAACACGTTACAATTGTTTAATTTTTTAGGAAATCAAGATGGGAGCCAAGATCGTGGCGCTCGTACCCCAAGGTATAGATACTGTTTTGTCATGTTTATGTTTGTTTATATGTGTGCATTACAATTGTTTACCATATTAAAATTATCTATTTTTGTTCTTTTTAGCTTTTTAAGCTTTCTGTTTGCTTTCTGCAATGGCCATAATTCTCATCTTCATCATAGGTGAGTTAAACAATTTCCTTTCTTTCCGAACTGGTGTGAAAGATAAGTGTGTGCTATGGAGTAACTCAGTTATGACGACGGTTCACCTGGTGGCTTAAGAAATCGCTATTGGCGCGGGAGGTCTTGGGTTCGATTCCCGGGCCGTTTAATCGGACTCTCTGTCGCCAAGTGCTCACCACCGCTGCGACGTGTAGCCTTGGCGCTAAGCCGCGTAGATGGGCCCCGCTACTCGTTACACTCTTCGGCGTAATATCGCGAGACGCGAGTGTAATGCAGATGTTTTTGAATCTTAATCGACGTTTTACATTTGAAACACATTGATGTTAGCGGAAGCAATTGGCTCACATTTGCAATCTTAACCATTTCCTGCATAATGCCATTAATTAGTAAATCCTCGGCTAACCAATGCAGTATAGCAGTAGCTTTGAGCTTGTCGACTAACTTGTTTGTAAACTTACGATGCAGCGTAGCTGTTTTTTGTGCAACATATTTTGAATCAAAATTTTGACCAAGAGTTAGTGGTAGTTATTTTTCCTCAGTCAAGGAAAAAATACAAACAGATGAAAAGTAAAACACCGACGTTACAAAATGAGAAACAAGCAACATATTGTCGGATTAGCGCAGAAGTTGAGAGAGATTTGAGCAAATGTTGAAAGCTGCGGCACCAGAGGTAAACAACAGCGAAGTTAAGATTATAGAAGAATATTGTTGCAGCTGCTGCAGGATTTGACATTTCATATTACTGTTAATGACGACTGGATGGCTTAGTGCTTAAAGACATCGCTATGTTCGCGGTAGATGTGGGTTCGATTCCCGGGCCAGTCAAAGTGTACACAGTGTCGCCAACAACTCGCCACTCCTGCGATGTTTCTTCGGAGTTGTGTTGTCCAGGCGCTAAGCTGCGGAGATGGGTCCCGCTACTCGTTACATGCTTCGACGTATTACCGCAAGTAGAATGAAGATTTAATTTTTTTTTTTTTTTTTTTTTTATTTCAAGCCACATAATTGCAGCTTAGGGTTTTTGTGGTAGTGAAGTACATGCATCATGGAGATGACCTAGTTGAGCATCGAACCCGCGAAGTCTGCTTCGGAGCCCAATGCACCAACCACTCGGCCAACTCCATGTGCATGAAGATTTAATTTTAATTGCAGTGTTTCCCAATCAAGTGACAATCCCGGATCGCAACACTCGCCCAATTCTACTTCTGGTTCAGATGAAGATTCAGATGGTAATGGATCGAGCACAGAAAATGGTGAGTGATGATGGCAAATTGGTCTTTTGATAATGAAATCAACAACAACAAGTTGAATTTGGCCTCATGTAAAAATCAAGCGCAAAACGTCGCGATTAATGCAGAAAGTAGGGAGGCTGCGAACAGACCTTTCGGTCATAAGTCAAGCAGTCACGGAGTCATTCCAATCCTTTCCTAATTTCTTCGCATGATAAAAATGAGATTTGATTTCGTGCGTCTTCGTCTGTAGACGCCTGGTTCTGCTCCCTACCTTGTCAGTGGCACGGCGCAGCGATACTGCGCGCAGGTGCAGATACTATTTGATGGGTTCGATTCACGGCTGGAACTTGATGCATTGGATATACCGAGTGGCTGCTGACTCGATAAGCGCAAGATCACTTCGCATTCTCTCTCAATTACTGTTCAAATTCTATTGGTTAATAGGGGTTATACGTATAGAGAAATTATGGTGGGCATGCGTAAGTTACATTCACAACGAAGATATTTCTACGGTGCTGTTTCATCTGGGGTTGCGCTTGTGAAAATGCTTGTATTCTGCTAATATTCGCTTTCCTGAAACGGTAAGATTTTGTACCATTAATTTTCACGTTAAGTGGACAAATTTTTCGCATCTTCGAATGGAGAAAGGCATTGCACCACCGCTTGAGCAAGACTCTCCTCTGTGTGAAATCAGATTATTGAGCTCCGAAGCTAGTGTCGCGCGTTCGATACTTTACTAGATCATATTTCACCATGTATGTTTTACCATATACTTCTGCATCTGCGTAGCCAAAAAAATTGAAAATAATTGCTTTCATACGTTGTATTTTTTGTATTCAGTTGTATATTTATTCTCATATCACGAGGAAGCTATCCAAGCGCTACAACGAGCTCGCTTAGGAGTTGCCGACCATCTGTCTGCCGCTTCGCTTAGTGACGACACAGCAAGTAAACTTGCCCGGCTTGTTCTTTACACTGTCCCTTTGATGCTGAGCGTCAAGCAGAGAAGCTTGGAGTACTAATTTTAAAGTGATTGGTTTGACTCGGAATCAAACTCTAGCCTACAGCTCAAAAGCCTGAAGCTTACCACTTGGCCATCTGAGCTGTTTTTTTGCTTTCACCGTGCAGAAATGAGGAATATTGTATCAAGCGTTGTTGTTATGGTTATTGCTTCTAGATCGCGATGAAGATTCTCCGTTGCTATCCTCATCAGGATCGAACCCAGCACAACAAGAGTAAGTTGATTATTTCCACCTTTTCGACCTCAGTGCACGACTTGTTCAAGGACAATGAAATAAACTTGATCTCGAAAACAACCATTAACATGAAAGCGTGCATCTTGTAATGGAGTGTGCTTGTCTGACACAAGCTCTTCATTTGTCGGCTGCTATGCAAGTCTAGTATTTAAACTTGTTTGGGAAAGATAGAAATTTTCAGGGCGGTACCGCTGTCCATCAAGTTTGGACCCAAGACGTTTCTGTGGTCAATTGGTCAATATTGTTGAAAATTTTGCTTAACAGGGCGATTTTATCTGCTAGATTTTCGGTTTTGAATGAAACCTATTTGCTGTGTTTTGCATTCTGCACAGTTTTCCGACGCTTGCTGTGGCACTCGATAAAAACTTCTTTACCTTCTTAATTCCGGTTCACACTTCGCTTATTTCGAGCGCTTAAGCTTTTTTGCTCAACATTTTGCCGCCGATCTTCTGTATCATCATCGTTGGACTTTAACGATAATAATACAACCAGACTCTAACGATGATAATCAACTTGCTTGCAACCAGAAATATTAAGTAAGAAAAGATGAAGCTGCTTTATATAATGTCCGTTGTGTTGACGGGAATTCGATATTTGTTAATTTTGATCGCTGGAATAAGGTTATTTGTGTATGAGCATTGAGGAATAGGGTGTTAACTTTTTCCGCTTTTTTTGAATTTGCAGGAGTTTATGCGATTGACAGGGTACAAATCATCACAAAAACTTCATGCAAAAATTTTTTGAAAATATTAACGTTTCGATACCGTGGGGGGGTACGCGTAGATTTTTAAGGAGGGCGAAGACAACTTTTGATGCAACTCGAAAACTACTTCACACAGAAAGTCGAGTTCGGTGTCAAGCGATGCAGAATCCTGATTTTCTATCTGTCTTCGATACATTTTTAAAGGCTATTTACAACAGAAAAAACGTTATGAGCAAAAAACGTGATTTAGCATAAATACACTTATTACGTTTTCCTTACGTTTATTGAAAAACTTCGAATTCAAAAAAACACGAACCAAAGTTTGGATATTTTCAATTTCTTTCTCCCCATGGCTAATCTAGCCACGAATTTTGCATATCCGCTTTCCTTCTAGTGCGCGGTGCGGAACTGTCATAAATTTTTCGTTGAATAAGACATTTCGACATTTTCCCGATGAACCGTTCACAAGTGCGGTTATGGTTATCCACACAATTCCAAAATGTGATGCTGCCAGTGTGGACACAGGAGTGCCTACTTGCTTGCTTTGCTGAAGAAAGACTTCTTGGAAGTTCTCTTCAAAACCAATGCTTTAATGTCCACGCTTTCTGGAAGAGATTGATTGGGATCTTTAAGATGATCTATTTTGTTAGCCGGGATTTTAGAATGAATATTAAGAGCAACATTTGTCGTATTCATCCAGGCATGGAAGTGTTTCAGAAAGATTTTTCTTATCACTTCCGCCAACTCGTTATCGATGCGCTTATAATCAAGTGCGACAACTCTCAGAAAAAGTATGTTGTTTGGACCTCGAGCAAATTCGTGGCTAGATTAGCCATGGGGAGAAACAAATTGAAAATATCCAAACTTTGTTTCGAGTTTTTTTGAATTCGAAGTTTTTCAATAAACGTAAAGAAAACGTAATAAGTGTATTTTTGCTTAATCACGTTTTTTGCTCATAACATTTTTTCTGTTGTAAATAGCCTTTAAAAATGTATTGAAGACAGATAGAAAATCAGGTATTCTGCGTCGTTTGACACCAAACTAGACTTTCTATGTAAAGTAGTTTTCGAGTTGCATCAAAAGTTGTCTTTGCCCTCCTTAAAAATCTACGCGTACCCACCACCCCCTCAGGGTATCGAAACGTTAATATTTTCAAAAAAAATTTTTTGCATGAAGTTTCTGTGATGATTTGTACTCTGTCAATCGCATAAACTCGTGCAAATTCAAAAAAAGTGGAAAAAATCAACACCCTAATGAGGAGTCGATGTCAGTCTATATCGAACATATAAAGAGATATTATGGTATGCCTTGGAACTCAAGTTACCTGAGTCTCCCTGATGAGCGGTCAAACCGCGAAACCAGTCGTAGAATTACTTTTTAGGCATTTATTTAGTAGGTCTTCCTAGACCTATTATTATATTTCTATATGGAATAAGGTTGTCTCTTGTCATCCAGGGACTTTGATGGAGGTGATTCAAATCGTGGCAACGATTCTGCTTCCACTTGTGATGCTGGCTCCTCAAATCCTGCTGCTAATTCGACCGCAATGCCAGTAGTGAACAACGTTGCAGAACTCGATGTTGCACCTGCTACAAGCGGTGAGTAAACGAGTGATCATTTCCATGAATATTTCATTTAGAAGCAACTATTGATTTTTCTGCATTTTTATCCTCCTGTCACCAAAAGCGAGACTTGCTCAGGGGTAAGCCCTTATTGCCAAGTTTTCCGCATGAGTTTTGCTTCCGAGTTCTTTAATTTTATGTTTATCAGATTCCACCAAAGAGGAATGATTATTGTGAAGCATTTTATCCCAAGGACGTGAAAACGAAGCTTGGATGGGAGTTGAACCATCAACCTTGGGATCATGATCGTCGTGAAAGCGACGCTTCGAACCACTGCGCCACGCTGCCGGATGTTATGCCTCGCCATTGCATAACATTACATAAACAGCGTTTTGTTGAATTAATCGCTTCTTGGAGTTTGGCTTAACTAAAACCTGTCACTAATCCAACTTTATTGAAATTTTAATCATTTTTTTACGTCTTTATCTTTTGTTTGTTTACAGCTGCTGATCAAACTGTTTCCTCAGACCCAAGCTGTGACGTTTTATTCGAACAAGCAGCAGCACGTCCAAGGTAGTGTGATATATCTGGTCGATCTATGTTGCATGATCTGGTCTCCCGACGACTGCCTTGTATTGTTGGGCCACCGCTGGAACCGGTTTGAACCATTAACTTGCCTAATGCCTCTGTGTATATCAATGAAACTTTTTCTCGTTACCTGCTTGCGACTTGTACGCTACTTTTGATGAAGGATTGTGGTGTTGTAACAAAACAGCACTGTTTGGCGTTTGAGTTTTTTTCTATTAAAACGACAAAACGCAATCAAGGTCTCTTGAAGTTTGAGGTCTTGCATGAGAGATAAACTTCGCTTGTCGTGCGTGTGCTGAGAAATGGTCGCGCTACAATTAATAATGTACGTTTTTGTGCAGCGTTACTGTCAACCGAAATGAAGGCTCTAGCAATGAAGCTTCAAGTGTCAGTTCGCCTCTTCCTACTATGCATGCAGCTGCTGGCAGTGAAACTGCCATGAGTTCTAATCCAGTCTCTGACACCGATGGTAAGTGCTGACATGATTGTGTAGATTCATTGTAGATAAAAATCACTTAGAGTGTCCTTATGTTATTTCACATTCGAAGAATCGTAAGGGTTGCTAGAAAGCTGCTAATTTCATCAAATGTCGCTTATTCTGTGGAAGGGTTGTCAATTCATATCCTAGCTAATTTGAAGATGTTGGAGAATAGAACCTCACTGGAGTGCTCGCAATATACTGCGAGGTTGGGGTAAAAGTTAAAATAAGTTTTTCATGATGGAATAGAGGTTTTGGAAATTGTTTGACTGGCAAACGCGCCTATGCATTGACGATCACACCGACCAGTGCACGTAGTGGTTGGTTGGTGACTCCGCTATCGGTGCGGTGGATTGTGGGTTCGATTCCCGAGTCGGTCAAATCGGACACGGTTGCCTACGGCTCGCCACTGCTGCGATGTTTGTTAGGAGCTGTGTTGTCCCGGCGCTAGGCTGCGGAGATGGACCTCGCCACTCGTTACATGCTGCAGTGTGGCATCGCGAGTGTAATAAAGATTTGATTTTCTCATATTTCTCTCGTGTCAAGAAAAATGAACTGAAACTTAGATCAGTAACAACTTCAGGACTCTGAGGCGCTCGGCGTACTGCGCTGCCAGTTTGGTGTGTTGGGAAATTGTTTTGATTTGCTTCGTCGGGAAGAGCAAGGCTTTATGTGAGACGTTTGAAATTGGCTTTTATTAATCGTTTATGTTGTCACAGAAACCACTCCTCTGCAAACAGTCACCTCTTCAACTCAAGAAGCTTCAATTCCCAGGTATTTTGTTGAACAATTTCCATAAACTGTACTCAATGTTCATGATATGCAATTTTCATAAATTTACAACACAAATAAACTGACTGTCTATTTTACCGAAGAAAGAAATCAATAACTCTGAAATAGTTATTGGCGTTTTTGCATCAATGATTTCTGCTCCCTCGTGGCAGGGACGTATGGTAATACCGGTAGGGAGGGGGAGGGAGAGAGCATTGTGCCATGCGCCCCTTTTCTGACTTCGCCTTTTAGTCAAAAAAGATTAAATGTTGCTGAATGACTGAAATATGTCAAACTCTTTTAATGACTTTATAGTATACGACGACCTTCCACTTTAAATTTCTCGCTACACCGCTGCCTCATAATGTCAGCTATGTTTGGTAGATTATTCGATCAAAGTATTTTTGGTGCCGTATGAGGTCTTCCATGATTGGACTTGAGTTGTATTGACACGCAGCAACTCCACAACGATTATAATGTGGCAGGATTTTGCGTGATCGGTAAACAGTGAAGCAAAACACTCACGGTGCGATATTAAGTAGTAGTGTCTACAAGCACCGGACTGGTTTCCATTGTCAAAACGCTGCTTCGCCTGACTGCTTGTTTGTTTTTTTTTCATGACGTTGTTGTGTCTAGTCTAGTGGTAGCGAGTCTAGTGGTAGCGGTTAAAGACATCGGTGCGAGAGGTCCGGGGTTCGACTCCCAGCCCAGTCAAATCGGACACAGTGTAGCCACCGCTGCGATGTTTGTTGAGAGCTGTGTTGTCCAGGTGTTAAGCTGCGAAGATGGACCCGTCACTCGTTACAGCTTCGGCGTAATACCGCAAAAAAATGAGGATTTGATTTTTTGATGATTTTTGTTAAGGAGTAATTCCCCTCTGTACATGGATGAAACGGATGAAGAGGATAAGCATTCGTCGTTGGTGGTTGATGGCTTCGAAAATAGGTAACTGCAGTTTCTGTTACAAGAACTTTAGAATACCGGTAGCATTATTTATATAATGTACCTAACACCAACCGAACCAACATTCTTATTCTGTTCTATTATCTCGGCGAACCCGATTGTTAAAAACATGTCGCAAGGGAAGCTGCGACGAGAATCAAACCCAAATTAGTGCAGCATTTCCCTCTCTACGCTGTGCTCCAAGCCAGTGTCTTATAGAACAGTCGTTGCAATCTAGTACAAAATGGCGTTTATAAACTGACGCTTTGTCAGAAAAAAGCACGATTGTGCTAAATGTGCTTGTGTTGGGTACATTACATATAAATGCATACCGGTATCTGTTGGGTCGTTTTCGAATTTTTTCTACTTTAAGTTGATCAAGATACGGCTTGTTTCGGCGTTAAGACAGGTTTTCACGGTTTTGTTTATGTTCGAGTTTGGGCTTGGTTAAGGACGCGGGTTAGGTTTGATGAGGAGTTAGTTTTGGATGAGGGCAACAATAGACATCTCAAAGCCGAGTTGTTCCGCGCCAAACACTCAACGTCACAGCTTGTTGATGACACTGGCTGGTTAGGTCAGTTGTTATTGTTAAGTTGTTATCGCTGTTTGTGCGTGGGTTCAATTCCCAGGATAGTTGAAGTGGGCACAGTGTCGCCAATGGCTCGCTATCGCTGCGATGTTTTTTATGGCTGTGTTCCCCTTGCGTTAAGCCCTGGAAATGGGCCCCGCCACTCGTTACACGCTTCGACGTAATAAAAAAGAAATAAAAAACTCTCAAGTTGCGGTATTGCGTCGAAACGCGTAACGCGATGTTGTGGCGAGTCATTGGCGACATTGTGCCGATTTGACCGGCCCGGGAGTCGGACCCAAGACCTCCTGCATCGATAGCATCTGCTTAACAACTGATCTAATTGTGCGGTGCCGCGAGTGTGATGAAGATTACACCATCATCATCCAGTTTTAATCCCGTGTGTTCTTCCTGAACGAGGGTGGTCGGGTTCGCTTAGTATGGTGAAGATTTGACTTTTGATATCAGCGACGAAGTGCAGGTGTTGCGGAGCGTTTAGCTCAGCTATATGCTTTTGCAGTAACGTGCAATCATCTCTCGCTCCGGAACATCCTCCTACCACGCCTCAAAGCAAGCGGAGCGATGAAGATGATCCGAGTGAGTACCGAAACTTGGCATTGTTAAGCCAAGCTCTTTCAGACCTCATATTTCTATCATAACAAAATGCAATGTCTAAGTGAAACTTGGGTCAGGATTGAACCCAAGATCCTGACAGTCGCATTGCTGGTGTCAGTTTGACGTGTTTTAGAATTAATTTAACTCGGACCATGATGAGCAAGGCTTTTGGGTCCGACGTTTCGAACTGAAATCCAGCGCATCTTAAGTAATTTCTACAGTTTGTGGATTGTCATATCTGGTTGAATAGAAAGTCAGAGAATTGAGATTTAAGTTGATTTGGGCAAAATAAAATGTGACGCTGTTTATGACGTCACACTGGTATGGGTCCTCCTCAAACACCACAACAGCAAACGGTGCTGGCCGCATTATTACAATACTGAAATCGTAAAAATAATTGCCCCATGCCACTGCTCCCTCTGAGATTTTTGGTAAAACCCCAGATTGTCCCTTCAAAAGCCTCAGATACAAAATTCTGCGTTTTAACAGCACCTACGGATTTAAGCTATTTATCACTTTAATCAACGTAAGTGATGTTTTGTTGATAATTTTTAATTTAATCAGACAAAAAATGATAGGCCTATAGAAAACGATAAAAATGTGAAAAACGAAGACAATAGAAACCTAGCTAAATTGAGTTAGAAGTTCCAACGTCTCTGCGAAATTAAACTTACCTCTGAATAGCTTTATCACCATTTAATTCTAAAAATAAGTAAATAGAAAAAGAACTTGCTGCTTAATCACTTTTCAACTATCCTTAATTAACGCATAAACTTAATTAAACACAAGTTAGGACTTATTTGTGGAAAATTAACGAAGAAAGTTAATGAAAAAGTCTAAAATCAGTTTAGTTCAATCAGTTTCGATTATATAGTTCGACTATTCATCACCACTTCTGTTTACTGTCAATTACCCTCTCAAGCATTTTGGCTTTCAAGCCTTACTTGTCTCCTGTTTCTTGCTGTACCGTCTGTAACCATTTTGATCAGTTTTTGATTAAAATTTCCACAAAGATGTGAATCGAAAGCACAAATTGCATGGAGTTGAAACCAAACCGAACAGAATCACTCACGTTTAAGTAATTATCATTCTGCATAGTGTTGTGATTTCTAACTTTGTTTTGAATAAGTGCTACCAGCAGTGTTCTCTTTAAAACCCAAGATCTTCAGCCGAAAGAACCCAGAACACTGGAATCGCCCTGCAAACCCAAGATCTGGGGTCAAACCCCCAGACGTGAGAACCTTGCATCCTTCCACTCCCAACCTTCCACCCTGTGTAAAATCTATTTGTCCGGGCTGCACTTCGGTGAGTAGTGACAATCTGTCCACGCACCGGGCTTATGGAGCTAGTGCAGTCTTCAAAACACTGTTTTCGAGCAATTAATCAAAATAACGATCATAGTCAGCGATAATACACAAAAACAACAATTTGCGACTGTCAACGACGCGTTTCGTCACCATTTAGCTATATGATTTTAGAAGCCATATGATTGTTAGAAGCTTTATGATTTTTAGAAGCTTTGCTATATTGATTTTTAGAAATTTAGCTATATGATTTTAAGAAAAAATACGTTACAATCTTGAAAACTCATGGGAAACAGAAAATTACAAACAAGTGAAAACTGCACGAGTCATTAGTTGTTGCAAATTGCTGTGTTTTAGTGCATTTACGCTGTGCGTGATTGTTGTTTTGATTGCTTGCTCGAAAACAGTGTTTGTTTTTTTGCCAGTCCGCTTGCGTTAATATTCAGCAAGCACGACGGCAACTATAACTGATAGAACTGCGTTGATCTATGCTTGCTCGATTAGTTTACCAAGTATTAGAACTGTCATATTTGCAGTGACCAGAGACTTGCTAGATCTCGCTTACCATCACATGACCTTGGACCAAGCAATCTACGCGTTTCGATATATTCTTTCATCAAAAAGACCCAAAGCGAATCCGGAAAAGCTCCTAAGCGACATTGCACATTCACGTAAGATTCTTGCACGCCCTGTGTATTTTTTATACTTGTGACTATCAAATCAAATCTTCATTATAGCCGCGGCATCATCACGCCGTGTAACAATTACAAGTGGCGGGGGCCATCTCCGCGGCTTAACGCCGCTACGAAAAAACGTCGCTGCAGTGGCGAGCTGTTGGCGACATTGCGTCCTATTTGACCGTCTTGGGAATCAAACCCCATGCCATTGCATTTGGTACAACCTAAAATGCAGCATTTCACTGGAGATCACGCAGCAGACTCGTCGGGTTTGCAATCTTGTGTGAAATGCCGGTGCAGGTTTTTCGCATTTGCGACCTCGTGTTTGAGCGTTTATATCTTCAGTCTTCAGACTAGCTTCGGTTTCAGTGTGAATGGTTGACCTTCCCACTGAGGTTTTTATGTGGAACTATTTTATGCGAACTGTCTTTATACCAAACCACCCAATTGACAAAGTGGTTAAGCACATCGGTATTGCTCGGGGAGCCTTCGGTTTGATTCCAGGGCCAGTCAGATTGGGTGTCACCGCTGCATTGTTTCTTGAGAGCTGCCCAGGTGCTGTTCAAGGAGATGAGCCCCGCCACTCGTTACACGCTGTGGCGTATATCGCGAGTATAACGATTTTTAAAATCTTTTAATCAAATGAAAAAGCTTCGTTCTAGCCTACTCACGGTAGTTCGCCGAAGCTAATCACGAGTTGTAAGGCCATCTCCGCATTTGCATCTAAGCAACACAGCTCTAAAGAAACATTGCAGCTATGGCGAGCCATTGGCGAGGCTTTGTACGATTTGACCGGTCTGGGAATGGAATCCCAGACCTTCCGCACTGATAGCAACGTTTTTAGCTACTTTGCTAATGGACTGGCTTGATTTTTTTGATTGCTCTTCTGGCAACACATCAGAAATTTTGAGCTATTACATCTCGTCACCGCCTTCTGTTGTATTTCCACAATGCAGTTTAACATTATGACTCACTCATATATCGGAATAAAAGTTGTTCTTTGCAAAAAATGATAAAAAAGCTCAAATTTTTTAGATCGCAGCCAAACAGCGGAGCAAATTTATCAAATATTGATGAAGCTTAGGGAACTTCTAGGTGAAGAATTCAGTTTGGAAACGCTTCGGGACTGTGCTGCTGATCATATGAGAAACATGGCCCTTAAAGAGACGGTGGAAAAGTACATTGTTGAAAAGAAAAATGCCAAAGTGCCTTAGTCGAAATCCAATCGTGCCTACACACCGCATCAATCCGTCCCGTCAACTCGGGCAAAATCGTCGTTTTTTTTGGATTTTTGGTGTCGTCATTTACACGAATTATTTTAGTTTTTAATAGTTTTTATTCATAGTTCTAAGTTTTTAACTATTTAGTGAAATTCTGGACCAAACTTCAATAGCGTTTTTCTTGATAATTCTGACGTCATAATCACTTCTTTGAAAACTTGCAGGTGATGACGTCTTTTCCTTTTTTTGATTTGCTTCTGTTTGGGAAAAGGTTAATTTCTTAGGTACAAGGCATAATGGCGTTTTAAATGACGCTGTAATTTAAAAACAAAGAAGTAGCAGCGTTTGGATTCGTGTTTACCTTATTATGCAAACCCAAAACATCTTCAAGTGCTAAAACATAGTGACGAATGAAACAAGTAGTCTTGCGTTGGTTTCAACCAGTGGTTTTCAACCGGAGTTTTGAGTTTGAGTCATTGTTGAAGTTTGGGGAGTTTGGAGTCACGTGATGGGGCTGAAGATGACATATTTAAAACCTAAAATTTAGCGAAGATAAGTTTCTCATGGGATAGCAACTTTTTACAACTACCCCCAAAAGATTGGAAAAAAATGTTTGAAAATGTTATGAAAAAATGTTTGAACCCTATTACAGAGAGTAAAGTGACTGCTTTATTACTTCTAAACCAATAGTTTTCAACCAAGGTTCCGCCAGTACAGTCCAACGGTTTCGCAAGTTTACAACTTGGAGCTCGGTTTAAGTAAATTAGAGAATTAAATGAATGCCCAGGAGTTCCTCCAGGTTCTGGAATTCATTGTTCTCCACCGGAAAGCTTGAAAACCACTGGTTTAGCGCAACTTTATAACTGGCGCATCAGTCGCTGAAACATGTTGTGTTTGTTCGCTTATTTCATTGCTTCAATTCTACTTGCTCGGCTGGTCAGCTCCGTAGTTAAGTATATTGCTATTGGTACAGGAGGTTTGGGGTTCGATTCCCGGGCCGGCAAAATCGGACACAGTGTCGCCATCGGCTTTCCACCGCTGCAACGTTTCCTCGGAGCTTAACTTAGGGGCTAATCCGCGGAGATAGACCCTGCCACTCGCTACTCGCTTGGACGTAATGCCACGAGGAATAGTGAAGAATTTTTTGAGTGGTTCTTTGATTAGCTGAATGTGCATCGCATAAATTGTTTAGTTAAAAGATGGCGATGTGGTGTATTGGTTTATTATTATTATGGTCGGAAGACTTGGGGTTTAATTTCTGTGTACGTCGCACGAAAGACTTGCCCCATCGTTTGATCGATTTTGACAAAACCGATCAAGCATTTACATGGGTGGAAACGACTACTAAGCAATAAGGATGCTGGAGCTTTAAATGAGTTTTGTTGCAATTGAAGTTTATTTCGGAAAATATATTTTACTGAAAACATTTTGTGGACACTCTTGTTTTTTTGTTTTTTTTTTGCGAGTAAGAAAGTAAATCTGGGGTGAGATGTAGGTTTATTTTAATGTGTGAATACTCAACCTTGTTTGGTTGTTTCATTTCGCATTATTGCAGCTTGGGATTTTTATACTAGTGAAGTTGTTCAGCACCGAACCTTTTTTTTATTTCCGACTTAAGGTTTCAAACCCGGTGTTTAATATTTGCTGCTCACTGTAAATTTTTTTCTTGCTCTCAACGTTTGTTCAGCCTTCAACGATTGCCCGTCACACTTGATTGAATGTACTTAATATCACGCCTTTCTCAAACTCTATTGCGATTGGTTTACTCCATATTACGTCATTGTTCACGTGATTGTTGTTTGTTTGCCACATCTATTTTGCGAATTTCGAAATTGGTTTTACGTTTGGTTTTATGGTGGAAGGACGTGCTTTTAACTGAAAGATTTTATTGAAGTTTTAACCCGGTAAAGCAAAGTTAATTTTTGCCGCTTTGTGCTGAGTCAAGAATATCTACACACTGTTTACAACTATTCAGTAAAGAAGAAACAGAATTCGAAAATTGTTTGGTATTGGAAGACAGTTGGATATACAGTTTCGAAGTGGTGAAAGCCCAGGCGCTCCTCTTGGGCTAAATATTAACTAGCTATAGTCACAGGCGAGCTTCAGTCTGTAACAGAAGTATACGCATCATGAAAGATAACCTAGTTGAGTATCGAACTTGCGAAGCTAGCTCAGCAGCCCCATGCATCATACCCACTGCCAATTTCATTTGGTCGGAAATCAGATATAATTTCACTTTGGCACTCCCTGAGCTTGGAGATTGTTTCGTTATATTTTCTCTTTCGTCGGGGAGAACTGCTTCCCGCAAGTCATCCAATGACTTGTTTTGGCCACCTTGTTATGGAAAATGCTCACAAGTTTGCTAGAATCTAGATGGTGCTAACTTATTAAAGGAAATATTAGACAGCAAGTTTTACAGATACCCTTTGACCAAAAGTCGCGAGTTGAATTCCTAGGAAGGTTGTTCTGAAGCAAATGATCACAGAAAACAGATGCAATTGCGGGTATTCTCAATCTTCCTCACATTTGCGAAAAGCATTTACAAGCAAACAAAAATGCTTTTTTTTATTGGTAAAGCTTCAACAAAAGTGCATAAAAATGTGTCGCTTAGCGAAGAAAAATCGAGCCATTACATCTATGGTTTTCAACTGGGGTTTCGCAAGTTTACAGTTTAGAGCTGGGTTTAAGTAAAGCAGTAAGTTAAATTGTTGCACCCGCGTTCATCGAGTCTCTGGAATTCATATGGGCTTTCGCTTCACAAGAAAGGTTTAAAAGCACTGCGTTATATGCTTCATAGATAGTTAATTAGCTGAGCCATTCTTAAACAATGAAAGGCTATGAGCTATTTAGATTCCATGTTTGCCACTAGTGATCAATGATTGGACTCATCTCTTGAGTGAATAAAGTTATTCACCACACGTTCTCTTCTATTACATGAGAATTAGGCTCCCTTGCTTCGTGCTCAGCGTGACAGACCAGACAGAGTTCATTTTGTCAACAACAACGAAGTGCAGTATACAAAGATGACACGCAAAAAAATGGCCAATTGAAATTAAATACGGAAAAGTAAACTAATTATAAGGAGTGCAAAACTCAAAATATTTGTGCTGACATGAAGCTGTGAAGTGACCAATTGGTCTTCGAGACGAGCAGCTCCATGTGAAATGAATTTAACAATTTCTGTGTGCATACGCAAGCAAAGATACATGAGAAAAAAAAAAAACTAAAGAAAAAAAAATTACATTAACCTAGTAACTTGGATCGATGGATCGGTTTGACTTCTGTCTTCTCCATTAGACTCGTGTGGTGGAGATTTTTAGACTCGTGTGGACAAATCAAAGTATCCGCAAATCAATCGAACTTTTCCAACGGGCAACGTTACGACCTCAGTTTACAGTTTATCGACACTCAAGAAAAGAAAACAAGCATAACGAAAGATTTGAGAAACAAGGAGCACCGAATAACCCTAGGTTCCGACCTCACTTTACATCCGAGACATAGCCTACATTTCCTCCCAATCTTCTCGCTTATTTTCAAGGAATCCGCAACGACAGCATGTATTTAGATGGATTCACCTTTATATGAATTCTTCCACGACTGCTGCATAATACGCGTTGTTCAAGTCATTGACACAGCAATCTTGGATTCTGGTCAATGTCAACGCATCGCCCTTGAGATGTCGAAGCTTATCAAGGATCAAGTAAATAAGCTCATTGGCTGTGCTGGTGCGAGGAGCTGTAAAAAGCAACATTAGTTTGTATTCAATTTTCAGTGCTGTTTTTTTTTTTCGAAATATAAGGTTTGTTACACCGTTAAAGGATTTGGAAGCAAACGGAAATTTCCCTTGCAACCCGCGCGAGTGTTTTTTTGCTACGCGTAGATGATGCCACGATGCGGGTCGCTCGCGAACGCCACAATTCGCCTCGTGTAACCAGGGTTTAAACATTATGAAAAAAAACTTTTCGTCTTTTCGTGCGCTGGACACACAGAGTAATAACAGACCTGAATTGATAACGTCATCGATGTATTTATCCGG
The DNA here is from genome assembly GCA_964006365.1 of Trididemnum miniatum. Classification (NCBI taxonomy): domain Eukaryota; kingdom Metazoa; phylum Chordata; class Ascidiacea; order Aplousobranchia; family Didemnidae; genus Trididemnum; species Trididemnum miniatum. The sequence continues at coordinate 1,301,897 of OZ023233.1, forward strand.
TAGTGCAATGGTTTTTTCGGATGGGTTTATCGATGAAAACAAAACTCGGAAGATCATTTTTGTGTCTACTAGAGTCATAACATCAGATGCAAGACGAGCGAAAACCCTCGTCACTGAAAAGAAAAAAACAAAAAGTATAAAAACAGGCAAAGTAAGAAATGCAATGAACACTGGGACGAAAATAGTTCAAGGAGAAAAGTCAAGCCACAGTGATCCTTAAAACTGGACGCTTCGACAACATAAAATCAGTTTCCACAACATAGTTGATGATGATTAATTTTCCCAGTCTATAGCCTAACTGGCAAAACTGATGCAGATGTGCTGATTAAAAACACCAGTATTGGCGTGAAGGTCATGGGTTGTATTGCTTCGGTATTTTGTGTTCGCCGTTTTGTTTCACTGTTTTGTGTTGTCATTGACTCGATTCTTGGTGATAGATCCATCTCCGAAAAGCTACTATTACTTCCCTTATCTGGAATCTTGCAAAGAAATTCATTTGATCTGCAAAAACACGCAGTGTACATCAGCAGGTTCAAGGGTGCACAAGTTTTCCTAGCTTATTTATCTTTCTATCATGAGAAAGCGATTCAGTCAAAGCGTTATAACGTGCTCGCTCAGACGTTGATCTACTACCACTCGAAGATCTGGGAATCCCGCTAAGGGCTTTTCTCAACGGCACAGCAAGTAAGCTTGCCAGCTTGTTCTCCACCTGTCTCTGTTGATGAGCGTCACGCAGGGAAGCTGTGAATAGCAACATTAAAAACAGTGAATTGATCCGACTCGGGACGAATTCTAAGTCTGCAGCTCCAAGGGCGGACCCTCTACCACTACGTCATCTAAGCAGTTTCGATAATTTTCTGGTGGCCCAAAATGAACATCAAACTCGCTCTTAAAGTCCCCGAATCAATGGCATTACTTGCAATGTGTGTTGAAACGTGTGGAACCGATGCACTGTAAGTCTTATTATGCAGTGCAAACAAAAATATTAAGAGATGTTATGGAAGGCATTGAAACAGTACATAAACGACGTAATAAAACATACAATTACAATTCTACGACTAGTCTTGGGTTTGACCGCTCATCAGGTATACTTAGGTTCGAACCCAGCACCTTGTGGTTGACAGTCAAGTTCTCTTACAACTCGCCCACAGGGCTTACAGCGTTTTGAATGTGTTTATTAAAATTACTGAAAAAGATATTTCGACTTCCCACCGGCTTCGATCTCGGAATGATAATCGTCCCCCACCAATTATAGCTCGATTCATTAGTCGTGATGTACGTAATGAACTATACTCGAAACGGAAACGTACCCAAGGTATAAACCTCGATCAACTCTCTGTGAAAGGCATCAGTGAGCTATATATTAATGAAAACCTGACCCCCTTTCGAAAACGTCTTTTCTGGAAAGCGAAGCAAGATGCTATAAAAGCTGATTACAAATTCTTTTGGACTGTCAATGGCAACATTTTTGTTAGAAAAACTGAAAACTCCAAGCCGCTTCTGATCACCACTGAGCAAGATTTGAATCTAATCAAGTAGGCCTAACTGATGTACAGGCCTATACTATGCTGTGGGAATAGACTATTTTTTGTTGAGCTTAATGTCAGTTTCAAGTGTGTGTAGTGATGATGATGCTGCGGAGGGACTACTGACCTCAAGTCAAGCAAATATCCAAAATCAGGTAATCCTAAATGATTGCAAATCTGATAAATATGATTCATGTGATGAATCGTTTTCTTCTATTTTTCAAAATATTAAGTCATGCAAATATTTGGACTTGAACTCTCCTTGTATTCACTTTAAGAAAAATGAGCTGTTTTTATTGCATCTCAATATGCGTTCTCTGCAAAAAAATTTTGACAATTTATGCAACTTCTTATCTAAATTACCTTCTAAACCACATGTTATTAGCATAAGCGAAACAAAAATAAAAGACAAACCCCTTTTAAATGTTTCAATTCCTGAATATACCTTTCTGCACAATAACTCTCTTTCCAATGCTGGTGGCGTTGGTGTTTACGTTGCTGATATATTTCAGCTGGAAGAATTAACTTTTAAGGCGACGATACACGGCTGTGAAAATATATGGATCAAGATAACGTGCCCTAATTCTGAAATTAATTATGTGGTGGGCACTGTTTATCGACATCCTAATTCCAATTATAATGCTTTTTGTGAATACCTAAATGAGATTCTAACTGATTTAAACATAACCAAAAAATACTTTTTTGTTCTAGGTGACATGAATATCGATTTGTCAACTGATTCCTATAGCACATCTAGCAAGGCAAATAACTATTTAAACATGTTAACTTCTAATTGTTCTGCTTCCTTGATAAATATTCCCACTAGAGTAACGTCGAGTTCTGCGACTGTTCTGGATCATATTATTACTAATGAAAATAGACACGCAATTATTCCATTCGTTATTGACTATGATATTACTGATCATTATCCGGTTATGGCTATCATTAATAGAAATTTTATGCCTACACATCCTCAGCCTACTCTAGTTAGATCGTACAGTAACTTTATTAGTGAAAATTTTAATGAAGAACTATTAAATAAAATTGAATATTTTATGCCTCAACTTGATACTATTACTGAAAATAATATTAATGATCGATTTAGCCAATTTTACTCCTTAATAACTGAAACAATTAACACTCATGCCCCGCTTAAACAGCTGTCTAGAAAACAGAGGCGTTTGAAAAGTAAACCATGGATCACGAAAGGGTTATTCATATCCATCAAAAAAAGCAAAAAATGCACAAAACTCACTATATTAATGGATCACCTGTTGCAAAATCATGCTACAAGATGTATTCTAACACATTGACCAAAGTCAAAGAGCTTGCTAAAAAACTATTTTACCACCAAAAGTTAAATGAATGTAAAGATAATCCTAAGAAAACATGGGACATTTTGCGTACTCTATTACCATCAAAGAAAAACTCTAGGGTTCCTAATCTTATTAAAATTAACAGCACAACAACTATCTCAGACGTACATGAAATCACAGAAGAATTTAATCATCACTTTGTTAACGTTGGTAAATTTATTGCAAACAGTGTCCAAGCTAATTCTACAGATAATGAAATACTTTATTTAAAAAACGCTTGCCCAGATTCAATCTATTTACAACCTACAACCCCATATGAAATCATGACGCTAATCAACTCCATGAAGCTAAATAAAGCTGGTGGGCATGATGACATAGATCCTTATTTTTTAAAGATTGCTGCCCCTATTCTTTCCTATCCCTTGTCAGTAATGCTAAATCACTGCCTTACATATGGCATATTTCCAAATAAGCTGAAAACAGCAAAAGTTATCCCTATATTTAAAAAAGGATCTACTGACCTATTAAATAATTATCGTCCTATTTCGCTACTGACTTCTATTTCTAAACTATTTGAACGCATAATTTACAACAGACTTCTATCATTTTTAGAGCGTAATAAGACAATAGTTTCAAGCCAGTATGGTTTTAGACACAACCGTTCTACAACTCATCCGATATTGGACTTGATTACATCTTGCTTTGATAATATTAACTCCAAGCAATATACAACTTTATTATTCTTAGATATCAGAAAAGCATTTGATTCTGTGCCACTCAATAAATTGATCAAGAAATTGGAACACTATGGTATTCGTGGTGTGGCTAATTCTCTACTGAAATCGTATTTAAATGATAGAAAACAATTTGTCTCCATAGCCAATACTAATTCCTCTGATAAAGTAATCGACTATGGCGTCCCGCAAGGATCCATCTTAGGTCCATTATTGTTTTTAATCTATATTAATGACCTTCCCTCTTGTTTGCAAACTCTTCCAAGATTCTTTGCTGATGATACCGCTCTTTCAATCACTGCAGAAACACTTACTGACTTAGAAGTTCTTGCAAATACTGAGCTTTCTAATGTCTTACAGTGGATGAGAACTAACGGCCTACTGGTTAACACAACGAAAACTGAAGCTTTACTAATTTCTCCATATTTACGTACTCCTAAACCACCCTTTACTCTTACCTTTGATAACCAAACTGTTAAATTCTCTGAATCGGCTAGATACTTTGGAGTCATAATTGATGATCAGCTTTCTTTTAGGAAACATATTGATTTCCTTGAGCGCAAAATCGCTCGCTCTATTGGCATAATTGCAAAATTAAGTTATTATCTTCCAAGGAATAACCTAATTAATCTATATTATTCACTTGTACATACTCATTTACTTTACGCTCTACCTGTATGGGCTTCAACTTATAGTTCATATTTAGGTAAACTAATTCGTTTACAAAATAAAGCTCTGAGAATAATTTCAAAGACATCAGTTAGAAAAAAAATTACACCTCAATATCACCAGTATCAAATTTTAAAGCTCGAAGATCTTTACACTTTTGAAATTGCGAAGTTAAGGTATCAAATTACTCACAATAAACTTGCTAATGTATTCAACGATTATTTTAATTATTCCTCAAATGTTTCAAATTATTGTACTCGCCGAAACGTTCATGAAGACACCATATTCTTACCTCGCTTTATGACAACTCGCGCCCAGCACTCCATTAAATTTACTGGTACTAAAATATGGAACAGCATTCCACATGACATCAAAAAACTATCTTTTTCCAAGTTTAAACTGTGTTTTAAAGAACTTCTTTTACACAAGTATAATCTGAATTAATTTACATTTTTCTTTTTTTCTTTATTATTATTATTATTATTATTTTTTTTTTATTTTTTTTTTTATTTATAAGTTCTGCCAACATGTGTGTCCTGATTGATGGTCGCTGCTTGACTTGAAGACCAGTGGTCCCTTCGCAGCTGCCTGTTGCTTAATATAAATAATTCTGATTCTATGTTATTATGTACATATTCTGTACGTGTTTTTAGCAACAAATAAATTGTTCTTCTTCTTTATTCAGCGATTGTTCCAAGGTTACGGCAGTATCTCCTCATGGTAAAGTGTGATTTACTCAGATCAGAAGGAAATACTGTTTCCATTGAACAACTTCGGAGACTTTATTATTTCACGCGTGACCGTTTGTGACGCAACAGTTTGTTTTGAAATAAAATACATTTGGGATTTGGCACAAGCAGCTCTAGATTTGCTTCGAGCAGAGGCGAATCCTATGGACAGCGATTGCATCGATTCCCCCACATCCCCTAATGTTCTGTAATAGGCTAGCTGACAATTTAAGAGCTGGTTGGGTAAGATTAAAAATTGAATTGTTTAACGTCCATTAGCCGGTTGCCGTAGCAGCTGCACACATCGCTAATGGCGCGGGAGGTCTGGGGTTCGATTCCAGGGCCGGTTAAAACGGATACAGTGTAGCCAACATCTCGTCACCACTGCGATGTTTCTTTGGCGCTGTGTAGCCCAGGCGCTAAGCCGTGGAGATAGACCCCGCAACTCGTTACACGTTTCGGTGTAATACCGCGAGTATAATGAAAATTTGGTATTTTTTAATTTGATGTACAAAGCCATGCATTATCACGTGTGGTCAAAAAAAAAAAAAACTAAACAACCCTGGACTGCCCTGGTATTTGCTGGGACAATATAAAGTTACACTGACCAACCTGTTTGTCTCTACATCTCTTGATCGCAAAACTCGAGATCTTGATCTGCGAAAAATTACAACAAAGCGACTCGTTAAGAAAATATTGAGGTAGATTATATAGTAATACAATGCATTGCTGGTGTAAAGGTTGTATCATTATTTGTATTTTCATTTTCTTATCTCTTTACAGCGATCGAAGCGCTGTAACGAGCTCGCTTAGGAGTTGCTGGCCATCTTCCACTTCTTTAAAATGGAGGAGTCTATTAAGCGCTTTTTGCAACGCCACAACAAGTAAATTTGCCGGCATGTTCTCTACACTGCTACTTTAATGCTTAGTGTGAAGCAGGAAAGCTGTGAATATCATTTTTATAGTTTTTGGTTTGAGCAGACTCGGAACCAAACCCGAGTCCACAACTTCAGAGGCGGACACCTCTTACTACTCGGCCTTCTACGTTAAATAATTTGAACCAGATTGTCAGGAACATGGCCTAGCAGTATCGCGCGCTGGATGCACATCCTACGTGACCGGTTCGATTCACGGTTGGAGCTGACGGCATTTGACATACTTACTGGGTGACTGCTGGCTCTAAGAGCGCAAGCTCACTTCGTAGTCTCCCTCCTTTACTCTTGAGTTTTCAGAAAATAATTTGAAGATAACCTCGGCTGTTTGTTTAGCTTCGCTAGCTAAACGCTTTGTCCTCCGGATAAACCCTACCATTCCAGCCCGTTCATTACGTTCAATTAACAGCTTAGATGGCCGAGTGGTAAAAGCGTCCGTCCGTATCTGGAGCTGTAGACTCAGTTTTGATTCCTAGTCGGCTCAAACCAATGACTATAAAAATAGTACTTTTACAGCTTCCCTGCTTGACGCTCTGCATTAAAGAGACAGAATGGAGAAGTGAAGACAAGGCGGCAAGTTTACGTGCTGTGCCGTTGGGAAAGGCACTTTGCGGGATTTCCTCATCTATAGAATAGTAAACAGATGGCCGGCAACTCGTGAGCAAGCCCGTTATAGCGCTTTGATCGTATTCTTGACTCTTGGTCATAAGAGGATAGATAAATAGTAAATACCGGTACCGTAAGTTACTAAAATACTAAGCAACAATAATTTACTTTAGGGCCAGTTGTTTACATCGTAACCATTTCTCCTCGTTAAATTTCAAAGCACAAGCTTACTTTTTGTTTTTCCACCATAAACAATAAACACAACAAAATCCTCCCATATAAACAAAATGTATCCAAACACGCTCCCGAGTCCTGGAACATAATCATGAAAAACGTGAACTTCATACAAACATGTTTCACAGGCACAAGAAATGATTTAAGAGGTGGCAGGGGTAAGAATAAAAAATTGTTTATCGTACGTTTTTTACACCAAGAAATATCGAAATACTAATGTATTAATATGCGTATTCAGAACGATTGAGGCAGGATCCATCCAAGTTTCGATTAAACCAACTGCAAATTTGTTACACGCAAACAGATATTTTACTGCCAATGTTGCTACGATTCAGACGCTTTTGTCACTTACATATCGCGAATATCTGTCGGCAGCGTGGCCAAGTGTTCGAAGCGTCGTTTTCACGACGGCCATAACCGCAAAGTTAATGGTTAAACTCCCACCCAAGCCTCGTTGTTGCTTCCTTGGGTGAGATGCTTCAAGAAAATTATCCATGCTTGGTGGAATCTGACAAGAAGTAAATTAAAGAAGTCAGAAGCAATACCCCCACCGAAAAACTTGGAAACAAAGGCAACTCCCAAGCGAGTACGGACTCGTCCTATACACAGCTCCTCCATTGCTTTCTAGTGACCGGAGGATAAAAAGATTAGGTAAGATCCATCAAATAATCAAACTCATTTCATGATCAAATGCCCGGTACTAGGTAAGAAGCCACCATTATGTAAAAAAAACTATCACAAAAGTCTGTACTAGTGTGTAGATATTGGAAACGAGAAACTGAAACGACATGCTAACAAGGTTGTGGTTCAATTCTCGTCCAAACATTTAGCCTGTCGACATGTCCAATTTGTGTGGGCTTTTGGCCCACATTTATGTGGGCTTGTTGCTGTGGACTTTCTGCATCACAATTAAATTTTTGATGTCATAATTTAAAAAAGTGATTGTGACATCAAGCCCATATTCATGTGGGCCAAAAGCGCACATAAATTGAGCACGTGGACAGGCTAATTGTAGCATTCATGATGAAAAATGATGATCAACACTTTTAAATGAATTCAAAAGCAGCAAAAACTCAACCAAAAATTTGAAGCAACGACGCTCTATTGAAACAGTCTGGGCTCTTCTTGGAGTTGTTAAATTAATAAAATACCTGGGCCAGTTTGGGGGACTTTGGGACATTTGGGACGTCTGTTGGACCAGAAAAAGCTGTGGGCGCTGGAATTAGAGTGGATTCGTTCGTAGCAGCTTTGTTTTCAATTTCCGAAAATCTTTAAACAAATATAACTACGTTTTAATGAAGTAAGTGGTAAAAAATAGGAGTTGTTCCTGTTTCAAGCTTCCTCGTTGAGCACTCTTGCTGTGTTGTCTAATTCAAAGTACAATGCTTATTCTCTGCGACTTGAGTCCACAGCTATTCGCCTGATGAGTTTCTCGTGCATTGAACTTTTGGTGGCCACGTTGGTTAATGTCTCCAGCGGTTGAAACGTCATGACAATGGCGGTCAAAAACAGTGAGACCGGCTCGCTTCGCCTCACTGGGTTGAACCTACTTTTATAGGAGGTTCTTGTGCCTTTCTGTTTCCATACTTTCATGCCTATGAAACGAAACATGAGCTTAGCTGGTTTTTGATTATCCCGGGCAGTTTTTGTCCTTTGTTCGAAGTCTTAGTCCTGGTTGATAGTTAATGCCATAGTTGTTAAGATAATGTTCTTTGGCTTCGTTTATTGCTTCCCAAGTTACTGTAATTTTTACGGACATTGCTTTTTAGTTACTGTAATTTGTTAAACTTAATTCACGAGTTTCTATGGCGCTTTGCAGATGATTCTGACTTCGATTTCTGCACATAAATAAATTTGCTTTTTTACGCGACGTACTGTTGGCCTAGGTTGATAGTTGATACTACAGTTAAAAATTAAAACAATGTGTTCTTTGGCTTCGCTTTTTGCTTCCCAAAAATTATTTTGTTGAACTTAATTCACGAGGTTGTACGGTGCTTTGTAACAATGCTGCCACAGAAAATTTTCAAAATCACAAGATTGCTGAAAAAAAATCACAAGATTTGGACTCAAAATCACAAGTTTACAAAATCAAACTTTTGATGACTTTTTATGCCAAATTGAAGTCAGTTATCACATCTGAATCAACAGTCATGACTTTTGAACTACATAGACTTTCGTAAAAGAAACTATAATGTGTTTGTTTCTAATTTTAAACTCCGAGAAAAATCAAATGATTCCTCAAAGTCACAAAATTTTCGTTTATGAGATGTGATTAGCCTCAAGAGCGAATGCTACTAAGAACTTAAACTGCTAACTTCATGTAAGCTTAGTAATTTCAGGTTGATAAAAACGTGAGACATTGAAATTAACAGATTAAACAATTTCAAAAGCTTAAAAAAACACAAACCACAATGCACAATATCAAAGAAAAAACAAGCAAACCATACGATAATTTCAGATAAAATTGCCATCACGCTTGACAATAGTGAAAATCAACACAAACTTGTAGAAAGCACAGCTCAAAATTCAGATTAAACACAACTTTAATGGCATAGCAAAAAGTAATGCCACTTGGATAAAATTACTGTACCGCATACACAACTCCAACAAAAAAAAAACATTTTTAAAATAGCCGTAGTGTTAGCTGTAGGTAAAACTGCAATTAGGCCTATGCTCCAGTCCAACCAACAGTGACTTTTTACCAAAACTCCACCTCAAAATTCAGATTGAACACTAACTTCACTTACACACTAAGCCCACAGCCACAATCGTAGCCCAGAGCCAGGATTTTGCAATGGGGGAGGGGGTTAAAAATGACACCATTTTTGACCATACGTATATACAGGAGCGGATCCCGAAAGTTTTAATAGGGTACATGTAATTTTGAATTAAGACGTTTAAACTCGGAAACGGGCGTAAATAAGCCTTTTGAAAATGTTTCATGTCAAGGGCGTATTCAGAATTTTTCGCAGGGAGAGGGCATCAATTTTTGTCACTTTTTTCAAACGTATTTTTCCAGCATAGTTAATTTTAAAAAATTTAAGTGCCAAAAACGACTCTAGGGGGTCCGGGAGCATGCTTCCCAGGAAAAAATTAAAAAATTAGCATACTGCAATGGCCATTTTAGTGCTTGCTGAACAATTTTTAGGAAAATTTGTCATATTTTTGGCCCCTAACTTTGAGCGCTTCACCAATGATGCATTTTGTTCGCACAGCTTCGATTATGTAAGACGTCGTTTGAGACTCAATGGGGGGTTGTAACCCCCAAAACCTCTCCCGTGGCTCTGGGCTACGCCAATGCCCACAGCTACTGGCTAACAACACTAACAGTTTTCTTCACCATCCAGTTCACTTTACAGACAAAAAACCTTACAGTACTCTATAACAGGTTACCCTGTATCAGTATCCGCACCACACAATCTTAAGTCGATCTACTGTAGATACTAAGCTGGACTATAATTAGCAGATCTACCAGCACTGAGCGTCAGTCATCCACTATTTGTTTCCTCTAAGGTGCGAAATTTGAGAAAAATGAGAAATTTCGGGCAAAATTTTGCTGTATTTTTCTAAGCTTGCTGACTGGACAATGGAATGGTGATTTTTTGTTGGAATTAGAATCAAGGTGTTCAATACTTTGATGTGAAACAAAAGTCTCATACAATTTGAGGCCAAAATTGACTCAACTTTCTTTGACCCCCCTAAATTTTTGGGCAAATTTTTTGCTAAAATTTATGTTTGGACAAATTCGCACTAGCTAAAAACTTATCTAGGGAACAGTGCAGGCATCTATGAACATGTTAATGGTGGGCTATGTAGTAATTTCATCGGCCAAATTAATCGGTATATTTGCACGGATGAAAATCATGAGTCATGACACCTGACACCAATCTAACAAGTGACACTGCGACAAGTGCACAAGCCTCATGTGCGTTACCAAGCACTATTTTGCTTTTATGGCTCCGCAATAGAGATGGGCGAATAGTAATCATTCGTTAAAAAGTAACGGTTAACAAGAAGTATCGGATCATGATCGGATAGTAACAGATTCGTTTTGTCAAAATACCGATTCCAAATTGTATTCATTTGCCATCTACATTCTATAATACATGATACTCGTAATGAAAACCAGGCGAAAAATACTGTTTGAACCGGTTTATGTCGCATTTTTTCTTGCTTTTCATTTCACCGCGAAAGCAGCGGAACTATAAATATCGTGGTTGAATTTATGATGTCATCATTTCGGCATTGACTTATTGCAATCAAGGCAATAGAAATGTCTGCGCTACAGCCAAATCTCAATAGGCCTACTATGCCACTCTCGATACTATGCAGCTTTTGATCGTCCCAACGAAATTTAATAAAAAATATAGTTACTATGTTAGGTGCGTACACCTGCAATATACACAGAGATCGCTCCTGCAGCCTTAGCTTTAGAAGACAAACCCTTCCTCCTAGTGGTACCCAGTCAACGACACATTCAGCTATGTTGGGGCTCGCAAGTAAGCCAACACCAGCTTGAGAAGCCTTTCTGGAGAAAGTTGAGGTTGCATTGGGAAAAGCAACTTCATCAGAATCCCTTGTCCTTTTGGGCGATTTCAATGCACATGTGGGCATCGACAATGCAACCTGGAAAGGTGTTATTGGGCAACATGGTGACCCTGACATTAACAAGAACGGAAGGTGTTTATTGCAGTTCTGTGCCACCAATGGGCTGTGCATAATAAACACATTTTTTCAGCACAAAAGAATTCATAAGTACACCTGGTACAGAGACTCTCTGGGACAACGCTCCCTGATTGATTTTTGTATCGTTTCGGCGGACTTGTTTTCTACCGTGTCTGATGTCCGTGTTAAAAGAGGGGCTGAGTTGTCAACTGATCACCACCTAGTTGTCTGCACTTTGAAAGCTTTGAAACCCTTGAAAAAACGAAAGACTTTTCGACCACGAGAAACTTATCGAATCAAATGGGAATCATTGGCTGACAAAAAGGTACGAACTGCATTTGCAGACAACATTGCATCTAAGTTCAAAGAACTTCCGACCTCTACTGAAGACATTGAAACTGAGTGGTGTTTGTTTCGAACAGCAGTCATTACGTCCGCTACTAACTGTTGTGGACGTAAGCGTGTTGGAGGGACGAAGAGTAGCGAGAAAAGAACTCCTTGGTGGAACCAAGAAGTTAAAGAAGCTATTCGTGCGAAAAAAGTGGCCTATAAGGCCTGGCTTGCAAATAAGTCATCACTTGAACTTCGTTCGCAGTACTCTGAAGCACGTAAGACGGCAGCCACAAAAGTTAAACCGTCTAAGGAAAGGGCCTGGAAGGAATTTGGAGAAAGGTTAGACGATGATTTCAAAACGGCAAACAAAGTGTTCTGGCAGACCATTCGCCGTTTGCGTGGAAAAAGATCTCGAGCCGCTCTCTTTATCGAAGATTCAAATGGTGTGACTCTGAAAGATCAAGATGCTATTTTGAATCGATGGAGAGACTACTTTAGTGATCTTTTAAACCCAGTTGATGCTACACCGATACAAATTCACGAAGAACAGGTTGGGGAAGATATTCAGATAACCGAAGCAGATGTGAATGCAGTAATCAAATCATTGAAAACTGGAAAAGCACCTGGTGAGGATGATATCAGACCTGAAATGTTAAAAGCAATGAACATACATGGTGTTCGTTGGCTGACTCGTGTTTGTAAGGTGGCGTGTAGTACTGGGCAAGCACCAAAGCAATGGCAAACTAGTGTGATAATACCTATCCACAAGAAAGGAGACAAGAGAAAATGCACCAATTATAGGGGCATATCTCTCATCAGTGTCCCGGGTAAGGTCTATGCCAAATGCCTTGAAAAGAAATGCCGTGAAATAGTCGAGCCTAAACTAACAGATGCTCAGTGTGGCTTTCGTCCTGGCCGAAGCACAATGGATCAGATCTTTGCCTTGCAGCAAATCTTTGAGAAGTCGTGGGAATATGCAAAAGAGGTCAATGCATGTTTTGTTGATCTTGAAAAAGCATATGATCGCATTCCTAGAGACAAGCTTTGGGCGGTGCTGTTGCAGTATGGCATTGATGGCCAGTTACTAACTGCCATTAAGTCGCTGTACATGCATTCCGAGATCTGTGTTCGTGTTAACAGTGCAACGACGAAACCTTTCAGAGTAAGTGTGGGACTACGGCAAGGCTGCTCTCTTTCACCTATTCTGTTCCTTATTTATATAGATAGTATAGTTAAGAAAAGTGAGTCTTGTGGCGGAGTAAAGATCAGTGAATGCACTGTACAACGTCTGTTATTTGCAGATGATCTCGTGCTACTCGACTCTACCCAAAATGATCTCCAGCAAGCTCTTGACAAGTTTTCGGATGCATGCTCTGTTGCCGGAATGAAAATCAGTTCAACAAAAACAGAAACCATGTGCCTGTCCAGACAACCAAAGCAGTGCTCTCTCCAAATTGATGGAGTACCACTAAAACAGTCAGAGAAATTCAAGTACCTCGGCGTCTCATTCACAAGTGACGGCAGACAAAATAGCGAATTGGATATCCGCATCGTAAAAGCAAGTGCAGTAATGCGCCAGCTCCACCGATCTGTGGTATTGAAACGGGAGCTTTGCACCAAGGCAAAGCTATCCATTTTCAGATCGGTCTATGTTCCTATTTTGACTTATGGCCATGAGTGTTGGATCATGAATGAGAAAGTGAGGTATCGAGTTCAAGCAGCCGAAATGGGATTCTTGCGAAGAATTAGCGGTTTGATCTTGTTGGACAAGGTTAAAAGTGCAGATATTCGTGAATCTCTAAACATCGAATCGCTGCTTCTCCGACTAGAAAGATCGCAACTGCGTTGGTATGGACATGTGACACGAATGCCCCAGGAAAGAACAGCCAAAAAACTGCTCTGTTCAACACCGATTGGTCGAAGGCCTAGAGGCCGTCCCAGAACTCGATGGCGAGATTGCTTAGAAGATCTTAGTTGGTCTCGCCTTGGCATCCCAGCAGAGCATCTATCCTTTGTTGCAGAGGATCGAGATGCTTGGAGGCTCCAACTTGAGCTGCTGCCCCCGCGACCCCCCAAGGATAAGCGGGTCCAGAAAATTGATTGATTGGTTGATTGATATAGTTACTATGCCATCCCTTAATATCGATACTATGCCACGTGAGATTTATGAATGATTAGTAAAAAGAGCCTTGTGACGAGTCAACGTACAACAGTATGCCACGTTTAGTTTTTGCATTGTATTGCATAACTACAGCACTTTCGAAGTCAAAATTTCGTTTCAAATCGAAATTTTACCCAAAATGTTTACTAAGAAGCGCAAGCGAACTGACTTATACCAAGCGAGAAAACGACTCCTAGTTGGTAATCAACTTATCATTATAGAACTCGAATCCTGTAACGATTAGGCTACTAAGCATCAAATATTTTTTCTCTGCTTGTGAGCGTCAAGCCAGACAAAAGAGAAAAAAGATTTGTTTGCCGCGTGCTTGTCTGCTTGATAACGGGAATCGTTAGTGAGTCGAATCGTTAATGAGTCGAATCCTCAATGATTACTAAGCATTAGCAGATATTTTCTCTCTGCTTGTGAGTGTTATTGGCAAACAAAAGGGAAAAAATATTCGTAGCGTGGTATTAAATTGTTTTCATTCTGCTGCTCTTTTTAGATTTTCATAGATTTTGATTTGTAATTACTAGGGCAACCAGATTTTGACCTAAAAATTTTAAAATTTTGACGTTGTTTTTGACATAAAAATTTTATCACAAGGAAAGCGACATGTTGAAGCAAGTAACAATAATGCTGAATAGTTTTTTATGCACGAAGTACAACAAAACCAACATAAACAACGAACGAAATAGCACTAAAATTGTTTCAATCAAATTAGTCCAAAGGTACAAAATAACTTTTTTTCGGTCCAAACAAGTTAAAATAGGTCCAAATTTCGCGAATTTGTACCCAAGATAGTCCAATCCGGCAACCACGCTTTTCTTCACTGTTAATTCTCAAAACTTGATTCTCACAACTTGATCTCCGGCTACTGCGATATAACAATGAAATTCTGGTATTATTCGAAAACGATTGTTTCGTCATAAACACAGTTCACTGCTTTTATACTCGAATGGTGTTTTAATGCGCTTATGTTGAAAAAGAGACTACCAGTTTGCTTTCCCCAAGCTGGCAGCCAATGATTACGACGTAATTTGTTTCATCTATTCATTAAACAATGCATATTAAACAATATAAACGGTGCAGATTTTGCATCTTGACTTAAAAAGCAGATCTTGACTTTATTTTGACCCAACGCAACATTTTGACCTTATTTTAACCCAGTGGTTCTCAAACTTTTTAAAAAAAATTACGCAACGGTCCCCTAGCAATTTTTTTAATGGCTCACGGTCCCCTTGAAAAATTAACACAAATAAACACAAAACAACACGTTGATTTTTTATTGTATCAATGTGACGAGGGCACTTGCTTCTTTGCAAACTTATTCAAGAAAAATGAACAATTTACTAGAGTTAGACTAAAATCACACATTGCAGTATCCTTCTCTGAAACCAATACTGCTGCCGCCACCCACCAGATTTTACTTCTAAGCCATCCGCAAAAAAACTTGATCCTTTTTGCTACTGCACGTTCTCCATCATTCGCAGACTTCACGCTAAAGGAGCCATTGCACTAATGTGACATCAAATTGCTTCTTGTGATATCATAAATGCCTATGTAGCCTGTAAAGGTTTCATGACAAATTGTGTTTGTTAAGTTGATTGGAAGAAAAGTTGCCTGAAAACTTAATTTTACACAAAATTTTTTCTTCGGATCGTCGTTTTAATTTTTTTGGAAGGTGCTTCGCGGTCCCAGAAAATTTGTCTCGCGGACCCCAAAAGGACCGCGGACCCCAGTTTGAGAACCACTGTTTTAACCTAATAACTTTTAAACTACGCGTAGTTTGAAGCTAAAACATGCTTAGCAGAAGTTTAATGACTTTCTGAGCCAGGTAATAATATTTGACTTTATTGACTATTGGTTGCCCTAGTGATTACCTAAACGAATTTACTTTAACTAACCCACGAGCGCGTTCTGCTTCGCCGTGCCTCTCCAGTTTACAAAGTCTTGAATTTTGCAATCAAGTTTTGGTCCTCGAGCGCTGTTTGTCTTACCGCGCCCTTCTGATTGACAAGCTGTATATAAGCTTCGGTTTTTGTTAGTTCAGTTAGAGCTAGCTTTGGCTCTCGTAGTTGTGCACCTGATGAGCTACGTTCGCTCTAAGCTGCGCGGCTGCGCGGCCGCGCAGTTAGCCAAGAACCCCCGCGCAGTACATTCGTTCTGCCGCGCACTGCATTAGTATTGACAGCAAGACAAGCTGCAAATACTTGCTTTCAATCGGAAGCAAGCTCCACATTTGAAATTTGACAATCCTGTTTTACAAATTCAAGGTGCAATCAGTTAATTGTGCAGAAATACCATGGAATTCTACGATGCCAAAAATCAATCGAGCATATTAACTAAAAATGGTGTTATAATCGTTTGACAATTTCAATGGCAACAGAACGCATTGCCTTAAAAAACTCGCGATAAGAAACACGGCATGTTGTTGACAAAATGGAGATGTTTCGAGGAAGTACAGTTCTGACAAGGGAAGGGTTAAGCTAATCAGTACAAGGCATGTGGTAGTTAGTTGTGTGCAAGAGCGTATTTAGGGGGAGGCATTGTGCCATGCCCCTCCCCACTTTTGACTCTGCTTTGTAGTAAAAAAGAGCAAAATTAATGGTACCTTGTGTCTGAAATATGCCAGAATCTTTTGATAGTTTCTGTAGTTGTGGCGAGGGCGGATCCAAAGGGGAGGATGAAGGGTATGCATTCTTCCACCAGCCGTTTTTAAAAATGTTTTTGATGCATACAATTTTTCCATAATTTGGTTAGCGATAAGCTTTACGCTATACGCACGCATAATCGAAAATGTGCAAAGAAAATGCATCATATTTGGCGAAGCACTCAGAAATTGGGGTCAAAAAATTTAAACAAAATTTGCGAGAAAATTATTCAAAAAGTACTAAAATAGCCATTACAGCATGCAAATTTTGAAAAAATTTCCGGAGTAGCGTGCCCCCGTACCCCTCTAAAGTCTTTCTGGTTTCTCAATCAGCTTCAAATTAGTTCTGCACAAGAAAATAAGCTTGAAAAAATGTAGAAACTATGGCCCTTTTTTTTTTAATTTCTCACTACGCCACTAATTGTGTGCGTGAATGAAAAATACACAGAACACATGAGGTTAAAGGAAAGAGTGAAGAAATGGAAGGTAAGAGGTTGATGAAACCGTGAACTCGGCAGTCAGAGCTACGCACCTAAGCAGTATAACCACTAGGCCTGTATTT
Source organism: Trididemnum miniatum (assembly GCA_964006365.1). NCBI lineage: Eukaryota > Metazoa > Chordata > Ascidiacea > Aplousobranchia > Didemnidae > Trididemnum > Trididemnum miniatum. The sequence continues at coordinate 1,319,013 of OZ023233.1, forward strand.
GTTCAAAATGTTGTGTTCTTTCCTATTTTTTCAAATTTTCTGCGCAGACCTTTTTTTTAAAGCTCACACGGCCCTCCATTCGGCGCACACTGAGCAAGCTCTTAGAGGGAACGTTGCTGATGAGTCTGGAAGGACGAAAAAAATGAAAACCGGTTACCCTTTTTCGTGCACTAAGCGTTAGTGTACACCCGGCCCATGTCGTGCTTGCATTGCTCGGTGTCGCATACGATCACTATAATTGCAGCTTAGATTTTTATATTAACGAAGTACATGCATCATGGAAGATGTCCTAGCTGAGCATCGTACTCGCGATACCGGTTCTGGAACCCGAGGCGTCAACCACCAGGACAACTCCATATGCTAATTTTGCAAAGCAGTGAAGTAAACTTCAAAGCGGATAAACGCGATGATAGTTGCATTGCTCGCTAACAGCAAATGGCGTCTTCATGTTGGGATTTCACGTGTTCAATTTGAATCAGTGCTGCGAGCACATGGAGTTGGCCGAGTGGTTGGTGCGTAGGGCTCCGGAACTGGCTTCACGAGTTCGACGCCCAGTTAGATCATCTTCCATGATGCTTATAATTCACTCATATAAAAACTCAAGCTGCAAGTGCGTGGCTTAAAAAAAAAATCAGGGCTGCGAACTCGCCAGCATTTGCAATCGAGTTCGAATTCGAGTTCAGCAATTTTTAACGAATTCATGCTAAATCCGAGTAGTTTTGCTGAAGTTTAAGGTAAGCTCATTACTCAATTAACTTTTCTTGAGAACGAGTTCGAGTCCGGCAAAGAATACAGAGTTCAACGAGTTCGAGTTCGCTACGCTGATTTGAAAGCCCGAGTTTTATTCCCGATCGAGTCATATTTTCGTGACGTAGCACACTGCATACAACGTTCACATGATTGTGTGTTGTATGGGCGTATGGCTTGCTTATACTTCATCAGCAATGGATAATATTACATTGGCCTATGCATAACGACTGGCAAAGCACTAAACAGCTGGATGGTCGAGCCGAAAGAGGGTGGGTCGGCCTCTGGGGCTGTAGACTCGGGTTTGATTCTGAGTTGGATTTAACCAATAACTTTAAAATTGGTATTCACAGCTTCCCTGCTTGACGCACAGCATTACAGGGACAGTGTGGAGAACAAGCCGGCAAGTTTACTTGCTGTGTTGTTGGGAAAGGCACTTGGTGGGATTTCTTCCATTTTAAGGTAGCAGACAGGTGGCCAGCAACTCCTAAGCAAGCTCGTTATTTGAGATTGATCGATTTTTGTCACAAGAGGATAAATTTGCGACTGAATGCAAAAATACGATTGGGTCCGGTAGTGAATTAAAGCAAGACCTACGTTGCTAAGCTACGTCATCCATTGCTAAGCTCGTGTGAGTCGCACATTACAGATCCCACGTGATTGGTGGAGCCAATTGCATTTGACATGTACACCGATGGTTGCTGGCTCTAGGAGCGCAAGCTCACTAGGCAGTCTCCCTTCATTCTTTGAAGTTTTTAATCAACCCAGACTGCAATCAATCCGCATCCAAATACCTCGCAGAAATCAAAGTGCATCCATCTGTGGTCGACATTCTTGGAGAGTGATATCCTGACGGACACATTTCGCACTCCGTATCACGAAACGGACTGGGCAGGACTTTTACTCCTTCTCCTGGCGGGCACGGCGTATGCGGTGAGCACGTATCCTCATCAGTTCTTTAAGTTCCGGTCGGACAGTCACAGCTGCAAGAGACCACATCACGGGGTATTAAATTGCTATTTTACTGATCAACTGAGATTTGGCAGAAAAATCCTCATTCAATCGCGATATTACGCCGAAGTACGTAACGAGTAGCGGGATCCATCGTCGCGGATAAGCGCGTGGCAACACAGCTTCGAAGAAACATCTCGGCGGTAGCGATTGCTAGCGAGCCATTGTTGAAACTGTGTCCGATTTTACCGGCCCGGAAATCGAACCCGTGACCTCTCGTCCACTGGCGTAGCCAGGCGGGACCTGCTCCCCCCCAATTAGCAAGTTATAAATCTAGTTTTATTCAACTTGATGTAGTCACACTGATAAAGAAGACTATGACAGTATCAACAAATGTTGGCTCAAGGACGTAACGAGGGGTGGGGGCTGAGGGATTTTGCAAGCATAACTTCAAAAGTGCCTCTAGAATGCACGAAGATACGTGTTTTTATGTGAAATTTTGCAAAAATTTTCCGAGCAGTATGCCCCCGAACCCCTCGAACGGTCGTGCCTTCGGCAGTGTGCGAAGTAGAGGGGGATGGGGGGGACATATCCCTCCCAATAAATATTGTCGTCCCCTCAGTAAAGAAAAATATGTGTTCTGGGGGGATGCCAAAACGTCCCCTTCAGTTATAAGCATCGCAAAAAGTCAAATGTTTTTTTACTGGTATACTTGTAGCCTGTGGGTAGCCTACGGACTGCGGCGATACTTTCAGCACATCTTGTAGCCGTTATGACTTCCTTCACAAACCAAACAAGAACAATCTTTGCAGAGCGCCTATTACTCTGCACAAATCCAGAACAAACGTTTATTTTTCATCGACACTAAAACACGTCAGCAGTTTTTAATAAGCATTAGTGAAAGCAATAACAATGTGTCAAAGTAGCGGTTTCCAAACTTTTTTTAGTTTGTAGCCTATTTGAGATTGAGAGTATGAATTAAGAAAAATGCTGTAACTTCCGGGGCTCCACCCCGGGCCCGCTTGGGTAGCTTGCTGCTCTCCCCCTAAACCCCTAGCTTCATTTATGAAACAAAAACCTGCCTAAAACAAAGCTAATGAAGCATAGGCGCACACAGGGGGAGCACGGTGCCATGGCCTCCCCCCTTTGGCCCTGTAATAAGATGTTAAAACCGAGCTTTCAGTCTATAATTTCTTGAACTAATATTGGTTGCAGCGCCTCCTTTCACTCATTATAACCAAGCTTCGATGCTTTTAGACATAAGGTGCGAAAATATTTTTGCATTGTCCATTATAGTGATTGCACTCACTACATGCCCTTTTTCGATAAAAAAATGTGGTAAAATGAGTGTTTTTTATCAGAAAACCGTAAAAATTTGTTGGCAGCAGGGGGCTACGCCCCCAGACCCCGTTAGTCTCCGTCGGCTGAGGGTTTCACCCCCAGACCCACAATTGTGCTTCCCCCCCTTGCCAAATCCTGGATGCGCCACTGTAGTGAAGTTTTCGAAAATTTTTGTTCATCATGCTGGTGGTATGCAAACACTTAGTAGGCTACGTGCCCGCCTCTGTTTTAATTTGGTCATTAACCAATGACAACGCCCCATGAACAATATATACCATTTTTGCAATATCGTCTTGTTATTTGGGTTCAGAATTCAGACAAAATTGTGAACAAAAACATCCCCCCCAGTAAAAATTTTCTATTTCGCACACTGGTCTTCGGCACTCTGTTTCGCTTTGTCGTAAAGCTAAAGTTTGTAATGATCTGTTACGGACATAATGGGGCCAATCCTGGCTTGCTAGGTCTAAAATTGCCTGGTATCACCGCTCAGGCAAAGCAAATATTTTCAAAAACCGAAAGGAAGCTGACAGCCATCCGAAGCAAAATGAAGAAAGAGCAGAATCGCTTAAAATGCTGCAGTTTCGCGTATTAAACTCGGCCTTTGCCGAAAATAGTTTGTATGTCATGCAAGACGACTGCGGTTTTGTTGCTTAAGAGATGAAGCCGAAAAGGAGGAAAACGGGGTTTTGGGGGGCTTCGTCCCCCAGCCGCTGCAGAAACAAATTCAAATTGGGCCTCTCTCAATCTGAAATCCTGGCTACGTCTATGCTCTCGCCCTGATAACGTCGTCGTTACCACTCTTTACCAACCGGCCAGCCACTGACACTTACCGTGGAGCTTTAACTGGTTCCGAAGAAGTCCGCACCAATCCGTTCGGACAAACAAAATCGTCTACCAAATTGGAGATGTGCTTAACCGTTACTTTTGAGTAACGGTCCCAAGCGATTACTTTAGAAAAGGTATTCGATACTTTATATCCATTACTTGTATTCGTTCAGGTAATCACGAATCAAAGACCTTTTTTTATTTTGGTCTTCACCCAATGTTTGGGGGAAAATTGGGCGTTGAAAGGCGTGAAGACCCCCTTTTTTTGGTGATCATCCAATGTTTGGTAGAGATGTGCACACTTTTAAGTTCTAAGTGATTACTTTAGTGCTTATAACCGTCACTCAATAGTAATGGTTAAGCACATCTCTACCAAACATCGACTGAAGACCAAAAAAAAAGGTCTTCACGCCTTCCGACGTCCAATTTTCCTCCAAACATCGATTCGTGATTACCTAAACGAATACAAGTTACGGATAAAAAGTGTGGAATATCTTCTCTAGAGTAGACATGTGCTTAACCGTTACTTTTAAGTAACAGTTCCAAGTGATTGCTTTAAAAAGACGTCGGAAGGCGTGAAGACCTTTTTTTTGGTTTTGTCGGGGCCCCGGAAGATGATTTCGGGGGAGGCCACGCATTGCCTAGTTTCGGCCCTGGATGGAAAACGAATACAATTTGGAATCGGTATTTTGACAAAACGAATCTGTTACTATCCGTTACTTCTTTTTAACCGTTACTTTTTAACGAATGATTACTATTCGCCCATCTCTATACCAAATATCTGTCGCTGCCATGCGCGTACCGTACTCCACCATGGGGTATCATCTAGAGTAAGCCGTCCGCATCTAGAATAACCCATCCATGTAAGCAATGAAAGACGCGGACGGCTTACTCTAGAGATGAAGCCTTAGGCTTACCTTTTCCCCCTGAACTCTTTTTGGTTTTTGTATTTTTTTTTTATCTTTTCATTTATCGTTTGTTGTAATTGCATATTTTATATTATTATTTAATTAAAAGCCTCTATGCCTAAATCGTATCACGTAAATCTTTATGTTTTCGGTGCTGCGCATGTTAGGAAGCATCTGACTGGAAAACCTAACGGTTGTTCGATGCTTCCTAGCTTTCGCACAATCTTTTAAAATATTTTTTTTTATTGAATGTTGTGCTCTATTTTTGTTGTCATCTGTGAAGGCAAATAAAGAAATACTAATACTAAAGAAAAATACTAGATGAGATCCCCACCATGTGCGTAGGAGAGACTGGAGAGATATGTTTTAAGGGTAAGTTGTTACAGTCCCTTTAGTTTTTTAAATGCTGCTTACAAACAGCTAGATTTAAGTTTTCTTGTAACCTACTGAACAAAAGATTTCAACAACATAATGCAAGACTAGTCAGCCTGTGGGTGTGTTAGCAAAAAATATTGGAAAAACATTATTTTTAGCTGTAAAAGTAAATTTTTCAACATTTTAGAAAGTTGAAGACCTAGCAGAGAATTGAGGTTAAAGGTAAGACTTGAAGCTTTTTAATTAGTGAAATTATTGTAGTTTAAGAGCCTATGAAGCTTTGCTCATTTGAACGGCAAAGTACGGTACGGTAATTACAAAAAATCCCATTAAACAGTTCAAGTCCATATTTTAAGAAGGGGTAAAATGTTACACCATGTAACATATTGCCCCATTTGCTTTTTAAAAAAGTTAGAGTTAAGGTGTAAAAAGTGGTCGCATGCCGAACTGTGAATGTGCTAATTGTAGGCCCAATACTGAATAGTGATTACCGGTACGTGTGCGAGACTTCCGATATGCAAATTGTTTTTTGCATCGTTTTGAGTCTTCTGTAAATATGGTGTTCAATGCCAATTATGAATTACCTTTGTAAGCTCAAATTAATTATTGAGTGACTGATTACGCTTATTTTGGTTCGTTAATCAACTTTTTTGAGTTTTTTAAACTGTTTTACACCTTCTAGCCTAAATCTGTAAATGACTTTCAACAAATGTAACACAGTACCCTATTATGTGTAACAACTTACCATGCTGCTGTAGGGTGAAATGTTACAATATACCGTCAACCGGGGCTACTTTGTACATTGGGGTAATACTGAACACTGCGGGGTAACTTCATACACTTTTGTTAGGCACATAACAACCACATACAGATATCCTATTTTTCTCCTGCCAGGGAAAATAAAATATTTTTGCTTCCATAATTTGCCATTTTTTCAAATTTTACAAAATTTTGGAATGCCCCAAACTGCCAAAGCGGCGAATTCGGAGGCATATCTGTATTTTGCGGTGTTTCTAAATGGTGCATGCACGGGATATCCATGTCTGTGATGGCAACAATGTCCACGATGCTCAAGATGTCTTTGATGTCCAAAACATCTGCAATCTTGGAAATCGAGGGATAGAGATCGAGATTGTGATCTTAGAGATCGATGACCAAGATGCGCGGTATAAATCATCCGCGGATTTTTAATTTTTTTACGATCTGACAATAGCCATAATTTCTATGGTATATATTTTATTTGCTTCAACAAACCACGGCAAACACTTCACAAATTTAACTCTCTCAGCCTTGTGTAAGCCTACTCACATTTTCCATCCCCCTTCCACATGCACATTCCTCTTTCATTCGTTCTGTCCTCTGTTTTACAATTTTTGATTTCAAAACTTTGTTTTTTATTATTTTTTATTTTAAAATTATACAAAGTAACCCCTCTAGAGAGCAACTTTGTCCAGTTTAAAAACAGAAATTCATTGCTTATGGAAGTTAATGAAATGTACAAAGTTACTCCCAAATCGGGGCAACTTTGTACACAATAAAACATTATTGTTTCTTGCCATGCTTCAAGTCCCTTTAAACAAATTAGTATAATATTAGATAGCTGGAGTCCCAAGTGTCAAGTTCTGCACAGACAAAATTGGTCAACAGGTGGCATCAAAGAGCTAAGTTCTTACCAAAGTTAAAAATGTACATAGTAGGGCCGGTTGACGGTACCCTTTGTTAATTCATCCTTGAGGTCCCTACGATAAGGAGATAAAAACGTACAGCCATTTCTGATTAGGCTACTTCCTAAGGGGATCATGAAGCTATAAAAAAGATAGTTAGCTTGTACGTGCAATAAAGAGCGGTAGTAAAAATCATTTTACCAAAAACTGTAACGTATCTCCCCAGTCTCCCCTACTCGGCTCACACGATGGGCACACTGTGGTGGAAGGATCGTTTGGGCTGAAAAAACATCATCAAAAAGAAGTTTAGAAACCTGGGATTAAGCTCCACTGGTTGACCAGAGACCGCAATGTAAAACTAGATCCAAATATTTGTTAAGTTACGTGGTTCATGTCTGCTTTCAATCAACGTAAAGGGAATGTACAAAGCGGCTTCTTTTCAAGCACACATTGTGCAGGCCATTCTCAAACGATGGCCCAGTATTTATCGTGAATGGTTGAACGCTGTTGGTGGACATACAACAACACATGCGCTTAACCTTTCGCTCTTCCTGCTGGAGTGGAGGATCTGATGAGGAAGCTGCGAATACTGGTTTTAAAGTCTTCAGTGTGACTAGACCAGGAACGAAACTCGTTTCTGGCTACTAAGAAAACTACTTTGTCTTAAATTCGAACCTCAAGCATTGAGTCTGGTTTGAGACAAAAGGTTTTGCAAAATGACGTTTTCACGCCACGTTACTCATGGCAAAAAGCACGTGTTTCTTACGTTAGTACTGTACGTATCATGAGGGCGGTACTGTACTGCCAAAGTTACACGATAACTTGACATGAAGAGAAGTTTACTTGTTGTTACGGGTCTGCTAATTATGGAGGGGCACGCATCAAAAAACAGAGGGCGAGTTCTCACTGCGGAGCTAAAACATTTCTGGATATAAATAAAAAATTGAAAACCAAACTTTTTCCTATGAGACCAAAAAAAATCTTCATTTCCTTCGCGGTATTACGTCGAAGCATGTTACGAGTGGCGGGATCCATCTCTGCCTCTCAGCGCCTGGACAACACAGCTCCGCCTGGATAGTCGCAGCAATGGTGAGCATGAACCTAGAAGTTGTTGAATGTGCTCCAAGAAAAAAAGCATTCGATCGAAATATTATGGTTCTTTTTTAGACAGTTTCTCATAAAAATCAAAAAGCTGAAATTAAAAATAGGGTAGTGCTATCAGCAGATCCAGGGTGGGGGTAAGGTTATAGAGCTAAGCCCCCCAAAATATTTTTCAGTTACATACATGTGACTACATTAGCACTTTGATCCTAGACACACGAACCTACAAAGTATAATTTGCTCGATCATCAGCCCTTAGAAAATCTGAGATCTGGCTCTGAGTATGACAACATTTTGAGGCCCAAAAAGTTGTTGTCATACAGGGGGGGCATGTTACACCATACTCTTTCCAATTAAGTCACAGCTTTTTGTAAGTAAAAATAGTAGAACATGATCAACAATATCAAAACAAAAAAAACAAATCAAATCTTCATTATAAGGTCGAGTGACAGGGCCAATCTCCGTGGCTTAGCACCTGAACTACACAGCTCCAAAAAAAGGTCGCAGCGGTGGCGAGTCGTTAACAACATTGTGCTAATTTGACTGGCCCGGGATTTGAACCCCAGACCAACTGCGCCGATGGCATGATAGAAAAAAATAACACGTACTGTGATTGCTGCCAATATAACAATGAGAATGACGAATCTCTTTTTTTTGTAGATGGCTCACTTCACTGGGACAAAGATTTTTTTTTACTGATTGAATAGAAGCCGTGTCAAAAATAACACCTAATTAAATAAACTGATTCATTACAATTAATCGAGTTATATGTTTCGTTCTCTGCTGCAATATAATGGCAAAATTCTTAGGATGTAAATTGGTGAAAATTCAAAACCTCATAAGGCTTCATTGGAAGATCCGGGGGCCCTATTTCGGAATAATTGCGCAGAAAAATTCCACTTTGCTTTCCAGCGATCTGATTGGCATTTGCGACAAAAGCATGTAGTTCTCATTCGAGATGGCAACAGCGCAACATACACGGCAGCGTACGCTGTTCGACCCCCAGCGCTGTGCAACGTCGTGAGTAAAATTGGACTTAGTTGGCCGCGACAGCTCAGCGTTTCATAATTTTTTATGCCATTTTAACAGGAGTTGTCGTCGTTAGATCTTTTGTTCAAAAACTCTGCAAAGTTTTGCACAAGTCATTGTGACAAATCGATTTTCTGACATTACCAATTTCCCGGTACAAGTGTTTTAGAGATGATGCCAGTAACAGTAACTGTTTAAGCTATAAGCAGTGTGAATCTGGGGGTCATAGTTGCCATTTGGTATATTTATGTACCAAATTTCACAAACTTGGTTTATTTTTTTACGTTTGGTAGTTGACTTTTTCTGTTTGGTATAGGTACTCAAATTTCGTATATTTTTTAGTATTTGGTGGCCAGTTTTTAGTGTTTGGTATAACATTTCAATTTTCTTTTAACTTAAACCGACTATCTGATTTATACTTGGCAACACCATTGTAACATAGTTGTAACTAATCAATAATCCATGTTGAATAATCGTGCAGGATAATCTTTCGCAAACGGTACAGTTGGGAGTTCATTAGCAATTTTACTACAAACAACTCAGCCAAGATTTAGCTGAAAAATACTTGGGCGGATGTACGGCTCACTTCTGGATTCTGGTGCCATTGTCAATGCTGAAAGCTTACGTTATACTGGGTCATGATGCAAAAAGGTCTTAACCGCTGAAACCATGCGGTTTTGCATCATAACTTAAGACCCAGCATAACGTAAGCTTTCAAAGTTGACAATGGCACCTGATGTGTCAAAACGTCCGCCCAGGTGTTTTTAGCTGTATCTTGGTAGTATTGTTTGTAATAAAAATGCAGGATAAAGTTTTGATGCATATATTTTCCCACTTCAATGTGTAATTTTTGGGATTATAATATCTATGAAGCAATTGAAGACCAATTCATATCCCCCTCATTCATATCCAATTCCATGTGCTTAGTTGTTCTTTTTTACATATATATGAATAGAGGAGGGGGGATATATATTAGGTCTTCAACTCTGAATTGCTTCATAGATATTCCCAAATTAGATCCTGAAGTGGGAAAAATTATGCGTGTGTAAAAACATCCAATCATGCACTAAGTTAGTGTATCTAGGAATGTTGCTGAAGTTGCAGTGTATGTATAAATAAGCTGCTGTCGTAAAAAAAGTAAGGTTGCTGATTAGGGGGGGGCAAGCTTGTTGATTAGGGGGGTGGGCAGGAGAGGGGTCTAGGTCGGTTGTTGATTGGGTGGGCAGGCCCTGAACTGTACACTAGGCCTAGTATCCAAATCCCATAATTTTTAGGTAAAATTACTGCTGATGATATAGCGGTACATCATACTGGCATGACACTTACCAGTTCACTTTTTAATGAAACAAACATCTAATGCAGCAGCGTTTTGATAATATCTAAATCAGTCAGGTGCTCTACTGGTCATCACTTTTAAAGTTAGAAAGGTTTTAACCCAGTCTAGCTTAAACTGTTTAACCACTTTCACAGTTAAATGATTGCAGCATTACCTCACCCTGACACCAGTAAATGTTACTGCAAACACTTATTGGGCGGCCTACCCGTATATATCAGTTTTTAGATTTGGTATAAATTTGGTATATTTTTTTTTCAATTTGCTATATGTTGCTCTAAGAAATCTGGCAACTCTGCTGGGGATGTGACATAGTAACAAAGTAGTCTAACAGTGATTTATTAATGCATTAGCCTGTTAGTACTACCACTGGTACCAGTGACTGGCCTTGTGCTAGACTATCGGTATTGGTAGACTATTAGCAATTAGTCTACAGACTTAATGCAAAACATTGAACTTTACCATATTTCAAATGAGGTGGTTACTGGTCAAAGTTCTAGCCAGTATTTTACAATGTAGAAATCTACTGAAGTAAAAGCATTGCTACTTAAAGCACCTATAAGTAGTCAAAACTAAGTACCAGCAGCCTTGTGAAAATACAAAATTACTAGTTTTAAATTCAGAATTGCTTGTTGAATACTGGTAATTGCTAATGTTGTGTCCAAATGGTCAGCGATTCAGCATACCAGAAGAGCAGCAGCAGATATGAAGTAAGTCAAAGTGTCTCATGATCTGGTCTCACAACTACCGCCTTGTATTGTTGGGCTGCCGTTGGAACCAGTTTGATCCATCAATTGCCGAATACTACTGTGTGCATTACTGAAACTTCATATCGTTACGTGATTGCAACTTATACTCTAGTTTTGATGAAGGATTGTGGTGGTATAACAAAACAACATTGTTTGGCAATTGAGTTTTTTTTTCTATTAAAACGACAAAACGCAATCAAGATCTCTTGAGGTTTGAGGTCTTGCATGAGAGATAAACTTCGCTTGTCGTGCGTGTGCTGAGAAATGGTCGCGCTACAACAATAATGTAATAATGTACGTTTTTGTGCAGCGGTACTGTCAACCGAAATCAAGGCTCTAGCAATGAAGCTTCAAGTGTCAGTTCGCCTCTTCCTACTATGCATGCAGCTGCTGGCAGTGAAACTGCCATGAGATCTAATCCAGTCTCTGACGCCAATGGTAAGTGCTGACATGATTGTGTAGATTCATTGTAGATAAAAATCACTTAGCGTGTCCTTATGTTATTTCACATTCGGAGAATTGTAAGGGCTGTGAGAAAACTGCTAATTTCATCAAATGTCGCTTATTCTGTGGAAGGGTTGTCAAATTTTCAAATTTCAGATTATTTTCAAATTATATTGAACCGAAAATTCATTAGTAATTGAGGGAGACTGCGAAGTGAGCTTGCGTTCTTCGAGTCAGCAGCCACCCATTACATATGTCAAATGCGCTCGGTTCCAGCCGCGAATCGAACCCATCACATAGAATCTGTCACCTGCACGCAGTAACGCTAGGCCATATCGCTGACATCCGCGTTTATTTGAAGAGGATGGAGAATAGCACCTCACTGGAGTGCTCGCAATATACTGCAAGGTTGGGGTGGGGGTGAAAATGAGTTTTTCATGATGAAATAGAGGTTTTGGAAATGGTTCAACAGACAAACGCGCCCATGCAATGGAAGGCTTCTGTTAGTTTGCATGACGATCACGCCGACCAGTGCACGTAGTGGTTGGTCACTCCGCTATCGGTGCGGTAGATGGTGGGTTCGATTCCCGGGCCAGTCAAATCAGACATGGTTGCCAACGGCTCACCAACGCTGCAATGTTTGTTGGAAGCTGTGCTGTCTAGGCGCTAGGTCGCAAAGATAGGCCCTCCAATCGTTACATGCTGCAGTGTGACATCGCGGGTGTAATAGCAGCGACATGGCCTAGTGGTACCGCGCGCAGGTGACAATCCTACGAGACGGGTTCGATTCGCGGCTGGAACCGATCGCATGTGACATATCTAACGGGTGGCTGCTGACTCGAAGAACGCAAACTTACTTCGCAGTCTTCCTCAATTACTATTGAAATTTCAGTTTAATATAATTTGAAAATAACCTCAGTTATAAATTATAATAAAGATTTGATTTTTGTCATATTTCTCTCATGTCAAAAAAAGTGAACTAAAACTCAGATCAGTATCAACTCCAGGAATCTAAGGCGCTCGGCGCACCGCGCTGCCAGTTTGGTGTGTTGGGAAATTGTTTTGATTTGCTTCGTTCGGGAAGAGCAAGGTTTTATGTGAGACGTTTGAAATTGGCTTTTATTAATCGTTTATATTTTCATAGAAACCACTCATCTGCAAACAGGCACCTCTTCAACTCAAGAAGCTTCAATTCCCAGGTATTTTGTTGAACAATTTCCATAAACTGTACTCAATGTTCATGATACACAATTTTCATAAATTTACAACGCAAATAATTCTACTGTCTGTTTCACCGAGGAAAGAAATGATTATTGGGCGTTTTTACATCAATGATTTCTACTACTCATGGCAGGGACGTTTGGTAAAAGGGGAAGGGGGGGGGGGAAGGAGGAAGAGGGAGAGAGCATTGTGCCATGCATTTCTTTTTTGACTTCGTCTTTTAGTCGAAAAAGATTATATATTTGCTAAATGACTGAAATATGACAGACTCTTTTAATGACTTTATAGTTTATGACGACCTTCCACTTTAAATTTCTCGCTACACCGCTGCCTCATAATGTCAGCTATGTTTGGTAGATTATTTGATCAAAGTATTTTTGGTGCCGTATGAGGTCTTCCATGATTGGACTTGAGTTGTATTGACACGCAGCAACTCCACAACGATTATAATGTGGCAGGTTTTTGCGTGATCGGTAAACAGTGAAGCAAAACACTCACGGTGCGATATTAAGTAGCAGTGTCTACAAGCACCGGACTGGTTTCCATTGTCAAAACGCTACTTCACCTGAATGCTTGTTTGTTTTTTTACATGACGTTGTTGTGAAGCTAATATGACATCATCAGCAGTAAGTTGAAACGTAAAAATTAATATCAGAGTAGAGTTAGGGGTGGAGAGATGGGGAAGGGTTAGAGACCTAAAATTGATGTAACTTTGGGGTTGGTGTGTACGAAGAGCAAGTTTAAAAGAAAATGTCTGCCTGTGCTCCAATCATTGCCAAATACATTGCTGCCTGCTGTGTTTTGACAAACGCATGTTGTCCTGTAGTCATCGAAAGGTGAGTTATGTTTTGGGTCTAAAACCACAACATTTTATGAAAGTTTTTCTGCTGCTGCAATTACAATGAATCGAGTCTAGTGGTAGCGGTTAAAGACATCGGTGCGATAGGTCCAGGGTTCGACTCCCAGCCCAGTCAAATCGGACACAGTGTAGCCACCGCTGCGATGTTTGTTGAGAGCTGTGTTGTCCAGGTGTTAAGCTGCGAAGATGGACCCGTCACTCGTTGCACTTCGGCGTAATACCGCGAGTATAATGAAGGTTTGCACATGGAGTTGGCCGAGTGGTTGGCGCATTGGGCTTCGAAGCTGGCTTTGCGGGTTCGATGCTCAACTAGGTCATCTCCATGATGCATGTACTTCACTACTACAAAAATCCTAAGCTGCTGTTAAGTGGCTTGAAATAAAAAAAGTAATAATAATGAAGATTTAATTTTTTGATGATTTTTGTTAAGGAATGATTCCTCTTCGTATATGGATGGAAAAGAGGAAGAAAAGCATTCGTTGGTGGTTGGTGGCTTAGAAAATAGGTAACTGTAGTTACTGTTACAAGAACATTTGAATACCAGTAGCTGTTGGGTCGTTTTCAAATTTTTCTCTTAGATCGACCAAAATACGACTTCTTTCGGCGTTAAGACAGGTTTTCAGGGTTTGGTTTGAGGTTCGAGTTCGGGCTTGGTTTAAGACGCGGGTTAGGTTTGATTATGACTTGATTTTAGGGTGAGGGCAACAGTAGACGTTTCAAAGCCGAGTTGATCCACGCCGAGTACTTAACATCACAGCTTGATGCCACCGGCCGGTTAGCTCAGTTGCTTAACACTTCGCTGTGTGTGCGTGGGTTCGATTCCCGGGTCAGTCTGAGTGGACACAGTTTCGCCACCGCTGCGACGTTTCTGAGCTGTGTTCCCCTGGCGTTAAGTCGTGGAGATGGGCCCCGACACTCGTTACACGGTTCGCCTAGTGGCTTAAGAAATCGCTATTGGCGCGGGAGGTCTTGGGTTCGATTCCCGGGCCGTTTAATCGGACTCTCTGTCGCCAAGTGCTCGCCACCGCTGCGACGTGTAGCCTAGGCGCTAAGCCGCGTAGATGGGCCCCGACACTCGTTACACGGTTCGACGTAATAAAAAATAAAAAATCTTTACTTTTATGAAACTACCTGAAATTGATTCCGAGTCTTTCAATAACTACAAAGCTTGCCGCCAATACCTTGAACAGGGCAATTGCTGATGCTAAACGCAAATACTACAATAATCTTCGTTGTAAAAACAGCAATGATCAAAAAACCATTGGGAATAGACCTACCATGTGTGAAATTGTTATTCCCGATAAAAAAAATCTAGTCCCCCATCGAAGTTAAAAATTAAGTCCGGTCATATAATACCAGATCCTCAAGTAATTGCAGATACATTAAACAAACTTTTTACAGACATCGATCCCAATATGGCAAATTCATTCATCCCAAGCTAACCTTTCTTCAAAAATTTTTGCACTTACCTTATGTCGAAAACTCGTTGTTTTTCTCACCTTCTACTCCAAATGAACTAATCACCATTATGAGATAAAAAAGCAATTAGAAAATGTGATTACGAAACCAAATTCATTAAACTTGCAAAAATTTCTATCGCCAAATTTCTCAGCAGATTGTTTAATTTCTGTTTAACCCGAGGAGTTTATCCAAAAGCTTTAAAAATTGCTGAAGCAGTCTTTACCCAATACACAAAAAAGGGCAATGTCTAGGAGCCTACCAATTATCGTCCTATCTCTTTATTTTCTCTGTTTGGTAAAATATTTGAAAAGCTTTTGTTCAATCGCGTCATGGACTATTTTGAAAAATTCAAATTATTATCAACAAATCGGTACAGTTTTCGCAAAAACTCCTCTACTATTCACGCCATCGCTGATATTCACTACAATCTCATGACGACCGCACACAAAAGATTGTACAAGCGTTGCTTATTTTTAGACTTATCAAAAGCTTTCGATACGGTTGATCATAAAATTCTACTCTACAAACTCGAAAAGTACTTTGGATTTAAGGGGCCCGTCCTTAGACCTTTTCAGAGATTATTTAAACAATCGATTTCAATACACCAAAATAGCCAATTGCGAGTCTATTGTTAAATGTCACTTGTGGTGTACCGCAAGGTTCCTCACTGTGTCCTTTATTATTCCTAATGTACATCAATGACTTATCCTCAGCTTCAAAGTTCTCCACTAGGCTATTTGCGGACGATACGTATGTAAACATGTCTGACGCCAATCTGGAATCGCTTCAATGGAGGGTTAATTGTAAGCTTAATAAAATTAGTGACTGGTTTAGACGGAACAAACTATCATTAAATTATCAAAAATCCAATTATATACTAATCCTAAAGTTCCGCAAAAATCTGTTTCTGCCCCCTTCACATTGACCATTAACAAAGCTTTAATAGAAAGGAAAAATGCAGTCAAATACTTGAGATTATACATCACTGAAAATTTAAGCTGGTTGTCACATATCAAAGAGTTGTCACTGCAGCTTGCAAAAAGTTCTGGGGTATTTTACTAATTAAGAAAATTCGTGTCAATCAACACTTTACGCACTGTACTTCGTGCACATTGCGTTTGCAATATGGTAACATTGTCTGGGGCACAGCGCATAAATATTTATTACAGGAAGTTAATTTAGGTTAAACGAATGGATTCGTATTATTAAATCAAATACAAAATTTTGCCGAATGTTCCCATTGCACAGAAATCTTAAATTGCTAAAACTTACAGATCTATATAATTTTGAACTCGCTAATTTCTTTCATCCTCTCGTACTTGATGAGTTGCCGTCGGGAATTCATGAAAATTTTACAAAAATTCAACAAATTCATGATCATACTACGTGAAGATCGAAAGAAATTGTGTATTACGTTCGTCGGTTTTCAAAATTACTTGTTTAAATCATATTTTACACAAAGGCCCTGTGCTGTGGAGCGAACTTGATAAAAACTTGTAGAAAATGCACTTGATAGCTTTCAAAAAGGTTTATAAAAACTATCTTGTTGCAAGTTATTAAATTCAATATTATCATACCGATTTACTGTAGGCCTGTGTGAATCTAAATTTTCCTTGTTTTCTGTTTTAATTGTTCGCTTATTTTGTTTGTGTATTTTTGCCTATTCTTGAAATTTGCTTATATTTAGTGTATTTTTTTTCCTTCTCTGTAAAACAACTTCTGGCACTTAATTGGGCTAGTTCTTATGTACTACGTATTCCAGTCAGGGGGCGCCTGGACTTGAAAACCTCTTGGTTTTTCAGTGCTTCCTGGCCATTGTTATTGTTTGATTCTAATACTTTACGACGAAATAAACGAACTTGTCTTTACTCTCGCGGTATTACGCCGAAACGCGTAACGAGTGGCGGGGTGATCTCAACGACTTATCGCCGGGGCAGCACAGCTCCGAAGAAACGTCGCAACGGTAGCGAGTCATTGGCGACAGTGTGCCGATTTGACCGGCCCGGGAATCGAACCCCAGACCTCCCACACCGATAGCGTGTGCTTGATAACTGAGCTAATTGGCCGGTACCGCGAGTATAATAAGGATTTCGTCATCATCATCTAATTTCAATCCGGTGCGTTCCTCGCGGCCGGGTGCCCTCAGTATAATGAAGATTTGAGTTTTGATATCAGTGTTGTAGTGTAGATGTGGAGCGTTTAGTTCAGCTTCATGCTTTTGCAGTGACGTCCAATCGTCTCCCGCTTTTCCGGAACAACTTCCTTTGACGTCACTAGGCAAGCGGAGCGATAAAGAAGCTATTCCGTGTGAGTACCGAAACATGGCGTCGTTAAGCCAAACTATTTCAGAGCTCATATTTCTATCGTAACAAAAAGCAATGGCTAAATGAAACTTGAGTCGGTATTGAACCCAGGATCCTGACAATCGCATTGCTGGTGTCAGTTGGACGTGTTTTGGAATTAATTTGAATTAACTTGGACCATGATGCATGAGCATTGAGTACGGCTTTTGGGTCAGATGTTTCGAACTGACATCTAGCCTAGTAGCCATTCTACAGTAATTTCTGCGTTAATTTGTGAATTGTCTGATCTGGTTGAATAAAAAGTCAGGGAATTGAGATTTAAGTTGATTTAGGCAAAATAAAATATGACGCTGTCTATGACGTCACACTGGCATGGATCCTCCTCGAACTCCTTACAACAGCAAACGGTGCTGGCTGCGTTATTACATTAATGAAATCGTAAAAATAATTGTCCCTTGCCACCCCCCTGAATAATACGGACTCCACTTCGGTGAATAGTGACAATTTGTCCAAGTACCGGGCTTATTAAGTTAGTGCAAGCATATTGTTCAAAACACTGTTTTCGAGCAACAATTTGTCATAATCCACGACGCGTTTCGTCTTTATGGGACTCACCAGGTGGGTGCTGTGAATGGCAGTGTAAAGCAAAGTTACGAACCAAGCAACTTGCTCTTCATCATGATAACTGATATGCATCATTAACTGCCGCAATCTTAAAAGCTCATGGGAAACAGAAAATTACAAACAAGTGAAAACTGCACGAGTCGTGGATTGTGACAAATTGTTGTGTTTCTAGTGCATTTACGCTGAGTGTGATTGTTGTTTTGTTTGCTTGCTCAAAAACAGTGTTTTTTTTTTCTGCCAGTTCGCTTGAGTAAATATTCAGCATGCAAGACAGCAACTCTATGCTTGCTCAATTAGTTTGCCAAGTATTAAGACTGTCATATTTGCAGTGTCCCGAGACTTGCTAGATCTCGCTCGCAAAGAAATGACCTTGGACCAAGCAATTACGGCGTTTCGATATATTCTTTCATCAAAAAGATCCCAAGCGAATACGAAAAAGCTCCTGGACGACATTGCACGTTCATGTGAGATTATTGCACGCCCTGTGTATTTTTTTTTTTTTTTTTGAAAACTTGCAACTATTTAATCGAGTCTTCATTATATGCGCGACATCTTGCCGTATAACATGTGGCGGGACCCGTCTCCGTGGCTTCGCGCATGGGCAACACCGCTACGAAAAAACGTCACAGCAATGGCGAGCCGTTGGCGACACTGTGTCCTATGTCGTGGGAATCGAACCCCAAGCCATTGCATTTAGTACAGCCTTAAATGCAACTTTTCGCTGGAGATCACGCGGCAGACTTTCGTCAGGTTCGCAATCTTGCGTGAAATGTTTTTTTCATTCGTCTTTGAGCGTTATATAACTTCACACTAGCTGCGGCTTCAGTGTAAATGGTTGACCTCTCACACTTTTTCAGGATATGTTTAGGAAACTGTTTTATGTGAACTTTCTTTTTTGCCAAACCGCCCGATTGGCCTAGTGCTTAAGCACATCGTTATTGGCGCGGGGAGCCTTGGGTTCGATTCCAGGGCCGGTCATATCGGTCGCCACCGCTGCATCGTTTCTTCAGAGCTGCCCAGGTGCTATGTACGGAGATAGGCCCCCCACTCGTTACACGCTTTGGCGCATATCGCGAGTATAACGATTTTTAGAATTTTAAATCAAACCAGAAATCCTCATTATACTTGTGATATTACATTAAAGCGCGTCACAAGTGGTGGGGCTCATATCCGCGTTTGCGCCTAACCAACACTGCTTTGATTTCTGAAGAAAACATTGAAGCGGTGGCTAGCCAATGGCGAGGTTTGTACGATTTGACCG
Source organism: Trididemnum miniatum (assembly GCA_964006365.1). Taxonomy (NCBI): domain Eukaryota; kingdom Metazoa; phylum Chordata; class Ascidiacea; order Aplousobranchia; family Didemnidae; genus Trididemnum; species Trididemnum miniatum. Next base: position 1,338,209 of record OZ023233.1, read on the forward strand.
GTCCGGGATTCGAACCCCAGACCTTCCGCATTAATAGCGACGTTTTAAGCAACTGCGCTGACTTACTGGTTACATTTTTTTGATTAATCTCCTTGCAAAACAGGGTTGTACTGAACACCGCAAAGGACGACAAAGGACTTCAAATTGATGTACTAAACACCGCAAGGAACGACAAAGAACTTGATAACCCTAACCCTAATTTAAAGTTCTTTGTTATGGTATGATTCCAAATCCTTTGTCGTTCTTTGCATTGTTTAGTACATCAATTTTAAGTCGTTTGCCGTCCTTTGCGGTGTTTAGTACATCAATTTGAAGTCCTTCGTCGTTCTTTGCGGTGTTGGCACATCAATTCGAAGTCCTTTGTGGTTCTTTGCGGTGTTTCAGGCCTTTGCGATGTTTAATAAGACCATCATCATTGTTTTGCTCCAGAGTGGTAGGATTTTTTCTTGTTCTGGAGCCCGGTGAGTTATCTCTGCAAGCAAAGGTCAGCAGGTTTTTGCAGCCAAGTTTTCAGAGATCACGGTCTTGTGCATCTATTCTTTTTAATCCCCTTTCACGCATAATATCTTTTTCCAGTACATCTTTCCACCTCTTTTTATGTCTTCCCTTTTTTGAGCCATCTATTTGTCTATTTGAAAATGCAGGGACTTTACTGGTCCTCTGTTCTCATCCATTCTCTCCTTATGTCCTAGCCAACGCAACGTTTGCCCTCGCAGGAATTCTTTCATTTCACCCACGCCAGTTATTTCGAAAACTTCTCATTAGTTATTTTGTCCTTCAAGGTCTTTCTACATATCAAGCGCAGCATCCTCATTTCTGTTGTTATCAATCTTCTTTCATCTTCTATTCTCAAAGCCCAGCATTCACCCCCTTAGGTTAGAGCGCTTCTCGCATAACTTTTGTATAAGGCCCCCCTAATCTTTAGCGACATGTATTTGTTGCACAAAACACTTGAGACTTCTTTAAATTTTGTCCAACCAAATCTTATCCTTGAACGCACAGCTTTTTGAGTTCCTCCTAGGTAGACAAACTTTTCCACAATCTCTATGTTGTCTTCATCAACTGTAATATTTTCTTCCATACTTTAAACCACCAAACCTAGGCATTTTTTACAGACAAAACCATTTATGCTTGTAACCTTTCCTTTTGAATTCCAGAACACATTTTGTGTACCCAATATTGACACTTCGTACATTGTAAAGAATTCCTTTGTCTAAAAAGACAAGAACCCCTACAAGGCAGTAGGTTCTTTTTTTTTTCTGCCACCAGTTCTTGACTCCACACATTTTCCTCAACAATTTCTCTGCGTACTCTTTTCACACCTTTAATTTTTCTTTTGGGGTCACCATCAGCCTTCTATCGGTTTCACGAACACAGGGTATTCCTATTATGTCTTTCTTTCTTTGCCTGCTTGCACAATCTGAAAATGGATTGCAAACCATCAGATTTGTTTCTTTCAAGCTGTTGAATTATTGTCTTACCTTCTTGTTCTTTTGCTAGTACAGGAGCTACAGCCTGGATTAGGGTAAAATCGTTCACTTCTGGAGTAAAGTGTGAAACTTGGCGTGAGCCTTCCCCAGGGGGGGTGTAACGATTTCCGAAAGGGAGCCAAAAAATTGGGCTTGAGCAACTCCTACAAATGACCCATAAAGTCATGCTCTGGCTCCACCTAGTGGTTAAAGAAAAATTCGTAGTTGCAAGCAAGCTCGTGGGACCAACTAACGATTTTATGATCTTATTTTGGTGCTTTTACAAATTAGAGCATTGTGGCATGTTGTAACGTCAAAGATAACGTAAATATGACGTCGTATTTGCCAAAAATGTATGATGGCAAGAAAAATGTTGCTCTGAGAGGTGCAATCAATCAATCAATGTTTTATTAAGTCGCTTCAATATAATCAAATACAGAGAACGGATAAATGGTGCAGTAAAAAAAAAATTTGCTTGATTTAGTAACAGTACACAATATAAACACCGCGACAAGGCGAGGGACCCCTCAGTCATTGAGCAGCACCCACTCAGCTTCAGAGTTGGGCTAAAGAAAGAGATCTATACCAAAAGTTTTCTTTTCCCATGCGACCCGTTCTAATTTGTAAGGAAAAAGGATGGTACAACAATAACATTGCAAATCACTGGATACAAGTTGTAGAGAATTATGTGTAGAATTTGAATAAATACAGTTTAAAACGCTAAGAAATGCGACAGTCAATATTTGGCAAGAAGGTATTTTTTAAGACGTTTTTTAAAGGAACCATACGAATTTTCTTTTTGCTCGTTGGGCATATTTTCCCAAACTTTGACTCCCTGAAACTTAATACACCTCTGTAGTCTATTAGAACGGTAGCGCGGAGGCATAAATTATTTTGAGATTGCCTTGTACTTCGACAAGAGACTTCACTCGTGCGGACAAAAAATTCTGAAAAACTTTTAGGTGTTTTGTTGGCGATGCAGCAGAATACAAATTTAGCTAATTCGAATGTCAATAGTTCCTTTACTTGTAGTATTTTTGAAGAAGCATAAACTGGTGTCAAATGATCTCGAGGGTGACTTTGGGAAATAATGCGCACCGCTTTATTTTGCAATACTTGTAGTTTTTGCAAGTATGTTGGAAACGTATTTTCCCAGGCAGTAATGCCATAGCCTACAATAGTAGAGGGTGAACGAGGGTATAGTACAGTTGCAATGGAGTAGTTTTGGGCAAAGTATGTTTTACTTTGGAAAAAACGCCAATTTATCTGGCCACTTTACTTTCTAGGAGTTTTATATGCTCTTGAAATTCGAGCTTATTATGTATTATAACTCCCAGATATGTAGCGTTATTTACGATTTTTACCATGGTGCCATTACTACTAACATTGATAGAGGATATCGGTTTAGAAGGTTTTGGAGATACGATTAAAACATTGGTTTTGTCAGGGTTAACTGTCAGTTTATTAACGCAACACCAGACATGAAGTTTTTGCACTTCGGAATTAGTTTTATTTTGGAAGATATAAGGTCTCGTAGATTTTATGACAAGACAAGTGTCGTCAGCAAATAATCGAGGGGTTCTACTTAAAGCATTTGCGAGGTCGTTAACATATAAAAGAAAAACTAGCGGGCCTAGGGAGGATCCCTGAGGCACCCCACAGGTAATTGTTTTAATGTTAGAGCGGTGCTGATTGATAGAAACGAACTGTTGGCAGTTCTGTAGGTATGAACGCATTAATTCGGCCGCTACTCCGCGAATGCCGTAATTTTGCAATGTCGAAAGTAGAGTACTGTGTGACACGGTATCAAATGCTTTTTTCAAGTCTACCATAACTAGACCTGTAAAAGCATTATCATTAATGTTATCATATGTGGAAGTAATGAGATCCAACATTGCATGAGTTGTTGAGACCTTACATTGAAATCTATATTGGTGTTGATCGATAATGTCATGCTTTTCGAAGAAATTAATCATTCTTGTGTATATAAGTTTTTCGTGAATTTTCGAAAGACAGGTAAGGATGGATATAGGACGATAGTTTTTGGTTTCATTTATTGCTCCACTTTTATAAATAGGAGCTACCCTAGCAATTTTGCAACTGTTAGGGAAGATCCCTTCATTAAATGACACATGAAGAAAAAAAGTTAGGTACGGTGAGATGACAAATCTAGCAGCTTTAAGAAAAAAAGCCGGCAAGTTGTCTTGTCCCGCCGCTTTGTCTCTGAATGACGATATTTGATTTAAAACTTCTCTGTTGCTTGGTGGGTCAAGGTATATTGAGTCACAAATTTTTTTTGTAAGAAAGTTTTCTGGAGTGGTATTAGCTATGTGCTCGATAGCATCAGCCAGCTTTGCTCCAATTGAACAAAAATATTCATTGAATTGATCAGCAATTCTTTTTGGATCATGGGTTATATTTGAATCATCTAGTTTAAGTTCGGAAGCTGCATCAAAATTGTTTTTGTTTGGCAAAACCGTTCGAAGTATTTCCTTGTGTTTTTTGACATTGTATTTTTTTTCGTCAATTTCGGTTATGAACTAAAGCTTTTTAAATAGTGCTTTGATCTTAGTCAGCTTATTGGAATAGCGGCGAAAAAATTGCTTTTCCACAGCGTTACTGTTGACATAATGAGAACGAATCATCGAGTTTTTTTTTTCTTAATTAAGGTTAGAATTGGGGATGTACCTCAAGGAAAATTACTCGGACTCGCCGAGTAACGAGTATTCACGACATTACTCGGCCGAGTCAAAGTATCTATGACGTCACGCGCGATGGGTAGTACGTTTTTGCCTTTTTGGTTTTCTTGCATTTAGCTGCTTCAGAATCATTGGGTTAATCAGTAACAATGGTATTTGGTTTTGGTATACTGAGCTTACAGTTTGGACAATCAGATCAACAAGTCGATCAAATACAATATTGAAGTTAACGCGCATAACCGCTTGCGTTTCAATGTTTAGTGTTTCAAGCTTTTTTTCTAGTTCACTTGAAAAAACTTCTAAGTTAAACTTTCTTTTATTGCGGTACATTGCCATTTGCCACCGATTTGTTTTTTTGCACCGCATTAAATTTGCTAATTTGGCACATTGTGAAGTAATTGTCTGCAATGTTTGTTACAGTGACGCAAGGAGTAATGTAATGTTCGACGTCATTGGTTATGATGTGATCTATGATTGTTGCCGAATTTTCGGTCACTCTCGTGGGCCTTGTGATTAAAGGAATAGCTCTGTTACTTGCGATTGCATTTAAATATTTTTCGGCCTGGGCAGGCCTTGTACAACTTTGATTTATATCGATATTGATGTCTCCGAGTAGGTAAAAGGTTTACTTTCATTTTTAAAGTTTCTAGGCATTCTGAGAAGTCGTCTAGGAATTCGTGAACGTTTACGTTTGGATGTCTATAAATGGTACCTATTACGAACGCTTTGTTTTGATTCTCATGCCAGACTTTTAGCCAAACAGATTCGGCTCCATGCAGTTCGAAGCGATTAATTTGAGTAAACTTCAAATAAGTGTTGATATAAACGGTTACTCCGCCTGCTTTTCCCTTGGGTTTCACGTTTACAAAGTCATATCCATTAATTTGTATATTAATAAGGGGTTGTACGCGAGTTACGGAAAGACAAATCACATCTGGTTTAAGGACAACAACGCGAGAAATTCTCCTAATTCGTCGAAATGTTTATGCAGGCTTCTGACGTTAAGATGCATCAGAGTCAAGGAGTTGAGAGTTTTCAGAAAAAATTTTAAGTTATCGTCAAACAGTTCAAATGAGCCAATTTGCTATGTTATTCTTCACCGAGCTAAAAAAATCGCTGCATAAGTTTGAAGGGTCGTTACGAAAGTCGGCTGCTTGGTTCGTGCGAGGGGTCTCTGACATCTTATTAAACGTTCAGCTTTCCAAGTCATTGAATGGAGTCGTCAAGTTTAATTAAAGATCCATCGTCAAGTTTAGCTGACACTCGTCGAAGGGGTTGGAAAGAAACGGAGTTGCATTGATTTATCGGTGAGCCAGAAAGCATCAGTTAACGATCAAAATCAGCTACAAAGTCAAATTTCTGCACTTGAAGACCAAGTCCAACCATGAAAACGGAGGCTTTATGCAAGAATGTTATAACAAAAGGCTCAACCTACTCAAACGTGGAGTTGCTGAAAAAGCTTGGGAAACCAAGCATCAGACGAAAATCTTGCTGAAAAGTTCATCGTCTACCTCAAACAACTAACTCTAATTCACTAACAAAACTCGCCCCATTATCGTGAAACTTACTACTGCTTTTGACAAGCACAGCATCATGCGATCTCTGAAGCATTTAAGACAATATAACGACATCCAAGATGACGACAGTCCTCATTCGTCCACATCTATCGATTATGTTGAACCAAGAAGACGAAACATTTATATAACCGAACATCTGCCGAAATTTTTTTTTGGACCAAAAAAAGAAATCGATGCCAGACTACCAACGGGCAAAACGGGACGGTAAACGGACCAGATGGGTCATAGAAAAGGGTATTTACTCTTTATATGTGAATGGAATTAAGATAAACTGAAGTATTATACTGTGTTATGTGTGCCCTCTATGTCTGTAACAAATGTGTAAACAAAAAACTCGAAGATTTTTCCGTAACTAACATGATTGGCTCAAAGCATCCAGTGTTGGTGGTATATTTTCTACGGCTCTTCCTCCTTTAGCAAACAGAATTCTTCTGGCAACATTAACTTTGCATGCGTTGATGGTAGAATTGTACAGTCTCGCAACAAACTGTTCCAGTGCCTGAAAATCAGACTCAGATATTTGTGAAGGACAGTTGCATAGATGATGACTTTGCAGAAGTTGGCGTTATCTTTGGGCAATTTTGCCAGGTTTCAAAAAACGATATCTTGCACTTTCCACAAAATGAAGACATGGTATCGCAACCGCTAAAAGCAAGAAAAGCTAAATATCCATCACATGCTAGTGGTGAAAACGTTTTGCTAATTTCGTGGACGAGAATGAATTCCATCGTTTTTCCGGTTCCAAAATTCAATCCAAAGTTCACTAAGTTTTCGAAGTCGTTAAAAACCGTACATTGCAATGACAACCACATCTGTGTCTACCGTTTTAATGAGAAGCGAACTGCAACTTTTGGAAGCACGTTCAGCGTGGAGAAATAACCTTTGATCGGCTTCTTCATGGCTACATGGCGTTAATTTTACATGGTGTTAATCCTACACAAGAAGTTCATATTTTAATTAAAACGATTATTTTTTTTGATATTAATAAGTACTGCACCTCTCAGAGCAACATTTTTCTTGCCATCATACATTTTTGGCAAATACGACGTCATATTTCCGTTATCTTTGACGTCATAAATACGACAATGTTTTAATCAGTAAAAGCACCAAAATAAGATCATAAAATCGTTAGTTGGTCCCACGAGCTTGCTTGCAACTACAAATTTTTCTTTAACCACTAGGTGGAGCTAGAGCATGACTTTATGGGTCATTTGTAGGAGTTGCCCAAGCCCAATTTTTTGGCTCCCTTTCGGAAATCGTTACACCCCCCATGGGGAAGGCTTACGCCAAGTTTCACACTTTATTTCGGAAGTGAAAGCTCTTCTACTATCAATCAATCAAGTTTTTATTTGCCAGGTGTACAAAATGCAACACGTACATTAAATGATGCACCATGACAGGGAGACAACGAAATGACGATACGGTCTTCTAGTCAATTGCCACCCTAGGATGCAACTATGCAATTTGTTTTGGCTATAGCATGAAAAATGAATAAAATAAAAAAGAAAACCAAAAACAAACAAACAAGACAATAATAATAAACACGAAAATGCACACTCAAAATACGCCAAATTGTCAATTATGATTAGAATTTAAACGGTAATTTAGAATTGCCGTTTCATTTCTTTTTGTTTTGTAAATCACTCATCATGTGTCATTTATTATTTAAGAATTAAATGCTTCTTGAAATTTTTCTTAAATTTGGGAAAACTAAGATTTTTTAGTTCATGTGGAACTTCAGACCATATAAGAGGATCACAAACTGACAGTGACCTTCGAGCAAATTTAGTATTAGTTCTTATTATATAATAATTATCTTACACACTTTTACTGGTTTCATAAGAATGAATTTTGGAGATCGGACAATAATCAATCAACTCAAAGACCTGAGCGTTGATTCGTGCTGAATTTGTACATATGTTTCGCAACTTCAATAGTATATATGTCTTCCAACTGTAAAATTTGTAGTTGACTAAACAAGGGACTCGAGCGTGCACGATATTCACTCTTGGCAATCAATCGAATAATATGTTTTTGTAAAATTTTAAGAGGTTTTAAATTACAACTTAATGCACTTCCCCACGTATTTATGCAATACGAAAGATGCGAATGTATCAGGGAATAATAAACTGACTTAAGCTGAATAATAATAAACTGACTTAAGCTTAATAACGGAATAATAAACTGACTTACTATGCTGCCAACACAACTTTTTTTACATTTTCTTTTCGTGACCAAATAACTATCTCTTGATTGCTGGTCTCTCCTTTTTTGCCACCATTTGTATGAGATCTCTTCTCTCTGATTGCCTCCTTCACCTTGATTTGCTCTCTCAAATTCTTTTTGACGTTTTCGTTTTTCAATCTCCATTATCTTATTCTTTCTGATTTTCTCATCTTTCTAGCTGCTCGATGCATTGTGATTAAGTCTAAGATGAGCAATCTGTGTTGTGAGAAACATTCTTCTCTAGGAATAACCTTCATATCTTTTACATCCTTCCATATTTCTTTCTTCACCATCACATAATCAGCCACACTAGCAACGTCTCCTGACTTCTAAGTAATAAGTTTTTCATTGTCTTTCTTGAAAAAGGTATTTCCAATCATTAGGTCAACACTATCAGCAACCTCAAAATTCTTTCACCATCTCTATTGCGTTCCCCCCATCCGAAACCACCATGCACTCCAGCATAACCTTGTACAGATCTTCCAACGTGACCATTGAAATCTCCCAACACAACACAAATTCCTTTTCTTGACCAAACTTCAGCAGTAAGGTCGTCGTAAAACTTTTCTTTCTCTTCCACGCTTCTTCTGCTTTGTGGACGGTACACAGATATAATTGTAACCACTTTTTCCGATAATACCAAGTTAGCTGATAAAATTCTTGGGCTTACTCTTCTCACTTTCGTTACAGATTCCACCACTTCTTGTTTTACCATCGTGCCAACACCTCCTTGTCCATTTTTATCACCTTTCCAGAACAGTTTATACACGCAGTCATCTCCGCTCAATATTTTTGTCCCTTCATTCTTGTACCGTACCTCTTGTAGAGCTGCAGCACCCACATTTCTTTCTAAGGTTTCCGTTACTTCAGCACTTCTACCAACTATTGATCCAACTGCTTGAAACTTTCCTGTTAACTTTTCTTCAATACCACTGGACTCCAATGGGGCATTACCAGCACTTGTCATAGGTTTAACCTTACTCATCTTCAACTTCAGCTTCTTCCTAATAGCTCTATTCGCTTTCAGCATCCTAAGGACCAGCACTGAGGAACATTGTAACGTTTCATTGTTCTGTTTTGGCTGCATATTGTTTATTGGAGCATTATACTTTACGGCCGCATTCCCTTGCTGTCGCCAACCACCAGTTGTAAGCGATGGCCCTAGCCTTTGTCTAAAAAGACAAGAACCCCTACAAGGCAGTAGGGTTCACTAGCATAGTTTAGACGATCCACCGACATCGTTGTCACTCTGTGTTACGAGGAGCCACTTTGCTAGTAATTGGTGAAAGCAGTGAGACCAGAGTGCCTGAATCCCCAAAATTAGGCGGTGGTCAAAACACAAAGGTACTACTCATCTGCCTCCACCTGCAGAGCTTGTTTAGTAGAGATGTTTAGCAAGACCGAGCAAAACATCAAAAATTTGTTGCAATTTGTCTCCTCACGGCCTGCTGATTTATTTCCACATTGCAGTTCAACATTTTGACTTACTCATAGATTAGAAGTTGCTTTTTACAAAAAATGATAAAAAAGCTCAAATTTTTCAGGTCACGGCGAAGCATGGGAGCAAATTTATCAAATATTGATGAAGCTTAGGGAACTTCTAGGTGAAGAATTCAGTTTGGAAACGCTTCGGGACTGTGCTGCTGATGATATGGGAAACATGGCTCTTGCAGAAACTGTGGACAAGTACATTACGAAGAAAAAGAAACATGTCAAAGTGCCTTAGTCGAAATCCAATCGTGCCTACGCACCGCATCATTCCTTCTCTCCAGCTCGAGCAAAATTGTCAATTTTTTTTGATTTTGTTCTCAATTCTCATTTACACGAATTAGTTTAGTTTTTAATAGTTTTTATTCATTGTTTTACCAATTTGGTATAATTCTGGACGAAAGTTCATTAGCGTTTTGCATGATATCGAATTTCTGACGTTATAATCATTTCTGTAAAAGCTTTATTTCAGACGTCATAGTAATTTTATTAAAAGCTCTATAAGAAGCAGCATGATTTGGATTCGTGTTTACGTTATTATGCAAACCCAAAACATCTTCAAGAGCAAAAAATATAGTGGCGAATGAAATGTGTGATCTTGTATTGGTTTAAACCAGTGGCTTTCACCCGAGATCCCGCTAGTACCTACAGAGGTTCCACAAGTTTACAATTTAGAGCTGGGTTCAAGTAAATTCGTGAGTAAAATTAAGCACAAGAGTTGCTCGAGTCTCTGCAATGTTTCATGGTGTCCCGCTTCTCACAAAAGCTTGAAAACCACTGGTTTAGAAAAAGTTTATATGTGTATGTGCTTGAAAATTTTGTTAACTGGCGCATTAATCGCAAAAACATCTTGTTTACGTTTGTTTATGTGATTGCTTCAATGTTACTTGCCCGGCTGGTTAGCTCAGTTGTTACGACTTCGCTATCGCTGTGGGAAGTTTGGGGCTCGGTTCCCTGGCCAGTCAAATTATACGCTGTGTCGCTGACGGCTCGCCACCGCTGCGACGTTTTCTCGGAGCTTCACTCAGGCGCTAAGCCGCGTAGATAGACCCATGGACTTCTAAATAGTAGAACCTGGACTGGAAACTGGTGGACAACATGAGGCCAACTATCAAAAACAATGCATGTGGGTATCTTGCTAAATTCGCACATGCGCAAAAACAATTGTTTTACACGCGTTATCAAATGCACATACACGGACAAGCGCGCAAGTTTTCTCTTCGCACCTCCGTTTGTCAAATGCGATTTCGCTATCACGCAGCTCAGTTTTCGCTATCACGCAGCTAGGTTTCTTGGCCTCACTTTGTCCTGTGGCGCTTTCAGTTTCCAGTCCAGGTTCTACTATTTAGAAGTGCATGATGGACCTCGCCACTCGTTACACGCTTCGACGTAATACCGCGAGTATAATGTTTTTTTCGAGCTTTCATTTTTTGAAGGGTTATACTCCATTAACCATTTGTGCATCCCGTAAATCGTTTAGAAGATAGCGACGTGGTGCTGTAGTGATATCGATGTGACTTTGCAAAAACACTTTATTTGCCCAATCGCAATGCTTTACGTAGTTGCAATACTTTGCCTAATTGCAATACCTAATTATTCACCGCCGATATTGATCTACCATTCAGTAACTACTGCATTCCACTTTGGAACTTAGTCATCATATGATTCGTTCACTATACAATGATGATAATTCCATTGGATGGCTATACGTTATTCGCGTTATGTAATACCGCTGCTTTGATGATATCTCTTTAAACGCTTTTGCATACTGAATACGAAATAGCTAATATATATGTTCGGATCTTTGTTAACTTGATTATATATATTATATCTTTATGTACCCCGCATGTTGGAAACAATGTATGCTGCATAGCAATAAAACCAATACATCTGTTTGGGGTCAGATCGCGTGCTGCAGTAGTGCAGTGCATGGTTTTGGATTTGATTTTCATTTACGTCGCACTAAAGACTTGAACTATATTATTACGTCAATCATTTGGCAGAAGCAGTCTGAGTTCCTGCTGTTCAATGGTTTGATCGATTTTGATTGACAGCCGAACAAGGACTTACCTGAGTGGAAACGAATGCTAAGCCTGCTGGAAATTTGGGTTTACTGAAGTGCTTTGCACTGTTGGTGATGGAGAGCTGATATAACCTCCGACCCGACAAGAGGAAGTCTTTTTGATATAAGCTACCGTCCAGTAGGCATAATAGGACATTGCTTTTTTAGTTATTGCATGGAGTTCATTTCATGTAGTTGCATATTTATCCTCCTATCACGAGAAAGCGATCAAAGCGCTGTACGAGCTCGCTTAGGAGTCGCCAGCCATCTGTCTACCACACCAAGATGGGGGAATCGCGCTGAGTGCCTTTCCCAGCGGCACAACAAGTAAACTTGCCGGCTTGTTCTCCACACCGTCCCTTTAATGCTGAGCGTCCAGCAGTAAAGCTGTGAATACCAATTTTAAAGTCATTGGTTTGACCCGACTCGGAATCAAACCCGAGTCTATAGCTCAAGAGACAGACGCTCCATACCACTCGGCCATCTGAGCTGTTAATAGTTTAAAAATTTTTAATACCAATGTTTGCGTAAGCATTTAAGCAATTTTTCTGCTCACAAGCAATATGTTTTGTTGTTTTTATCTCACTTTTTGACCTCATTGGCAGTGTTGCGAACTCTGCCATTTTTAAGAGTCCGAGAGCGAGTTCCTTGGTCGCGAGTCCGAGTCCACAAAATTTTAAAGTAACGAGTGCGAATCCGCACGTAACGAGCCCGAGTCCATCACATTTCAAAGTTACGAGTCTGAGTCTGCACGTTACGAGTCCCCTGCTTTCTACTCGAGATCATGTCGTGACCAACATGATTGCTGATTGCTCAACGTTTACGAATCTGTGAAGCACAATGCAGATGTAGATTGGACAATTTTGAAAAGGATAAACCGGTCTTATTATTAGGCCTACAATTTTCATCAGTATTTTCATAATTTAGATTGTCTACCACTCCAACAGAGTCGGTTTCTCTAATTATGGAATAGTATGCCATACTATTCCATAAATAGAGAACACTCTAATTATGGAATAGTATGGAATTAAACTCGCTAAATCTAATCCATACGATGCCATACTATGTCATACTATTCCATACTATGCTATACCATACTATGCCATACTATTCCATAAATAGAGACACCCCAACAGAGTTGGTTCTTCTTAGAGATCACGACCCGTTTGCGGTCTTTCAATTATTTCAGTTATTAGATAACGTAATGTTAGTTTCGAAAACTCGTAATGAAAGCTTATTTAACTATAGGCTTGCATGCACGCTTCAACGATTACTCTGGAGAAATTAAGCGTTAATACCACAGCTACAACCAGCAGTGCTCGAGTTGTAAAAACACTTATGAGGGATGGTGCAAGGAATACCATAATTTTCTGCCGCAAGTTCGAGTGAAGACAAAAATAAAGTCATCGCCTCCGCTGTTGTCCGATTTTCAGGCAAAAAAGCTGTTCACACAGAGGTGAAGGATGGATTGTCATTATTTATAGGGGGGTGGTTTGCGCTAAATTTTTTACAGGAGGATGACATCCCTCCGCATTCTCCCACAACTCGAGCACTGGCTACGACACATTACCAAAAATCTGTACAATTAGTCAACAATATTTTAATTTATTTGCAAACACCGTCAATTTTCATCAAAATTCAGTTTTTATTTCTTGTCGTTTCAGCTGAAGTTTCTCAAAACGTTGCAATTGCTTTTTAAAAAAGTTAAAGAAGAAAGTAAATCAGTCCCAGAGCGAGATCTATAAGGCCTATTATGTATATATTTGGGAAGTTCTGCAGAGAAACTCTAAAATTCATTAGAACTTAGTTGCGTTGGATCGAGACTTTTTAAGTTGTTTGCGTTTACAAATCGCCAGTATTGTATCTACAATTTATTAGGCATAAAGTTTGGTCTGTATCACGCTAGTTGCAGTGCTATTTTCTATTGTTCGATAAGAGCATTCTGGGAACCTTTGTCTGGGAACTAATCAAGTGCAAGCGCCTTTATGCAAGCTTATCGCATTTTCCCGCTGTCTTATTTTCGCCGATTAACTTTGCACAAAAGCGAAGTAGCCTAATTATTTAATTAGCTCCGGCAATTTCGTAAAGGCTTTTGTCGATGTTGAGCAAAGCGAAAGTTTGTGTCGCTTTTGTAGGTTTTTGAATATTTAAAAAATTTAAAACTAACACAACAAACTGCTGAGGTGCCTGTTCACTAGTCCGGATCCTAATAGTTTTCACGAGTGCGAGTCCGAGTCTCACAGGCGCGAGTCCGAGTCCCAGAGGCATGAGTGCAAGTCGGAGTCCAAAAAAAGTGGACTCGAGTCCGGACTCAGACTCGAGTCTTGCCAACACTGCTCATTGGTCGTATTTTGCTAGTTTATCGATGTCAAACTTAACCAACAATAAGAGAAATAAGCATTTACAACAATTTAACGGAAGTTATCAAGCATTAACGGAAGTTAATTTCAAAAAGAAATTTAACGAATTAACTAGTTAATGACAAAGTTAGCTTCGTCAATAACGAATAACGAAATTGTGCCCACCTCTGGTTGGAGGTAGTTTTACTACAAAGCAGAAAATTTCCAAGCCGCACAATTGCAGCTTAGGTTTTTATGTTAGTGAAGGATGCGCATCATGATAGATGACCTAGTTGAGCGTCGAACCCACAAAGTCAACTCCGGAGTCCTACTCGGCCAACTCCATGTGCGCAAAATAGAAAACTTCTTTTTAAGCCACATAATTGAAGCTGAAGTTTTTCTCTTGCGTTATTTAGTGACTTGTTTTAGCCACCTTGTGGTTGAAAATGCCTACAAGTTTATCTGCTAGATGGTACTTAATAATTAAGTAAGGGGAATGTTTGATGGCCATGTGGTTAGTGCATTGGGTTGCGCAGCTGGCTTCGTGAGTTTGATGCGCAACTAGGCCATCTTCCATGCTCAAACTTCAGTAGCATAAAATACCTAAGCTGCATTTATATGGCTTAGAAAAAAATAAAAATAAAGAGTGACACACGGAGTTGGCCGAGTGGTTGATGAGTAGGACTCCGGAGGTGGCTTGGTGGGTTCGATGCTCAACTAGGTAATCTTTCATGATGCGCATACTTCACTAATATAAAAACCTAAGCTGCATTTGTGCGACTTGGAAAAAAATAGTTTAGGCAGAGTGGTTGGTGCATTGAACTCTGGTCTGGCTTCGTGAGTTCGATGCGCAACTAGATCATCTTTCATGATGGGCATTCTTCACTAACATAGAAAAAAAACTTAGCAGGATTTATGCGGCTTCGAAAAATGGAAAAAAAAGTTCTGTGGATTCTCTTTGACCAAAAGTTAAGATTCCTAGGAAGGTTTTTCTGAGGCAAATAACCACAGGAATCAGCTGCAGTTTCGAGTATTTTTCAATCTTCCTCCAACTTGTCCCAAGCATTTACAAGCAAACAAAAATGCTTCATTTTTATTAGTAAAAGCTTCAACAAAAGTGCATAAAAATGTGTTGCTTAGCCAAGGAAAATCAAGCCAATAAATCAGCTGAGGTTTCGCCAGTACCCTACAGTCTTAGGGCTCCGCACGTTTGCAATTTAGAGCTAGATTCAAGTAAATTAGTGAGTTAAATTAATGCGCAGGGCTCCTCAAATCTCTGGAATGTTTCATTGGGATTCCGATCCATCAGAAAGGCTGAAAACTACTGGATTTAATAGTTCATTAACAGAGCCGGATTTGGAGAATGGAAGGTCACAGGCTATTTTGATTCCACGTTCGCCGCTAGTGACCAATAATGCAAATTATTTCCAAGCAGTAAGGGTATCTCCATACTCTCCCTTGTAACTTTCTACATGAAAATTAAGCTCGCTTGCGTCGTCCTTAGTTTAACAGGCTTCTGTCTTCACCATGGATCGAATTTCAATGTTGAAATTTTTTAGACTAGCGTGGAGAATGCAAAGTATCCGCAGCTCAATCGAACTTTTCCATCGGTTACAATCTCAAGGGGGACTTTACATCCAAAATACCCATTTTCCTCCCAATCTCCTCGCTTATCTTTGAGGAATCCGTTTCATCTACCGCAACAGCATGTGCTTGAATTCACCTTTTCATGAACTCTTTTACGGCTGCTGCATAATACGCATTGTCCAAGTCACTCACACAGCAATTATAGATTCCGGTCAATGTCAACGCATCGCCCTTGAGGTCTCGAAGCTTATCTAGGATCAAGTAAATAAGCTCCTTGGCTGTGCTGATGCGAGGAGCTGTAAAAAAGCAACATTAGTTAGCAGTCAACTTTCAGTGTTAGGATTTTCCTTCGAAATTGTTTACGACACCATTAAAGGAATTGGAAACAAACTGGGATTTTCCTTGCTACTCGCGCGAGTGATTTTTTGCTACGCGTAGATGGTATCACGTTGCGGAACGCTCGCGATTGCCTCAGTGCGCCTCGTGTAACCAGGACTTGAGCATTATATAAAAAGTTTTTTCGTCTTTTGGCGCGCTACACACACGGAGTAATAACAGACCTGAGTTGATGACGTCATCGATGTATTTATCCGGTCGCGAGATATTTTTTTCGGATGATTTTATCGATGAAAATAAAACTCGGAAGAGCATTTTTGCGTCTCCTAGAGTCATAACATCGGAGGCAAGACGAGCGAAAACCCTCGTCACTGAAACGACAAAACAAACAGCATAAAAACAGGCAAACTAAGGAATGCAATAAGTACAGAGACGAAAATAGCTTCAAACCAAATCTTGATTATACTCGCGGTTTTACGCAGAAGCGTGTAGCGAGTGGCGGGATCCATCTCCGTGGCTTAGCGCCTGGGCAACATAACTCAGGAGAAACATCGCAGCGGTGGCGAGCCGTTGGCGACACTGTGCCGATTTGACCGACCCGGGATTTGAACCCCAGACCTCCCGCACCGATAGCGTGTGCGCTAAGCTACTGAGCTAAAGGCCGGTATGAAAGTAGCTTAAGGAGGAAAAATAAAGCCGCTGTGATTATTAAAACTGGACGTTTTGACAACGTGGATCAGCTGATTATGATAAATTTTTCAGGTCTACAGCCCACCTGGCAAAATTGATGCAAATGTATTGATGGCCGGTTGGCGTAGTGATTAAAGACACCGTTGTTGGAGTGGAAGTCGTGGGTTCGATTCCCGGGCCGCACTCATAGCGTCGTTAACTGCTCGCCTTCTTCGGAACTGTGTTGCCTAGTAGCTGTGTCGCGACGATGGATCCTGTTACACGCTTCGGCATAATACCGCGAGTAGCCTATAGTAGAATTTGATTTTGGTTTTATTGATTGTATCTCTTCTACATCAGATAAGACCAAATTATATGCTCTTTGGTCACTGAGTCGCAGGCAGGGCTACCGCCAAGCTTGCCCCCCCTTCGTCAGCGACATGGCCTAACGGTACCGCGCGCAGGTGACAGATCCTACGTGACGGGTTCGATTCGTGGGTGGAGCCGATCGCATGTGACATATCTAACGGGTGGCTGCTGACTCGAAGAGCGCAAGCTCACTTCGCAGTCTCCTTCAATTACTGTTGAATTTTCAGTTCAATAAATTTGAAATAATCCCCAATCAACAAGCTTTCCCTTTTGAAGGCAGCGGCATTTGCGTCTAATTTCAAACTTTGCCCCCCCCCCCTGATTAACACTTGGCCCCCCTATATCGACTGCTCTGCCGCCGGCTCTGGTCGCAGGATAAATTATAACTTGGAGAAATTCTTACTTAAATTTTGAGATTCGCACAACTCGTCTAGTTTGAGTGATTCCAATGAATTTTGTCTTGCTTCATTTTGAGTGAGTTGATTTCGTTGTTCTCGCTCATTTACTTCTGTTTTTTGATCTTGGGCAACTGCCGCGATGCTATTGTTTTGATCTGTTGTGGCCAACAGTGGTGCAGTGTCTTGTATTGCTTCGGTATTTTGTGTTGGTCGTTTTGTTTCACTGTTTTGTGCTGTCATGGACTCGATTATTGGTGATAGATCCATCTCCGAAAAGCTACTATTACTTCCCTTATCTGGAAACTTGCAAAGAAATTCATTTGATCTGCAAAAACACGCAACGTTCATCATTAGCAGGTTCAGTGGATCTCAAGCACCCTTACGTTTTTAGCTATATATGTTAACACATTAACGATTCGATACTCTTTGACGCAAAAAATACTAGATAATCATTTCTTGCTTCTTAGCCCCCTCTAGATGTTTTTCTAGATCCACCCCTGGCAATCTTCACGCCGAAAAACTTTGTGAAACAAAGAAAAAATTATTCTCTACGACAGGGGTGGCCAATGTTTTGATTCCATGCGCCAATATTGTTTACCCTTAAGTCAGATGCGCCACACAAGCATCCATTTCATTTCAGTTCTTAAAAACAGAGGCGTGCAATATCAGTGAAGAGCAAAAAAAAAGGTCTTCGCGCTCTCAGATGACCTGTTTTCCTTTGACAAATATCGGCGGAGGGCAAATAAAAAAAAAAAATGAGTAGATGTGGCTTGTCATCAAAAAGGTGTAATGCGCCACTTTAAGCAGCCAATGCGCCACAGGTTGGTCGTGCCGGCTATATGACATACGAGTGGGTAGTATTAGTTGCGTATTATTCTCCTATCACGAGAAAGCGATCAAAGCGCTCTAAGGAGCTCTCTCAGGAGTCGCCAGCCATCTTTCTATCACACCAAGATGTGGAAATCCCACTTAGTGTCTTTCCCAACGGCAGAAAAAGTAAACTTGCCGGTTTATTCTCCACACCGTCCCTTTAATGCAGAGCGTTAAGCAGGGAGGCTGTGAATGTTAATTTTAATACAAATGGTTTGACCCAACTTAGAATCAAACCCGTGTCTACAGCTCCAGAAGCGGACGCCCTATCCACTCGACCTTCTGGGCAGTTTCGATATTTTCCCGGTGGTACAAACAAAACATAGGATTCACTTTAAAGTTTCCGAATTAATGAAATTACTAGTAATTTGTATTGAAACATGTACAGTAGAACCGATGTAAGTCTTATATGCACAGTACAAATGTAAGTATAAAGAATAGTAAATATGAACAATTCTACGTAATATACAATTCTACGACTGGTTTCGCGATTCGACTGATCGTCAGGCAGGTTTTGGAAAAATCGATTGTAATCGATATTCGATTGCGATATTCCTTATTTTTTGTTCATCCAATGCACTGGAGCCTTTACTTTTTTGAATGAGAATTGAACATAACCTTGTCTTTA
The DNA here is from genome assembly GCA_964006365.1 of Trididemnum miniatum. Lineage (NCBI taxonomy): Eukaryota > Metazoa > Chordata > Ascidiacea > Aplousobranchia > Didemnidae > Trididemnum > Trididemnum miniatum. The sequence continues at coordinate 1,356,926 of OZ023233.1, forward strand.
CTTTTTTTTCGGCGCAATTCGATATTCCATATTTGATTCTTTTTCAGGTTACTTTAACACACTTTAGTAAATTTAAAATAATCGTCGGTATGTCATTACCTTGTTTTAACTGATAATATAAAAAAAAATTTTTAATAGCAAAGTTGCTTCGCATCGACAATGTCATAACAATATGTCCGTCGTTTGTCTGTACGTTACCGCATAAGTAAGTTAACGCAACATGACAAAAAATGCTTGGCGTACACCGCTAAATGCTCAGTGAAATATCGAATATCGATTACAATATTCTTTATTCTTTAATTTTTTAAACTTCTATCGAAATCGATTATTTCTTTTCTTTTTGGTGAACTATCGAATATCGATTATCTCTTTACTTTTTTGAGTATCAATTCCCAACCCTGTCGTCAGGTATATTTAGATTTGAACCGAATTTCTTGCGATTGTGAGTCGAGCTCTCTTACCACTCGGCCATTGGGCTTACGGTGGTTTGGATGCGTTTATTTAGTAATTTTTGCGTCTCTTTATTTATTGTAATTTACTTATTTTAATACAAATAGCACAGCCAAGAAATGGCAAAAATATTTGAGCAAACGTTTCGGCTCACTTCTGGTGTCATTGTCGACGCTGAAAGCTGACGCTAAGCTGGGACTTAAGTCATGGTGCAAAAAAGAAGGAAACATTAGATGTGGAGAAAACAATATTTCCCTTGAACAACGTTTATTAACAAGTTTGAACAACATATTATTTCCGTAATTTATTTAGATGAGGAGGAAGCAATATTGTCGTTGAACAACTTTGGTTACCGAATTAATTAAAGCGTAACCTTTTGTACCGTTATATTCCTTTTTAAAACAAATTACATAGGGCAGAAGTAGGTTAATATTTGCTTCGAGCAGGGGCGAGTTCTGAGGGGAACGATTGGTTGATCACCACCTCCGCATCACCCTTTAATGGTCTGCAGTAGCTGATATATTGGTTGGATAAAATTAATAATAAAATGTTTGAAGTTTAACTTAATAATAAAATATTGATAATAAAATGTTTGATGTTTAACTTGATAATAAAATGTTTGATGTTTAACATCCACTTGCCAGTTGGTGTAGCAGTTAAGAACGTCGCTATCGGCGCGGGGATATGGGTTCGCTTCCGGGGCCGGTCAAATCAGACACAGTATCGCCTTCGCTGCGATGTTTCTTCGGAGCTGTGTTGGTCAGGCGCTACGCCGCGGAGATGGGCCGCGCCACTCGTTACACGATTCTGCGTAATACCACGAGTATAATAAAGATTTGATGTTTTTGTTGATGTTCACAGCCACGCATTATCATGCAAGTGTCTCCTCCAAACAGAAACCTGGACTGCCCCGGTGTTTGAGCCCTGGGATAATATAAAGTTTCAATGACCAACCTGTTTGTCTCTACAGCTCTTGATCGTAAAATTCGAGATCTTGATCTGCAAAAAATTACAACAAAGCAACATGTCAGGAAAATATCGAGGTAGATAAATAGCTCCGGTAACACTATGCATTGCTGGTTCAAAGCTTGCATTACTATTCGTATTTTTATTCTCTTATCACTTTAAAGCGATCAAGCGCTATAACGACCTCTCTTAGGAGTTGCTGGCTACCTGTCCACCTATTTAACATGGGGGGAATCTATTAGGAGCTTTTTGCAACGCCACAACAAATAAACTTGCCGGCTCGTTCTCCACACTGTCTCCTTAATGCTGAGCATCAAGCAGGGAAGCTGCGAATTTCATTTGTATAGTCATTGGTTTAACCCGACTCGGAATTAAACCTGAGTCTACAGCTCCAGAGGCGTACGCCTCTTACCACTTGGCCATCTACGTTGAATGGTTGAACGAGATTGTCAAGGACATGGCCTGGCGGTGCCGTCCGTAGGTTGCAGATCCTACATGACGGGTTCGATTCATGGCTGGGGCCAACCGCATTTGACATATTTACCGAGAGATTGCTGACTCGAAGGGCGCATGCTCACTTCGCAGTCTCCTTCCTTTACTCTTGAATTTTCAGATAATGATTTGAAGATACAGGTAATCTCCACTGTTTGTTTAGCTTGCCGAGCTAAACGCTTCATCCTCCAGGGAGGTTCGGCTATTCTAGCCCGTTCATTACGTTCAATTAACAGCTAAGATGGTCGAGTGGATAGAGCGTCTGTTTCTGGAGCTGTTGACTTGGGTTTGATTCCAAGTCGGCTCAAACCAAGAACTATAAAAATGATATTCACAGCTTTCCTGCTTGACGCTCAGCATTAAAGGGATAAAGTGGAGAACAAGCGGGCAAGTTTACTTGTTGGGAAAGGCACTTTTCGGGATTCTTGCATCTTAGGATGGTAGACAGATGGCTGGAAACTCCTAAGCGAGCTCGTTACAGCGCTTTGATCGTATTCTTGTGATTAGAGAATAAACAAGTCACTAAATACTAAATTAATTTACTTCTGGACCAGTTGTTTACATCGAAACCATTTCTCTCCGTTAAATTTCATAGCATATGCTCACTTTTTGTTTTTCCAACATAAACAAAATATTCCCACAAACGTCAACACGAGGATAATTAACAGAATGTATCCAAAAACGTTCCAAATTCCTGGAAAATAGAAAAAATGGGAACTTTTCACCAACAGGTTTCACAGGGACGGTTCCAGAAATTATTTAAGGGGTGGCAGGGGTGACAATAGAAAATTGTTTATCGCACGTTTTTTTTACATCGAAATACTGATGTGTGGTCATTTGTACAAAATTTTTTGCTGCGTCTGTGAGTGTAATTCTATATATTGTATTAATGTTTTGCGTTTGTGCATTTACTATTTATGTGTCGAGATCTGACAAGAAGCAAATTAAAGAAGTCGGAAGCAAAACAAAGCAAAACCACCGAAACACTCGGAAACTAAGGCAACTCCCAAGCGGGTCGAACTCGTTCTAGATAGAGCTCTTCCATCGCGTTTTCGTGACTGGAGGATAAAAATAAAGAAATCAATCAAAAAGTATACGATCAGGTAAGATCCAGCAAGTAATCAAAGACATTTCATGACCAAATGTCCGTTACTAGGTAAGAAATCACCATCATGTAAAAAAAAAAATTATCACAAAAACCTGTGCAATTGCGTAGATATTGGAAGTGAGAAACTGAAACGACATGCTAACAAAATTGTAGTTTAATTCTTGTCCAAACATCGCAGCATCTAAGATGTTTAATGATGATCAACACTTTTCAATGAATTTAAAAGCAGCAAAATCTCAACCAAAAATTTAAAGCAACGACACTCTACTGAAACAGTCTGGATTCACTTGGAATTTATAAATTAATAAAATACCTGGGCCAGTTTGGGGGACTTTGGGACATTTGGGAAGCTCTCCTGGACCGGAGGGAACTGTAGGCGCTGGGATTAAAGTGGATTCGTTCGTAGCAGCTTTGTTTTCAATTTCCGGGAATCTTCAAACAAACGTAAGGACGTTAATGAAGTAGGTTGTAAAAAATAGGAATTCTTCCTTTAAACCACATACTTGCAGCTCGGATTTTATATAAATGGAAGTTTATGCACCATGAGATGTCCTAGTTGAGAATTGAACCCACGATACCGGTTCTGGAACCCAATGCGCCAGCCATCAGGGCACCTCCATGTGCTAATTTTGCAAAGCAATAAAGTAAACTTCGAAACGGAAAAACGCGAGGACAGTTGCATTGCTCGCTAACTGCAGATGGCGCCAGTCAGCTGCTATTTGGCTCATGTTCAAATTTCAAATGTCCAATTTGAATCGAGACTGCGAACACGTAAGCATTTTTAAACGAGTTCAAGTTCGAGTTCACAAAAAATTTGCAAGCCGAGTTCGAGTTCTTCATTTTTGATTTTGCGAGTTCAAGTTCGGGTTCAACAAATTTTACTGGAGTTACGCTAAGTTCAAGTAGGTTTGGTAAAGTTTAAGGTAAGCTCAAAACTCAAACACCTTTTTTGTTTTTCGAGTTTAAGTTCGAGTCCGGCGAAAAAAGCCGAGTTCAGCGAATTCAAGCTTGCAGAACTGATTTGAAAGTCCGAGTTATACTCCCGGTCGGGTCATAGCCTACTTTCTTGCTGTAGCATCACTGCACACATGGTTCACATGTGTGTTGGATGCCCACTTCATCAGCCTTGGATGATATTGCATTGGCCTCTGGAGCTGCAGACTCGAGTTTGATTCCAAATCGGGTCAAACCAATGACTTTAAAATTGGTATTCACAGCTTCCCTGCTTGACGTACAGCATCAAAGGGGCAGTGTGAAGAAGACGTCGGCAAGCTTACTCGTGTGGTTGGGAATGGCACTTAATAGGATTTCTTTCATCTTAAAGTAGTAGACAGGTAGCTAGCAACTCCTAAGCGAGCTCGTTATAGCGGATTGATCTATTATTTGTCACAAGAGAATAATACATGCAACTGAATACAAAAATACAATTGGCTACGACAGTGAATCGAACCAACACCTACGTTTCTAAGCTATGTCATACTCATTGCTAAGCTCGTGTGAGTAGCATGTTACAGATCCTACGTCACGGGTGGAGCTAATTACACTTGACATATATTTCGGGTGGCTTCCGACTGTAGGAGCGCAAGCTCTTCTTCTTCTTCATTTTTTATTCTCCTGTCACGAAAAAGCGACGGAGGCGCTATGCATAGGACGAATCCAGACTCGCTTAGAAGTTGCCTTTGTTTCCGAGTTTTCCGCTTAAATTTTGCTTCCGACTTGCTCGATTTGCTGCTAGTTAGAATCCACCAAGCAGAGATAATTGTCGTGAAGCATCTTATCCAAGGACGTAACAACGAGGCTTGGTGGGAATTGAACCTCCAACCTTGCAATCGTGGCCGTCGGAAAAACGACGCTCCGAAAAGTCCGAACCACTCGGCCATGCTGCCGACATCGCAGTCTCCCTTTATTCGTAGTATCCCTCTATTTGTAGAAGTTTTCGCTCAATACAATTCAATCAAGACTGCAATCAATCCGCATCCAAATACCTCGCAGAAATCAAAGTGCATCCATCTGTGGTCGACATTCTTGGAGAGTGATATCCTGACGGACACATTTCGCACTCCGTATCACGAAACGGACTGGGCAGGACTTTTACTCCTTCTCCTGGCGGGCACGGCGTATGAGGTGAGCACGTATCCTCATCAGTTCTATAAGTTCCGGTCGGACAGTCACAGCTGCAAGAGACCACATCACGGGGTAGTAAATTGCTATTTTACTGATCAATCGAGATTTGGCAGAAAAATCCTCATTCAATCTCGATATTGCGCCGAAGTACGTAACGAGTAGCGGGATCCATCGTCGCGGATAAGCGCCAAGAAACACAGCTTCGAAGAAACATCTCGGCGGCAGCGATTACTAGCGAGCCATTGTTGAAACTGGGTCCGATTTTACCGGCCCGGAAATCGAACCTGTGATCTCTCGCCCCGATGACGTCGTTGTTACCACTCTTCGCCAACCGGCCAGTCGCTGACACTTACCGTGGAGCTTTATCCGGTTCCGCAGAAATCCGCACCAATCCGTTCTGACAAACAAGATCGTCTACCAAACATCTGTCGCTGCCATGCGCGTACTCCACCATGTACGTACCCGGCTTGCACGGTCGGCACACTGTGGTAGTAGGATCAGTTGGGCTGAAAAAACATCATCAAATGGAAGTTTAGAAACCTGGGATCAAGCTCCACTAGTTGACCAGAGACCGCAATGTAAAACTAGATTCAAATATTTGTCAAGTTACGTGGTTCAGGTCTGCTTTAATTCTACACAAAGGTGAGGACAGCGGCTTCTTTTCAAGCGCACGTTATGCACATGTGATTGTGCAGGCCATTCTCAAACGACGGCCCGGTATAATTATCAATCCTGATGGTTGAATGCCGTAAGGGACATACAAGGCAAACAACACACTGCACTTAACCCTTCTCACTTCCCGCTGGAACCGAGCGGCTGGCGAGGAAGCTACGAATGCTAGTTTTAAAGTCTTCAGTGTGACTAGACCGAGAATGAAACCCAGTTTTTCGGCTACTAAAAAAACCACGTTGCCTTGAATCCGAACTTCAAGCATTGAGTCTGGTTTGAGACAAAAAGTTTTGCAAAATGACGTTCTCACGCCACGTTGCTCATGGCAACAAGCACGCGTTTCTTACGTTAATACTGTACGTATCATGAGGGCGGTACTACACTGCCAAAGTTAATTTTGCCTTAAATAAAACGACGGCAGCCTTTGAATACTTTTACCTGCACAACTCCACCAAATATGTTCCGGGATTGCAACCGCAGCAATGCCGCTCTTCCACGTCATCTAGCGACATGAAGAGAAGTTTAATTGCTGTTCCGGGTCTGCTAATGACGGAGGGACACGCATCAAAAAACGGAGGGCGAGTTCTCACCGCGGAGCCCAAACATTTCTGGATATAAACAAAAAATTGAAAACCAAACTTTTTCCAACAAGACCAAAAAAAATCTTCATTATCTTCGCGGTATTACGCCGAAGCGTATTACGAGTGGCGGGATCCACCTCCGCCTCTCAGCGCCTGGACAACACAGCTCCGCCTGGATAGTCGCAGCGATGGAGAGCATGAACCTTGAAGTTGTTGAATTTGCTCCAAAAAAAAGCATTCTATCAAAATAGTATCGTTCTTTTTTAGACAAGTTTCTCAAAGAAATCAAAAAGGTGAAATTAAAAATAGGGTAGTGCTATCAGCAGATCCAGGGAGGGGGGTTATAGAGCTAAGCCCCCCAAAATATTTTTCATCTATAAGAGCCTACAAAATATAATTTGCTCGATCATCAGCCCTTAGAAAATCTTGGATCCGGCTCTGAGTACGACAACATTTTCAGGCCCGAGGATTTGTTGGCGTACAGGGGTCACGTTACACTACACTCTTTCCAATTAAGTCACAGCTTTGAGTATGTAAAAAATGGTAGAACAAGATCAACAATATCAAAACAAAAAAATCAACTTCATTATACACGCGGTATGACACCGAAGCGTGTAACGAGTGGCGGGGCCCATCTCCGCGGCTTAGCGCCTGGGCTACGCAGCTCCGAAGAAACGTCGCAGCGGTGGCGAGCCATTAACAACATTGTGCCGATTTGACCGGCCCAGGATTTGAGCCCCAGACCTCCCGCGCCGATAGCGTGATAGAAAAAATTATCACTTACTGTGATTGCTGCCAATATAACAATGAGAATGACGAATCGCTTTTTTGCGTAAATGGCTCGCTTCACTGGGACAAAGATTTTTTTTTTTACTGACTGAATGGAAGCCATGTCAAAAATAAACACCTAATTAAATAAACTGATCAATTACAATTAATCGAGTTATATGTTTCGTTCTCTGCTGCAATATAATGGCAAAATTCGTAGGATGTAAATTGGTGAAAATTCAAAACCTCATAAGACTTCATTGGAAGATCAGGGGGGCGTATTTCGGAATAATTGCATAGAAAAATTCTACAGCTCAGATGGCCGAGTGGTATAGAGTGTCTGTCTCTTGAGCTGTAGACTCGGGTTTGATTCCGAGTCGGGTCAAACCAATGACTTTAAAATTGGTATTCACAGCTTCCCTGCTTGACGCTCAGCATTAAAGGGACAGTGTGGAGAACAAGCCGGCAAGTTTACTTGTTGTGCCGTTGGGAAAGGCACTTAACGGGATTCCCCCATCTTGGTGTGGTAGACAGGTGGCTGGCAACTCCTAAGCGAGCTCGTATAGCGCTTTGATCGCTTTCTCGTGATAGGAGGATAAATATGCAACTAACTAACTAACTACTTAGCTTTCCAGCGATCTGATTGACATTTGCAACAAAAGCATGTAGCTCTTGCCACTCGAGATCAGTGAAGCAGAACTTCTCAGTTTATTGGTGATTACTCGCAGCATGCTCGCGCAAATGTCCAGCCAATCACATCACTGGAGAGCAAAGTGGAAATTTTCTATGCAACCTTTCCGAAATATGCATCCGGTCCCGGAACGGGGGGAGGAGAGGGGAAAGTGTCCTTTTAAATTTAGTTACACTCAATATGCAGTAGTAATTAGGTACTTTTAAACCTACAACTCTACAAGAGAAGCATTTTCAACTCCAAAACATCTACTCTTCAAAAAATTCTTAATTCTCCCTTGACACTCATTTCTTTTCTTGTTTGTTCCAAACTCTTAAGCTGAAATACCCAATTCTCTGGCGATAATATCTTTATCTTCGTCGGAGAAAGCTGCTTACTTGCTCACAACCTGACATAATAAAGAGAAAAATGACGAAGACGCTTTATTGTTTAAACGTACATAGACTACTGTAGTGCAGCACTTTGATGTAATAACTGCTAAAAATCTTCTCGTTTCAAACGATATCACGCCGAAGCGTGTAACGTGTGGCGGGGTTCATCTCCACGGCCTCGCGCCTGGACAACATAGTTCCGAAGAAACATCGCAGCGATGGCGACACTGTCCGTTTTGACTGGCCCGGGAATCAAAACCCAGAGCTCCCGCGCAGATAGAGACGTCCTATCAACTACCACATCGACCGGCCGGTACTTTATTAAAATCAACAATGTTAAAGCTCAACCCATGCCCCTAGGCTAATATGTAACTAATTTATTCCTAGTTTAATTAATGAGTTATTATCGCTGGAACAACACATAATACTATAACATTCACTATCACCACTCTTTGTTAATCGCTTACGAGCGATTCATAAAAAATACCGGGAATTATGTCGAGGGTATTTCCCGTTTAAACTCTGAGGGAATTCCCGAGGTTTTCAGAGACTGTTTCGCTGAAGTGTTAAAAAACCGAAAGGTGAGTGAACTTTTCCATAGAGTTAGATTATTTGAATCCACAGAGGCGTTCCTGAGCGCAACTTGGATCGGCGTGCGCACACGAGATCATAGCAACTAACTAGAAATGCGTTAAAGCGTTGTTCAATTCATTTTTCCGTTTAAGCAACTTCGTCCGTAATCGCAAAAAGGCGTAAGCAACCGTAGTTCGGATCAGCGATTGTGACGACGTAAAGCTTGACGCGTTTATCACAAATAAGGCTTCTAATAACCGACCAGTAAGCGGAATCGGTAAAGACACCGTTGTCGGTGCTGGAGGTCTTGGATTCGCTGCTCTCGGAGAGTTAAATGAACTCCGATCGACGAAAGTTTGCGCTGAGCGCAGTTAGAGTCAACTTATGGTCAGGGCCGACATAAGCTGAAAACTAACTGGGTATAGACCCGAGAACCCCCAAGCTCTCAACGCGGGACTAACTCTTACTATCTCACTAACTCGTACCCTCCTTTTCGACAAACCTAATCGCAAGCGAAATCATTTTCATACATTGCGTTCCATATTTATTATATTTTCATGCATTGTCCAAATCTTTGGTTCGTTATAATTTGCTCCCCCTAGATATTTTTCCCTGGCTACTTCTTGCGTGGAAACGCATTAAATCATTTCTGCATCTGAACGTGCCATAAATTGGGGGTACTCATCTTCGTCTTTCATCACCCTGGCTACACAACTACGAGCAGGGGGGTCGGAGGGGGCTACACCAAAGGCAAGCGTCAGTGAATCCAGGGCGAGGCTGGAGGCTAAAGCTCCCCCCTAAAGTTTCTACCTGTACTTCGATGCTTCTACACGCAGAAAGCTTTGCATAAACATTCACTTGATTTACATCCCCCTAAAAAGTTCTGCACCCGTCCCAGGCAGCTCTTCTCTGGACTTGAACAACTTTGGACTAGGGATAAATATAGGAGCAGTGGGTGGGATCGATGGCCCCTCCCCTCGTAAAACGTTTTCGACAGCAAACAGTTGTACTGTAACCGCTGTTTGCATTACATTTTGAGTTGAGACGTCCATTGCCCTTGCGTTTATGCGTGCCTTGAAGTCATGAAAGTGAATCGACCCCAGCGGATTCTGGGGGAGGGGGGAGAGAGACTAAGGGAGTTTATTAAGCCTTCCACTGTTTTATTTATAAATCATAACATTAATGCATAGATTATCTTATCTAGACCCTTCAAAGTACAAAATGAGCATTTTTTGATTTCATCTCTCCTCCCCCCAACAAATTTCCAGATACGCCCTGCGTGCATTCGTCTCTTTCACCTATTTATGGTTAAGCCCTGACTGTCCATGGACCATGGCCAAGTTGATCACGCGTCTCCAACTTGTACACCTGTAACCCGACTAAATACTTTCGCGTTTACTGGTTTAGATTTAAATACTTTCGCGTTTACTGGTTTAGAGTGTCGAACTGGTTTAGAGTATCTTGTTTCTCACTCAAACTTGTAAATCAAACTGAGTTGTTTGCTGCAGACTGCTGTTGCCGACTCAGTTCCGCAAAAACAGTCTTGCCTTCAGGCGTTTTATAGAAGTGACGTGATCTTCATAAAGCTGGAAGCGTTTCATAAAGCTTGAAGCGTTTAAAGCTCGACGCGTTTATCACAAATAAGGCTTCTAATAACCGACCAGTAAGCGGAATCGGTAAAGACACCGTTGTCGGCGCTGGAGGTCTTGGATTCGCTGCTCTCGGAGAGTTAAATGAACTCGGATCGACGAAAGTTTGCGCCAAGCGCAGTTAAAATCAACGTACGGTCAGCGCCGACATAAGCAGGAAACTAAGGAGCATAGACCCGAGAACCCCCAAGCTCTTAACGCGGCCCTGATTCTTACTATATCACTAACTCGTACCCTCCTTTTCGACAAACCTAATCGCAAGCGAAATCATTTTCATACATTGCGTCCCATATTTATTATATTTTCATGCATTGTCCAAATCTTTGGTTCGTTATAATTTGCTCCCCCTAGATATTTTTCCCTGGCTACTTCTTGCGTGGAAACGCATTAAATCATTTCTGCATCTGAACGTACCATAAATTGGGGGTACTCATCTTCGTCTTTCATCACCCTGGCTACACAACTACGAGCAGGGGGGTCGGAGGGGGCTACACCAAAGGCAAGCGTCAGTGAATCCCGAGCGAGGCTGGAGGCTAAAGCTCCCCCCTAAAGTTTCTACCTGTACTTCGATGCTTCTACACGCAGAAAGCTTTGCATAAACATTCACTTGATTTACACCCCCCTAAAAAGTTCTGCACCCGTCCCAGGCAGCTCTTCTCTGGACTTGAACAACTTCGGACTAGGGATAAATATAGGAGCAGTGGGTAGGATCGATGGCCCCTCCCCTCGTAAAACGTTTTCGACAGCAAACAGTTGTACTGTAACCGCTGTTTGCATTACATTTTGAGTTGAGACGTCCATTGCCCTTGCGTTTATGCGTGCCTTGAAGTCATGAAAGTGAATCGACCCCAGCGGATTCTGGGGGAGGGGGGAGAGAGACTAAGGGAGTTTATTAAGCCTTCCACTGTTTTATTTATAAATCATAACATTAATGCATAGATTATCTTATCTAGACCCTTCAAAGTACAAAATGAGCATTTTTTGATTTCATCTCTCCTCCCCCCAACAAATTTCCAGATACGCCCTGCGTGCATTCGTCTCTTTCACCTATTTATGGTTAAGCCCTGACTGTCCATGGACCATGGCCAAGTTGATCACGCGTCTCCAACTTGTACACCTGTAACCCGACTAAATACTTTCGCGTTTAACTCAGTGAATACACAACTGTCGAACTTGTTTACAGTATCTTGTTTCTCACTCAAACTTGTAAACCAAACTGAGTTGTTTGCTGCTGACTGCTGACGCAAAAACAGTCCTGCCTTCAGGCGTTTTATAGAAGTGGCGTGATCTTCGCCAGCACAGATACAGCCAAGCCAAAAGTAAACAAAACAATTCCCACTAAATTATCGCTTGGTTCTTACCACTTCCTGCGACGTTTATTTATCTGGTTCCCATTCAACCAACCGTTGGGGTGGCCAGGGACCGACTGCGCACTGTTACCCCCTCTCTTTGAAGTATGAAGTCTACTTTTTTCAAGGATTAATCGCTAAAGACGAACGGAGCTGGGTCTCTCATTGTCTATGTCCGGCCGTGCGCCCCAACCCGCTAATTTTTTTGTTGGCTGCGCCTGCATAACCAGTAAAGTTAAAAACTAATTTAGTTCATGAAATTTTGCTTCCAATGAATTTAATTCGACAAGAGTTTGGTTGGTTTCGGTTTCACTGCCTCGTCCACTCATCATAGAATATAAACCTTTCACGAAACAACATTTCTGTTCAACTTTTGAAACACTACCGGTATTATTATCGAAGCACTAATGCGTCAAAATGTGCATAATTAAACATTTAGAGTTGAAGTGTGTTGGAGGGGGTGAGTTGCTGAACAGATTTTTTTTGATGTTAAATCGCGTTGAATTCAAATTATTTTTCTCCATGAGTCAGTTTGATTTTGATTCATGAATTTGCCAAAATGTCACTTTTGATGAATTATCTTTCCATTTGACAACCTTTTTTTAAGACATTTAAAAACTGATAAGATTTGCATGAAAACACACAATGAGTTTTTGTGTTCATAAAAAGAAAAGGTTGTGTAACGTGTGTCTAAAATATACACGGGGTGATGACAAAGCAAATTTCGAAGAAAAGTTTGACCTGTAACAGCCTTTTTCTCAGCCGAGGTCAAATGAGGTTTCGTCATGCTTGGTTGAGTAGTAACTATGTTACTTACTGTTACACTACAAAGTTCAAACAGATCCATTGGTTGTGGTCGAGTCCGGCCCGCGTTTGTGTGACAGGGTACGGGCTGGACTCCTGATTTCGTCATTTTCTGTCCCGATAAAGTGTCAGAAAAACTTCGCGCAGGATAAGTTTGCAGACTCGGTTAGGAGTTGTCACGATTTTCAATTTCTCTGTTACAAAAGCAAAAAATCATGACGCGTCGTCTTCTCACAATTAAGCAGCGGCTTGAGCCCACAGCTTGACGTCGTGAGAAAAACGCAGTCAATTATTTGATTGCGTAATATGTACAGGCCGGTTGGCTTAGCCATAAACATCGCTAATGACGCGGGAGGTCGTGGGTTCGATTCCTGGGCTCGTCAAATCGAAGCCAGCCAACGGCTCGCCACCGCTGCAACGTAACGTTTCTTCGGAGCTGAGTTGCTCCACGCTAAACCGTGGAGATTGAGCCCGCCTCTAGATAGGGTAAGGTGGGGTTATTTCGGACATGGGACAAATTCGGAGCATCACTTCCGGTTTTATTTTTACAGCATCATGTGACCTATAGCAGTCACCGCAATCTTCTCTTTCAATCGCCATATCGGTTGGGTAGCAAAATGAAGTAGTTTTTTGTTGAACTTCATATTCACGATTTTTAACAAAAAAATAAAATCAGATGAGACGAAAGCCTAAGGTTTTGTGCTAGCGTGGCAGCAGTTCAAGCTTAAGTTTAGTATCGATACTAGTCAGGCATATCTAAAAAACACGCAGACAAGATGAATTAAAAAAAAGATTAAGTTGTTTAGGATGAGTTTGCCATTTGCTAGTCGGGCTGAGCGTGGGGTTATTTCGAACATACATAACAAATTAACCATTCGAAATAGCTTGTGAACATACTGTTTTCAAATTTAAAATAAATTTAAATCAAATATGAAAACAATTTTAGCATGAGAAGATGTTGCTTTCAAATTACCACTGCCACAAATTACTGGGTCTTCTCGACGTCCATTTTGCAGGGTGCTTTTTCATCGCAATAAATTTGCCTTCTTTTTGACGTCCGAGACTATCCCACTGCTTGTCCGGACCTACCCCACTAATGGGGCAAGTTCGGACGTACTAGACCACCTTGCATTTTTGTAAGTAATGAGACTAATGACCTGATGCTTGGGGCCATTGCACTTACGAGCAATTTCATATTGAAGTCAAAGGGCTATCTACAATTTTGTACAAAGAGTTCGTAATTCCACGTTTTTAATCTTGCTCTAGATCAGACATGGGCAAACTACGGCCCGCGGGCCAATTACAACCCGCCGGTTTTTTATTCTGGCCCGCCGGCATTTACGGAAACTTAACTCCCACCATGAACTGAGCGGAAGACTATTTTTTCCTTTAGAGATCACGGATGGCAGTGATTTTTAAAAAAATAAGCCTCAACGGTGCAAAATTAAAATGAAGAACGAGGTGAAAACCTTTTATTTTGGGGATCACATTGGTACGTAAACTGTAATTTCAAAAAAAAAGGTCTTCACCTTGTTTTCTAATCAGCGTGCGGCCCGCGGCTTAAACAGTTTTTCCAAATTTGGCCCTCTAGACTCACAAAAGTAAATTTTGTCCGAAACAACTCCATCTTCCCCTACACGCTTCGGCGTAATGCCGTGGGTATAATGCAGATTTGATTTCTTTTTGTTTTTACTGTAGTTGCATATGTGCCTTCCTATCAGAGGCGCTCCCAGGATTTGGCAAGGGTGATGGGGCATCTGGGGCGTAGCCCCCAGCCGCCGACGAATTTTTGCAGTTTTCACATAAAAAAACACTCATTTCATCTCACTTTTTTATCGAAAAAGGCATGCAGTGGTGCAATCACTATTAATAGACAATGCAAAAATATCTTCGCAGCTTATGTCTTAAAACAGAAGCTTGGCTAAAAAAAGCGAAAGGAGGCTGCAACCATTATTAGTTTGAGAAATTATAGACTGAAAGTTAGGTTTTACCGTTTTAGTACCTTATTACAAGGCAAAAAAAGGGGGCATGGCACCTTGTCCTCCTGGGTATGTGCCTACGCCTTCTGTCACGAGAAAACGATCAAAGGGCCATAACAAGCTTGCTTAGGAGTTGCCGGCCATCTGTCTATCACACCAAAATGGGGGAATTCGGCTAAGTGCTTTTTTCAACGACACTACAAGCAAACTCGCCGGCTTGTTCTCCACAATGTCTTTTTCACGCGAAACCTCAAGAATGGAAGCTGTGAATACCGGTATCAATTTTTAAGTCATCAGTTTGACCGGGCGTGGAATATAACCTGCATCAACTCGGGTTCGATTCGGGGTCTACAGCTTTAGAGACAGACGCTGGATCCATTCGGCTACATGAGCAGTAGCCTTCATAAATTGGACGAACCAACAACACGAATAATACAAAAAAGAAAATGGTAAATGTAAGAGCTCATTTTCGGAAGGAATATTTGCCAAAGTAGGCTACATGACTCTAAATCTAATAGACCAATGGTTCCCAACCTGGGGGTAAATTACCGCCGAGGGGTAATATGTGATTCTTTGGTGGGTAATGTGACAGCATTGTCAAAAATATATGCCTGAAGGCACTTTTTTTAGCTCTTCACCGATATTTTCACAAAAACAGGACACCTGCAGATGTGTAGATCATTTTTTGTTTTTCACCCATATTTTCATGAAAACACGACACCTGCAGACAGGAGCATATTATTTAAGGGGAACCATTGTGCCATGCCCCCTTCTTTTGACTCTGCCTTTTAGTAAAAAAAAAAAACTAATGGTGCCAAGTGACTGAAATATGCCAGACTCTTTTGATGATTTCTGTAGCTTGTGGCCAGGGCAGATCCAGGAGAGTAGGATGGGGGGGTATGCATCTTCCCAACAGCCAATTTCAAAAATATTTTTGATGTATACAATTTTTCCTTGATCTCGAACCTCTTCCATAGCAATAAGCCTAACGCCTTGAGCACGCATAATCGAAAACGTGTGAACAAAATGCATCATATTTGGCGAAGCACTCAGGGTCAAAAAATTTGAACAAACTTTGCCTCAAAATTATTCAAAAAGCACTAAAATAGTCATTGTGGCATGTAAATTTTCCAAAATTTTCCGGGGGAGCATGCCCCCGGACCCCCCTAGAGCTTTTTTTGTTTCTCCAACAGTTTCAAATTTGTTCTTCCGAAAAAAATACCCTTGAAACAATGTGAAAATTATGCCTCTTCCTTTTAACATTTCTCGCCACACCACTGTCTGCAGACGCGTGGATCTTTTTTTTGCACTTGACCGATTGACATAATTAAAATCAGTAATAGATTGTTGTGGGTAATTGAGAATCAGTCACATCAAAAGTGGGTAATGAAGAAGAAAAGGTTGGGAACCACTGTAATAGACCAAAAATTAAAAAAAGCCAATACGGGACGCCCTCCCACCACTCTACGCAATAGTTTAAAAGCACATTCAACCAGTCTCAGTCTGTGAAACCGTTTCCGAAAATTTCATTAGATCAGCGAACCGGTTAGCGCTGTTGCTTAGACTTGTACCATTAGTTGAAACAGGGTCCGCTGAAACTACAACTTCTGTAAATAACAGCGGCTGGCAAAAAATTTGAATTCCATTACTCAATGGCGTAACCAGCCCAAAATCTTTGGGGGGGGAGCAAAACTTCATAGGCTTGTCTAGTAGTGCACCCAGGATTCGGAAAAGGAGGGACCACAACCGGGGGTGTGGGGGCCATCAGCCGCCACGGATTTCTAGGGTTTTTACTAGAAAAACACTCATTGCTGCTTAGTTTTTTTGTCGAAAAAGGACACACGGGCACCCCCGAGTGGTCTTAATCCGTCCCTGCTTGCGTTGTTGGTAGATTTACGTTGTAGCATTAGTATCTTTGTTTGTAGGCTAGTGGTAACTGAAAATATTTTGTGGGGGGGCAATTGCCTCCTTTGCCCGCCTTGGTTACGCCACTGCCACCACTGCTTTCAGTCTATCGAGACAGTGCATCAGGCTGCTGAATTCGCGAATGACCGACAGACATGGACAGAGACACTCAATTTGAAACAAAGATTGAAATTCAAATCAAAGTTTCCTTTTTGCCTCAACTTCACATTAGATCATGGTTTTTCAACGGGGCGATATTGCCCCCCCAAGGGGCAATTTCGGCCTTCAAAGGGGCGATTGTAACAATTGTTGAAATTAGGGGGCGATTTTGTTTGTTAGGGGGGCGGTTTCAAAATTTCCAATAACATACGCAATGATCTTCCGAAAGACGCTCTGCGAATACTCTTTACCTGATTTTAGTGGAAAATGGAGCTTCATGGACGTGAAGACCTTTTCGTTTTTTATCTTTATTTTTTGCTCTTCGCCTGAATGCAGTTGTAAAATGGAGCTCTGCTGATGTAAAGACCTTTCTTTTGCTCTACACCTGATTTTACGCTCAGGGGGCGATTTCGACCTACATGTTCCAAAAAGGGGCGATTGTGCAAAAAAGGTTGAAGACTCTACATTAGCCCCACTGTGTATCTGGCCTCACCTCGACAGGAATAGCCCCCATTACATAGAAAATGGGATTTTACTACTACGTTATGACGTCACGTTCGTCTATTACATCACAGAGCTTCATACACATGAATATTGGACCTCAATTATAAAAATAACTTGACTAGTTTCAGTGAAGTGATAAGTAGGGCCATTCTTTTTTGACTTAAAAAAATATATTTTTGACTTTATTTTAGTAAAATTTTGACTTTATTTTGACTTAACCGCTTCCGCGTATTATTTATGTCTTGTTGCACTTTATTAATTAAATATGTTTTGTAATCTGCAATTTACATAAGTTTTTAAAGAAAGAGGTAGCCTACTTCGAACATTTTCTCAATTACTCAGTGTTGAAGCTAATGCAACAAAGCGACGCGTGACGTTAAAACCTAGGATAACGAGCCATTGTGTGTACCGGTATCAATTAGTACGTAATACAAAAATTGCGTTGCTATCGCAACTGTACTGTACACTAACAATATGTCTATGACTTTTTTAACGAAAGCCACGCAGTATAATTACAAGGACGTTTTATTGTAATACAGCATCATATATTTTTTCACGTTCTTAACATCAAAATTTCTGTCTTTTCTCAGTAATTTATTGAGCACAGAAAACGACCTCTCAACAGCAGCAGAGGTTGGCTGGGCTTTTTGCAATAGTGCGTAGCTTGTTGGGTCAATTGTCAAGTTGGTACAGTTTATTATTGTTTCTAAATCAGAGTTGGATAGTCGTTTGTTAATGGAGTCTTTAATTGCGCAAGGATCATCATCGAATTGCATATTCTTCAGCACTCCGTATGCTTTCGTTAATGTGCAGGCACTTCCTTCTAAAAACTCTACGTTGGCTGCTAGAGTCCGGTGTTGATTTATTTTAACCAAGTCCGACACCAAACCTTCCACATTGATAGCGTCTTTTGCTCTGCTGACTAAGAGGCCTGGCCAATTGTTAACAATGGTACGAACAACTGGAAGGTTCTCACTATAATATAAGGCGGCTCTAAGCCAAGTTGCCCATCTTGTAATTACAGGGTCAGGAGGAGATGGCAGGCCAGCATCATGAAAATCTTTCTTGCGATTTTTGTTTTTGATTGTTGCTGTCTTGATCGTTGCTATTACTTCATCAATATTTTTAAAATGAGCACGCACACGCATAGAGCAGTTATGTAGTAAGTGCGCAACGCAGGCGACATGCATCAAAGAAGGGTATAATTCCTTTAATGTCTTTCCAGCCGAAGACATGTACCGAGCAGCATCAGTCAAGAACAATGAAAAATTCTCGCGTTTTATTTCAAGTTGTCGCAATATGTCATCCACAGTGTGCAGAATAATACTGCTATTAACATTGCGACCGCTATCAAGTGGATGGCAATTAACGAGGAGTGTCTGATCTGGAGCATCTAAGCTACCCACAAGCACACTAATATGCTTTTGTTTAGCAACCTCTGCTTCATCCACAATCAAAAAAATTTTTTTGTCACGAAGTAATTCTTGAATTTGTTCCTCTTTTTGGGATGCCAATTTAGCAACACATTCCCGGGCTGCAGTCTCCGAAGGCAATACTTTTCCCATTCTAGTAAACAGAGACTTTAAAGAAGGATGGTTCAGTTTGTGAAGTGGGATATCTGCAGCTAAGAATGAAGAAACAACCTGTTCCTTGAAGTTCACTTGATCGAAATGTAAAAAGGTTTGCTTACTTTGAGATTTGCTCTTCGTCTCCAATTTTCCTTGGTGTAGCTTACTTTTTCGGTGGCTTTCCACAAAAAACTTTTTGTCGCATTTGACTAACACGCCGCAAAGGTTGCATCGCAAGTCGCCGGCAGGAGTTGCCGAAAACTCATCCGGATATTCCTGGCAAGTTTGCCTAATTTTGGCTATAGGAGATTTGGCTTGTTTTGGCATTCTTTGCTTTGCAAGCTACAACTTAAAAGACCACGTGTAAAGAGCGCAAGGCTTTTATAGGATTAGATTAATTGTCTAACAATTATGTATTTATGCATTGACGATGACGTTTCATGCATAATAAGTGCTATTTCCTTCTCAATTACCGCACGCATTATTGTGACGATAGTGCAAATATTGCAACTATTTCAAAAGTTTAAAATCAAATAAAACTGCGCGTAAGAGTTTAATAGCAGCTCAAAAATTCAAAAAATATTTAAAAAATATAAATTTGTTCGTTTTTGAAAGGAAATTTTTGATAAAGACAATTTTGACAAATTTTGACTTTATGCAAAATTTTGGCTTTATTTTGACTTATAAAATCTACCAAAACAGACTCCTGAACACCTGAAACGAACGTTAGTACACATTTGATCATGTAACAAGGTCCTGAAAAAATTTTGACTTTATTGACTTTAGCGGGCCCTAGGGATAAGCATAGTATCAGTTTTATTGAGATTTTTTTGAGGGGATGTTGAGAGTTTTGTTTAGATTGGTTTGGGGGGGGGGGGGAAAGAATGTTGCTATGCTGCACTGATGAAACCTAAAAAGGTCGAAACGCGTCTGCAGCTGCTAATGGGTAAACAGACTAGTGGGCGCTAAAGGTGATGGGTGGGGTTCTTTCCTTCCCTATTCAATTTCGTCATGAGTAGTATAGTAAGGTTCAAATATCAGACTGAGTACCATTGATTAAACTGCGTGGCTCTTGTTAAACGTAGAAAACCTCGATTCAATATTGCTTTAACCCCTGCATTAGCTTGTTCAAAATACTCACAAGTTTATTGTGGTCAGTAATTGTGCGGTTATTCCATGACAGTTAAGCTGTAATTTGAATTCCCTGAGTCATTGTTTCTATCCCAAATATCATCAAGTGAGCTTCAACTGACGCAAAATGTTGTTGGAAAAATATAAAACAAAATCAAGCTAAAAAACAACAAAAATTTGACTTCCAGTTTTTTGCTTTTCAAGCTACCATGTGTCACGAGTTCATGAATTCTAAAAACAAATAAAGTTGAAGAAAACTGTGAGCGGTAATTATGCTCGCAAAACAGTGCGCAAGATTTGTGCCGACTAATACGACACAAGCATCGAACCCTGATTGTGGGAACGAGACAGAGCTATACGGAATCAAAGCTACAAATCAAGGATAATTCTAAAGCCCTGATGAAAGCTATTGCAAATTTGATTGCGAAATGTCTATGTAGATCTTCAACAACTGAACACAATTTCACTATAGAAAAAGCATCGTGGTCACTATACACCCGGATTCGAACTTATACTACTCGCGTACGAGCAGAAGCAGTATACGGTTCATGTCTATTCATAAGCTTGTTACAGCCAACTGAGCCAAGTATGCTTAAGTTATATATGCAAGGTGACCCAAAAAAACGGGCCCCGTATATTTAGAATAATTAGAATTGAGGCCCGTTTTTTTGGGTCACCCTGTCTAAACAATTATGTCAAAACATAAACAAACACTTCCCCTCTAGATTGTTTTGTATGTAAACATTTTACTTCATTTTTGATTAAAAAATAAATGAGATCTTATAACTGCCAATGAACATGCAAAGACCCGGATGATGGAAAAGTATGTGATCACCTCCAGGAACATATAGATCTGTACTCATACGAGAAGGAGAAAGGAAAGAAACTTCGGAAAAAAGAACGCATGCGTTCTTCCATTTTGTTTGTGGCGTTGTACAAATCAAACTCAATAGCCTAATGTAAACAACACACACGAGTTGATTGACAAGACAATGTCATAAGCGTTGCACAAAAACCGACAAAGCACAAAATCAATCATCGTACAAATTAATGTGCATTTGTAAATAATAAAAACACCGCAAAGTTTTACCTAGCAGTTAAAACAATAAATGTTTGGGTAATAAATTTAATCTATGTACGTTTCAATGATTACACGGGAATCACAAAAACGAATGAAGAAAATCATAAAAGCATTCACGCAACACAAACTCAGGTCTGTACAAAAACATACAATTAATTATTTGCAAAATACTTAACACAAAATTAACAAAGAAAAAACACAGCAATCGAATGTGTAAACATTTATCTGGTAAATACAAAATGCGTGCCCAGTAAAATCAAAATCAGGTTTAAGTGAAAATGAAGATATTTTACGGTAAATTTTTGCATGATATTCATTTACTTGAACTAAATCACAATTTATTCACAGATTAGCGATTACAAAACAATCAACTGTAATTTAACACCACGACCTTGCAAAAACTTTTTGCGTTGTTGCTACAGCACAGAGTTTCTTAACCAAGGGTGCGAGAAACGTTCCTGGGGGGTGCGGGGATGATGGACATCGCTCTTTTTGCTATAGGATTTCTTAATTGCACTCTACCAGATTTTACGCGGAAAATTTGACATCTGCAGGCGTGATGACCTTTTTTTTTCGTCTTCACTTGAATTTGAATTTGCGCGAAAAATTGGACTTCTGCGGACGTGATGATCTTTTTTTTTGGTCTTCATCGATATTTTTCAAGTCTAAATGGGGGTGCGAGAATTGGTTGGTGATGTAAAAGGGGTCCAAGCAAGTGAAAAGGTTATGAACCACTGCTATAGCAACTGTAGATATTCCACACCTACTAGTAATTACTAAACTGTATATTCCGTGTAATTTGCTGTTCCAAAAAAAATCGAGAGTCGGAACAGCAGCAATAGTTTAACACTTAATTAAAAGAAAGTATTGAAGCAAAAAAATACTATATTTTAAAACGCTGAGCTTAAAAAGATGAGGGAAGATTTTCGTAGAGACATTGAAACACTTCATAATCAAAGCATCTTCTAATCATGTCATAGTTGCAATATTGAAAACTGATGCAAGTCTTACTACAACTTCTATGATGAAGATTAGATATAATTTCCTCGGAGTTGGTTATACGTGAGAGTAATTTGCTTTTTTACTACAAAAAAGAAATTATATCTAAAATGTCAACAGTTTTTGGTAAGTTGGTGATGAACTGTAATGATTGATAACCTGTTCCGCTACTCTCGCATAAATCCCTTCCCGAAACACGCATCCGCACTCAGTTTGTTGTTTCCAATCGTTTCATTGGATCAAGCGACAACATTTTCTAGCTTGCGTTGAAGCACCAGTGTTGCCATTGATTCTTGTCATTTTAATATTTTGTGGGAATCAATCCAATTCAAATTTTGCATCTTCAACTTCATTATTGTGCGACGAGTGCTTGCTTTCTGATGGTATTGAAACGTTTGCAACGGTGTTGTTGTCTCTGTTCGCGATTCGTTCTTTAATTTCTGCTGCTCTATCAAAATGACGTTTCGCTTCATCAAGTTTATCCATTTTTCGCAAACAACGACCAATATCTTGCAGAGTTATAGCGACAGCACGATCAGTGTTTATATCGATCGATATTCGTTTCTCGATTTGCAACGCTCTATCTAAATAACGTTTGGCTTCATCAAGGTGGTTCATGTTCATCAAACAACGACCAATATCTAGCAGAGTTATAGCGACAGCACGATCAGTGTTTATATCGATCGATATTCGTTCCTCAATTTGCAACGCTCTATCTAAATGACGTTTCGCTTCATCAAGTTGATTCATGTTCATCAAACAACGACCAATATCTAGCAGAGTTAGAGCGATATCATGATCACTGTTTATATCGATCGATATTCGTTCCTCGATTTGCAATGCTCTATCTAAATGACGCTTCGCTTCACCAAATTCCTTCATGTTCATCAAACAACGACCAATATAAACCAGAGTTACAGCAATTGAACGATCATCCAGTTTTGTCTTTTGCTCTAAAATTTCTAAGCATCTGTTGAGATGAAATCTCGCTTCATCAAGTTTATGCATTTCCATCAAGCAGTTAGCAAGATCACGAGTAAGCACCACGACACCGTCATCAGTATCGAGATCGGTAGAGATCTGCTTCACTGTTTCCAACGATCTTTCAAAATACCCTTTTGCTTCTTCAAGTTTATTCATGCTCCTCAAGCAACAACCCATTTCTCTCAGTGTTCTAGCTATTCCGTCATGTTTGTGAACATCTGGAGATATTTGTTTATGTATTTGCAACGATTCATCCAAACAACGTTTCGCGTCATTGTATTGTGACTTTTGCCGAAAACAGTTACCAAGGTCGTATAGTGTTTCAGCAACTTCAATATCATTGTTAACATCCAATGAAATTTGTTTAAACAGTTTCAACGCTGTTTGCAAATACTCAAAGCCATCATGTGGTTTACTCATAAGAAGAAACGTTTGGCCGATTCTTCGATTATTGTCAGCAAGTTGCTTGATCAAGTCCTGCAATTCGCTGTTAGAGGTATTGTCTTCATTTGTTTCTTTTAATTCATTCAACAATTCCGAAAACACTGCCGTTGATTTTTTATAGCATTCTATCGCATCATCGTAGAAATTCATGCCCTTAAAATCATCGCCCAACTTATTATACCGGTACAGCATCGCCTGCGCCTGCTCAATCTCATTTTCATTCTTTGGTTCAGTTAAAGAATCATAAATTTTGAATTCATCAGTTAATAACTGCAAACAATCATCAAAACTGTACAAACGTTCATCTAAATTGCTTATTCTTATCAGCCTTGCTGACATTCCCTGCAAACGATGGTTTTCCAAACAATACCCAATGTTCAAATTCAATAAATACGGATTGGAATAAAAATGAGCTTTTTTCAACTGCAAGCGCATCGATACATCCGACTGGAAGGAATAAGCTATTTGAAAATAGCTTGCCGTGCTGAACTCTCCGATGATTTTCACAATCTCAGTAATGGATGGAACGTCATCATGCTGTGATTTATTCATGGAGTACCATTTCAGACGAATTTCACATGCCAGAGCAACTGCATACATTAATTTATGTTTTGCATTTTCACTGATTTGATTTTTTTCGACAAGACCAGTTAATATATCGTAACAAGATGATGAATTAATGTTATAAATTCGTCCCAGCGACATGATAAACAATGTGATGCTCCGGTAGAAAACTTGCTTGATATTGAAACTCTGCTTTGGTTTTAACTTTGCCAAGGTGGGTCTGGCTGCGAACTTCTGCAAATCCTCAATGAGTAGTTGTTTAACATTTTCTTGACTACTTTTGTTTTTTCCTATAGTTTCAAGATAACGAAACGCATTTTGATTAAACTGGTTGAAAACTTGTTTGTTTTTGTAAACAAAACACGTTTTTGTTAGGATATCATTTAAATGATAACCGTTTTTCAGACTTTCCTTGCCGCTTAGATACAGGAGCATCTCTCCAACTGGCTTGATTAGCTCAGTCATCCAGGGTTTTCGTTCGGTCAGTTGACGCCTTCCCAATGGAAACTTTGATGCATGAGGCATCATTCCATCAAACGAAACACCTCGCATTGTGAACGCGTCATAAAACCAGTCCCCGTCTACAATCGATTGGTCGTTCAGACTGTTGATGGCGACACTTGGAATAATGGTCTCACGCAGATTTATGACGATGATTTGGAAAATGACCGAAAACCATCTGAAATATCTCAAACAATGTTCGTAGTCATCGTTTTGTTTCACTGCGTTTTCCAGCAAGATGATATGTTCAAAATCGGAGTAGGGTGTAATTTCCTTTCGAGCTAACGAACCCATTCCAGCCACAGCAAATTTGCAAGGAGCTGCGCCCATTACGCCTTCGCAATACTCTGCTATTCCTGCCATGATCTGTGAGTATTGCTTAGCAAGATCGTCTTGTAAACGTTGGATTTTGGATATTTTTTCCTGTTCAAGCGAGTGCAATTTATCCTTTTTAACGTTGTTTGGTATCGGTTTACTTTTCTTTAACTTGTGATCTACTTGATCTCTCATGTTTTGAATTGCCTTTTTGACCGTTTTTGCCTTGTTGATCAGCTCAGCGTGTTTATTTTTAGCGTTAGCTACTTCAAGGACATGTTTACAAAGTTGACGCAAATCGTTGATAATTTCTCGTTTGTTTTTCGGAGATCTGACAATCGCAGCGTTGAACAGAGCAGCACTTCTGATTAAACTGAACATGCCCGGACTCCGCATTCGATAGATTTTAGCGAGTTTGTGCAGAAGCACAGCAGATGCTTTTGGATCGATTTCTCGCCCATGTTTATCGCAGAGTCGTTTGAGTTGCTCAGCAATTTCCGTTTCATCATCATCAAGTTTTTTTAGTTCAAGATCCATTCGTTTGAGTTGAGTTGCATTAAAAGCATCACTTGTATTCGCTGACATCTTAAACAGTTTCAGTGTTCACGTTTATAATTACAGCAATATTTGTTTACCTCAACAGCTGTCCAAAACATTTATTTCCTAAAAGCTTTATAGTATTATAAAAAAACATTCTTGTTGAGCGCAAGAAACTGCTTCTGATCATAAATTGGTTTTACATCGAGCAAATAGGTTTAATCATGATAAACTTCACTAAGACTACATGCCAGTATGTTAATGTAGGCTGCACCGCAGTTAGTATTTGTGTTTGTTTCTTTTAAAACTTCTTTCAAAATGTGGAAGCGGCCCATACCACGATTAGTTAGGCCTATCCATCATTCTCAGAGGCGTAAGAAACAGAAAATTTATGAAGGGGCGAATTACAATAAACCAAAGTTACAAAATCGCGATGAACTTCCATCTCGGCGTTTGGTATCGCATTTTCCGGGATTTCGTCAGTATTCTATAGGATTTTTCTGGCACTTGGTTCATTGGTTGTCGATCGCTTTCAGGTGCCTCATCTTTGCCTGTTCATAGCTGCGACCAATCGCTATGCTCTTTTTCAACGTCACATTTTTTTCGGCAAGAAACCTGTTTCGGATGAAACTGTGTCTTGTTCCTAGGAAAATTCTGTCCTTGATAAGACTGCCTGTCAAGTTGCCCGATTCGCGTTGCGCTCAAGCCTCACAATTCCCATTTTCATATTTATCGATGCTTACTGCCGCCTCTTGCTGGCAAATATTAAAAATAAATCTCTCATACGTTACACTTTTTTTCGATATAAAATATTTGTCCAACTCTTCAACCATAGTTTTCATGTCTATCTTCTGTTTTTCTGTAAAGGCCAATCTTCTGTACACCTGGTAGCAATCTTTTCCGATGAGAACTAGGAAAGTTGCGATCTGCGCTTCACTGGTCTTTTTTTTTTTTTTTTTTTGTTATTTCAAGCTACTTAATTGCAGCTTAGGGTTTTTGTAGTAGTGAAGTACATGCATGATGGAGATGACCTAGTTAAGCATCAAACCCGCGAAGCCAGCTTCGGAGCCCAATGCACCAACCACTCGGCCTTCACCGGTCTTTTCGATCAACCCAGGCGCTGCCAAATAATTCTACTACTGTTCTTTGAAGTACGGTAGTTCCAATTCTACTGGACATTGTCACTTAAGTTTATCGACTATAGAAAAAATAGGTGACTAGCCACTACACTATCTCGTGTTTCCTTCTGATTGTAATATGTCAATGATGTACTTCTGACACCACGTTTCTTTATTCTTTCTTGGCTTAGTACTTTCCTAGGTACCACAGCCAACTCTTGCTAAGCATTTGTTAAAACGACATGAGACCGACATTTACGCAGCACCATAATCATGTGAATTACTTAGCACAGTTGGTGTTCAATAAACAACAGGTTAGAAAGAGTTGAACCTTGCTGAGTATAGGAAGTTCAATAAGTATCATTACTTGGTAGCTTCCAATAACAGTGAGCTCTCCACAGCCGCCAATTTTTATAGTGCACCTAAAAATAGGTTTTTAAAGTTAAGCTGATGACGAACTTAGGTTTTATAACAGTTCAGATAGCCGTGTGCTAAGATCGTCCGCCTCGCGAGCTGTTGACGTGGGTTTGATTCCGAGTCGGGTTAAACCAATGACTTTAAAATTGGTATTTACAGCTTCCCTGCCTGGCGCTCAGCATTAAAGGGACAGAGCGAAGAACATACCGGCAAGTTTACTTCGTGGAGGTGTGCCGTTGGGAAAGACACTTGGTGGAATTCCCCCATCTTGGTGTGGTAGATAGGGTTGGATTGAATTTGAATTTTGAATTTGAATCCGCTCACGAATTCTTCATGAATTTGAATTTGAATTTCATTTTGCAAAGTCAATGAATTTGAATTTTGTTTTTTTTTAAATCAATGAATTTGAATTTCGTTTTTTCAAAGTTGATGAATTTGAACATCTTAATCAAACATTCGACGAATTCGGATTTTTTCGACTTATAGAACTTACCAAGCAAAAGTAGCAATTTGTAAGTGATTTATATCAGCACATAGTGCAAACGTTCCATAAAATTTATCAAGCAAACGGAAAATTTGTGATGTGACGCTGCAAGGTGGTTTAAAGTTATTTTTGCAATAGGTAAACTTACTAGTGAACCTGCGAAAGAATGAACTTTACAATTCCCTGCAGTTGTCAATTTGTGTGTATATAGTGTATATACCCTTCTGACTGTTTTGTGGTTAAACTGTGTGTTTTTTATTTATTTGTTATTTTTACACAGTTACAAACAGACCTTCAAATGCAAAATCTTCATTGAGTTAACTTGAACCCGTATTGACATGTTATGAGCAAGATGGTGTTGTGACTAGATGAGCTTCATGCTCTTTCAATGCACCTGATGTGTTGTTCTATTGCAATTACTGATGTCGCTTTCAATGTTCACTTAAATGACACAAATAAACTTACTTACTTACTTACTTACTTACTTACTTACACACCCGGTTAACGGGACTCTATTTCTTTGAAATTGTTTTTAAGGCAGTTTAAATCATTGTACAATAACGTTGCGAAAGAAGAATAGTTTGTCTTCTACATCAACAATTTTCAAAATAAGTTCATTAAAATTTAATCATTTTACCATTATGCAAGAGATAAAAGAATACTAATAGAAAGGTAGCCAACTGTTTTCTGATAAAAACTATGATGTATCTGCGTCTGGTAACTTTTTTTCTGCAGTTAATTAGACCCAGAGTTGAATCAATTACAATTGTACTGACAATTGCACCCAAACAGTACTTAATCACATTTAAATTACAATTACTTAGCACCAAAAAACTTAATTGCCATTATAATTTTAATTGCACGAGAAAGTGTTGAAAATTATAGCCTACTCAATTACACTATGACGATTATTTTGTAATTGATCCGACTCTGATTAGATTTACAAATTCCCTGAGTAACTATATTTTGAACAATTCGCTGGTTCTACTCAAAAATATCTGTTTTTTAAAGCCTATTTGATAGTCTGTTATATCGAATATCGACTAATCAAGTCTAAATTATCAAGTTTTACTAAATTGAAAGTGGTGAAATTCGCCACTGTAAACTCAAAATTTGCATTGGTCCTTTTAGAATAAGTGAAATTGAAGTTGAAACTTTCGCAACGCAATGAATTTGAGTTTTAAATTTGAATCCGCTCGCGAATTCTTCATGAATTTGAATTTGAATTTCGTTTTTTCAAAGTCAATGAATTTGAATTTCGTTTTTTCGAAGTCCATGAATTTGAATTTGAATTTCATTTGTTTCAGAAGTCAATAAATTTGAATTTGAATTTCGTTTATTCCAAACCAATGAATTTGAATTTAAAAAATTGAAAAATAATAGATGGATCCTACCCTAGTGGTAGAGAGATGGCTGGCCTCTCCTAAGTGAGCTCGTATAGCACATTGATCGCTTTCTAGTGATAGGAGGAGATAAATAATGCTGCTCAATAAAAAAATAAAATTTGTACGCGCTGAGTCGTGCAAGAGTTGCAGCGGCAATTCTCGTCGACGCAATTCGCTTTCACACATCAAAGGTCAAAAGCCTTTGCTCAAGCTTCACTGCATTATCCCCAAAAGGAAAAGGCGTTTGACCTTTGACCCGTGAAAGCGTATTGCGTTGACGAGAATCGCTTCTGCAACTCTTGCACGCCTCAGCGCGTTAACAAAACCTAAGTTCGTCATCAGCTTAAACTTTGAACACTTATTTTTGGTTAACTAAAAAAGTTTTAGTGTCAGTTTTGAATTCGCTATATTTTCAAACATTTCTAGTGAAAAAATGATTCTACACTTTAGTTCCTCTTTTATCATCGTCAACTGCCCATATTTTTTTATATAATGGTCGAAATCAGTATGATATCAGGCAAACAAAGACATGACACTTAATTATATTTTAAAACTCACAATGTCCAATGCATACTGCTGTGAGTTTGAATGTTTCTGGGTTAAATTTATAAATTAAAGCCAGAATCTCCTGACATTTCTTTCATTGTCACCTCTTATGCAACAAGGTTTTCCATTTAAAATTAATTGTGACATAAATTAACTTGAACATCAGACTGGGCCAAAATTGGCAAGGTTTTTGAATTTTGCTTGAACTTTCCAAAATGTTTCATTTTAATGCCAAAAATAGCGATATGAAAAATACTTTCAAACTTGATGACGTCATACGATCGGAGAGGTTGTTTCTATGGAAACTGATGACCAATTTCACTAAAATTGCCGTATCGCAGTAATAATCCTGGAGTAGAAAGCTGAAACTTATATCAAAATACGCAGAAGCTGCAAGTTTATATCAACACTAAAAACACTTTATTCACTAAAATGGTCAGAAAAATTATCAGCAAAAAAACCTGTTTTTTACTTCGGACATGATGGTCAAAAACCTGTTAAAATATTTAATTTGCGGACTTATTCTTTGAAATAGTTGTTGAAACACTACATCAGGCTCAGAATGCATCCACAGTGATGTAGTAATGCAATGCCAAGTGCAGGAATAAGTTCTTGAATACTTCAGATGGTTTACTGTGATTTTTCAGATGATTATAATTAATTTAGGAGAAATTATATCATTCCTTGCATAGCCGTTCTGCTACAGAGCAACTCAAACATTAAAGGAGGTGACTTGTTCTTTGATACGCATACCACAAGAGAATTATCTTTTAATGAAATGACGTGTTCCCTTGCAAATTGCATCTCGGAAAAACGCAAAAACTGTTGACAAAACCGTGGTTAACTGAGCTGATCAAGCCCATCAGCGAAATGGCAAATTCCCTAAAAATTAACGAGGAGATAAACCATGGCTACCATCAGAGATAGGCATTTATCGAAATAATTTATCGGCGATAGTTATCGGCGATAATTTATTACCGATTATTGTTATCGCTCCAATTAGTTTTGATTTATCGATTACCGATATAGCTTTTGTAATATATTTTGTTATCGCCGATAAATTATCGCGATAAACGATAGTTTACGCACACAGTGTTCAAACTTCAAAGTTAGTAACTTGGCGCTATGGAAAAAACACACGGTCCATTAAATCGTGGTGCAACTTTAAAAAAATCTCTCTTTGTTTTGTTAAATGCCATAGCAGAGTCCGTAAATTGCTTCTTCTTTTTGAAAAATCCAGAAAAACATTTTTGCAATATGATTTGCAAAAAAAATATTCGTCAAACACATCAAAAATTTACCGCAACATTTATTGGAAAAATGTATCGCCGAAAATTTATCAATTACTGATATCGCTTTAAGAAATTGAGATTTATCGATTATATCGGTATCGCCCAGGGCGTTTTTGAAATTATCGATTATCGTTATCGCTTTAGTACAAAAAGGTTTATCGTGCCCATCACTGACTACCATTCACCTGATATTTTTATCAGAACATGTTTTGTATCGCGAAGCAAACGCATGTAATATACGAGAAATTTCAATCGCCCACTCACGTTGTGCTGCAAGAGGACGCTGCAAGTTGCTCCAAGCAGATTAAGCTGCAGTTAAAAGAAGAGATGGAAACCTCAAATGCTTTTAATACTATTAATGCTGTAGGGACCGTTGTCAAATGGAATAGTAAACGAGTTATTTATCGAAGCACTTCCTTGTTTGGCATACTGCTGTAAGAGTCAGACTAGAACGAGAGTTCGGAAGATGCGTACCGCAGCTTGCCAGCAGACATCATATTTTTGAGCTGGTTGCTGGAGCAGCCTGCTTTATTGCTTACGAGTTATGAGGTTGTAAAGGGTCTTATTCAAGGATCGTTCAAAAAATTTACAGCAAGTTGGTCATCTTTAGATAAAAGCAGTTGGTGTCCGCTGCCTTAGTTAGTTAGTTGCATATTTATCCTCCTATCACGAGAAAGCGATCAATGCGCTATACGAGCTTGCTTAGGAGTTGCCAGCCATCTGTTAACCACACCAAGATGGGGTAATCCCGCTAAGTGCCTTTCCCAACGGCACAACAAGTAAACTTGCCGGCTTGTTCTCCACTCCACACTGTCCTTTCAATGCTGAGCGTCAAGCAGGGAAGCTGTGAATACCAATTTTAAAGTCATTGGTTTGACCCGACTCGGAATCAAACCCGAGTCTACAGCTCAAGAGACAGACGCTCTATACCACTCGGCCATCTGAGCCTTTCCTTCATCCTTGCGATATTTCACTAACATGGTGGAAGAAACAGCAACTTTTCTTCGTCAGTGGATTAATATCAATTCTGAGCAAAATTTGCGTCACGTTTACCAAGAAATTCCCATATTCAGTCTTTTGTTTCTTGACACAGCCAAAACGAGCAGTCTAAGCATTGTTGTAAAAGCTCCAGGCGCAATCCACAATGTGCGCTGAATGGCTAAAAGTCTTTAAACAATAAAAATATTGTTATTCGTTAGATCAAAATGAGTTAAATCATCTGTATTCAGATGAGGAGTTAAAAAAGATTCACAACTTGGCAATCGTTTTGGCTGTCTGCTATACAAAGCCTTGGTTAATCGTTGCGAACGCCAGAGATGCTCCCAGCAAAGGTCTGGATCTTCGAAGAAAGTTGTCTGATACGGAAGAGCGGATTGACAAAAACACTATAAAGCAATGGCCAAGCTTTTTCCTCCAATTTGTTGCAAAACGCCCATAAAAAGTTTGAAAATCATCTTTGGTACTTGTCCGAAAGACTTGTTTTCTTTTCATCGTTTTCGGACAACATTAGTCAGTCGGAGAAGGAGTTGCTACGGCGAGCTGTGATAAAGTACAAAGGACAAACTGGAAGCGATAAACAAGAAATGCTTGTTCCAATAAATTGGGAAGAAAAACTCTCAAAGATTTTGTGGGCCAAGACCGCTGGACCGCCTTTCATCTTTTTCAATTAGATTCCAACCTTGTCAACCTTCCAGTTGCTGAATGGAAAATGGATGAAAGTTATCCGCATGCCCAGTGAATTTTATCAAATCTGCTTGTTGGTAACAATGCTGCCGAGAGAGCTCTTGGTCTGGCAACCGACACTCATTCTAAAACTTGCCCCCAAGCAGAAGCTGAACTGCAGGCGCTGAACAGAATCATCAAAGGTGTGTGAGAAAAATTAAGAGAACAGGCATCATTAAGTGAAGTTGTTGCCAAAAGAGCTCTTTCAGCTGTGCACTATGATTGGAATTTGAAGCAATGAATTTCTGTGATTGATAATTATTAGAACATATTTAAAAGTAAGAACAGCTGCAAAATATTTTAAGTAATTGATTTCTTTCATCGTTATTGGTGCTTCCGTTGTTTCCGTTTTTCGCTGATTTGTAGAATTTTTGTCGAGTGATTATTGCTGCTGGTAAGATTCCATCAAAAACAGCTAAGCATTGTAAAACGTCTTATCCAAGGACTCAACGCGAGTCGAACAACCAGTCTTTCAATCGCATATCGTGCTATCGTAAAAACGACACTCTTAAGCACTCGTCCTTGTGCAGCCGTGTTTTTGTCCTTGTACTGTTTTGGTTTATATGTTGTTTGCTATTTATTGTAAAATAATTTTAAAACCAAGTTGCTAAAAAAAGTGCGACCAAGTTGCAACTTGGCATGGAAGTAAGAGTACTTGAAACTAAAATTAAATGCTGCTAAAAATAAACCTTTATTGGATGAAGTTTTATGCACTTTATAATGGAAAGAAAAGGACCAATTCAGCTAAAGTAAATGTGATCAACTTGCCCCAAAACTAGTTATTTGCTGATAACTATTTTTCTGAGCATTTTAGTGAATAAAGTTCTTTTAGAGTTGATACAAACTTGCTATTTCTGCTTATTGTGATGCAAGTTTCAGCTTTATATTTCAAGTAGTTACTGAGATATGGCAATTTTAGTGAAAATGGGCATCATGCAGTTACCACAAAAACGCCGTGTCTAAGCGTATGACGTCATCGACCAATACTTAAAATTTATTTAATATTTCCGATTTTTGCGCCCATTCGAAACTTTTTGGAAAGTTCTGGGATGATCTTCCACAAAAAATTTTTTTGTGCTATTTTTGGCCCAGTTTAGATTAGTTTGAGAAAGACACTCGAATTAAAAGTCTGAATTCGTCTGAAAAATTTTTTTAGCTGACTTGTAGGCATGTTGTAAACTCGTGGACCGCAAGCTCCTCTCGCAGCTTTCCTGTAACAATTCAATTAATAAAGAGTTAGTTTTTGTATGGGTTGCAGTGAGTTTTCTCGCTATTCCTTTTCAAAATAAACTTTCAATATAAACCGTGAACTGAGCTGACAGCCGCTGTTTCGACTTTGCTAGGGCCCATCAGAGGAGTTCTGAGCAGTCTGAGATGAAAGCTCAACAGTTGTCTACCGGTATAAATAACAAATTACAAAGTATGGGAACAATACGCAGGTTGAACCATCATTGTTGAACCCATCACTCTAATGACGTGTTTTTGTTCTATACCAGCTAACAACTATATGCAGCGAAAATGCTACATATCGATACAACGTGAATTTTCAATGTGGGCTTATAGGCGACATAAATTGAACAGGTGGACAGCGTAACTGTGAGTTTTAGTTAATGTTAAGCTTTGAGCCAAAAATCTGCTGCTTCTAATAATTTCTACTCACTCGTGCTCTTAAAAACTATCTGTTCCTTATTATTTCCTAAACTTCGCACAACCTGACAACATTTTAAAACTAACATTCTCCACTGCACGACAAGCGCTGATTGCTTTTTAGCTGAAATTGCTTTCGTGATTTACATACAGTCTACTCTTCTGGTGGTTGTTGTGGTTTAGGCTATACTTCCTCCCCCCCCCACTTTAAAATTTCTCGCCACGCCACTGCCCTACAGAATTACAATTTGAACATAATCATAGCGCGCTTAACAACAGGCCTTACCATCGTGCAAGTCGGCATGTTTTGTGGAGGCTGATCATAGATTTGTATTGTGGCGGTTTTTGCGCACGCACGCGTTTAATCGCATCTATGGGGCGCCGTTTGGAAAAAAACTATTCGTTTTGTGAACCATGTTTTTTGAACTTATTTAGACCATAGTTTGTACTTGTTTTGCGTGTGTTTTTTGGTCCGACTTAGAGCACAATTTGTCCGATATTTAAGTCGGATATTTCCGATGTATATATCGGACTAATTGTAGTCCAAATAAGCTCGAAAAACAGGGGTCACAAAATTGTTTTTTTCCAGACGGCGTGTGGCGCGCCGTTTGGAAAAAACGATTTTGTCTGACTTATTTTGCGCGTGTATTTTGGTCCGACTTAAAGTACATTTTGTCCGATATACAAGTAGGACATTTCCAATATACATATCGGACAAACTATGGTCTAAATAAGCTCAAAAAACATGATTCACAAAACGAATAGTTTTTTTCCAAACGGCGCCCCATACGCATCAGTGCTTTATCAGCACAACTTCGACAAGAAGAAGCGAAGAAAAAGCAAGAGCGCAGTGAGCTGCATGATATTTAGCTGATTTGTTGGTAAACAGTATTGTGGTTCGTAAAATTTTTTAATAATAATTAATAATGTGGTTAACTAGGTATAAGAAGTAGTTACCAAGTTCGTCAGCATCATAATGGCTTGTAAAAAAAAAACTTTTTCCAGCTCGGTCAAAAGCCGTGGAGAATCACTATCGTTCTATTTAAGATGGCAAATTAAGAATAGTTTTGATATTAGTTAAGCTTATCAGTAAAAGATAGTTCCAAAGTTTACCGGTGGCGTGTGCCGGATGTCTGATAGAAACAGATTTAGAATATTATGAAAAGGAACAGCCATTCTAAAAAAATTAGAAATAATTATCTACTTTTAATGTAATCTACGTAGCTTATATAGCCTATCCGAATTGCAGTAGCATTATATAACGTTTTTGGCAACTTTGAGTGCCGGTATCGTAGTTGGAGTTTTAACAAACAAGTACACAAATTTTCGTGCGATGGTCCAGTCTGACACTTCTCATTTCAAATCGAAGTTTAGATAATTAGTTGGTCCAGAATTGAGTAAGTTAAAAGTTTAGTTGCAGGAGATAATGTCTAGTATTGCCCCCCACGCTATTTTGGTTTGCCAACCCTAATCGAATCTAATTCTAACCGAACCTGGGGCTGATAGTAGACGTTACCCGCTGTAGTCTACTGGTATCGGCTGGAGTCTACTAGGCTTCCACGTTTTTTTCGGGTTAAATTCGAATATCACGGTTAGGGTTAGGTTATAGATTAGGTTGTGTTTTCGACATCGGACGACGTTACACGTACGTTAGCAGTGCGTGAACTCAGAAAAAGCGTGGGACCGATAATAGGCATAGCTTACAGCTGGTGGTATCTACAGCGTAGAAAGTCTGCCCTTGAATTAAATTGCATTTTTTGCAGCAGACTATCGTGGGTGTTACACATAGGTTAGTTCTAGGTATATGCAGCACTATAATCCAAAAGCGATAGCATGCCAAGAAAATGTTGTGTTGCGTATATGCGTGCGAAATGCAGCGATCGTGTCATGTATCCTCGTTAAACTTTAAATTTTTACATAACGTATTTAAACCATAAACTACTTTCACATCCGTTATTAGCACATTTAGCATAGTTTTGATGTAGGTTAAATACCGATATGAATTCTCTTCATACATTTCATACTTCCGTTAAAATGATATTTTGTCAACTAAATGCTTTTGCCATTCAGATCAGAATGTTTCATCTTGATAGACGGTTGCAATAGAATCAGAGTGCGTTGTGACAGAAAATTATGATTCTCTATATTATTAAAAAGCTTTATGAATTTAAGTAAAAGAAGCAAATTAATTATCGTAATTCCACTGCAGATAAGTAGAAGTTTTAATTTTTATACTTCATTATTTGAAAGAAAATATATCTCAATAGCCGACTATAATGTAGATGTATAACTGCTAATTTATGAATTTTGTGCAATAATTATAATCTATTTTTCTTTTTTTGTTTGTAATTCTATTTGAATGAGTTTGTAATTCTATTTGAATAAGTTTGTAATTATATTTTAA
Organism: Trididemnum miniatum; assembly: GCA_964006365.1. NCBI lineage: Eukaryota > Metazoa > Chordata > Ascidiacea > Aplousobranchia > Didemnidae > Trididemnum > Trididemnum miniatum. The sequence continues at coordinate 1,393,207 of OZ023233.1, forward strand.
TAAGAATCCTATTTGAAAAAGCTCGACGTGGATAAAGATGAATTGTTGATTTGTGGAATAAATTAATAAGTAACACTGGAGTCAGATGTACAGTTCTACCACCCGTTACAGAAACAAATTATGATAGAAAAAAATGCTCAGCCACAAGTAGCTGTAAAAAGATACCAGTGTACCGTTTGCCAAATGATGAAGAGGAAAAAAATGAGTGGATACAAGCTGTGCCAAATGCTGACTTGACAATAAGTAGAAACACAGTGATATGCGAATTACACTATCCAAAAAATTTTGAAATCGTGAAGATTCGTGGTGGGAAGCTTCGACCAAAAAATCCACCATCTGTTTGGCCTGGAATACCACCTTCACAAGTTCCAACTCCCTCAGCACCAAAACGAATCACTCAACGCACATCAAGCACTTTTAGAAATTTTCAAGGAAACGAGTTAGAACGTTTTTTATATGAAGATAAAGTGTCATTTTCAACTTTGAAAGACTGATTGATAAACAAGGGCAAAAAGCACGAGCATCAACATTCAGTTCTTTCCCATGCATTAAAAAATTGTATTATTATTCAGTCTAATCAGTTTATAAATGGAATTCCCTTATTCGTCATTAAAGTTGATGAAAATCTTAATTTTAAAACCTATCATTGTGGCATTGAATGCAAAATTCCTAGTCTTTCTTCAAATCGTATTACAACTGTAAACACATTGTCAGTTTTAAATAAAATGTTACGGTTTTAACTATAAATTTTATGATGTCATAAGAAACCATGACAATTATAAAATCAGAGTGTGGACTGCCCAATGACCACTTTGGTAGGCTAACTTCGGTTACCCTTGTTTTAATTATAAAGAACAAATTAGGGAGCGGAAGTTTTCTCACGATTTAGCCGAATATTTAAAAGAGTTTTCCGTCATTCTGGTTTAATTCTCTTGGTTCCGATTTAAATCTCAATTTCTTATTATCGATGATGACGAAACAATGGATCCAATTTCGATGACAATCACAAATCCAAATTACCGGATAGACATCATTTCGCTTACGTTGGCATCTGGTGTATTTAAGAAATTTTTCCGTCATCTCTATGAAACCTACTGTTTCCACTTTAAACTTTTTGAAGGAACAACGAATGCGGTTCGCTGGAAACGGTGAGCTGCATTGCTTGTTATTCTCAATCTTATACTTTTTCTCAAATCCCTTCACTTCGGTGCCATTTTTGCACCATTTTCCTGCTATATTCACCTGATGAGCTCAAAATGAGAGTGAAACCGGTCGTGGATTGCTACTGCATCCCCTGCATTGCTATTTTTTGCGATGCTTTCTTGTCATCTACCCTCTCCTAATCTTTAAGTCTTATATCCCGTTACTTTCGAAATTGCGTTGCTTCATGCACTGACTGTAACTCTAATTGTGCATCGTGGGAAGGCAAGATATTCTCGCTTCGAGGATTTAAGTGACGTATCATTATCACGGAATCGATGCAGAAGAGTCTATCTTGATCAAAAGCCTACCAAACTTGGGAACCTGGGCGCTTTCTAATTTGTTCTTCATGACAATTATAAAAGTAGTTATCACCACCAAAAAAATTGTTAACAAAAAATTAGCAAAAGTTTTTTTTCTGCGTATAGTTATTACCCCTTAATATTTACGGAACTAAATATGGTATAAGGTTAATTTTTACACAAGTGACGAAACTTCAGTTTTCGAGTCGAAATCTGTAAAAAAAGAATTTTTGAAAAATTTGTTATTATCTTTTGAGAAAAACGGCAGATTTGTATACTGCTTAATTTTGGTTTGTGCTATCTATTTATTTAAGTGTGTGCAACTGGTATGCTTGCTTAATTTTTCTAGCTACTCATACAATTCATAAATTTTGCATCGTTCATAATGAATGTTTTATCTTTTTACCTGTGTTGCTTCTACTTAGCATTCTGGTGGGGAGTGTTACTTGGTGTAACACTATGTGGTGATTGCTTTAATGTATTTTTTAATGCGGCTGTGGGGTTCTTATCTTGCAGCTTTATAACGCAGTTAACCTAATAAGGTGTTTTGAATTTTAACTATTATTTTGTCTGTACATTTTTATCGTTGATAGTTGCATTTACCGCGACCTTGTTTCCAGTGGTTTTATTCTCGTACAAATCAAATACGTCTGGAATTCCACCGTTTTCTGAAAAATGTCATTTAAATTCTTTTATTTTCAAAAAACTTTTAATGGAAATGTATTTGACCGCAGCAAATAAGATTTAAACTTCGTACATTAGTCTTGAAACACGCCCAATTGCATTTTGTGTGAAGCTGATTAATAAAATCGTTAACAAAAAAAAAAGAAAAAGTATGATGATGTTCAAACATCGCGTTTTTGCAATCAGCTTCCACAAACAGCCGCCGCTTGCGCGTCGTCGAGGCCCGTTGCTAAGTGCGCCATGGTTCAGATAGATACACTTTCATTGATTTCCGCACCAAACGGACAAATTGCTCTTGATGACGTAAATTTACGTCAAACCGCACGCCACGCATTTTTTTCACTGACGTAGAAATACGTCCATTCGCATCGAAAGTGTTAATACACCACAGATCACTTGCTATGTTGTGGGCAAGAAACCGGGAAACTGTTGCATACTTTTCAACTCATGCCCACTGCGTATATGTGCGTAACATTAACTGCCTGGTTTCTAGTTTCCATATTCGGAGTTTATAGCAAACTTACAGGTTTCAACGCTTTGTAGTATTACTACTGCACACTTTGTAGAAAACAACACTATACCGCTACAGAATCTCAAAAATAACTACTGATAGTATTTACAGCTTAAATCTCAGAAAGTACAACATTTTTGTGTTTTCGGTACCGTATTGTTAATACTATGTTCTTCTGATAGATCAGCCAGCTCGATTGTTGTGTGGTTTATATCTATAGCGTTGGTAACATCATTCAATTTAATATTTTGGAGTTGGGTTTTGTTCAAAATTTGATAAATTTAAGCTTCAGTGAATAGAAAAGAACTTTTTCGTAACTACGTTTTGTGAAAACAAAATACAATTGACATGCCCTGCAACAGTATTTTGTGGCCTCACTTTTGGTTTAGGACATAAGTAAAAAGTTAGCTGCAAACAATATGGATATATGTTATAAAATTGGGAAATCTTTTTCAATCATAACAAGATACACAATGGGTTCTGACACGTTTATTTGGAAGGTCAAAGACAAAAATATTTGCTTAATTGCCATCACAACAAGTTAACATCTGCATAATATCTGTTTGAAAGTTAAAAAAATTGATAAAAATGTGTTTTTTGCAAATAACTCTTTTTCTGACCAAAATTGAAGCAAAAGTCCTCTTAGAGCAGATATAAACTAGGGTGTTCTGCAACTTTTGATGTAATATTCAGCTTTCTACTGTCTGAAATTAAGAAGTTATGACAAATTTTGCAAAATTTGGGTCTGACAAACCACTAGAGGGATGTAGCACGACCATTTATGCCTGCAACCATGCAAAACCACTTTTAAACATGTTTTCAGACCAAATGCCCACTTTTTTGACCCCAGGTAAATTGATTTGAAACAAAAAGTTTTTTTCACTCCACCCTGTTGAGTACGTACTGTATAGCTAAAATTGCATGGAAAACGCTGTCAGCCCGGTGGGCGAGTGGTTAGAGAGGTAAAACTCTCTCAATCACAAGGTCCTGGGTTCAAAAGCTGAGTCTACCTGATGAGAGGTCAAACCGCGAAACTAGTCGTAGAATTGGTTTTTACAGTGTTTATTTAGTAAGTCTTAAGGCCTACCATAATATCTTATTGTATTTCATATGTAGACTTACATCGGCTCCACTTATTTCTAACCAAATCATGTGTAAATTCTGTCTACAATCTTGAGCTTTGTGACATCATACTACGTAGTTTAGTGACAATTATGAAGTAATTCGCAATTTTCATGGTATCACATCATAAATACCAAAGATTATCCGGAATCTTACATAATCCGTGTCATGCATGCATTACATTGTTCAACATACGATTTCAAGGAGTGCCACTTATTGGGAGCGAGTTTAAAGATTTTTTAAGTCACCTACAATTTCTACTTAGTTCATATTTATTTGTGAAGTATCATGGAACATGACGTAGTTTCTATGCCAAATGCGCCAAACTGAGAAAAATTTTTGTTTATTTTTTCTTAAGCCATACAATTGTTATGTAGCTTAGACTTGTTTTTTATATTGGTGAAGTACACGCGTGATGGAAGATGTGCTGGTTGAGCATCAAACTCGCGAAGCCAGCTCCGGAGCCCAATGCACCAAGCACTCAGCCAACTCCATGTGCTCCATGTGTCTGATTATATTTTTTAACTGCGATCCATCCGATCAATACATTTGGCGGTGCAAAAACGCAATTTCAACTAACACGCGATGGCGCAAAAGGGACGCTGAAGCGCTGGGATTTTGCAAATATGGTTTAGGTTGCACGTGGAATTTTTTTTTTTTTTTTTTTGAGGCTATTTTCAAATTATATTAAGCTGAAAAAGCGAATCGAACCCGTCACGTAGGATCTGTCACCTGCGCGCGGTACCGCTAGGCCATGCCGCTGACCAAGTGGTTGGTGCATTGAATTCCCACGCTGGTTTCAGATGCGTAATTTCATACTAGATCATTTTTTATTATGCACGTAATTCGTTGGTAACAAAAACAAAAAAAAGCCTGAGCTAGATTTCTTTGTCTAAATGAAAAAAAAAAATACCTTACTATTTTCAAAATTTGAAAACATTGGACTCTTGTTAAGAAAAATTTAACAGGGCGTTGAAGAACTCTGCGAAGCGAGCTTGCGTTCTACCTGTCAGCTGCAGCAGTGGCATAGCTAGAAGTTCTGCCGCCCGGGGCGGTTCAAGAAATTGCCGCCTCCAAATGCAGTGATGCACTCAGGATTTGGCCAAAGGGAGAGGGAATATAACCGGGGGTCTGGGGGCGAAGCCCTCAGCCGCCGGAGGCTAAGGGCTCCGGGGGCATAGCCCCCAGCTGCCAACGAATTTTTGCGGTTTTCACATAAAAAAACACTCTTTTTAACACACTTTTATATTAAAAAAGGGCATGCAGTGAGTGCAGTCACCCTTAGCGAAGCTAGGATTTTGCAATGGGGGGAAGGGAGGTTGAGAATGATTTCACATTTGATTATACGTTGTTACGTTGTATACAGGAGCAGATCCAGAAAGTTTTGGTGGGGTACATGTAGTTTTGGATTAGGTTGAATGTTAACTAAATGCAAAAACGTTTAAACTCGGTAACGGGCGTAAATAGGCCTTTTGAAAATCGTTAATTTCAGGGGCGTATTCAGAAATTTTTTGCGAGAGGGGACATCAATTTTTCGTCACTTTTTTCGAGCGTATTTTTTCCGTCAGAGTTATTTTTAAGCAACTTAAGTGCCAAAGCATGCTCCCCCGGAAATTTTTTGAAAATTTGCATACTGCAATGACCATTTTAGTGCTTTTTGAACAATTTTTAAAGAAAGTTTGTCATATTTTTGGCCCCTAACTTTGAGTGCTTCACCAATGATGCATTTTGTGCGCACAGTTTCGATTATGTATGACGTCATTTGAGGCTCAATGGGGAGGGGGTTGTAACCCCCGAACCCCCCCCCCCCCCGGTGGCTACGCCACTGGCAGTCACTATAGACAATGCAAAAACATTTTCGGAGTTTATGTCTGAAAGCAGAAGCTTGGCTAAAATAAGTGAAAAGAGGCTGCAACCGTTACCGTAAAACGGGGTGAATAGGAACATGGGGGTGAATAGGAACAAATTTTCAAACTGGAATATTTTACATATTTTCATAATTTTATTTTTATGTTTTTGCCGACTTTTGTTGTATTTCGAATAGGCATTATTATGGGGAGTATATTTGTGGAAGTGTTTACTCCAAACTCTTGTAAATTTTTTATTCAGCTTTGATTTTTTCGAGAGGCCATTTTTAGTGTATTTTGAAGTAATTGAAAACTTTCATTCCTTTACGACGCTGATTCGAGTTTGAGAATTGAGTCACTGCTCTAGACCTCCACCATAGTAAATAGTTTCCGAGTAACGATAATATCAGTGATAATCTTATCGATGTTTCCAGCTATAAAATATTTTTTCTTTTTACAATTTTTTTTTGACATTTCGGGATGAATAGGAACGGGCCAAAAAGCATGACTAGAATCTACAAACCTGACCCCCGAAGAAACACCTACAAGAAATATACTGCGGAAGCAATTAATGAAGCATTGGCGGACCAACAACAAGAAATGTACTTTTGTTGTACTCAAAAAATCAGGGATCCCTATTGCAGTGCTTTGTCGAAGGGCGAAAAAACTCAATATGAAAAGTTAAGGACCAACACTGCCTTTGAATCAAGAGATTGAGAAACACACCGCAAAAGGAGTAGCTGCGTGTGATTAGGTAGCTTTTGCATTTGAAGAGAAAATTTTTACCGGCCAAATTGTATCTATGCAGAAAGATGGATGCTTGAAAAGTGGCTCTCATGGGATGTGGTCTAAATACGAAGACATCCTTCTCTATCCCTTCGAGGATGTTCCCCCAAATAAAATCGAGTTCAGGCACTGAAGATTCGCCCTTTTTGCGGGGTTGTGGAGCTGCAATTTCTCGTTTACATTTCAACTTTGATTTTGTTCTCAAGAATGATAATAAAACTTCGTTTGATTACAGTTTTGTGGTTACTTACTGCTCTACTACGTCCATTTGCGGTTAATTTGTATTAGTTTAACGCCACAAAACATAATTATGCTTCTATCTGCAACATTAGCGGGGTTTACTGGGAACAAGCATTCAAAAAGCAATAGGTGTTCCTATTCACCCCAAAGTGCGGGGTGAATAGGAACATCAATCATTTGGTTCTAACTTTCAAACATGATTGAATTACAGCAATTCTTTTATTTGCACTTTTAGCCATTGTTCATACGCACATTTTGACACCTTGTTTGTCAAAATCGCCTAAGTACTATTGAAGTTGTGATCAAATAACCCTCCAAATTATTCCTATTCACCCTGTTTTACGGTATTAGTTCAAGAAATTATAGACTGAAAGTTAGGTTTCAACACCTTATTGCAGAGTCAAAGGGGTGGACCATGGTACCGTGCCCCCCCTGCGTACGCCCATGTTACTTGCGTAGTACCGCCTAAAGTGCCTATAGACCTACTGCATTCGCACGCTGAGTGTGAGCGATTCAAATAACGCAAATACGAAGAAGAAAACAGTGCGCAATTGTGACATAATACACATTAAAATCAAATCTTTTTTGTACTCGCGGGAATACACCAATTAAAGCGTAAACGAGATGGCGGGGCCCATTTCCGCAACTTTGCGCCTGGGCACTGGGCAACACAGTAAGATGATTTACGATTAGCAAATAAGCGATATAGCCAAGTAATAGTTGTTCAAAATAATTAAGAAAAATAATTACATAAAGCTTATCCAAAATGCCGCCCCCCGGGCGTGCCACCCGGGGCGGACCGCCTCACCTTGCTACGCCACTGAGCTGCAACCCCTAAGAAAAATCTGTTCAATGCGATCGATTCCAGCCGCGAATCAAACCCGTTTCGTAGGATTTGAATTAGGACGCGGTAAAGCTAGTTTTCAGAGCTGCTTTGCCGATGCGCCAAGCAGCAAAGATGGAGCCGTCACTCGTGACTCGCTTCAGCGTAATTTAGGCGTAAATTTTGAAAGTTGAAAACTTTAAGAACCTATTTTTAGGATATTTGTGACGATGTTATTCAATTTTTCATTCTCCCGACACGTTTGATTATTTATAGTTTTTGTAGATTGAATTCTCGCGCTAAGTTCGCTGCAAATTTACGGTCTTGTGACATAAACCAATGAGTCCGGGGCAACCATTCTGGAAAACTAGTTCTACCCAATCTACGCAAGTCCGCATACAGTGTTTAAAAATACAATGTGCAGACATAATTTCTGTAAGAATGGAACAATAAAAAAATCAACTATTCATTATACTCACGGTATTACGCTGAAGCGTGTAACGAGTGGCGCGATCCATCTACGCAGCTGAGCACTTAAGCAACACCTTCGAAGAAACGTCGCAGCGGTGGCGAGCCATTGGAGACACTGTGTCCAATTTGATAGGCCTGGGAATCGAACCCAAAACCACCAGCGCCAATAACGATATCCTTAACCTCTGCTTTTCAAATATCTGTTGATGACTTGCTTGATTTTAACTACAGTGCTGTGAGACATAAAAGCTTTTAATGTTAGTTGACTTATTTCAAGTGAAATCATAATATTTTGTGCCGAGAAAATGTTATTTAAGCAAACAAACAAAATTAAAAAATGATATATTTTTGCAGGAAAGGATTTTCAAACTTGTGTATTTGCTGGTTACTAACTTTGCTGCCATTCACGAGAACTAACCGCCATTTTTCAGTTTTCGTTGATTTTCTCAGATTTTGCCAAATTATGACAGAAGTTACTCTAAACGAGCAGACAAAATTCCCGCAGTTGCCGTATTCTTATTGGCGGGTCCAGGGGGGAAAGAGCTCAAGCTCACCTCTGCATTTTTGGTGACACATCGGCCTATTAACAAATTTGTACTTTGTTACTTCTACCAAGGTAACAGCAAGAAAAGTACTATTTTGATGCCAAAACCCCCTGAAAAATTTCTGAATTCGCCGCTGACTCTGACCTTTTGACCTAACCAAAAGTTCGGACTGTAAATTATAGAAAATCTCGATAACGTGCTACGTGCTACAACAATACTACAATATTTGTCGGCATCCAGACATAGTGGTTTGTAGAGTCGGTTTTACGACGATCAATGGCCGCAAGGTTGAAGGTTCAACTCTCACCCAAGCCCCATTGTAGCGTCCTTGGATAAGACACTTCATAATAATTATCTCTGTTTGATGGGATCTAACAAGCAGCAAAGCAAAGAAGTCAGAAGCAAAAATCACAGGAAAATTCGAAGAAAAAGAACTCCCAAGCGATTCTGGATTCATCCTATGTATAGCACCTATGTGTCTTCCTCGTGGCAAGAGTATAAAAATGGAGTAGAAAAAATCAATCAAGTGCAACACTGCTTGCAAGAGAGTAAAATTTAATTTGTTTTGCGAAAGTTGTTTGTCCTTCGCTGACGTGATCAGCGTCATCCAGGCGTAATGAGAGGACAGGCTTTATTTAGACAGCAAATATGATGACGTAACAATTAGAAACTACGGAGGTCGATAAATGAAAAAAAGGAACTATTGACAAAGACAAGAGAAAAGCAACGTTACAGCCACCCCGCAAACCAGAATGAAGTTTTAATTATGTAAGCAGAGCATGACGATGAGATGTGCACGAATATAGAAACAGTTAGTGCTAGTTACCAATCAACAAAGATTGACGAAAATTAGCAAAAATGTCAAAGTAAATGCAATATTTTAGAATTAGGCGTATGGCTTATGCGTCAGAGACATAGCTTCGCGAAGTGGTTCTTAACGGGACGGGACGCGTATTTTGGAATGGTTCTACAGAAAAAATTTTGTTTATTCTATTACCACCACTCTTATGCGTCAGAGACATAGCCTCGCGAAGTGGTTCTTTACGGGACGGGACGCGTATTTTGGAATGGTTCTACAGAAAAAATTTTGTTTATTCTATTACCACCACTCCACCCCATCCCATCCCGAACCATGCATAAGAACCCAAGTAGTGTATGCTGAGAATAAAATAAAAAATTAGAGCAGCATCGAACCCAAACCCTACGAGTTGCAGTTCAGCTTGCTGACCACTACATTCTTGGGCCATTTTTCTACTTACAGTCATCTTAATGGAGCCCTATCTTTTTCTGTGGAACCATTCCAAAATATTCCAACGAGACCTCCAGGGAACGCCGATAAAAAACCTAGAGATGCCCAGTCTTGCGCTGTTTGTTCTTTCAATACACACCTCCCTTGCAGGTCGCTCAGACAGTGGCCTCCCTCGCCAATATAAGGGTCCCAGGAATTGCTAAGGTAAAGAACCACTATCCTCGCAACACCGCGCGCGGGCTTCGATCTTACATGACGGGTTCTATTCATGGCTAAAACCGACCGTAGCCTATAATACATGTATATCGATTAAGCAAAAGTAGTCAAAGTGTTTCAAAAATTGATAACAATTGTAACGTAAGTTTTCATTTTTCCAGTAAAACCTTTTACAAGTGACGTTCAAACATTAGGCAGCTCCGACAACGTGAAAATAAAAAAAACTTCGATTAAGTTCACTGCAATGGTCTCACCTCAAGCACAGCGCTTTTCCTCGGGGAAACGAGAAGGTGCTTTTTAAACGGAAAATCCCCTTCGCTTAAATAGTAACCGAAGTTTGAACAATTTTGTGTCAGAAAATGAAACACTTCCATGAAAAACTTTTAAAGTAAACAGACATTTTCAAGTCTTGATATTTTACGAGTAGTTGATGCTAGAACAGAAAAAGAGGAGAATAATTTTTGTTTCACAGCGCGCACAACCTGCGATAATAATTTGAAATTTGTTAAAAAGCAGCACATCCTGATTTAAGCGACTGAAGGTAGATCAATAAGAAATTACTAGGCAAGTTATTAAAAAATTACAAATTTTCCACTTTTTATAGTGAGGTGCAACGAACTGTTTAGTCATGATTTCATACGAGTTTCAAATTGTAAGTTAACTTTTATCTAGCATTTGATGGGCTTAATCAACGATTTCGTAATCGCTGGAGCGACTTTTAGCGAATAAAAGTATTAAAAATTTACTTATTAGATTCGTTGCCTTGTGACCAAACAATTTGTTTCTAGCCTAAAGTCGTGAGCTGAGTTCACTACTTGAACGAGCCATACTGAAAAACAAGTTTCTATATTGCTGTGCAGCTAAACGTTATAGTGTTAGTAGAAAATCAAATCTTCATTATACAAGCGGTATTACATCGAAGCGTGTAACGAGTGACAGGGTCACTTTCCAAAGCTTTGCGTCTGAGTAACACAGCTCCATAGAAACATCGCAGCGGTGGCGTGCCGTTGACGACATGGTATTCGATTTGATCGGCCTGGAATCGAACCCCAAACCTAGAGCGTCGTTAGCGATAACCTCTACGCCAATTGTTCGGCTTCGAGTGCAGAGAGTGCAGTTAAAAAAAAGCTACCGAGTCGTGCTTTATCTTAACTGTGATTTTCTGCTATATAACGTAGTCGTATTTCCGCTTCAATTCATCTTAATCAAGCCACAAATGTTGCAAAGCCAAAAATAGCCTGCAAAGTATTTACATGCAAACGACGTTGCTATCAGAGCAAGAGGTCTGAGGTTTGCTTCCCGGATCTGCCAAATTGGACACAGTGTCGCCACGGCTCCAATGCTTCTTCGGAGTTGGGTGTCTATAGGCGCCTAGCGGAGGAGATGGGTCCCGTTACTCGTTGCGTGCTTCGGCGTAATATCGCGAGTGTAATGAAGATTTGATTTCTGCAGGCTACTGTTGATCTTGAAAACGAAAAATAACGAATATGTCGTTTACGCTTTGATTGATTTCTTCATCTTTATCCTCCTATCACGAGAAAACGGCGGAGGCGCTATGCGTAGGACGAATCCAAACTTGCTTAGGAGTTGCCTTTGTTTCCAAGTTTTCCGGTTGAATTTTCTTCTGACTTCTTTAATTTGCTGCTTGCCAGATTCCACCAAGCAAAGATGATCATCGAGAAGAGTCTTATCCAAGGACACAACAACGAGACTAGGTCGGGAGTTGAACCATTAGCCTTGCGATTATGGTCGTCGTAAAAACTACGCTCCGAACCACTGCGCCACGCTGCCGACGTTCAATCACAGCAGGCAGCAGAAAAGTGCTCCGAATAAAAGATATGTATTGACTGCTTTAACCGGATTCATGATATAGAAAGCTTGTATAAAAATTTGGTTTGTTTAAAAATAAGTTATATTTTCATCCTAAGCTCTTGAGGGAAGCTGCGAATATTTTACTGAAACATTCACAAACTGCAGTGATGAAGGAACTTCGGTTATCTTCGGCGATATTGATGGTTTCACTTTTATTAATTTGCATATTTGAGGTAAATTTTGTTTTATATTTACCTGTTTGGAGTTTTGGTAATCACCATTGTTTACAAGCATATGTTTCAGAAAACCAACTGTCAGAGACATTCGTGCACGGAATGGAAACCAATTGAAATGGAACTAAGTATGGTTAAAAGGAGCTGCTGCGGTTGTGGCCCGGGCCAATACCTTGCTCAGCTTTGCAGGTCAGTTAGTTATCACATTTTTCTCCAATCACAAGAAAGCGATCAAAGCGCTATAACGAGCTCGCTTACGAGTTGCCGGCCGCCTATTTACCACACCAAGATGGGGAAATCCAGTTAAGTGCCTTTTCCAACAGCAGAACAAGTAAACTTGCCGGCTTGTCCTCTACACTGTCCCTTTACTGCTGAGCGTCAAGCAAGGGAGCTAAAAATTCTTCAAGTCAATGGTTTGACCCGACTCGGAATCAAATTTGAGTCTACAGCTCAACAGACAGACGCTTTACCCACTTGACCTGTAGTCGACCATTAGAACAGTTAACGAAATGAATAAAAAATTAATCAGGAAAAATTTTGTGAAAAAATCAAATCAAATCAAATCTTCATTATACTCGCCGTATTACGCCGAAGCGTGTAACGAGTTGCGGGGCCCATTTCCGCGGCTTAGCGCCTGGGCAACACAGCTCCGAAGAAACGTCGCAACGGTGGCGAGTCGTTGGCGACACTGTGTCGATTTGACCGGCCCGGGAATCGAGCCCCAGACCTCCCGCACCGATAGCGTGCGCTTTGCAACTGAGCTAACGGCCGGTCCAATTTTGTGAAAAAGTTTGTGGAAATGATTGTGAGTTGCTTCTTTCAGCTTTTGATGAAATGACAGCTAGTGAATTCAAAATGACTCAAAATTTAATTTTTCTATCAGCCCGGATGACCCTACCACGACAAAATGCCAGCCTTGCGAGCCTGGGACCTACATGACGGAATATGCCCATGGGAGAAACAGCTGCGAAGTCGATAATCTTGTTTGCCCGCCCGGGCTTGTCCGAATTTTTGCCGAACCTGACAAAGTACCACGGTAAGTATCGACCGGTAAAAAAAAGCGAAGCTATGTGATAGCAGGTAAGTTAACATTTACTCTGTCCACATGCCTAATTTTTGTGGACCAATAGCGAACAGGCTTTCTACGTCATGATTAAATCTTTGATGTCATAAACCACTTTGTTCAAAAATTTATGTCACCAATAATCTGTGGGCTTTTGGCCCTCTAAAATTAAACATGTGGACAGCATAATTGTGTGGGCCATTCTCCAATGACGGCCCATTACAGATATCAATTAAGAATGATAAAACTCTGTTTGTGGACCTACAAGACAAACAACACGCTGCGCTTGACCTTTTGCACTTGTGCCGAACGCTTGGCGGAGAAGCTGCGAATACTAATTTTTTAGTCCGACCTGAACGGGAATAAAACCCAGTTCCTCGGCTACTAACCGGGCTCTTACCGACTCAATTGTTTATTATTTATCAATTCTTTTTCGCAGCTGCGATTGTCCACCTGGATCATACAAAACCAAACAAAATACGTGCTCACCGCACACGCCGTGCCCGCCCGGAGAAGGAGTGAAAGTCGTGCCCAGTCCGTTTCGTGATACGCAGTGCGAAATATGTCCGTCCGGGTACCACTCTCCACGAATGTCGGCCGCAGATGGATGTACTTTGCTGCCACAATTGTAAGAAAAACAAATATACACAGAGCTGAAAGTGAACGGATACATTGTACAATAAATAGACAGTATAAAATATCAGGGTGTCCAAAAAGTTTCGCCCGATTTTATATTAATAACAATTGTAAGTATAAATAAATTTTATTGCATGATAAATGAAAACTACAAGCACAATAAGAACTATTAATAAGCAAAGAAACATGGGAATATTACTTATTTATCTATTTACAGCTTAAATGTGTGCTAAAGTTATTTTTAATTTTTTGTCGAAACTTTTTAGACACCCTTGTATATGTAAATTCGATTGTTTTATTAAAACCATATCCATCATTTTCCTTCCCCAGGCAGTGATAACGGTAGTGCCAAAGCAATGCGTAAACTATGCAATGCACACGACTTTCCTACCGATTTAATCGCGCTAAAGTACTTGGAAAGAATTTTAAAAGTTTTAAAAGTAGGCCTACATTGCATGATAAGTCAGACGGTCAATGTAGAGGGAAAGGTTACGGAACAGCGGGTGTAAGCAAACATTGCTTAGGCCATTCTTAATTGGCGGCCCATTACAATTATCAATCGTGAGTGACTGAACGCTGTTGAGGGACGTACATGACGAACAACATATGCATAAATCCTTCGCACTTCCGCTTGTGCAGAGCGCCTGGCGCGAAAGCTGCGGATACTATTTTTAAAGTATTTAGTATGACCCGACCGGGATAAAACCCTAGTCCCCCGGCTACCAAGCGGACGCTCTTAACAGTGGTCAAAGACATCGCTACAGTGCGGAAGGTCATGGCTTTGATTCCCGGTACGATCGATTTGGACACAGTGACGTCAACGACATTTTTTCGAAGCTGTGTTGACCAGGCGCTAAGCCGCGGAGATGGATCCCACCACTCGTTACTCGCTTGGGCGTAATACCTCGAGTATGATGAAGATTTGATGTTGATTTGACGAGTCAACAAAAAAATTTTTTAGAACCTACAGTAGTTCCTACGCTAAAATCCCAACACAACAACATCAGGAAAATAACTAATTCAAAAATAAAATGAAGAAACAGCCAGGAGCGTATTTAGAGGGAGAGATTGGGCCATGACCCTAGTAAAAGGAGCAAAACTTAATGGTGCTAAGTGACTGAAATATGTCAGACTTTTTTGACAGTTTCTGTAGCTTATGGCGCTGGGCGGATACAGGGGGGCAGGATGAGTGGTATGCACTTTCCCAGCAACCATTTTCAAAAATGCTTTTGATGTAACCTAAAGGCTACAGTTTTTCCATAACCTCGAACCTCTTTGATAGCAATAAGCCTTGCGTCAAGCACGCATAATCGAAAATGTGCAAACAAAATGCTCCATGCATATTTGGCGAAGCACTCAGAATTGGGGTCAAAATATTCAAACAAATTTGCGTGAAAATTATTCAAAAAGCATTAAAATAGTCTTTACAGCATGTAAATTTTAAAAACTTTTTTGGGAGAGCATGGTCCGGCACCACCCTCTAGAGCTTTTCTTGTTTCTCAATCAGCTTAAATTAGTTCTGCCGAAAAAAAAATACGCTTAAACAAATGTGGAATTTATGGCACCCCCCCTTTTGAAATTTCTTGCTACGTCACTGAAAATAGCAAATATAATTGAGTTTTCATGCATAACATTTTCGTCTCGCTGAAAATTACTGTATCTTTTTAGAATTCCAGAAGACAAAGATCAGGCAACAGTGAGTGCGGCCAGATCCGAAAAGTGCAAATCAACGGACGTATCGTTTGGTAAGTTTTATTGAATCAAAATCAAATCATTATTATACTCGCGGTATTACGCCGAAGCGTGTAACGAGTGGAGAAGACTATCTTCGCGGCTTAGCATCTTGGCAACACAGCTCCGAAGAAACGTCGCAGCGGTGGCGAGTTGTTAGCGACACTGTGCCGGTTTGACCGGCCCGGGAATCGAACCCCACCTCCCGTACCGATAACGTGTGCGCTCAACAACTGAGCTAATGTCAGCGACATGGCGTAGCGGTATCGCACGCAGGTGACAGATCCTACGTGACGGGTTCGATCCGCGGCTGGAGCCGATCGTATTTGACATATCTAACGGGTGGCTGCTGACTCGAAGAGCGCAAGCTCACTTCGCAGTCTCCCTCAATTGCTGTTGAGTTTTCAGTTCAATAAATTTGAAAATAACTTCAGTTAATTATTTTATTTATTTATTAACCGGCCGATTTAAAGTTTTATTGAGATTTTAAAAATTTTGTCTCTTATTACAATATTTTTGATTCACTAGCTTCATCTATGATAATTACTTCAAAGGCCAGTTCAGAGCACCATTTGCAGTCGCACAATTTATTGCTGACCGTAGGCGTGGGCTAGCGATTAAAGACTCCGCTCCTGGCCCAAGAAGTCTTTAGTTCATTCAAAAGCCGGTCAAAGCGGATACAGTATCGTTAACGATGCGCTACGGCTGCGACGTTTTTTCAAATTTTTGCTACCCAGGCGCGTCATAAAAGCTTTCATGAAAATGTGTGATTCTTTTCAAGGTTTAGCTGAATTAAAATCCAAGTCAAAGTTGCGCATCCAGTGTTGCCATTTGAAAATTTTAAATGGTATTGTTGTTCAGGTTGTTTGGAAATGGTTGTTATTTCTGTCATAGCATCAGTCGTTTTATTTCCTCTCGTAGTCGTTTCAGTGTGGTTTATTTTCAATAGATGTAGAAGACAAGCAGTGAGTACAATAACATAAAACATATTTGCTAGGACCCTCCCGGCCGAGTTCCCCGGGTGGGAAACCCAGGAACTGATCTACTTCATCTCTCATGTGTTTGTGGTGTTCTACGCATGACTGCCACATAAATACTGGGCGTCCCCTTTTTTTGGTTCTTGATGCCCATCAAATTACTCATGTGAAATTTCCATTTGCCCAAAACATCGTGCAGCAAAAGGAGTACGTGGGCTGTTGCTAATAGTTAAAAGCCGGCTTAACAACATCATTGCTAGTTTCTGATACGGTCACCGGCAACAACCTTGGGTGGTAAAAGGATGGAACCTCGGCATAAAAGTTGTTTTCACTTGATCCAGAGTGGAAGCTGGGTCAAACACCGACGACCAGCGGGCTTTAGTTATTTGCTTTGGTTTAAGCTATTTGTGGAATATTTCAGAACAATTCGCGCGATGAAACGAATTCAATAGGAGAAAGCCAACTACGCAGGACTCTCAGGTGAGCATAGCTCAGTGACGAAGAGACAGACCTTTAAATCGAATCGCGATTTTGAAACGCTTGGATGTGTGAAATTATGCATGTTTTGATTGTTTTACTTCTTAACAAACGGACTATTATCTTTTAACTGCAAGGCAACTGTACTTTTTCTGCGAAAAGCTGTTTTGAAGCAAACAAAAACTTGCAGCAGGTAGCCATGACGTTTGACTCCAGGTAGTGGGCTCACCATGTTTTCACTGCGCAAAAGGAGGACAGGTTCCTTGAAGGCAATCAGGTCCGCACAAGACCAATTTTTTGCCCAAAATTTATTGAAGAGCAAAAAATGGTCATCACGTATCACGTCCGCAGATGACCAATTTTCCCATCAAAATCAAGTGAACAGCAAAATGAAGGTCCACACGTCCGCAGGCCATAATTTGAGCCGAAACTTCCCAAAATTTTTGTGTAAGAATAATTTTACATGTTTTCACTGTTTTAAAATGCCCAAAAGGAGGACATCTGGGCATTTTTTAACGTCCTCGGAGGACAAATTATTTTTTGTTAAAAAGGAAGACATGTCCTTTAAAAGAAGGACGTATGGTAACCGTACCAGGTAGTAAATGTTTAGAGTTTTAAACTCACAAGTGGTTCTGACAGCTTAATTTCAGAGCTAAATTTTGACTTTAAGTCTTAGAAATTGCGTTTTGTGTCCATTTGTTGAGCTCATGGCTTTTTATTGTAGGGTTAATATGGGTTAAAATTTTTTTTCGGTGGTGGTAGTTTACTCACAATTCAGACAACTTTGATGGTTTTCTAGAGCTCCGCAAGGATTGAAAATTGACCGACGGCAAGATTCTTTCAGCACATTTTCCGACATTTCAACGTTACAGTAAGTTACGTTCATTTTTACAAAATTCCCAACAAGTATATTGCGGGGAAATCCCTCTAAAATATCCCGCGATTAAAAGTAAATTTAGTTTTAGTTTCTTCCAAAAAATCGTTATTTGAAAACAAAGCGCGTCACGTTTTTTCTGACTTTAAAATCACTTCCTTGTAGCTATTGTGACGCAATAATATTTGCATGTTATTGTGACAGTGCTTAAAGCAAATAAACCGAACACGAACTATTACCGATGATTCGCGGCAAGCGGCAACGCGACCACCTACTGTTATTGTTTATTTCATTTTGACGTTGGACTTTGGTGCGACAACGCGGCAAAAACCACGCGACATGAAGGAGTTGTGTCGGTACAATTTTTGAATTTTAATCACATCATCGCCCGGTATCAAAAAGATGTTTGAAATAACCTTGACGACTGGAGTGAGACGATGCACGTTGAACTGTTACGACATCATTGAACAATCAGCTTGCTTGACGCAGGTTGCGTTGTCCCTTCGTCGGCAGCGTGGCGCAGTGGTTCGGAGCGTCGTTTTTACGACGACTATGATCGCAAGGTTAATGGTTCAACTTCCAACCTAGTCTCGTTGTTGCGCTGATCATCTCTGCTTGGTGGAATCTGTGAAGAAGCAAATTAAAGAAGTCAGAAGAAAATTCAAGTAAAAAACTTGGAAACAAAGGCAACTCCTAAGCGAATCTGGATTCGTCCTACGCATAGCGCCACCGCCGCTTTCTCGTGACAGGAGAATAAAGATGAAGAAATCAATCAATCAATCAGGTTGAAAATCAAATCAAATCTTCATTATACTCGCGGTATTACGCCGAAGCGTGTAACGAGTGGTGGGGCCCATTTCCGGGGCTTAGCGCCTGGGCAACACAGCTGCGAAGAAACGTTGCAGCGGTGGCGAGTCGTTGGCGACACTGTGCCGATTTGATCGATCCGGGTATCGAACCCCAGACCTCCCGCACCGATAGCTTGCGCTTAGCAACGGAGTTTCGGGTTGGTTCTTGACGCAGGCTAAGTAATTTTATATCGCGTTAATCGCAGATGTCGCAGGCCAGTATGGTTGGAAATGGTAGTCGAATTGCCGCTTAATTTAATAAATTGCAACATTCTCGCGGCAATATTTTTTTTATTACAGCAATACTTTTTTGTTGTTTTCCAAGCCACGTAATTGCAGCTTAGGTTTTTATGGTAATGAAGTAAGCGCATCATGAAAGATGACCTAGTTGCGCTTGCGCATCGAACCCATGAGGCCAGCTCCGGAGCCCAATGCACTAACCATTCGGGCAACTCCATGCGCATTTTCCTTACAATCACTCTCAGCACAAACTGCTCCTTTCGGCTTTCACACGAGGCGGCCGCTTTTGCATTCCATTGGCAAAAAGTTTGACAGCTGAGATGATCGAGTGGTGAAAGCGTTTGCTTCTGCAGCTGCAAATTTGGGTTTAATTCCGAGTAAAGTCAAAGCAATGACTTTAAAATAGGTAAACACTGCATAGTGGGGAAGATTTTGTTGGAGTTGTATACCGGGCATCGTAAAATAAAATTGGAGAGTAGATTTTTTCTGTCTCCGTTTTTTACCGCACTGGAAGAACAAACAGCGCAGAATTTAAAATAGGTATTCATGGCTTCCCAGCTTGACGCTACGCATTGAAGTAGGCAAGTCTTCTTGTTGCTCAATTATTGGAAAAGGTACTTCGCGGGATTTTTTAATTAAAAGTGGTAGATAGATGGCCGGGAAGCTCGCAAGCTCGTTATAGTGCTTTGATCGCTTTCTCGCGATAGAAGGATAAATATGCAACAAAATACAAAAAATTACAAAATTTCCGAGTCGTTCGTTGAACTTCATCAGAAAGTTATCCCAAGGGACAATGCATTAACTACAAACCCTGCTGGAATCGGTGGTTGTAGCTGCATGTCTCTGCTACTGACTTTTTTGCATCATTACAACTGACTGACTCCTCGTAATCTGACTTGTAGCAACCGGGTGTCCATCCACTTGAGCGACAGCGCATCTCTGCAAGTATCTGCTGCTTCAACAGAGAGTTTAATATTGACAAGTGATAGGCAACACACTTTTATTGAAAACGACTCACGATATGGATCTGAATTCTCCATTCCACAGATCTCGACACCGCATCAAAGAATGAGTAAGTTGCGATCATTTTTTTTGCTCATTTCCAAAAATTAAAAAAAAATAGATGCAAAAACATCGTTAAAGGTGCGGTAATCTTGGGTTTAATTCCCGATCCGGTTAAATTGGACACAGTGTCGCCAACGGCTCGCCGCCGCTGCAACGTTTAATTGGAATTGTGTTGCCCAGAAAGCCATGGACCTATGGCCCACTCAATGTACCAGGAGCGTATCCAGGGGGGGAGCGCCCCCGCAGACAAGTGCGCAAAACTTCCGTGGTGTAAAGATGATGTACGTATAAAGAGCAATCTGAGGGCGTGATGACCTTTTTTTTGCTCTTCACTTGACTTTGGACGGAAAACGGACGGCTTCAAATTCCACCCCCCCCCCATTTGGAATTCTTGGGCACGCCCCTGGCACAAACGCTTATAGCGTAGTGAAACTGTTGGCTTTGTTTGCATCGTTCAATACAATATAGGCCTGCCTTCATTTTTTTGTGGTTGTTTAGTGAATAAAATCAAACTAACGATTGCAAGTCATGTTTCGGAAGAAGAAATCAAAATGTTCTTTCGTGTATTTTACGCTCTGGTCGAAAGAACCAACACAGAAGTCTTCCTGGAAAACCTGGTTAAAAAAAGTGAGCTGATTGTGCTGTAATACTGCGCTTGAAATATTGCGCGCGCGAACGCGACAATGGTTTGCATATTGTTCTGCCTAATTTTCCGGTATATCGACTTCCGAAAATTTTGGTCACTTGTATTTGTGACATCACAAACTTCGTTGTTACGTCACAGTTCAATGAGCTAAGTGAGTAGCAAGTATTAAAAGGTCACAAAAATCAAGTCTGTTTGCCATAATTAGTTTGCTACAGGGCCGTAGTTGGTACAAGGCCGACAAGACCATTATTGAAACTTCTGAGGGGATCCCGGGGATAATTTAGTGAGAGGCTCCATGTTTTTTGCAGACCTGACTCCTTCTTTTGGAGAACACGATTTAACGACTCCCTTTTTAAATGTGAAACACCCCTAACCGTGACAGGGGCGCCGTTGCTGTAGCCCCCCCCAGCTCCACCTAATCCGGCCCTGAATTGTGTTTATTATTTATTTGTTTTTGCAATATTTGGTACAGATTTTTCGTTCGAACCTGCTCACTATCGTTCTGATCGCGAGGTTTGAACTTGCGGCTTAAAAACTTATTTTACTGAAAGATCTTTTGTTTATTGCAGGTTCTGACCTCTGCGATCTTTTCTGTAAAATTTTCGACCAGTTGATGAAAGAATTACCCGAAAAATCATTCAACCCAGCAGCTCTTTGGGAACACTTTTTATCTGTGTCTGGAAACAAAATTTTATCTGATATGATTAAAAAAGTGTACGAGGAGGACTTGAATAGTCTAACATCGCGGGATTCGTGCTCTTCGCTCCCGGGAGCCTCCACCAGACCGAAGGAAGTTTTTGAAACAATTCCGGAAACCCTAGCTTAGCAGGAGCCGCCGATCAGGGCGCTTAACAACGAATGGCCACTTCCACAGCGCAAGTGTGTCTCTTACTATGCATTCGAAAAGTTTCGACGAATCGCGTCGCGATCGCGCGAAGGCAGATTGTGAAATCAATCTCAACAAATTTCTCCGCAAAAATGTGCCAAAAAATTTGTAAAAAAATTCAAAAATTACTGTAATCTTATGTGTTTCTTAGAAGTTCGTTTGTTAATGCCGAATGTATGCAACTATGCTTGCAGTATAGTATTTTGTTTCTTTGTATGCCGAAGTGTCGCTTTTTTATGTGTACGAATAGTGCGATTTTTTTCCTTGTGTATTTTTTTACAAAATAAAAAAATGCTAGTAATTTTTTAAATCTATTTGCTGTTTTGTATAATGGATTCAAAGTTTTCAAAAGGAGGTCATAAACCAAAACAGAGTGTCATGCATCACTCAAAAAATTCTATCTTCATACTCGCGATATTTACATACGCGTAGCGGGTCCATCTCCTCGGCTCCTCGCCGAAGAGCATCGCAGCGGTGGCGAGCCGCTGGCACTGGCAACACTCTGACTAATTTGACCTGCCCGGAAATTGAACCTCAGCCCTACCGCACCGACAGCGATATCCTTAACCACTACTCCAAAATTGGGCAAAGCGAAAGAACAAAGACTCAATCAAATCTTCGTTATACGCGCGATGTTACGCCGAAGCGAATGACGAGTGGCGAGGTCCACCTCCGCAGCTTAGCGCCTGGCAACACAGCTATGAAGAAACGTTGCAATGGTGGCGAGCTTTTAGAAACACTGTGCTAATTTGACCGGCCCGGTAATTGAACCCCAGACCTTCCGCTCCGATAGCGTGCGCTTAACAACTGAGCTAACTGGCAAGCTTACAGTATAAATCCGCGTTTACCGATTCGCGACAACGTGACTACAATTATAAACAATTTTGTCGCGTGCCGCGCTCAGCGTCGCCGCCTGTCGCGTATTAGTAAACGCACCTTGAGGATACACCACAATGTCAATTTTTAAATACAAGTTTACGCGACCTAAGTTGACTTTGAAAATGCGAAAACAACATCTTTTAATCGAACTTTATTCGAGGTACGGTGCACTCACTACTTTATAAAAAATTTAACAGACGTACTTGATAGCAGATAGTTTCGACTTTTCAAAGTCTCATCAGTGCAGATGCTGACTGACACATCCAGCGCTTTAGAAAGGGCGCAAAAAAGCGCTTAAACGCGCTGAAAGTGTCATTCAGCAAACTGTACTGGTGACATTTAAAAAACAGCAGCATCTACAATGTTTAAGAGGATATGTCATTTGAGTTTCATAATAAAAACTAAGGCGCTCAAAGTTTTGTAGATAAAGCTTATTGGAACTGATATGTCGACTTTGGCTGCTATGCGACTGTCAACGCTATCCAGTTGAAATTGAAGAGTCAAGTTATGATTCATGAGTCTTGCGGGCCTGCTTTTACGAAAACTTTCAAAGCTCAACAACTCGTTATGAGCTTTGACCAAACCTGCCCAAAAATGGCTGACCTATACCGCTTAAAGTTACCGGTATCGCTTTTTAAGTTTTTTTGCCTATGTTTGTCGGACCGAACCAGTAGGCATTGCTATCGGCGCGAAAGATCATAGGTCAGATTGCTGAGCCAGAAAAACCTCACACAATGACGCCAACGGACCACCACCGCTGCGACTTTTCTTTGACGCTGTGTTGCTCTGGCTTAAACGCTAAGCGGTGGAGATGAGCCCCGCCACTCGTTACACGTTTTGGCGCAATAGCGCGAGTATAATGAAGATTTGATTTGTTTTTGAGCTTGCAAGCCATTTATGTAACCAATTCGATGCCGCTAAAAACATGTAAGTTAGTAGATTTTCCTCATGACTGGTGCTGCAATAAGATTGGATCTGACCTCTTCTTGGAACGAGGTTGAAGCTTGAGAATGGACATAATAAAAACACCTTTAACCTTTAGCTCATGTCAAGTGGCCGAGTGGTATGGAGCGTCTGTCTCTTGAGCTGTAGACTCGGGTTTGATTCCGAGTCGGGTCAAACCAATGACTTTAAAATTGGTATTTACAGCTTCCCTGCTTGACGTTCAGCATTAAAGGGACAGTATGGAGAACAAGCCGGCGAGTTTACTTGTTGTGCCGTTGGGAAAGGCACTTGGCGGGATTCCCCCATCTTGGTGTGATAGACAGATGGCCGGCAACTCCTAAGCGAGCTCGTATAGCGCATTGATCGCTTTCTCGTGATAGGAGGATAAATATGCAACTAAAATTAAAAAAAAATGTCATCAATAAAATAGGCAGCGTATGAAAAAAAGCTGCTTTCTTGAACATTCAGTGTTTGTAATGCTCTACAGCGCCCTCATGCAAACAAGAACTGGGATTTACGCTGAGTTAAGGTACATACATTGAAATGCATGAAAGGTTAACTAAATAAACTAAAACGACAATGACAAACACACAAGCGCAAAAACTGCAATGAAATCTAAAAATTTAAAAGAGTGTTAAGTCTATCTAAGCTTATTCAATTGTGCTATTGCATTTATGCGTTTGTTTCACTTTCGTGTTTATTGTATTTTGGATACATATTTTATATATTGTGTTCAGTTGCATATTTATGATCCCATCATGAGAAAGCGATGAAAGTGCTATAACGAGCTCGCTTAGGAGTTACCGGCCATCTGTCTACCACACCTAGACGGGGAAATCTCGCTAAAAGCTTTTCCCAATGGCACAAGTAAACTTGCAGGCTTCTTCTCCACACTGTCCCTTTAATGCTGAGCGTAAAGCAGGAAAGCTGTGAGTATCAATTTTAAAGTCATTGATTTGAGCCGACTCGGAATCAAACCAGATTCTACAGCTCCAGAGGCAGACAATTTATCCAGTCGGCCATCTGAGCTCTTAAATTGTGTTCCTGCTGGTGTTTGAGATGCTAATACTGACATCACCAGTGGCGTAAAGAGTCTGGCATATTTCAGTCACTTGGCACCATTAATTTGGTTCTTTTTTAGGAAAAGACAGAGTCAAACAGAAGGGGCAAGGGCACAATGCCCGCCCCCCTAAATACGCTCCTGGTGACGAACAAGGCATAACAAGCACATTAACAGCTTTAACTGCTTGGATGGCCGAGTGGTTTAAGGTTTAACAGCTCAGATGGCAATTATTCTCTTTATTTTACGATTACCTCACGCCTACCGCTTAATTAGCCTGCATTTCTATAGCCTTTTAAAGTTAATTTACAATAATAATTTCTGCATTTTATTGTTATTTTCAACCAACCTCACCCCCTCTGATACCCAATTGTAACACAGTTTCCAGAATAACTTTGACGTATAAGTTACTTTTATTTTTGCTAGTTTTTTATTTTTTTGTAAGGTTGTTTGGGGGGCCATTGCCCTTTACCCCCTCCTATATACGCTAGTGGACATCATCATAGCTTTTTTTATTTAGCTGCATATTTATCCTCCTATCATGAGAAAGCGATCAATGCGCTGTGGTGCTTGAGCAACTAGTCTCGCCTTGAATCCCTCTCGTTTAGCCAAACATCTATTTCTGCACTCCAATTCTCCAATATTCAACTCCGCGACACTCCGTCTCGTCATCCCCATGGAGACATCATTCTAGTCTGCGACTATATTTCAGCTTGCGTGGAAGAAATGACGTCACGTCGACTGGATTAAACCGGTTTGGACTGGTTGGAACAATGCTCTTGCAACTAAATACTTAAACGTGTCCAGACAAAGAAAGATGCAGCAGACAGCAAGAACATGGACGTTTGGCCGATATGAACTGAACTGCTTAGACTGAAAGTTATGATAAATTGATCGAGGTTTTTCCTTAATGTTTCGTTAGCCTAGTTGTATATGAGGGAAAGGCGAGATTAGCTCTGAGACCGACTCGTTTAACGTGCGTGTATTAAACTAGCCTAGTTAGTGCAGTGTTATTTATGGGGGATGTGTTGGACTTAAAAAACCGTTGCTTTATGGATAGCTTAGCAGTTGCGAAGTTTAGCCTAGTGCGCCGATACTTTTGATTTTAACTTTGGGGGATTATTTCGTGAGAATTACTTTTTTGGGGTTATAAGTTATTTTTTAACGACGTCAGGATAATCGGGGTTCAGTTTTTGTTTGCAACTGTTTTTGTATTAACTACAATTTTATTTGAATAAGGTATCTTGCCTACTTGACTTGAACGAGGATTAATCTGATTAAAATGATGTTCTTAAATGAAATCTTGCCTGTTCTATTGGACTAAGTTGGAAGGCTATAAATCCATCCGCGTGGTGTTGGTTGGATGGTGGACACGCTGAGCCCAAGAGAACGTTTGTGTACGCTTGCCGCTGGGCTCTCTTCCCAAGGAACAGTCACAGTTGACGTCATAGTGGAAGCGGCCGCTACAGCGCTATACGAGCTCACCTGGAGCTGCCAGCCATCCTGTCTACCACAGCAAGATAGGGGAATCCCGCCAAGTGCCCTTCCAACGGCGCAACAAGCACACTTGCCGGTTTGTTCTCCACACAGTCCCTTTGCTGAGCGTCAAGCAGAGAAGCTTTGTCGTCATTTGACAAAACCCATTATCTCCACTTTTACACTTTTCGAGAAAATCACGTTTTAGTTTTCAGGTTTTTTTAAGAATGTTCCTGATTGCAGATTTTTTTTTATTTTTGGTTTGATAAAAGTGCTTGATCATAAAAGTTTAATGTCAATAATTTTAATCAACGAATGTATAAACAGCGTCTGAGATTTGCGTTCGATTTTTATCCAAATTTGCATTAAACTCAATTAGCTATTACGTCACTATTACCTTTGTTTCATATTGTGACGCACAATCAGTGCTGCCACTCGTAGGGATTTCTCCCTACAGCAGGGATTTTTTGACATTTGTAGGGAGAAGGGAATCCCTACCTGCCTACAGGATTTTTGCTAGTCGGTAGGGATTTTCAGTAAAATATGTCACAAATATTAAATTTTGATAGCAGTGTGTGGTTAGTAAGTTAAACACACTCCGACAAATTTTGTGGTTTTCAAGGTTGGCAGTACGGTACGTTACGTTCAAAATTTACGTACCCGTACTTCAAAATTTTAACCGTACCGTACTAACGTAACGTACTTCGAATACATTTAACAAGCGTACCGTACCACGTACCGTACCAATGAATGGTACGCTTAAAACGTACCGTACCTAAAATTACGTACCGTACCGTACCTTAAAACGTACCGTACCTAAAAATTACGTACCGTACCTACCTACCGCCATTCTTGGATGCACGCCAAATTAGCTAAGTGCTATTGCAATGCCTATAAATAGGTTAAAGTTTGCAATATGCGACCTGATCGGAAATTGAACCCTATACAAGTTTTCCAGCTACAATACGAACGTGGTGTCCTCGAAACTACCAAGTCGCCAGCGATGTTCTACCGTATGAATAGAATAGAACATATCGCATCCTACCTTGACTAGCGCGGTTATCATCAGTCGGGAAAAGCAATGTCCCAGTCAAGAACGGATCTAGGGGGGGGGATGCATTCCCCCACCTGCCAACAATGCTTTGGATAAATAAAATTTTTCCATAATTTCGAACCTCTTCATTACAATAAGCCTTAGTCTTAGTCGCCTTAAGCACGCATAATCAAAACTGTGCGTAGAATACAAAATGCATTGTATTTGGTGAAGCACTCAAAAGTAGGGACCAAAAATATGAACAACCTTTGTCTGAAGATTGTACAAAAAGCGCTAAAATGGCCATTGCAGTATGCAAATTTTTGAAAATTTTCCGGGGGAGCATGTCCCCGGTCCCCCCTAGAGTTGTTTTTGTTACTTAAGTTGCTTAAAATTAACTCTGCGGGAAAAAAAACTACGCTTGAAAAAGTGACGAAATTTGGTGCCCTTCCCTGAAATAGATTTTGAATACGCCCCTGATACAAAACATTTTCAGAAGGCTTATGTACGGCCGTTTTCGAATCTAAACGTCTTAGTATTTAGTTAACATTCAACTTAATATAAAATCACACCCCCCTCTAAAAAAATTTTTGGACCCGCCCCTGATCCCAGTCACACTGATCGATACAATTCGTGTGGGCGATCGGAACCGCAGCTAGCTCCTACGTTTTGTAAAAGCTGAGTAAACATTGGCCGAATTTTTCTTTTTTTTAATTGCTTTCCAAATACTGTAGGTTACGACAGAAAATAATGCTGCTCGGTGACAGTAGAACGTTATGAACAAGTCCAAACTTGTCCACTGAAATGCGCATTGCGTAAAATTTCTCTTATAAGCGTATTGGTAGTCTACACTCAGCACCCTACCGAGCCCTGTTTCAAGGAAGCCAGGACTACTAAAGGGACGCCAAAAGACCAAAAGAGACTTTTCCAATGACTTACCGGTAGCATCTTTTGTTGTACTCATGAATCCTCTCTCAATGGAAATTCACGGTGGATGCATACCATGTATAATCGCGACCTGTTATTGTGAATTTGTAATGCCGCATATTAATATTCTAAATGAAAAATACTCTGTTTGTGCTAGGCCCCAGAGGAGTTCTCTGTCCACTGACTGCTGGCCATAACTATTTGTATATAACATAAAAGTTTTGCAAGAGCATTAACCTTTTTTTGTCACAACCTTTTTTTTATAATTACCAATTAATTTTCAGGGACAATCTAATTGTAACATTTAAAAATTGTATAATTGCATGCTTACGTGTTTTAATTCCTGCTTTGTGTTTCAATAACCTCGTCGGTTATTTTTATTTTTTTTTTTTACAAGTCCGTAGTTTCAAGATTACCGCCAGGACCAGTGTTGCCAACTTATTATGACAAAAATCCGCTAAATGAGACTTCAAAATCCGCTAAACGTATGGTTGAAATCCGCTAACATTTAAATTCACTAAAAGTGCTGAATTTATTCTGTTGGTCACCAAATATTTTAAAACACTCACGACGAAGAGCATACCAGCAAGAATTTTTTTACTCTTGCTGTACAGATAGAAAAAAAAATTGCAAGAACTTTTAAACGTGAAAAGCATAAACTAATAGGCAATATTGAATCATGATTGAACCAACATACTTGTAGAAACCACTGTAACCATAAACACAACAATTCTCAAGAGTGCATCAACTCTGAAGTCGGTAAACGCCGTTACAATTCTCACAGATTTAAAAAAGCCTACCAACATTTTCGCAGAAATCCGCTAAAAAATCCGCTGTACGCCAAATGTAAAAATTTTCCGCTAAACAGAAGCAAAATTCGCCAAATCTAGCGGATTTTCCGCCAAGTTGGCAACACTGGCCAGGACTGATGGTGTACTACACCTTATCAATTCTGTATCGCTGTGAATATAATTCATCATTCAGTGTTTTTGTCCCATCGGTTTTTGATCTTCTGTACTTCAGGTGGCAGCGACCTAAATGAGCTTTGCTCCCTTCGCCTTCTCCTATGTGCATATTTCCGAAGCTACAGAGTGTAATGTTACCGTTTACTTATGTTTGTTTTTGGAAATGTTGTACGTCAATAAAATCTTTGTTCTTCTTGTTCACAAAAATTTTCAATACCAAATTACGTACCGTACCACATGGTACGGTACGTAAGGTACGTTTAGTACGCATATTTATAACACGTACCAACGTACCGTACCCGTACCTTAGCAATAATTACGTACCGTACTAGCGTACCGTACTTTTTGCCGAAAAATGGAGCGTACCGTACCGTACTTGCGTACCGTACCGTACTGCCATCCCTGGTGGTTTTACTTCTTTAAGCGCTCATAGAACACCTCTAACTTTTTTCAATGATCCCCAATCCTAACCATTTTTACTCATTGTTCCGTGACAAACAGAAGTTAGTGCTTGCGTGCTGGACTTGAGACTTCCAATTTTATTATTAAAATGAAACTGTTCACACTAGTTAAAGCTCATCTTCATGAACTGACTAGTGATTGTTAACAGAATGAGCTTCGTGAATACCAAAATGTACAGTTAAAGTTTGCAGTCTCATCTTTGTGTTTGTCGTTTTTAAGCCGATAAGATGTGTAATTGCCGGATTTATAATTAGTTAGTTAGTTAGTTATAATTTTGAAGATGTACCAGGACAGTAGTGGTAGCTAGCTTACCAGGGTACTGGTAAGGTGTAAGGAGCAATATTAATTTTTACGATTCAAGATTTTAACTAGTGCGAGCTCGCCCAAATCTGAATTTCGATAAAAATATGCCCAAACATTTAACGTACCGGTATGTACCTATTCACTGTTCATAGACTAGTCTGGAATAAGTTTGTCTAAAATATGAGTTATTATGTTAAAACACTTTCATTAGACCCACAAAACTTTAACAGGTGTGGGTAATTCCCAACTATATTGCTCTTAAATCTTAGTTTTTTGGTTGGCAGCGTGGCGCTGTAGTTTGGAGCGTCGTTTTTACGACAACCCTGATTGCAAGGTTAATGGTTCAACTCCCAACCTAGTTTCCAGGTCTCGTTGTTGCGTCCTTGGATAATCTCTGCTTGGGGGAATATGGCAAGCAGCAAATCAAAGAAGTCAGAAAAAAATTTAACTGGAAAACTTGGATACAATTACCGTAAAACGGGGTGAATAGGAACACGGGGGTGAATAGGAACAAATTTTCAAACTGGAATATTTTACATATTTTCATAATTTTGTTTTTGTGTTTTTGCCGACTTTTGTTGTATTTCGAATTGGCATTACTATGGGGAGTATATTTGTGGAAGTGTTTACTCCAAACTCTTGTAAATTTTTTATTCACCTTTGATTTTTTCGAGAGGCCATTTTTAGTGTATTTTGAAGTAATTGAAAACTTTCATTCCTTTATGACGCTGATTCGAGTTTGAGAATTGAGTCACTGCTCTAGACCTCCACCATAGTAAGTAGTTTCCGAGTAACGATAATATCAGTGATAATCTTATCGATTTTTCCAGCTATAAAATATTTTTTCTTTTCACAATTTTTTTTTGACATTTCGGGGTGAATAGGAACGGGCCAAAAAGCATGACTAGAATCTACAAACCTGACCCCCGAAGAAACACCTACAAGAAATATACTGCGGAAGCAATTAATGAAGCATTGGCGGACCAACAACAAGAAATGTACTTTCGCTGTACTCAAAAAATCAGGGGATCCCTATTGCAGTGCTTTGTCGAAGGGCGAAACAACCCAATATGAAAAGTCAAGGACCAACTGCCTTTGAATCAAGAGATTGAGAAATACACGGCAAAAGGAGTAGCTGCGTGTGATTACGTAGCTTTTGCATTTGAAAAGGAAATTTTTCCCAGCCAAATTGTATCTGTGCAGAAAGATGGATGCTTGAAAAGTGGCTCTCATGGGATGTCTAAACACAAAGACATCCTTCTCTATCCGTTCGAGGATGTTCCCCAAATAAAATCGAGTTCAGGCACTGAAGATGCGCCCTTTTTCCGGGGTTGTGGAGCTGCAATTTCACGTTTACATTTCAACTTTGATTTTGTTCTCAAGAATGATAATAAAACTTCGTTTGATTACAGTTTTGTGGTTATTTACTGCTCTACTACGCCCATTTGCGGTTAATTTTTGTATTAGTTTAACGCCACAAAACATAATTATGCTTCTATCTGCAACATTAGCGGGGTTTACTGGGAACAAGCATTCAAAAACAATATGTGTTCCTATTCACCCCAAAGTGCGGGGTGAATAGGAACATCAATCATTTGGTTCTAACTTTCAAACATGATTGAATTACAGCAATTCTTTTATTTGCACTTTTAGCCATTGTTCATGCGCACATTTTGACACCTTGTTTGCCAAAATCGCCCAAGTACTATTGAAGTTGTGATCAAATAACCCTCCAAATCGTTCCTATTCACCCCGTTTTACGGTATTTTGGCACCAATGTTAAATATTTTGGCACCAATACCAAGGAGAACATACAAATTAGAGGTTACAAAAAAGCGTACTGAAGTTGTTATATACAGGTATCTCACTAGTGCTGCAGTTATTGTCTATTAGATATAAATATTGGTAGGGATAAGTAGGTATTTTTTAAACCTCTCTGTAGGGGAGAACCAAAATTTTAGTGGCAGCACTGCGCACAATTTTTTCACTGGTGAGATGAAAATTTTTAAGAAATGCATTGAACTTTGCTTATGACGCAATAACAAATTAACAATTACGAGTGGAAATTAACAGGTTCTGCCATCTACTTATTAAAATTTTTGATAACTTTTTGTGCAGAAATGGAGTTAATGGGTTTCGCCACCATAGATAACTCAAAATCGCTTAGGAGTACATACTCGAAATTTGCACACAAGAAGGACATTGGTGTGACGATTGAAAAAATGCAAAAAAAAAGAAATTTCAAAATTTTGGAGTTAATGGGTTTTGCCAAATGACGGCAGAGCTGTGAATACCAATTTTACAGTCATTGGTCTGACCCGACTTGGAATCAAACCCAAGTCTACAGCTGCCGAGGCGGACGCTCTTACCATTCGGCCATCTGAACTGTTTCTATTTTTCCGGCGGAACTTGGACCGGAAACTGGGACTATAAAAAACGTTTTTAATCGAAAAAGTTATGCGAGCCAAATATTGATGATCAGTATGGCGTAGTGCCGTAGTGGTTAAGGATATCGCTACCGGTGCGGTAAGTGTTTGGATCGATGCCCGACCCGGTAAAACCCGGCATAGTGTAGCCACCGCTGGACGTTTCTTCGGAGCTGTGTTGCCCAAGCTCTGAGCCGCGCAGATGAGCCTCGTCACTCGTTACACACTTTGGCCTAACACATCAAGTACAGTGAATATTTGATTTATTGTAGACTAGCAGTAGCGGAGGTAGGTGGAGCTCCTGTTCGCGCGTTCCAAGCCTTCTTTGGCACGCGCTGTAATCCGTTGTCTTCGGGTTCTAGAAAAATCCTGTTTTTTTACGCTGGCTTCACTTAACGCGACCCTGAAAATCTTTCAATTTCCGCTGGTAATTATTTGCACACTGGTCGAAACTTGTAAAAGCTGCAGGCTACAGTGACGTCATGGTGTATCGAGGGAGTGACGTCAAAAAAGCGTGACCAAAACTAAAGAGCACGTAAAAATGCAGCGGAAAAGCGCTAAGAGATTGAAACTTGTTTCTGACCTATGGTCTATGCCTACAGAATAAGCTTGTTTGATTCAACCAGAAATTAAATATTTGAGTCAAGCACAGAACAATACGCCGGTATTAAAGTGCTTAATTTGCTGCAAGAGCTTTTGTTAGTGAAATGATGCATCTATTTACAAGTAATATTTGTTGAAAACAAAATTATTTACCAGTAGAATAGCAGGTTATCTCGAAGGAACTTAGAAAGAAAAGGTCACCAAACAACAGTCACCCTGATGCTGTCGTAACCTTCTCAGAGTAGCTGAAACAGACTTTACCGCATGCTTTGGATTCTTTTATCAATATAATTTAATTGCATGCCATGATAACCAAGTCAGGCAGTAGGCTAAGTGAAGTGGCATTCCAAGGCATCAATATAGGACGTCTTTCGTTAGACTGGGCCACCATGGCTAGGGTTACCCTATTTTCATCACCCAAAAGGAGGACACTTTTTTAATGAAATTTATCACAGCTAGTTTTGTTCTGCATCGCCTACATACGGCAAAAAACAAACGAAAGCAACAATTATTTTAGCTACAGATCAAAGTGTTATTTCATTTAATTTTTGGACTTGGCCCACGAGTATTGGGCCCTTTCCTTGACTTTCTTAAGTAGTGTAGAATTAGCTCTAGCAATGTCATAAAACTGGCACATGGAGTTGGCCGAGTGGTTGGTGCATTGGGCTCCGAAGCTGGCTTCGTGGGTTCGATGCTCAGCTAGGTCATCTCCATGATGCATGTATTTCACTACCACAAAAATCCTAAGCTGCAATTAAGTGGCTTGAAATAACAAAAAAAAAAATGTCATAAAACTGGTTGCACGTAACATTATTGAAATTGTACACCAACTTCAAGATGCTTGCAACTGAATCAAAAAGAAATCGCTCTCTTTCTTTTGACCATTGGGGCTTCATCAAGGAAAAAATACGTTCAACATTCGCGTTATGAGCTATAATGCTGAAGTAAAACTGCAATTTTTAACAGCTCGCTAAACAATGCAATAGTACTGCTCGTGTTAAAATAGGCTGCCCATCTTTCATGAGCCATTATTTTGCGATATGGCAGTGCATTTGTTCCAAGCTGGTTTTCAATGAATTTGCATAGGTTGTGGTATTGGTCAAACAATTTAGCTTCATCAATAGAAAGATTTTTCTGCTGCAAATATTCCAGACATGGTTCAACATTTTCCCACTTGGTTGTTGGCAACAGTAGCATCCAATCAAAGCATTCAAATTCTTGAAATAAACTAGTCCATTTATCCAAGTATTCCACGCAAGATTCGTACAACACAGAAACATCCCGGATCAACAAGTCACAAGCATGATCTTGGCCTTCTTCTCTGAGTTCATTCAGCTTCGATTTAATTTGCGTCAATATGAACATTGCTTTTTTCTCTCTTTAATTGTTGACTTTACAGCATCGAAGCACGATCTAACTTCACCAATCGATGCTTTTGACCGTTACAATATTTTCAACTTGTTCATTGAAAACAGCGATGAATGATTGCAAGTGTTCCAAATATAGTTCGCTCAAAGAAGCTTCATAAAATCGTTTCAAAACAATCGGTGCCTTGTCAATAGACGTGAAATACGACTGTAAGGCAGGGTACATTTCAAGCATTCTTGACAAGCTAGGATAACGCGAAAGCCAACTTGTTACACTGTGGGAAAGTAGTTTCCGGTACTCTGTATCCACAAAGTTACAGTAATCTTTCAACTCCTCGGAGCGAACAGTGTAAATGCAAAAATACTGGTAGGTTTTGTAGATAATGCTTTCCACATCAATAGCCATCTGATTCGTACCATGATGCAAACAGTTATTTAAAATATGCGCCGGGCAACCAACGCCAATCAGTGTCGGTAAGTCGTTTTTCAATCTAGAAAAGACGTTGTTACCCTTTGGACGTGTCAAGCCACCAAAGTTAGTGTTACAATTGTCACCGGTGAAAGAAAAAGTGAAAAAGTGAAAGCTCCGGATGGCAGATGCTTTCCCGTAGCCCGGAGCGTTACTCTGTCTACGCTATTTAATCTGGCTGACAGAAACCGAATCTGCCTTAACGGCGAGACACCTAACGATGTTCAAGCTGGGCAGCGGCAAACGTCCTTTTCAGGACGGGGCGATGCGCATCTTCGGCGCACCGTTAACAAGTTCCAAAGGCCCAGCATTCTCCAACTGAACATCGAAGGCCTCACTGCAAGCAAGATGAGCGTGTTGCATCATCTTGCGTTACAGTGTGAGGCACTCGTCATCCTCTTACAGGAAACCCATTGCACCTCGGTAGAAAGGTTAGATCTTCCGAGCTACCATCTAGCTGGGTTTTCCTTGAGCAGGAAGCATGGTCTTGCTACGTTTGTCCATGAGCGTCTGAAGTGGATCCTAATCGACCAGTCCCCACCAACATCGGAGATCGAGTGGGTGTGCGTGGATGTTGATAACTATAAAATAGTCAACGTCTACAAACCCCCTCCAACACGGATGCAAGCATCTGATCTTCCAGCATTCCCCCATCCCTGCCTCTATGCTGGCGACTTCAACTGCCACCATGTTGACTGGGGCTATAATAATAACAATCCAGATGGTGAATGCCTGGCTGGCTGGGCCAGTGCCAACAACTTCACCCTGCTATATAGCCCCAAGGAGGCCGCCAGTTTCCACTCTGGCCGCTGGAAAACAGACACCAACCCAGATCTTGCATTTGCCAGTGTCGATTTGGACAGTCGCTTACCTGACAGACGTATCTTAGGAAAGTTCCCAAGGTCACAGCACCGACCCTCGCTTATAAGTCCACCCAAACTTGCTCATCCAAAACCGAGCAAGCCTGTAAAGCGATGGAACTTCCGCAAGGCCAACTGGGACCACTATTCTAACCTAACCAACAAACTGGCCAAGAGTATACCGCCACCTGAATCTCAAAACATTGATCAGGTTTACCAGTGCTTTTGCAAGGTAATAAGCACTGCGGCGAAGAAATGCATCCCTCGTGGTCGACGATCAAACCACATACCTTGCTGGGATGCGGAGTGTGAAGACCTCTATCAGCATTTCCTGCAGTCACCTGGGGGCCCTGATTCGGATAGGGCTGCCACAGCCCTACTCACAAGGCTCGACGGGAAGCGGAGAAATCGCTGGTCAGAGACGGTCCGCAACATTGACTTTTCGCACTCCAGCCGGCTGGCATGGAATACTATAAACAACTTGACTGGTAGGTCACGACAATCCCCTCGTCAATGTCCCGTTTCAGCTGATGCTATTGCTTCTCAGCTGGTTAAAAACGGGAAATACGAAGATGTGAATCGGCGCTCATCTCGGCTCGTTTCACAGGAAGTGTCTGACCTTTGGAGGGCTGATCCATTACATCCTGCGAATGTCTCTGGGAGTTTTTCCCATCGGGAGTTCGCTGCTGCCCTCCAACATTTAAAACCAGGCAAAGCTCCTGGACCTGATTCCATTTGTCCGGAGCTGATAATCCATGCTGGAGCCAGCTTAAAATCTTGGCTACGTGGCTTCCTATCTTCCTGCCTGCACCACCTCAAAATTCCTAAGATCTGGAGAAGAGCGCTAGTAGTAGCGGTCCCAAAGCCTTCGAAACCTGTAGAGGACCCAAAGAGCTATCGTCCGATCTCCTTGCTCTGTGTTCCCTACAAGATTCTCGAGCGACTTATCTACGCCCGCGTCGAACCTCTTATTGACCCTCTGCTCCCACGGGAACAGGCGGGTTTTCGACGCGGAAGATCCACCGTGGATCAAGTCACTTTGCTCACGCAAAGCATTGAGAATGCATTCGAAGCGAAAAAGAAGGCCGGTGCCGTCTTTATCGACCTGACAGCTGCCTATGACACTGTCTGGCACCGTGGCCTCACCTGCAAGCTGTTGCGGCTTCTGCCGGACAAGCACATGGTTCGTATGATTATGGAGCTGATCCGCAACAGAAGCTTCACCCTTACAACTGGCGACAGCAAGCCTAGCAGGTTACGACGCCTGAGAAATGGCGTCCCCCAGGGATCGGTCCTGGCCCCCCTCCTTTTCAACATCTATACATATGATGTCCCCTCCATAACCTCCAAGAAGTTCGCCTATGCCGACGACCTGGCGATACTTCATACATCTGGAGAATGGAAGGAGTTGGAAAGGACTCTAAGCCAGGACATGACTACACTCTCGGAATATCTCCAGACCTGGCGATTGAAGCTTAGCCACACTAAAACCCGAGCACAAGAATACTTTTTCAAAATTTCTGAATCAGGAAATACTTATCTTATCAAAGGTGATGTACGATCATTAGATTTGTAACTCTGGTGATGTTTTACAGTATGAAATGCCATGGTGGCTTCAGCTGCGGCAACATCATCTTCAGTTTGTGTACCAAGCTTACAAAAATAATCAGTCACTTTTGGTGATGAAGTTTCTCCCCTGATAGCTTTTTTATACTTTGTACTCTCTACATGCATATCTAAGCTTAGTTTACCTTTATTCCGTCCTTTTCTGAAACATGGATACTTTTGTCGTAGCTCATTTGTAAATTGCGACTTCCTCTGCGGCATTATTTTTTAATGTTTAGCGTGCTAATGTCTCACTATTACAGTAAAGTGGCTGCGACAATTGCATCACAAATCATTATCAAATGAGATATTTATTACGTCATAAACACCCCCGACTGTCCTAGAGTAACCTGAAGACGTAAACTATAGCGTGTGCGCGGTATATAGGCCTACTTTAAGTGATCGAACCGATGATATATTTATACACTAAAAGACTGCGTGATTGGACATGTTTTAACTGTTCAAAATGTCGAAAAGGAGGGCATTTGGGCATTTTATAACGTCCTTGGAGGACAAAATATTTTTCATTAAAAAGGAGGACATGTCCTTCAAAAAGAGAATGGATGGTAACCCTAACCATGGCGGATACTGCGTGGCCCCTCTAGAAGATATCCTCTTTCTTGCGAAGGAGCCATGGATGCTATGTAACGAGCTAGACGAGAAGGCGCCGGCCGTAAGTCTACCGCTCAGAAATGGGAAACTGTTAAGTGTTTTTCCGACGGCACAGCAAGTAAACTTGCCGGCTTTTTCTCCACACTGTCCCTTTCGTGTTGAACGTCAAGCAAGGAAGCTGTGAATATAGTGATACGGGAGCGTGTTTAAGGGGAAGGGGAGACATTGTGCCATGCTTCCTCCCCTCCCCCTTTCTTGCCTTGGCCTTTGAGTAAAAATAAACAAGTGTTACTATTTGATTGACAAATGGCAGAGTCTTTTGATGAATTTGCACTTTATACCCTCGCTCTTCTAAACTTTTTTGCTACGGTTGATAAAATAAATAAGTGTCCCAGTAGTCAGTAGAAAAATTTACATCACATCTTCCTAGCGAGATTCTTTAAGACTCTGCCCTTCGCTTCCCCAACAAACATTGAATCTCCCCCAAACGCATCTATGCAGCAGCATCTCACCTAGACCAAGACTCGTAAACACCAGCGAAATTCTTGCACTCTGCTGAAAAAAAAGAAAAAACATCAAGTCTTTATGATACTCGTGCTATTACGCCGAAGCATGCAACGAGCGGCGGGGTTCATTTCTGTGACTTAGGGCCTATATAACACAGCACCGAAGAACTGTTGTAGCGGTAGCGAGCCGTGTCTGCGATTTGACCGATCCGGAAATCGAACTCCAACCTTCCGCGTCAACAGCATCATCCCCACTTCGTCACCAGTCGGTTTGCAAGGAAATAAATGTTGATGAATTCATTTACATTGCAGTTGATAATGCAAGGTTCTCTCACTATTTCGCTTGTTATAACTTCATTTGGCCTTATATTCCACCTTGCAGGTCTATTCACTCCTTACTGGAAAATCAATGACCCTGCGGATGCAATAAAGGAATTTGTCTTTCGGGTAAGTTTGCTTCAGCAAGACTGCATTTGTTGAAGGTTTCCACGAAAACTTGCAGCCTTTTATACTATACCTTATCCTTCAATAAAGAACTGCAAAGTTTGAATACACCAAGGCAATACATTGTGAACAACAACCACATATCTGCCATACTTTATGCAGTTTACACTCCATGAACCAGATGGCTACTGTTTCGACCTTGTTAGATCTCATAGTGGGAACTTGAGAGATCTAAAATCAAGATCTCAAAAGTTTGTGGTACGTAGCACCAAAAAAAGTCTTCACCTCTTCCAGAGTGTTCTAATCAGAGAGTGATGAGTTTGTGACTTCCACAGGTGCTTTTATCCTCTATCCAAAGTTAACGTAGTAGCTTTAAAACTCATTCAGTTATGGATTAAGTTTTTGTTGTTTAGCATGAAGGAATTTGGAAAAAGTGCACTCAATATGCTGGCAACAAATACGATTGTGACAGTTTCGAACAATCAATCCTTGGGCTTCCGTTCAGTTTAATAATAGGTGAAAAATTAACAAACAAATTTTTATTTTGCATTGAAAGTGTCAATTTGTTATTTGTGCGATTTTAGGTTTTTTATGTTGCTCAACACTCTTATTCTTATCAATTATTTCAACTTTTTGGGGTTGCGAATCTCTAACAAACTTTCAAGCAAATTCTACACTTTTTTCATAAAAAGCCTGTTTTAATTATTGTCAATACTAAATAGTCGTACAAGTACGAACTTCACAATACAATAAATATGGGACGAAAATAGTTTAAGAAGGTAAAAGAGAGCCACAGTAAGTTTCGACACCGTGGATTCAGCTGTCATCATCAGCAGAGCAAACAAAGCAGCTTACGCTGTTGATGATGTCAGCTGAATCTGTGTGGTCGAATCGTCCAATTTTAAAAATAGCTGTGGGTTTAATTTTTCTCCTTAAGTAGGCCACTTATCGTTTGAACCACATTCGTGTACGACTTAAATAAGGTTGATGGAGCCCATGTAAAGAACTCCTGCTTTACCCAATTTGATCACCAAGTGGAGAGGGTCTTCCATTGAAACAATGAATTTAGAGTTTCATTCCTTGTTGGGTCTAGGCACAGACTCAAAAATTGCTATTCACAGCTTCCCTGCTCGACGCTTAGCATTAAAAAGGCATTGCAGAGAACCAGCCGGCGAGTTCACTTTTTGTGCCGATGGGAAAGAACTTGAGAGTATTAGGCTGTTCAAAGTCGAATTTAGACGATTAGATGCCCTGGGTTATTTTGATTTCACGATTGTAGATAGTGATCAATGATCGGTGATTACACTCATCTTTAAATAAGTAAAGCCTTCTTGGTCGTTCTCCAAGAAGAAGCTCTTTTGTTCGAGATGAAGCCCTGGGCTTGAGCCTGTTGGTAATTCCGGCTTGAAGCTACTGTTCAGGTCCACTGCAGGTCTTTTATTAAATTGCATTTTTATCTATCACAGAAATCGGAGATACTCTAACAAGATCGCTCTGACATTTGAGGAATTTTTTTGATGAAATATAAGCGAAAACGGCTGGCGGAGCATTAATAAAAACTAAAAGCCTGGTGCAAGTACATTACTCTACATACAAAAAAATCTTTATTATACTCTTGACGTAACGCCGAAGCGGCATCGAGTGGCAGGGCCATCTCCGCGGCTTTGCGCCGGGGCAACACAGCTCCGAAGAAACGTTGTGGCATTGGCAAGTTATCGGGGATACTGAGTCCGATTTGACCGACCCGGGAATCGAACCCCAGACCTCCTGCCCCGATAACGATGTGCTTATCAACTCAGGCAACCGGCAGATTACATTCGAAATCTTGAAAAGCTTGTTGCAATCATAAAATATCGTCTAAAATAATTTTGATAACTTTCAGAAAGACTCTTTGGAGTAACAGCAGCGATTATTGGCGCGGTCGGAATCATTATAACCATCGTCGCTTCGCGCGACTTCGCAGCGAAATTGAAAAAGGTAAGTGAAGTACACAAAATGGAAGACTTTCTTTGAAATGTAATAATAAGTATTTTTGTATTTAGTTTTATATTCATGTTCCTATCACAAGAAAGTGATCATAGCGGTATAACGAGCTCGCTTAGAAGTTGCTAACCATCTGTCTACCGCACCAAAATGGGGAAATCCCGCTAAGTGCCTCCCTCAACGGCGCAACTTGTAAACTTGCCTGCTTGTTCTCCACATTGTCTTCGTAATGCTGAGCGTGAAGCTGTGAATGCGAATACAAATTTGAAAGTCATTGGTTTGACCCGACTAGGAATCACACCCAGAGTCTACATCCCTGAGTCAGATGCTCTTACCACTCGGCCATCTAAGCTGTGCCGGGTAAATATTTAGAAAGCCTGCAACGTTACTTCAGCGCCAATGTTTTCTGTTTCATTT
Source organism: Trididemnum miniatum (assembly GCA_964006365.1). NCBI lineage: Eukaryota > Metazoa > Chordata > Ascidiacea > Aplousobranchia > Didemnidae > Trididemnum > Trididemnum miniatum. The sequence goes on from OZ023233.1 coordinate 1,434,033, forward strand.
ATTTTTTTAAGCTAGTTGCAGTGCAAGATTGTAGCTCAGGTTTTTATATCGGTAAAGCACACGCATTATGGAAGATGACCTAGTTGAGTATCAAACTCGTGCACCCAGGGCCGAAACTAGGTAATGCGGGGCGCCCCCCGAAATCATCTTTCGGGGCCCCCTAAAATTTTTTTCTTGGATGGTGATGCAAAAGAGCGAGCCCCGAAGGGGCGATGCCAAGCTACGAGGGTCTGGAGGGGGAATGCCCCCCCCAGAAAATTTTGCGGAATTTCACCTTATTTTGGAGGCTTTTTGTGCGTTTGAAACCTTTAAAATTCCTCAGTTTTAACAAGGTTTAGTAGTCTGTTTAACTAGGTCCCTTCCAAACCCACTAAAATAATGCTGCAAGCAAACCCTACTCTAACATTTCGCTACCTATGCGAAGAAAAAACGTTTTTAAGGCTTATTTTTGCGCCTTTCACTAGAGAATGAGAGGCCCTTGGCAGGAGCGGATCCAGAAAGTTTTGGTGGGGGGATATGATTTTAAATTAGGTTGAATGTTAACTAAATATAAAGACGATTAAACCCGGAAACGGGTGTAAATAAGTCCTTTCAAAATGTTTCATGTTGGGGGCGTATTCAGAATTTTTTTCAGAGAGAGGACACCAAATTTCGTCACTTTTTCAAGCGCAATTTTTTCCCGGTAGAGTTATTTCAAGCAACTTAAGTAACAAAAACGACTTTAGGGAGGTCCGGGGGCATGCTACCCCAAAAATTTTTTGAAAAATTGTACACTGTAATGGTCATTTTAGCGCTTTTCGAACAATTCTCAGGCGAGGTTTGTTCATATTTTTGGCCCCTAACTTTGAGTGCTTTATCAAATATGATGCATTTTGTAAGCACAGTTTCGATTATGCGTGCTTATAAGGCGACTAAGGTTTATTGTTATGAACAGGGGTGCAAATCTATGTTGAGCATTGGGGGAGATGATTTAGCAAAATCGACCATTTTTAGATATTGGGGGGGATGATTTAGCTAAATTGACACGCCTGCAGATGTCCAATTTTTTGCCCACTATGAAGTGAAGACCAAAAAAAAGGTCATATCGTTCCCAGATGCCAATTTTTTTGCCCAAAATGAAGTGAAGGCCAAAAAAAGGTCATCACCTGCGCTGACGCCCAGTTTTGGGACATGAAAATATTGGGGGGGATGCTGCCGGATTGTTGGGGAGATACATCCCTCCATGGATTTGCACCCATGGTTATGAGAGGTTCGAAACTGTAGAAAAACTTTATTTATCCAAAGCATTGTTGAAAATGGCTGGTGGGGGGATGCATCCCCCACATCCCCCCCCTGGATCCGCCCTTGGCCTTTGGTATGCTACTAAACGTTTGTTTGCTAGTTTTGCGACTGCTATTTTTCGAAAAATTTGCACGGGCCCCCAAGGCCAAAAACATAAATATGGTATGGGGGCCCCACATCGCGTGAGTTAAGACAAAAAATATATTGAATCTTAGAATAGGCTTATTTAAGGCACCTTTATCATACGTTGATTAAATAGTACTACGTACTGACTATTTGCGGGGCCCCCCTTTTTGTGCGGCCCCCCCCGGTTGGGGGGTTCGGGGTCGCTAGCTTCGGCACTGCGTGCACCTATACTTCTGAGTCAAATGCATCAACCACCCGACCAACTCAGCGCGTAAGCTCAGCGCTACCAGTTCCTCAATCACCTTCGGTCAGATAGTTAGTTAGTTAGTGTCTTTTATTTCCGTACCGTCAACGCAAGAATAATATGCATAAATAACATAAAGTGTAATTGGACAGCACGAGAAAAGGGAAGAAACAACAAAACGATAAACGTTGTAACATGCAAGGGGAGAATAGAAGATGAAGAAAAGTAACATGAGAAGCATGGTTGCAGCACCCGACAATAGAGATTTATCAAGTAAAGAAAAAGAGCACACACACACATACAGCACAGGAAAAAAAAAAAAAAAACGACGGTCAGATAAAAAAGACAGCAAAGAAAGTCACAGATTCCACACTGCCATGCTATGGTACAATGGAAGGAAAACATGACAGTGTGTGGCCTTTCAAGGTTGATCCAAGTCGTAACAGCGCTTATAGAACTGAAAAGCTAAAAAGTAGTTGGAGATAAAAGAATAATCCAAAGATTTTTGGTTCAATTTCGCACCCAAGTATTTATATTATGCACTAACATGGAATGCTTGGTGATCATCACAGAGCGGAGTTTGTCTAAATACTCTATACTTTGTTGTTGTTTTTTTGTAGACATCTTCCTAAAACAAATGATTTTACTCAGTTGACATCAAAAATTAAAAACAAACCTCATTATATTCGCGGTATTACGCCGAAGCGTGTAATGAGCGGCGGGGTCCATCTCCACTGCTTAGCGGCTGGACAGTTGTGAAGAAACATCGCAGCGGTGACGAGCAGTTGAAGATACTGTGTCAGATTTGAGAGGCCCGGGAATCAAACGCACAACCTCCCGTATCGATAGTCACGTGCTTAATAACTGAGCCAACATAAATCCCGCTGATAAAGAATTGATGAAATCCAGTTTTGTGTCTAATTGATGGCGTTATTAGGATGGACGTTCAGCTGCCAGCAATTACCTTTCCTTGCAGAAAAAGTTGCTTCTCACCGGTGGGCTACTTTGCATTGCATCTGGTCTGATAGTCAGTCTTATCATGGGGTTTTACGCAAAGCAAACCGTCCGAGATTATTGGCTTGCGACCGACAAGTTCCTTCGAAGAAAAGAGGGTATGACAAGGTAAATGTTGTAACGAGCTCGCTTAGGAGTTGCTGGATGTCTGTCTACAATACTATAAAATGCGTAAATTCCGACAAGTTCCTTTTCCAACGGCACAACAAGTAAACTTGCCGGCTTGTTTTTCATACTGTCCCTTTATTGCTGAGTGTCAGAGCCGGCGCCAGAGCAGTCGACTTAGGGGGGCCAAGCGTTTATCGGGGAGGGGGGGTTCAAAGTTTGAAATTAAGCACAAAAGCCGCTGTCTTCAAAAGAGCAAGCTTGTTAATTGGGGGGGCAAGCATGTCGATTGGGAGGGCCAGGCCCCCCGTGCCTCCCCTTGGCGCCGGCCTTGCTGGGCGTCTAGCAGGGAGTTGTGAATACTAATTTTAAAGCCATTCCTCGACCCGATTTTGAATCGAACCAGAGTTCTTTAAGAAAATGCAAACTATCTTTGGTAGAAAACCTTTACTTTTTCGCCCCCTCCCCAAAGCTTTCCTGAATTGTACAAAAAGTTTCTTTTCCAAAATTCTTAGATCATGTGAGCTCAGCAGGAAAAGGTCTTTATAGTTTTTTTGTGCACTCGTTCAAGTTTTTGTGCTTGCAATCTTGGAGCCTCGTCTGGCTTAAAAGTGCGGACTACGACTGAAATAAGAACGTCAATGTAACTCGAACAACATGGTTTAAATGGAATTTGAACCAAAGCGTCATGTTCGTGGTTGTCTTCGCATGTATTTGCAAACGCAACGCTTCGTAAGATTGCCAAACGCATCTTCTTTCTAGAACCGCAATTTGATAGGGAATCTAGGGATATTGTAGGGATCCGCAGATTGGCAGCGCGGCGCAGTGCTTTGGAGCGTCGTTCTTACGACGACCACGATCGCTAGGTTAATGGTTCAACTCCCAACATAGTCTCTTTGTTGCGTTCTAGAATAAGATGCTTCACAATGATTGTCTCTGCTTGGTGGAATCTGGCGAGCAGCAAACTAATGAAGTCGAAAGAAAATTCGACCGGAAAACTTGGAAACAAAGGCAACCCCTAATCGAGTCCGGATTCGTCCTACGCATAGCGCCTCCGCCGCTTTTTCGTGATAGAAGGATAAAGATGAAGAAATCAACCAATATTCAGCCTGTGTGGTTAGTTCAATCTTGATGTGGATTATGATGCAAAATATTGGTTAACGTAGGCCTAGTGGTTAAAGACATCGCTATCGGCTCGGGGTCTGGGGTTCGATTTCCAGGACGGTCAAATTGGGCACAGTGTCGCCAACGGCTCGTACCGCTGCGGCGTTTCTTGGAAGTTGTGTTGTACAGGCGCTAAGCCAAGGAGATGGGTCCTGCCACTCGTCACGCGCTTGGATGTAATACCGCGCGTTGCTGCAGATCTGCCGTGTTGAAAACGCGCTCTTATAACCAATGCTTGCTTGCTATTTCCGTGGACAGTTCAGCTGAAGTGAAGCATGGAGGCGTAGTAGCGTTGAAGCGGTTTTCTATTAGCAATTATAAACACAGATAAGTAACATTCTCACAAAATGATAGACCTACGCAAATTAAAGCAAATTGAATACAAAACAATATATAAATAATTATTAAATTTAAGTAATGAAATATCAATAACGCAAATAATTTATGACAATTTCCATAAGCCTCTAATCAGCCGTATCGTAACGCGCAAAAATCATATTGAGCAAGATCATAAACTACGGAACCGGATTAAACTACAATTTACGCTTCACTAAGAGAACAAGAAAAAGTACGTTTTTGCAAGTCGATCATTGCCGGCATTCGGTCACAATCACAAATAGCCTAACAAATCTACACTTACCGACTGTTTTGCAGCAGATATTCTTACAAGCAACACTAGTCTACTATTCATTCGAAACAGTAATCTAAACAGTGTTCTAAACAGTAAAGTCTCATTGAATGTAGCCTACTACAATGCACCACTGCAAGAGTGACGTATCCTCTCCACCAAGTCGTTAATTGAAACCAAATAGAAACCCCCCGGCTAACTAACTTAAATCGCCCCAAATAACATCTACAAATTATGTCGTCACTCTTGTGCTCTCCCACATCGAATTACAGTAATTTCACATACTCGTCGCTATCATGCCCTGTAACGTAATTCATTAAACTCAACACTTCTCTTGACAGTATACCAAAGTAAATTAATCGTTGAAACAGTACATTTCTATCTAGAGTGCAGAGTCTTAAACTTACAACCACGCCCAATATTTACGTCTCACACAGTTTAGCTAAAACACGTCCGAATCTCACAGCGTCTACCTGAATCTGATAACAAGAAATACAATTCCTACAACGTCCTATACAGCAATTACGTTCTAAATAGCGTGCTCACAAGTAGCTCAAATTTGTTACCAAACAAGAAAATTGATCGCCAGGAGCAGGAAATGCAGATCTACAGAAACGAGGTTGCAATTCTCTAGCTCAGTACTTTTTTTTCGCACCAAGTCAACGCGAAAGGCAGGGCTTCGATTCTCGACTCGATTGTTTACTGTGGAGTTGCAGAACACCGCGAGTATAATGAAAATTTTGAAATTAAAATTCGGGGCTATTTTTGTCTGTCCTATTGGGTTTTACCCTAAAATATTGACCCACTCATCGAAAGACTACTTGTTTGCTCTCAGGTACATCAGTGGGTGGAGTTTGTATGTTGGATGGATTGGAGCCGTAATGCAAATTCTGGGCGGAGTCATTATTTCCCTGATTGCTTTCCGACCCCCAAATGCTTATTATGGGGCTGTGCTATTCATACTAACTGTGGTGTTGTATTTTCTTTACAAATGAATGTCTTCCCGTAACACTTTAATTTCGATATCTGCTGAGTAGAGCATAACATTATAACCTCACATTAACATGAAAATGACTCAGCAAAATTCGAAGCTTGTTTACTTGTTAAAGGCCACATTAGTTAACTCTCATATTCTTACATCACGAAAGCAATGCTTACTGCATGGCATCTTCTCTGGCTTTGAAATCTTTGATATTTTACCAATAGCTCGTATAATATGAGTAGACAGTGAGTCTGCCTCTGGGTTACAGACCAGGATTTGATTCAAAGTCACATTAAACCAATGACTTAGAAATTGGTATCCACCGCAGCTTGCCTGCTTGACGCTCAGCATTACAAGGACAGTGCGGAGAACAAGCCGGCAAGTTTACTTGTTGTGTCGTTGGGAAAGACACTTCGCGGGATTCCCCCATCTTGGAGTGGTACATGGGCGGCCGGCAACTCTTAAGCGAGCTTGTAATAGCGTATAACTAAATAAATATAACTAATATTGGTGGCCGCTCATTATGCAGACACAGTATTCCTTCTTGTTACAGATGGTTTTACCGCAGTATTCTCCTAACCTAATCGCGAAACGTTCAGTTGAATAGTGTATAGGTTAAGGAGCTTGTATGGGCTAAGTAATATTTTTGGGCCCATTTCGGAGCCTTAAAGATTTGCCCTTAAGCCGAGATGACAATTACTTTAATTATTACCCTAGAACTGTAGGTTAGGCTCTATGCTGGGCTAACAAATAAGTTCTGCGCATACCTTTGCATGCAAACGGGACATCTGATCAAGTTTTTTATATTTCTTATACATTTTACATTACATCAGATTGTTTTATATCACTACCGTACCATGTTTTTTGCGAAGTGTTAAATCCTGCTTTCAGTTACGCATTTTTTTCACAAATGAAATAAAACTTACTAACGTTAAGCGTGAGACATTTTATGTAAGTTTATGAAGTATAGCTCAAAGCTGTTAGTCAAGCAAGTTCGTTATCGGTACTGATTTTTCTGGACCTGATCCTTGGAAGTCGCGGGGGCAGCAGCTCGAGTTGAAACCAGGAAGCACATCGAATCTCCGCGGCGAAGGGTAAATGCTCAGGTAAAATGCCACGGCGAGACCAACAGATCTGCAACTTAATCTTGCAATCTAGTTCTGGGACGCCTCTATAGGCCTTCGACTAACGGGCTTTGAACACAGCAGTTTTTTGGCTGTTTTTTGAAATAATTGTGTCACATGTCCAATTTGTGTCACATGTCCAATTTGTGTCACATGTCCAAATTTGTGTCACTTGTCCAATTGTCCATACCAGCGCAGTTGCAAGAAGCTGCTGTTTTTAATTAGGCGGGTGATAAGAATATCCTTAGCTTTAGGATAAGCGTTCGTTTCGTTGCGCCGTTTGTGAGTTGACCAGGTGCACAACAAGTCTTAATGCTTCCTGTCGCTTCCATCAGCCTGCTTCAAAAACGGCAAGTTTAGCAGTCAACTGGCCGTTAGCTCAGTTGCTTAGCGCACACGCTATTGGTGCGGGAGGTCCGGGGTTCGTTTCCCGGGCCGGTCAAATCGGCACAGTGTCGCCAATGGCTTGCCACCGCTGCGACGTTCCTTCGGAGCTGTGTAGCCCAGGCGCTAAGCCGCAGAGATAGACCCCGCCACTCGTTACACGCTTCGGCGTAATAACGCCAGTATAATGAAGATTTGATATGATTTAAAGTTTAGCAGTGTTAAATAATTTAATCAGGTAAAATATAAATGCAAACGCGCCTAGACAAACGTTCCGCTACCATCTCGCAGCTTCATCAGTATCTGTGACGACAAGGTATGAGGTAAAAATTACAAGTACTAAAATCCCCAAGCAATTATTTGCGTCTTTCTTGCAGTAAAATAGTGCGCAATCAAGAAAGTTAAATAAAAATTACAAGAGACAAATACGGATTAATTCTATCATCATGAAAATTATTGCAAAGTCACGCATCAGTGCAGATAAATAACAAGCACCAGCGATGCCGTTGGAAAAGGCACTTAGTTGGGTTTTTCATCTCAGAGTGATAGACAGATGACTGACAACTCATAAGCGAGCTCGTTATGGCGCTTCGATCGCTTTCTGGTGATAGGGCGATAAATATGCTACTGAATAAAACTGTAATATTTTTGCATCTAGTCGAATGTGATCAGCTCCAGTCATGAATCGAACCCGGTACACAGGAGCCACAACGGTATCGGAAAACCGAGTCCCTTTCAAAACTTTGAATTCGCTCTCGCTGATCTTGATGATGAGATTAAAGTCATACATTCAGCCATATTTACTCGAAGCACATTTTAAGCAATTGAGCAGCTCTATTTTTTCTCTTTATTATTTCTGGTCGTGAGCAAGGTTGCTCCAACGAAGATAAAAAAGAAACAAAGATTGGCGCTGAACGTTGAGCTTACAAGCTTGACCGCTAACAATAATCGTAGTGTAATAGAAAGATTACAATTTTGCGCAAAGTTCTATTTCTATGTAGAGTAGACGCTGGAACAGCTGTATTGTAGAGGTTGGAGTTTTGAAACAATCGTAGCAATCGCAAGAAAAACTTCAAACCCTCGCAAAGGTTTTGTGCAGGGAGTTGAACCGAACCCGAACCGTAGTTTATAAACCAGTTTTACGCTATTTTTGTCAAACCTTAACCGAACCAAAACCGTATTTTTCAAAATTGCAAAGAACGAACCGGAACTGAACCGAATAATTTGAGTACTTGCGAACCTTTACCGAACCCGAGATTGAAAAAGCGGTTCGCTCCGTGAGGTCACACGCGTCACTTTGAAGGCGGATTATATTTAAACAAATACAGTACTCGCACAGCACTACAAGCAGTACATTGGCTCGTCAATGTGAAGATATGTTTCCTTATCTAAGTAGAGGCCGCCGGTGTCAGAGCATAGTAAGAATTTAATTATCTCGCAGTTGGCTTTACTACAAGTACGCATTATATTGGCCTGTCAATGCAAAGAAAAATTGCTGTGTACGTTTCATTTTTTAAGTTGTGCCACTAGCATTATACCATTTTTTACCGCGAACCTGTACCGGAACTTTATAAACCGGTTTTGAAATATTTTTTACTGGAACGAACCCAAACCGGAGCGTTTCAATTTATCCGAACCTTAACCGGAACTGAACCGACATTTGAAACCGCTGTTGAACCTAAACCGAACTTGAACCGGAAAAATTAAACGGTCCGACTCCCTGGTTTTGTGTTCGAATTTTCCAATTTTTTCGGTCGATTCACTCGATTGGCGTAAAGGTGCGGGACAGGGGGTGCTAAGCACACATTGCGTGGGCCATTCCCAATGGGCTGCTCATTACAAATATCGATCGTGAATGATTGAACGCTGATAGAGGACATACAAGACGAACAACGCACATACACGTAACCCTTCGCCTGGCGGGAAGCTGCGAATATTGCTTCAGTATGACCCGACCGGGAAGAAGCAAAAACATCGCTATTGCCGCCGTAGGTGTGAGGATAGATTGTCTGGTCGGTATAATGATACAGTGCTGCGCACTACTTACCATTGCTGCGACGTTTTTTTGGAGCTATGTTGTCCAGGCGCTAAACCGCGAAGATGGAACCCGACACTCGTTCACGCTTCGGCATAATATCGCGAGCATAATGAAGATTTTTAATTAAGAATTTTTGTTTTTCTTGTTTTTTTAAGTCACGTAATTGCAGCTTCAGTTTTTATGTGAGTGAAGTATATGCATCATAGAAGATGACCTAGCTGAGCGTCGAACCCGCGAAATCAGTGCAAAAGCCCACGTATCAATCACCCGGCCAACTCCATGCGCAATTTGTTGCTTTTCTATCTCTGTTTGCAGTAATTTGCTTTTGTAAAGGAAAATTCATTTGGAACCAAAAATGCTAACATTCTACAGCAGTTTGGAATTTGCAAATCACTTTCAGGGCGTTTCAAGAGCAAAAAACTACTAAAATCAGAGAACTATTCAATCTTATCTCTCGAGTCGGTGATTAAAGGTTAGACAGAAAATTATCGCAAGTGTGTAAACCCTTCCATACAGCTACAGGGCCGTACCCAGAAAAGTATTTCAGAGGGAATTAGGCTATGAATATATTTACTGCTGTCAGTAGCGTAGCTTACAACAAATTTCGGAGAGAGGGGAAAAATTACTACAGGTGAATAAATATTCAAACCGGTCGTTAGCTCAGTTGTTAAGCGCGCGCTATCGGTGCGGTAGGTCTGGGGTTCGATTCCCGGACCGGTCAAATCGTCACAGTGCGACGTTTCTCGCCACCGTTGTGACGTGCAACGACTCGACTCGCCACTGCAACGACTCGCCACTGCAACGACTCGCCACCGTTGCGACGTTTCTTCGGAGCTGTGTTGCCCAGGCGCTAAGCCGCAAAGGTGGGCCCCGCAACTCGTTAAACGCTTCGGCGTAATACGGCGAGTATAATGAAGATTTGATTTGAATAAATTTTCTCATGGACGACTTCAAAGAAAAGGCCTTTCTCTTTTCGCCCCTTGGCAACGATCAAATACTTCGGGGGACGAGGTGGCCCCCCTTCCTGTATACGGCCTTGCTTGTATAACTTTTAACCTATTAACGACAAAGAAAATGGTTAATTTTTGTCGTTGTTTGTTAATATCGAACGCTACAGGTCATATTTCAAAAATTTTGTTTTGGAAAGCGTTTTCTCGCGTAAATAAATGCATGAATTTGCTACTTGCTGCCATTCTAATAGTCTAATACCACTCAAGCGCGGTATTTTATAAAGCAAGCTAGAAGAACAAACTGTTTAATGCTTCCCTCCAAATCATTGAATATCGCTTGACGAAAACAATAAGTTGACAAAACAAGTAGTAGGTTGTTAGCCTACTTCTTGCTTGCCGCCGTCATGGACTAATTGTAAGGCTTCAACAAGAACTTCATAAGCAATGCCAGTGGTGTACGCAGGATTTTTCAAAGGGGGGTTCAGTGACGTCACATCGTGATGACGTAAAGATACTACATTACAATTACAGTAGTTTAGAGATATTAAAGTGCATCGTATTGTAATGTTTCCAGCCTAAATTGCAATTAACCATGATTAAGCTATAGGCCTATAATGCCATAATTAAGGAAACAACAAAGATATTTCATTCACACTTTCGCATAATGCTTTGCGTTTCATTTAAGAAGAGAAAAGGTTTCACAGAAACTCAAGCTGTCAGGCCGTGGTTAAAAATTTTCTGAAAAAATTTTAGTTGAAATCATTTTTGGGCCATAGGAAGGTTAATTGACTAAAGTATAGGCTGGCTAGCTGTCGCAACGTCACTGATAGGGATTTTTTGACAAAGTAAATTTATTGCGAGTTGGTTCGCTGTTAATTCTGGAGACCTCGGTTTTATATCAGACTTTAGCTCGCTGCCTAAACAAATAAATCAACAACTTTGATACTGCATAAATTTCTTGAGATAATCATATTAACGCAGTTAAATAAAGTACTGTAACGCCAAAAGAACGTGAAAATAAAGGACTCTTTCTTTGAGTTGTGATATGAGTTGAGAATGGTACTTAAATCAAACTTTTCCCAGCAATGATCGGCACAACTATTGCTTTGCGCCGTTAACCTTGAGCAGCGACTATACGTTTTACTGCAAATTCTGAACAGTAAACTTTGCACAGATAGTGTTAAGCAGACAGTGGTTTCTATAAAAAGAAAATTCTAATTAGACTACTATCGGCACTAACAACTAACTAACTATGAAAAACGTGTACGTACCAGAACTAATTTTCCAACCGAGAGTCAAATATCCACTATCAAGACACATCAACTTATCAGTCAAATCAAACTACTATTGGCAAAGCTAACGCCACACTTATCTGTAATTTTACCATAACACTTATTCAAATAGAATAAAAAACAAAGGCTGAGATCAGTACTGTTTCAATAATAACTTAAAATAGTCTCAGAATCGATTTTGAATTACATTTAAACAAGATATCTTTCCACATGTTGTACATCAAACACTCACACTGGTATCTGGTAACAATGCATTACGATCATCTCGTGTAAATTAGGTCACGTGAACTAAGGAATTGCGAAACAAAGAACTAGATAATGATGACGGTAATGTTGCCATTTGAAAATATCTAACAGTCACGAACAGGGTGCACCCAGGGGGTAAAACAAGCAATTCCTTCCCTCCAAAAAAACTTTTTTCAAGAACCAACATTAATACAAACAACGCATATAGGCTGGAACCTTGTTATAAACAGTCAATATAACCTACGGTACACTCATTATGAAGGGGGGAGTTTCTCGCTTGAAATTTGAAAAGTGAAGATATTGGAGCATGAGAAAAAACTACCCTCCCTACCAAAACGTTTTTAAACTAAAATAAATTATGCGCGAGAGGAATCCCTAATCATCCGATTAAAGTCAAAAACAGCGTCGATATCATCTAAGCATTTTTCTGCCAAATCACAGCGTCGATATCAGATGCTTTCAAACACATAATCGGAGTGTCTACTGGAAACGAAGAACTCTAGCTCCTGAGATAGTCAGCTTACGGTACGAAAAAACAATGTTGTCTCTCCCCTCGTTCCGCCCTACCCCTCTTCAAATCTTTCGTTGGTCTGTGATTGTTCGTTGGTCTTTGGCAATATTTTTATCTTACTCTGGGCACTTAGAGCAGCGTCAATTTAGTTTTTTATATTTTAATAAAATTTCTCAAAAAACCCGGCGATTATAGCGTAGTGTTAAAAGATATCGCTATCGATGCGGAAGGTTTGCGACTCAATTCCCAGGCCGGTCAAATCGGACACAGTAAAGCCAACGGCTCGCAACCGCTGCGACGTTTCTTAGGAGCTGCGTTGCCCAGGCGCTAAGCCGCGGGGTCGGGCCCCGCCACTCGCTCCCACGTTTCGGTACAACAACGAATTTAATGAAACGAGTGTAATCAAGATTTGATTTGATTACAAAAAGAAAAAAAAAAAATTTGTGTGCAGCCATAGTTACTGCAGATACACCGCATTTAAGGAAACTCCTACTTTTTAATTGTTTCACAGCAACACCAACGACAAAAATGCACTTCAAGCAAAACACAACAGAAAAGTTGGACTACCGGGTACCGGTATTGTAGCATTGCATCGTAATCAGTGCTCGAGTAGCAAAAACACTTATGGGGGGATGGTACAACTTTTCACGCACACGTATAAGGAGGGATGATCATTGTACTTGTAAGGGAATGGTTTACGCTAAAATGTTTTGTGGGGGATGGTGTTGTTTGGGATGAAAACATGATAGCAATTTCGGCAAGCTCCGCATGAAGAAAAGTCGGTTCGTTTTAAAAAAGAAACGTTTCGTTTTTTCTGCAATTGTCAAGGGGGAAGGGGAGTGCTGACTCCCGACCCCTGCGAACGTCACTGGGGCCCATCTCTTAGCGCTTGGGTAACACAGAAACGTCGCAGCGGTGGCGAGCCGTTGGCGACACTGCGCCGATTTGACCATCCCGGGAATCAAACCCCAGACCTTCCGCACCGATAACCTGAGCGCTTAACAACTGAGCAAACGGCCGGTATCGGCCCAAAATCGAACCCAAAACCTCCCTCGCCGATAGCGATGTGTTTAATCACTACGCCAACTGGCCGGTTAGGCTCAAAATTATGACATCGCAAGCGGAATATCTGCCTGCGTTGCAACCGTTCTCTCCCAAGAATGCTTTCTGCGCAGAAACGTAGTCTTGTCCAGCCATAGCCGTTGAGAACAATGTCTTTATGACATCACTACACGACTCCAGCTTTAGTGCCCATTGACCTTGTCCAGGCTTGCATTTTGAGCCAGCCATATTGGTTCAAGCGTTACACACCAGAAAAGTTTGACTACCGGTATTATTGCATCACAATAAAAGTTTCTCGAGATTATACAGGCAATTTGATACCGCACAGAAAAACACAATCTTTGGATGAGAAAACGCTAATCGAACCAAAAAGAGCGGTTTTTAATTTTTTCCAATCGTAAATGGGGGGGGGGTTGACCCCCGACCCCCCCTCCCCCCAGTGCGTACGCCACTGAGCAATGTTTTTACTGCTTAACCACCAAAGTCCTGAGTTAGAAGACTTGAGCAAACTTTAGCGTCGTTCAGGGAAACTGCAGCCACAACAACGTTGTGTGCAGCCAACTATATCGCCACCCCTGAAGCTAGCTGATAGTTACATAAACTGCTGCAGTAGGGGCTGGAAATTAAACTTGTTCTCTACTTTGTATTTAGTCGCATATTTATCCTTTTATTAGGAGAAAGCGATTAACGCGCTATGACGAGCTCGTTTAGGAGTTGCCGGCCACCTGTCTACCACACCTAGGTGGGGGAATCCCACCAAGTGCCTTCCTAACGACACAACAAGTTAACTTGCCGACTTGTTCTCTACACTGTCCCTTGTAATGCTATACGCCACGCAGAGAAGCTCTGAATAACAATTTCAAAGTCATTGGTTTGACCCGACTCGGAATCAAATTCGAGTCTACAGCTCCAGAGGCGGACGCTCAGCCATCTGAGCTGGTTCTCTAAACTAGGGCGTAGCCAAAACAAAAAATTGAAGAGGGGCCCAGGGGCAAATTACAACGACTTAAAAACATTGCGGTAATTCATTATTTAAAATGTTTATAAAAAAGTGGTCTTGCTTGACTACGGCACAACTCCAAACAAGCGTTTGTTTTGTGAAAATAGGTCACAATGTCGCAAGACGTTCTCTAGTTAGAATAAAAAACGCTAGAATAGGCTTGCAATGATTATGGCGACGGTTGATTTCCAGTTTTATGACTTTATGATGATTAAGCGAAATAGCCTTAACTGTGAACAGGTATAAGAGATGTCATATTTCTGCGAACCAAGAGAATAGCCTCAAGCAATTTACGACGGCTGCACTCGCTTTCAAAGCATATTAAACTTCACCACAAGTCAAAAACAAAGAACTAGCGCCAGGCAGTTTGTAGGGTTTAACACAAGCAGCGCAGGTTGATGCTGTTTTAGTTTGTGGACTTCATATGCTTAATTCAAGTGAATCTAGTGAAAGTTTTATTTTTGATGAAACGTAGGGAAACGAAGTTTTTGAGATAGTCTTTTGTTAATCAAATGTTTAAGGCTAACGAAAACTCGATATTTAGGCAGAAGTTATTTTACGTTCAGTAAAACGTTAAATAGCAGTTCAACAAGATAAGTTTGAAATTATCACAAATTGGCGGTTGACATCAGGGGAAGGGCAAGGGAAAGTAAGGGGGGCACTGCTTGCCCTCTTTTTGATGCACCAAAACTTTTTTTTAGGAATCGATCACTCAGGACGAATGAAAACAGGGCTTCTCATGGTCTAAATCCAGCCCCCCTTTCCCTCTCCAAACTTTTTCGCCGTCCACGCCCCTGATCGATAAAGATTTGTGGGGAATGTCAGAATGGACTGTTGCAATGAAGACATCATGAGACAACATTGTCGACGGCTGATAGGGAACATTACCCGCTTTCTTCCTTAGTGCTATAAGCAGCAAGATATGAAAAGCAACCACTTATAATTGTTGTTCAGGGGTAAGCTTTGGTGGAACCAAGGGGAGCCTAAAAGAGCTTAAATCCCCCCGACCCTATTAATGCAATAGTAAAATTACAGCAGTAAAACAACAACAAAAAAAACTAAAAAGTTTTTTCGATACAACCCAAGTTTTTTTTGTGTTTTGAACCGGTTGCATTTCTGTTTGTCAAATTAACTCCATGATTGTGACGAAATCACATTTTTAGTGTACTATCCTGTTAACGAACAATGCAAGCTTCTATTATAGCTTTGCTGGTTATAATTCTACTTGGTCTCATCCTACATATAATTGGATTGTTTTCTCCCTACTGGAAGATCAGCGATCCAGCAGACACGGTCAATGAGTTCATTATTCAGGTAATGACTGCCAGTTGTCGTATTGGTTGAGCGCATCCATGTCGGCGAGAAGGTCTGAGGTTCGATTCCCAGGCCGGTCAAGTTGGACACAGTGTTGTCAACGGCTTGCCACCGCTGCCATGGTTCTTTGGGCAGCGTTGTCCAGGCGCTAAGTGGCGGAGATGGGCCCCGCCACTCGTTACACGTTTCGGCGTAATACCCCGAGTATAATTAAGATTTGATTTCTGTCATTGCGTGCAACCACAATGTTACTACAGGCAAAAGTTAATCTAAAAATACGCTGATTAATCGGCTGTGGTAAGTAATGGCTAACGTTTGAGAACCAGCAGTTTTGCAGCAGTTAAAAAGTACCTAAATGCTTTCTTGCCACAAAGTCTACTTTCGCCATTGTTTTTTAGATGTTTAACGTATATTATATATTACTTTTTTTCAGCATCAGGGAATTTGGATTACATGCACGCAATATTTTGCCGGAAATTATGGTTGTGATGACTTCAATCGAGCACTTCTCGGTCTTAATATCGAGTTGATAGTTGGTAAGATGTTTGGTTTCTGCTCGGTGCTGATATAATTTACTCGGACACGCTGCGAATATGTCTGTTTCAATGAAACAACAAATGGTTCTGCGTTGGGAAAAATTATAATAGGCTAAGCAAAATAACCAATTTAATTTTGATTAGGCGGCATCTTTACCTGTAGGGTCCAACTTTTTCGGTTACCCATATCGCTTTATCCAGCCAACATTGCGATTTCAGTGTACGCTTAATTTCGGTCAACTGATTTGCTTCTTGTTGCCATTTTTAGACGCAGATGCTTGGGAGTTTATAGGACTAAGATCGTTTATTTTCTGGAGATAAGAGGGCACATCCAGGAAACCTAAAGAGCTCACCCTCCCCCCTAAACAATACATAGTTGAACGCATTTACACCTAGGTTCACTTAACATCTACGGACCCACACTAAATGCAAGTTAATTTTTTTTAAATCTTATCCCTCTCCCCACAAAATTTTCAAGATTCACCCCTAATGCCGCTTTCAAAAATTCAGATCGAGAAACTCAGTTGTTGAATTCCCATCCCTGCTTCGCTGTTATACGTTGACACGACGCTATAAGCAATTATGTGGGTTTCTTGTCATACAGCGCGTCGGAATTCGTCGTACGCGTGACTTTCTCCTGAAACACGATCAAGCTATTAAACTACCCTAATGCAACTGCGCTCTTTAACCATTATGATGCTTACGAACCAGTATTCGGTTTTTAGTGTCCAAGTACTCGGGTAAACAAATGTATAGATCTGCTTCATGTAACTTCTGTAAAATTGCATATTCAAATTGAAATTAGATGTAAAAAAAATATCAAGCTAGGAGAAACAGCTCAGATGGCCGAGTGGTAAGAGCGTCCGTTTCTTGAGCTGTAGACTTCGGCTTGATTCCGAGTCGGGTCAAGGTATTCAGAGCTTCTCTGCTTGACGCTCAGCATTGAAGGGACAGGGTGGAGAACAAGCCGCCAAGTTAACTTGTTGTGCCGTTGGGAAAGACACTTAGCGGCATTCCCCCAACTTGGTGTGGTAGACAGATGGCTGGCAACTCCTAAGCGAGCTCGTATAGCGCATTGATCGCTTTCTCGTGATAGGAGGATAAATATGCAACTAAAAAAAAGAACCAAAGTAAGTACCGCTATGCAAACCGCAATGCAAGCATAATTTCAGCTCCTCCTGTCTATAGCTTAAGCAGTGCTACTCAAAATTTTTAGTATAGTGCACCGGCATCCCACTTTCTGTCATTCAACGTACAAGTCATGTATTTCAAACGTAAAAAACAGATCCAAGAAAAACGACAACCATACTGCACGATGCACAAAATTACATAACTTATGCTCAGAGATAGGCATTTATCGAGATAATTTATCGGCGATAATTTATTACCGATTATCGTTATCGCTGAAAACAGTTTTGATTCATCGATTACCGATATCGCTTTTGTAATATATTTCGTTGTCGCCGATAAATTATTGCGACAAACCATTGTTTATGCACACGGTGATCAAAGTTAGTGAGTTAGCGCTATGGAAAAAATACACTGTGTTCCTAAAGTGCTGTTGCAATTAAAAACATCTCTTTTTCTTTTATTTAATGCCTCGGCAGAGTCTATGAACTGCTCTGTTTTCTTGAAAAATCTAGAAACACATTTTTGCAATGTGACTACCAAAAAAAATTTCGTTAAAATCATTGAAATTTTACCGCAACATTTATCGAAAAAATTTATCGGCGAAAATTTATCGATTACCGATGTTGCTTTAAAAAATTGAGATTCATCGATTATCGGTATTGCCCTGGGCTTTTTTGAAGTTATCGATTATTGTTATCGCTTTAGAACAGAAAGGTTTATCGTGGCCATCTCTGCTTATGCTTTTGTTTTAATCCCCTAGTGAAATGCCGTAGAAACATGAAAGCTTGAAAAAGTATGCGAAATTACGTTAAAAAATACTCTGTCTACTGCGTGAAAACTCGCAACGATCAATACAAAATAATACTCAGCATACTTATTTTGTAACTGACCGCGAATCGGCGGTCAACTGCTAGGCTGCTAGCGTACCGGCACCGACACGTGTACCACAATTTGCGTATCACTGCTCACTGGCTTAATGCATTACCGGTGGGTTAGAACACCAAGATTAGCAGGAGTCGAAGTTGAAGCCATATGAGGAGTGGGAATTGCTAGTAAATAAAAAAAGCAAAAATTTACCGGTTTTGCCTAGATCTTTCAAAAAAAATTCTGTGTGGGAAGAAGAAAACAGGAAAGAGCGATTCCAAATTCTTCCCAATAAGAGAGCTTAACCTCATTATTCACCCAGTTATCTTTCTTTTTGTGAAACTTTAATGTTGGAATAATAAGAAATTTTCAGGACTTTACAAAATTTTCAGGTCGAATCGTTGGTGTACTGGGTGCGATTATTGGCTGTGCGGCGATTCTTCTCATGGGGGCAGTGGCTTGTGACTGCACAGCAAAATCCAAACGCTTAGGAGTAAGTTTGCATCATTACTTTTAAAAGAGGTTTAAACACAAGGATCATTATGTGAAAAATACTTTTTCTTTAAAATGATTGTGTGCCTCACGCAGGCTTTAACAAATTTTCAAGCTGAACGTAGTATTTAAAACGAATAAACGGGCTTGCTCCATATTTAGTGCGTATGATATAGTTCGATAAGTCGGAGGGTCCTATCTGGTCCGAATGGTGTTTGTGTCGAAGATAAGAGACCAGGTAATTTTGAAACCGTCAACCAAGTCACATATTTCCCTGCAACCCCTAATACGTAACATAAGCTTATACCAGGGGTTCTTAACCTTTTTTTGTGCTCTTTGCCCCTTGCCGATGAAAAAGGTATAATTTACCTCCAGTGCAACACTTTCACCTTTTTAATACTGAAAATTAAAGTTTGCTTTAGTTTATACTTCAGAAAAATTACCCCCTCGGTAGGCAAAATTTACCCCCGGTTAAGAATCTCTAGCTATATGGTACTTTTACTCGATCTGGGACAGCCATTGTTTTGATCTTATTAAGTCTCATCCAGAGCTGCGCACTCAATCGAATTTTATTTGATTTCAAGTTCGAGTTCAACCTATTTTAGCAAGTCCGAGTTCAAGTTCGAGTTCAACCTTATTTAGCAAGTCCGAGTTCGAGTTCAACTTATTTTAGCAAGTCCGAGTTCATGTTCGAGTTTAACCTATTTTAGCAAGTCCGAGTTCAAGTTCGAGTTCTCTAATTCAATTATTTACGAGTTCATGTTCGAGTTCGACAAAAATAAGCTTTTTCGCGTTAAAGTTCGAGTTCAGGCAGATGAATATCCAAAATCGAGACAACATTTTTACCGCCGGTGTTCATGCTATTAAAAAAATAGAAATATTTTGCTCGTGCAGTAGGTTCAAGACTATAGCTACCTCTGCTGTTTAGTATCATCGAAAATGTCAGTGTTGTGGTCACAATTTTCGGCGTTTCTTTTGAAGGGAGAACGGCTGCTTTTGTTTCTGAAATGTCTTTGACGATGTTTATACTACGTAACCCATATGCAGAGATGGGCATTTATCGCGATAATTCATCGGCGATAGTTATCGGCGATAATTTTTTACCGATTATCGTTATCGCTCAAAATAGTTTTGATTCATCGATTACCGATATCGCTTTTGTAACATACTTTGCTGTCGCCGATAAATCATCGCGATAAACGATTGTTTATGCACACAGTGCAAAATTAGTGAGTTGGCGCTATGTAAAAAATACACGGTGTTTGTAAAGTCTTGTTGCAATTTAACAAAATCTTTCTTTGTGTCGTTTGATGCCACGGTCGACTCTTTTCCTGGAAAATCTAGAAAAACATTTTTGCGATTTGACTTACAAAAAAAAACTTCGTCAAACACATCGAAAATTTACCCCAACATTTAACGGAAAAATTTATCGACGATAAATAATTTATCCATTACCAATATCGCTTAAAAAAATAGAATTTATCGATTATCGGTATCGTCCAGGGCTTTTTTAAAACATTGATTATCGTTATCGCTAAAATACAAAAAGGTTTATCGTGCCCATCACTACCCATAGGCCTACAGATGGGAATTGGACCATCAAATGTTGTCATCAATTATAAGTCAGAGGAGAAATTTGCGAGGGACAAATTCATGTTTCGACCAACTGAAGCTGCAAACATTAACCAAGTAACTTTTCCATGCACTTTTTCTGCAAACTGAAGGCAACTGTCTGGTAACAAAAATACAAAATACTTGCCAATTTTAAGCTACAAAACTAACTTCCTTTCACTTAATTACCTTAAGAGAAGTTTGCATCGCTTCTTCAATTTTACCGCTTCTTTATTTAAATAAGTTTATCTATGTTTATATGCCGCAATGGCATGACCAAATAAACGACATGCAACTTTTCTTTTGGTAAATAAAATCATAACTTCAATTTACAGTACACAGATTGTGACTACTTGAAGAACAAATCATATTTCGTAGTGATCTTTTGTTTCTTTTCAACAATTTAAATATCTTTTTAATGAACTCGAACAGTTCTATTCGAGTTCGAGTTCAAAAGAAATATTTTTTCGAGTTCAAGTTCGAGTTCGGCAAAATGATCGAGTTCTTTCGAGTTTGAGTTTAAGTTCGAGTTCGCAGCTCTGGTCTCATCAGAGGAGTTTAGAGTAGTCTGGGGTGGAAAGTCTTGCCATTTAAAGGCTTTTAATGATTTTTTGGTTGTGTTACCACAAAAAAATCTTCACTCAAGCCAAAGTGCTCCAAGCGCATCTGCAACATCTTTAAAAAGACAGCAGCTCCACACAAGAGTGTGCCACCAAACACAAAGCAAGGGGTTTTAATTCTCATGCATCGCGAGGAAGCGTGTGGGGATGCCCTTACATAGCTTCAATTTTTCTCTTTGAGTTTGACAACAATCAAGTCCACGTAAATATGAACTATTTTTCAGAAATACTTGTTGCTCACAAGTGCACTTCTCTCTGTAGTATCAGGCTTCGCTATCTGCATTATAATGGGATTTTACGCAAATCAAGTCGTCCAGCAGTACTGGAGAGCGACGGATGAGCTGCTCCGAAGAAGAAGTGGATTCAACAGGTAACATCCTTTGAACAAGGATGGTAGGGAGAAACTTGATGAGCGGCATGGACTAGCGGTACCGCGCACAGCTTGCAGATCCTACCTGACGGTTTCGATTCATGCCTGGACCCGATCGCACTGGAAAGCTACCACGAATAACTACAGACTCGAAGAACACAAGCTCACTTCGCAGTCTCCCTTAATTACCGTCACGTTTTCACTTATGAATTAAAATAATCTCATTTGTTTAACTTCAACTTATCATCAAGTTTTTCAATTGTCTTGCTAGCACTTTGCAGCCACTGGCGGATTGAGGAAGCTGAAAAGGGTCAAGCACCCACATAAATTTTGGAATATACACGTTAAAA
Organism: Trididemnum miniatum; assembly: GCA_964006365.1. Classification (NCBI taxonomy): domain Eukaryota; kingdom Metazoa; phylum Chordata; class Ascidiacea; order Aplousobranchia; family Didemnidae; genus Trididemnum; species Trididemnum miniatum. Next base: position 1,455,472 of record OZ023233.1, read on the forward strand.
TATTAATATTTGAAAAATCAAAACCTGTAAGGTAATCATTTGTTCATTCCCACCCCCACCCCAAAATACCTTGGAATGGTCCTGACGGTGATCGCAATGCAATGCGAAATTTCAAACCAGATATAGCTATATCAAACGACGAGAAGCGTCGATAAACGAATGGCTGAAATATTATAAAGATCTCAGAAAGATTTTGCACCCACCAGTAAAAACAAAAACTCTCGCTGTGAATATGAAAATTAGTGACGTAGGGTGGTGTTGTGGTGCAAAATACTACAACTATACAATTGGATTAGTTTTTGCGAAGCAAAAGAATGTTTGTCTAACTTATTGTCGTTAACGCGTAAATGTAATTCATCGAGCAAAGCGGTTTGGAGAGGAAGCTGATTACAATTTTTGTTTTTTTAGATTTATTTTTGGCTGGAGTTTATTCGTTGGTTGGATTGGAGGAGCAATGCAGATTCTTGGGGGGTTTGTCCTCTCCTTAATTGCTTGCCGCCAGAGTTCATCCGAAGACCATGTCGGGTTTACTTACAACACAAATGGATCAAGGAACTATGCTTACAGACCAGAAAACCCGGCCCCGCTCTACGGCAAAGAGTACGTCTAACATGCCTGGAAGATACCTAGGCCACTACTTACTGTAGTCTGTATATGCACAACTGGTTAGATGTAATTTTAAACGGATGAAATCCAACGACCAAGCCAACGGTCCAGCTATGTCATGCATTGTTCAACGTATTTACCATTTTGGATCTTTTATTCTCGACGTTTCTTTTAGAATTATTTTAAAAATAGCGACGTTGTGGTAACCTTGGATTGTTACTTCTCTTTTTTATGTTGTCACGAAGGAGAATTGTTAAAAACCTGACCAATGCTGCGTCATAATTACAAACTAAATAATTCAGCAGTGCGACCGCAAGTTTTCTTATTTCTTCGTTGTCACGAAGTCGATTCACCCGCAGGCAATGGTGACGGTATAAAATTATTGTATTATTACATCGTATACTGCTATTTGTAATTAATTTCGTTATATATTTTTATCACGTTTTCTCGACTTTTTTTGCTAGCGTTTACGTAATGACTGTAAGCTACTGTGACCGTGCACCAACGCACGGTTCTTAGCTTGAGCAGATTCAAGCGAACACCAGCCCTCGCGGTCAGTTAATGCTATTCAGAGAGCAAAAATCGTGGTCTATTCAGCTCAGCCAGCTACTACAGTCTTTGTAATCACATCCAGAGGCATAGTCGAGAGAGAGAAACCATAGCGCTGCCCCAGAACTCTTCCAAGAAAACTAATCCAAGTGCGATTGAAACACTAACACCGCGATACTTTTGTAACTTTTGGATACTTTTGATTTGCTTCTCCCCCACAAATTTTACGCTGACTACGCCCCGATAATAAGTCTGTTTACATTTATGTGATTTTTATCCGTTTTGTCGTCGCACGAAATTTTATCCGATTTTTGACGTAAGCAGTTTACGGAAATATCTTGGACAGAGTTTTAACTCAAACAATTTTGCTTTCTAACGGTTGTTTTGCGCAGCACCTTACGACTGTTTTCTAAAATGCCGTGCAAAGTGACGTAGCTTTATTTCATAACTTTAAACTGTTTCGTAGCCTACGTCAATTTAAGCACGAAAAATCGCATCATATTTTTTGCAAAAACACACCTTGTATCATAACGGTTTTGAACTCTCTAGACTGTATTTTTTTTTAAGTTGAAATCTTTGTTCCATAGCGAGGTTACAAATGTGAGCTTTTGCATTTTTGACTCGTAAGCATTAAACACATTCTGCTTGATTTTAATAAATTTCATTCATGCTGTATGTTAAGCCAAGCTAGCAGTACATAATTAAGATCTGTTAACTCAATTGAATACCAAAAACTTGGTCAGAACGCGACGCTATTTGCGACGTAGCCTTACTCATGCAAATGTTTTGAGACTACTTCGATTCGCAACTGGAGTTGATCGCGTTTGACGTATATACCGGGTGGCTGCTGCCTCGAAGAGCGGAAGCTCATTTCGAAGCGTCTCCCTTAATTATTGGCGAACTCTCAATTCCTTAATTCAAAAATAATACAACGATTTATCAATGCATTTTTTTCTTAAAAGTTTTTTCGATACAGATCAAAAAAGAGAGTTTTTTACTGTATAAACAATTTCAAGACATGGATTTCCTGCCTTAGCAACACAGTTCCAAAGAGACATCGCAGCGGTAACGAACCGTTGGCAACACTGTGTCCAATTTGACCGGCGAAGAAATCAAACTTCAGACCTCCCGCACCAAAAACGATATCTACTGAAGTCCACCCCACGCCATCGCAGTGATGATTCTATCACAATACGGTTACACGGGCCGCTACTTTCGCGTCCACACTCAGAAAATGAATCAATGCAATCAAACCATCGAAACAGAAACAGCGTTGTAAAGTTGATACAAGGAAGAGATCATTATCGAACAAATCGATTGACCGCCATGATTATTGAAAACAAATGCAACCGATTCCAAACAAACCAATGCAAGCCTTTTTTTGCCGATATTTTTTAAGCCATGTAATAACAACTTAGGTTTTCATATTGGTGAATCACATGCATCGTGGAAGTTAACCAAGTTGAGATTCGAACCCACGAAAGAAGCTCCAAAACCCTATGCACCAACCACTCGTGCAACGCAATATGCGAGCGCCATTTTTTTGTTTGAAGATTTAGAAAATTGTCTTTGCAGTGCGCCCTCATGCGGCAGTTAGATATTGACCAACTATTCGTAGTCACAACTTGGTCTCTCTCTCTCTCACCAATTGTACAAGAAAGACGTGGAAATTTTCAAAATGCACCTGCTCGGAGCAAGAAAAAAGTTCAGAAATGACTCTGATTGATGAGTTTGACTTCGCGTATAAAACTGTCGGAGAATTCTGTTTTCAATAACAATTCTTATATGAAACAGCTCAGAAGGCCGAGTGGTTAGAGCGTCCGCTTATGGAGCTGTAGACTCGGGTTTGATTCCGTGTCGGGTCAAACCAATGACTTTAAAATTAGTATTCACAGCTTTCTTGCTTGACGCTCAGCATTAAAGAGACATTGTGGAGAACAAGCCGGCAAGTTTACTTGTTGTGCCGTTGGGAAAGGCACTTAGCGGAATTACCCTATCTTGGTGTTGTAGACAGGTGGCCTGAAAATCCTAAGCGAGCTTGTTATAACGCATTGATCGCTTTTTCGCGACAAGAGAATAAACATGCAATCAAATACAATGCAATGGGGAAAAATTGTATGCAGTGATTGTACATGCTATCTCGCAGGAAAGACCTGGCAAAGGTACTTGACGTCTCCCTCAAACTAGACCTTAATACGCCAACATAGTCAATAAAACCGACCAGTTAGCTTAGTGTTTAAAAAATTGCTACCGATGCCGCCAGCGGCTCACCAACAATAAATGTGTTGCCAACAGCTCGCCACCGCTACACCGTTTCTTCGGAGCTGTATTGCGCAGACGCTAAGCCGCGGAGTTGGGCCTCTCCAAGTCGCCATTCTTTTCATGCTTCGGCGCAATAATTAAAGTATAACGAAGATTTGATTTGATTTTAGTCATAATAAAAGCATTAAATGCTCTCATTACGGACTCTAAGCAATAATTATAATGGAAACAAACAACTTGTGTATCTGATTCCAGCTACACCAAATATTAATCAGCCTAACGCACTTTCGATCTACGATTTACCGCAAGCTCCAGCTAAACCCTATCTTTTAAATTCAAAGCAGAATTTGTTGAAGATTTGTATAATCGGAACAGTAAGAAGTGATTGTCGATTACTTTTATGACTATTAAGCAAATAATTATCAGCTGGTAATAACCTGCCGCAGTTGGCGTAGAGCAGAGGTGACGAACATGCGGCCCGCGGGCCGCATGTGGCTCGCGAAAGAATTTCCTGCGGCCCGCGAACATTTTGGCGAGACCAGTACTTTTAAACATTTTTTTTCCGTCTAATCTTTGCGATGCGATATCAAAAGCTGAGCCCCTGATTTAATCAAGCGCGTATCACACAGTAAAGGTAAAGGTAAAGGTACGGGACAGCGGGTGCACGCACACATTGTTTAGTTAGGCCATTTTCAATTGTCGGCCCATTACAATTTTCAATCACGAATGATTGAACGCTGTTAAGGGACATAACATGACGAACAACACATACACAAAACCCTTCGCACTTCCGCTTGTGCCGAGCGCCTGGCGCGAAAGCTGCGAATACTATTTTTAAAGTCTTTAGTATGACCCGACTGGGAATAAAACCCCAGTCTACCGGCTGCCAAGTCGACGCTCTTAACCGATACACCAAGCGCCGGTAAAACGCTCAATACAAGTCATCTGTTTCAGGATTCAGCAGTTCATCCATTGTTATGAAGTAATAATAACATAACTCGAGTCCGTTGCGGCTTCAGCATAGTGCAGCAGTTTACGAGTAACTATTCGAGCCAGAGCTTAGCTTGCCTTGCAGTAGTAGGAATTATGTGAGTTTGCGGAAATGAATTGGTGAGGTGGCAGTACCATTTATCATATGCAAATTTTACTGCTTTCTTAAGGTATTTGTTATTCTGTTTTTTAATCAATATTTAATTAACCGCTTGTCTTCAGCGAAAAAACGAAATATTGTAGATGAAAAAAGAGTATTTCAAAAAGATTGGACCGATATCCGATATGTTTATGACCAGGAGCGTATTCAGAGGGGGGCCATTGTGCCATCCTTCCCCCTTTTTGACTCTGCCTTTTAGTAAAAAAAGAACAAAACTAATGGTGCCAAGTAACTGAAACATGCCAGACTCTTTTGATGGTTTCTGTAGCTTATGGCCAGTGGCTAATCCAAGGGTTAGGATGAGAGGTATGCATCCTCCCACCAGCCATTTTCAAAATAGTTTTTGATGTATACAATTTTTCCATAACTTCGAACCTCTTCGAGAGCAATAAGCCTTACGCCTTAAGCACGCATAATCAAAAATGTGCGCGCCAAATGCATCATATTTGACAAAGCACTCAAAAATCACGGTCAAAAAATTTAAACAAAATTTGCCTGAGGATTATTCAAAAAGCACTACAAATAGCCATTACAGCATGTAAAATTTCAAAAATTTTCCGAGAGAGCATGCCATCGGACCCTCCAAGAGCTTTTCTCGTTTCTCAATCATTTTCAAATTTGTTCTGCCGAAAAAAAAACGCTTTAAAGAAATATGGAAATTATGGCTTCCCCCTTTTAAAATTTCTCGCTACGCCACTGTTTATGACTAAAAAGTTATGCGGCCTGCTTGCTTATTGGTAAGTAACAAAGTGGCCCGCGACAGCAAATAGGTTTGTCACCCCTGGCGTAGAGGTTCAAGACACCTATGATAGAGCGGGAGGTTTATAGTTCGATTCCCAAGCCAGTGAAATCGAACACGGTGTTACCAACACAACAGCGCTGTGTTTCTTCGAAGATGTGTGGCCCAGGCGCTAAGATGCGGAGATGAACCCTGCCACTCCTTGCACGCTTCAACGTAATACTGCGAGTATAATGACGGGTGGCTGTAACAAAGAATTTATATTCAAGCTGTCAAGACATGGAGTGTTGCGATTAAATCATTATTTTTGAGCCGCAATGCAATACACAAGCTTAGCTTTTTGAGTATTACTGAAGTGGGTGCATCAGTAATATACCCTTGTAGACAAAATCTATGGCAGCACTGCATTTTACGAAAAGCAAGGACTCAGGCAAAAAAGCGTCTTTTGAACTAGAGATGGCTCGGGCTGACGATTTTAAGGCCTAGACCACTCACGGCGAGAAACCTCTAGCCCAGTAACCGTAACCGACCCGGCAACTCATACCAAAAATAAAGCCCAGCCCGCCCAAAGCCCATTCTTTTTATGAACCTTTAATCACATTAATCAAACTTAAAGGGATTTCAAAAAGTGTAAGCGGTCCAGTAATAAACAAAGATAGAACCGGGCCGTTAGCGGACCAGTAGAAAGATTGGTTAACGGCTCGTTGGCGGGTCGCTTAGCGGCCCATGCCATCTCTATTTTGGACTCGAAGTCGGAAGGACAATAGTAAGTTCTACGGACAATTTTCGCTTTGTTTCCAGTGGTCGTACATGACTTCATAATAAAAATATTTAGTAAAAATTGTGTCCACCTTAATATTAATTTAACTGATTGAAATGCTAAGTGTCAAAGTCCACAAACACCTGCTCTCAAGCTGTGTAATTTCACACGTCATTTGACTATCTTGTGCTTACGAGAAACGGTGGAAATGAAACTGTTTTGCGTATGCTTAGTTTTTCCGTAAATTTGTGTTATTTTGTTGCAAACGAGTTTAATAGTTTCAAGTTCAAGTAGCCAGGTGGTTTTGTACCAGAAAGACATCTTAAAAAATCAAAATTGCTGTTAAAATCAAGCAAGGAGCAGCATCGCACTGCAGTGAACCCTCAAAGTTCTTCGCCCTCCAGCTTCATTGTCAATCCCTGCCCTAATTAATGTGATTGCTCTACCAATGGACTAGTTAATTGCAGCAGGTAAGAGCTGTAGACTAAAGGAGGATGTTGGGGGCGTTTCATTGAAGATATGATTAAATTAAGTAACATGCTTCATTAAACATTTTTGTGACGCAAATATTTAGACAAACAGCTTGGTTTTCTTCATAATGTAAATAAAAAAATAAGTAGCGTTATAAATCGTTTAAGTGCGTTGTGTATTATTCTGACAAACAAATAATGGAGCCAGAATGTGTCAGTGACATCAAGTCAGCTGTCATCATCATGTACGGTAAGTACGGTATACGGTACATCAGCATGTACGGTAAGTACGGTATGTGCTGGGCAGAGAAAGAGAAGAAGCCAGAGCAATTGGTCAGCGGCTCACGTCGAGTGTGGTCGACCTTTTTTACTTGAACGATGATATTTGATCACAAGTGTCGCAATTTTTCCCCCGAAGCCAAGAGGGGGCCACAAGTTACTAACCCTCTTTTTGACTTGCTCTAGCCTGAAGTCTGCTTGTAATATTCTCATAAAATACCGCTGTATATTCAATCTTGAGTTTATTATAATTTTGTCCCCCTTAAATTTTTCGCTGGCTAGGCTCTGCCCAGGGCCCCGAAATCCTCTCACCGGCCCTGCCAGTATGCTATACGGAACAATATTGACAGTTTTGTCGTGCTCAGTATATCTTATTGCTCATTTCAGTCGTGCTTTGGACAACAATCATTAGCCGAATATAGAATCGTAATTCACGATGCTCACGGCGATCTAAAAAAGCAGCGAGACATCTCCACAACGCCAACGGTTTAGCTACAAGCTTTAATTCGTTTAATACTTTTGGCTTTCGTAAGTTTTCGAAATGTTTTCAAACATTACATCAACGTTTTCACGAACTAAAGCCGGTAGAATTTTTAAAAAGTTATGTTGAGCATGTGCACTGAGCAGCAAATCCACCCAATATGATTTCGGGCCGCATTCATTGCGATTGCATATCAAAGTACTATAAGCATAATAAATTTTAGAAAGCTGTAAACTCTTCGCTTTGGTGAAAACGCAGAGTCAGACATACTTTTTTGGTCGTTTTTTCTCGAATTTAAAATACTTAAAATTAAAAGCTCGAATAAAAAATATCGCTTGAATTTAAAACATCTCGAATTTAAAATATTGCAGACAGCACCTTTGGCTATCTACGCAATTTTGAGCAGTGTGCCGCCTCTGATGAGTCAGCCAAAGCATAAAATGCGTAATTACGCGTCACTATTAAACTGTTCGTAAATTGCGGAAGTAATTTCAGCTAGAAAGCAATAAACGCTTGTCGTGCAGTCGAGAATGTTAGTTTTAAAATGTTGTCAAGTTGTACGAAGTTTAGGAAATGATCAAGAATGTAGTTTTTAAGAGCAGGTGAGGAGAAATTATTAGACCACTCTTTTTGTAATTGCACTTGAATAGAAACACTTTCATTGGAATACACCCAGCAAGGTACATTATCGCATTTCATTTCAGCTTGTGGTAATGTACCTTGCTGGGTGGATTACTGGATTCCAATGAAAATAATTCTGGTCAGTTTTGTTATCACAATAGAAAAACGTTTTCATGCATGTGAATAAGGAAACTATCGGTTGGCATAGCAGTTTAAGACCGACTTATCCCTATCAGTTTGGAAGTCTCGGGTTCAATTCCCGGGCCGGTCAAATGGTGTATATCGCGAGTATAATGAAGACAAGAGTTTATAGAGTATGACTGGTAGTACACTGGGTGTAAATCAACTTTACTCATTCCAACTCCCGTGCCAGACTTTCTCGCACCTCATGAGACGTATATTCGCCTCTGCATTCACTACTTGGAATTTTAATCAAACCTAAACCATAATTCGAATGTACTTGAATAGTTTTCAACAAACTTTTGCTTGAAAAACATGATCAGAAAGTGAACAATGACGTAGTTGAGGGGACGGACACCTGGGCACTTTACTTCCTTTTTTGACTTGTCCTGAGGGTGCTTGAACATAATGCTTTTGTGAAATACCGAATCTTCCTAACTTCGATTTATTTTAATTCGCATCTTTATAAATTTTCGTTGGTTATGCCTCCGAGAATGATGGATAGGCCTAACTAATCGTGGTATGGGCCGCTTCCACATTTTGAAAGAAGTTTTAAAAGAAACAAACACAAATACTAACTGCGGTGCAGCCTACATTAACGTACTGACATGTAGCCTTAGTGAAGTTTATCATGATTAAACCTATTTGCTCGATGTAAAACCAATTTATGATCAGAAGCAGTTTCTTGCGCTCAACAAGAATGTTTTTTATAATACTATAAAGCTTTTAGGAAATAAATGTTTTGGACAGCTGTCGAGGTAAACAAATATTGCTGTAATTATGAACGTGAACACTGAAACTGTTTAAGATGTCAGCGAATACAAGTGATGCTTTTAATGCAACTCAACTCAAACGAATGGATCTTGAACTAAAAAAACTTGATGATGATGAAACGGAAATTGCTGAGCAACTTAAACGACTCTGCGATAAACATGGGCGAGAAATCGATCCAAAAGCATCTGCTGTGCTTCTGCACAAACTGGCTAAAATCTATCGAATGCGGAGTCCGGGCATGTTCAGTTTAATCAGAAGTGCTGCTCTGTTCAACGCTGCGATTGTCAGATCTCCGAAAAACAAACGAGAAATTATCAACGATTTGCGTGAACTTTGCAAACATGTCCTTGAAGTAGCTGACGCTGAAAATAAACACGCAGAGCTGATCAGCAAGGCAAAAACGGTTAAAAAGGCAATTCAAAACATGAGAGACCAAGTAGATCACAAGTTAAAGGAAGTTAAACCGATACCAAACAACGTTAAAAAGGATAAACTGCTCTCGCTTGAACAGGAAAAAATATCCAAAATCCAACGTTTACAGGACAATCTTGCTAAACAATACTCGCAGATCATGGCAGGAATAGCAAAGTATTGTGAAGGCGTAATGGGCGCAGCTCCTTGCAAATTTGCTGTGGCTGGAATGGGTTCGTTAGCTCGTAAGGAAATTACACCCTATTCCGATTTTGAACATATCATCTTGCTGGAAAACGTAGTGAAACAAAACGATGACTACGAACATTGTTTGAGATATTTCAGATGGTTTTCGGTCATTTTCCAAATCATCGTGATAAATCTGCGTGAGACCATTATTCCAAGTGTCGCCATCAACAGTTTGAACGACCAATCGATTGTAGACGGGGACTGGTTTTATGACGCGTTCACAATGCGAGGTGTTTCGTTTGATGGAATGATGCCTCATGCATCAAAGTTTCCACTGGGAAGGCGTCAACTGACCGAACAAAAACCCTGGATGACCGAGCTAATTAAGCCGGTTGATGATATGCTCCAGTATCTAAGCGGCAAGGAAAGTCTGAAAAACGGTTATCATTTAAATGATATCCTAACAAAAACGTGTTTTGTTTACAAAAATGAGCAAGTGTTCAACGAGTTTCTGCAAAATGTATTTCGTTATCTCGAAACTGAAGGACAAAGTGAAAGTAGTCAAAAAAATGTTAAACAACAACTCATTGAGGATTTGCAGAAGTTCGCAGCTAGACCCACCTTGGCAAAGTTAAAACCAAAGCAGAGTTTCAATATCAAGCAAGTTTTCTACCGGAGCATCACATTGTTTATCATGTCACTGGGACGAATTCATAATATTAATTCATCATCTTGTTATGACGTATTAACTGGTCTTGTCGAAAAAAATCAAATCAGTGAAAATGCAAAACATAAATTAATGTATGCAGTTGCTCTGGCATGTGAGATTCGTCTAAAATGGTACTCCAAAAAAAAATCACAGCGTGATGACGTTCCATCCATTACTGAGATTGTGAACATCATCGGAGAGTTCAGCACAGCAAGCTATTTTCAAATAACTTATTCGTTACAATCGGAAGTATCGAAACGCTTGCAGTTGAAAAAAGCTCACTTTTATTCCAATCCGTATTTATTGAATTTGAACATTGGATATTGCTTGGAAAATCATCATTTGCAGGGAATGTCAGCAAAGCTAATGAAAGAAAGCATTTCAGATGAACGATTGCACAATTTTGATGATTGTTTGCGACTACTAACTGATGAATTCAAACTTCATGATCCTTTAACCGAGAGCGAAAGAAAGAATGAAAATGAGATTAAGCGTGCTCAGGCATTGATGTATCAAGAGTTGGGTTGGAATTTTTTACGCATGAAGTCCTACGATGATGCAATAGAATGCTATCAAAAATCAACAGCAGTGTTTTCTAAATTGTTAAATAATATAAACGAACGAAATGACAACACCGTCAACAGGCTACTGCACGATTTGATCAAGCAACTTGCTTACAATAATCGAAAAATTGGCTCATCGTTTCTACATATGAATAAGCCGCATAATAGCTTTGAGTATTTGCAAACAGCGCTGAAACTGTTTAAACAAATTTCACTAGAGGTTAACTATGATATTGAAGTTGCTCGAACACTATACGACCTTGGTAACTGTTTTTGGAAAAAGTCACAATACGATGACGCGAAACGTTGTTTGGATGAATCGTTTCAAATACGTGAACGAATATCTCCGGATGTTGACAGGGATATTGGAATAGCCAGAACACTGAAAGAAATTGGTAAATGTTTAAGTAAAATGAATAAACTTGAAGAAGCGAAAAGATATTTTGAACGATCGTTGGAAATTGTGACACAAACTTCCTGTGATGTCGATACTGATTACCGTGTCGCCCTATCGACTCGTGAATTTGGTGCGTGCTTGATGGAAATGAATAAACTTGATGAAGCGAGACTTCATTTCAACAGAAGCTTAAAAATTTTAGAGCAAAAGACAAAGCGGGATGATCGTTTGATTGCTGCAACTCTGCTTGATATTGGTCGATGTTTGATGGACATGAAGGAACTTGATGAAGCGAAACGTCATTTAGATAGGGCATTGCAAATCGAGGAACGAAAATCGATCGATATAAACACTGATCGTGATATTGCTCTGACTCTGCAAGATATTGGTCGTTGTTTGATGAAAATGAATGAACTTGATGAAGCGAAACGTCATTTAGATAGAGCGTTGAAAATCAAGGAACGAATATCGATCGATATAAACACTGATCGTGCTGTCGCTATAACTCTGCAAGTTATTGGTAGTTGTTTGGTGAAAATGAATGAACATGGTGAGGCGAAACGTCATTTAGATAGAGCAACAGAAATTGAGGAACGTATCGCGAACAAAGACAACAACGCTGTTGAAAACGTTTCAACACCATCGCAGAGCAATCGTTAGACACCATCAGCGAGCTATGTTTATGCGGGAGGCATCAAATGTTTTTATGTTGATTTTGGACAAACATTGCTTTAACTTTAACGTCTGATTGGATATTTTGATGTGAGAGGTATCAAATGTTTTGTTTACTTGATTTTGGGCAAACATTGCTTCAATTTTAACGCTTTGTATACTGTGTTTTGATGTGTGAAGCATCAAGTGTTGTTTTTTGTAAACTAAGTTCTTACGGATGAATGTGACGCTAGTATTTTGCGTAGGTCTAAGTTTTTGTTTTGCAGTCGCTGTATTTTTTTTTAATTTTAGCATAATTGTTTTATTGAGTGTTAACACATTCTTCACATCATCATAACAAATTTGTTTGAAGTATTTTATTCGCTCGTTTAAATTGTGTGCTTTATTCTTTTCAATAAATTGCTTTTTCAGCGTGATTGTTTGCAATGCAATGAATTCATTCTTTGTATGCTTTTGTATATTGTTGCTTACTTATCCTCCGATCACGAGAAAGCGATCACAGCGCTTCCTTTTCGAAATTTTAGCTTTTGGGTTGATAGAAATATAGAAAACTCGCATTGGAGCCAATCATGTTTCGACCACACCAATTTTACGTAGCAAATATTCTTTTTTTGCGTTTTCTTATCCTTTTTTTGCAATTTTGACCAAAAAGCCGGGGTTTCAAAAGCTCCCCTGGGCATCTACTTCCCACGCTTATTCTTGTACTTCGAGAACAGCGAGTAAACTGGGATCCAACAGTTGATGCCAGATTCGCATAATTTCTAATCAAGTTGCGTCATCTATCGAATCAGATTCAACGAGAAACAATCGGCTCTTTTCAGCATAAAAGTTGTCGCGACATTGTCTGAAAGAAATTGGCTTTGCAAGGTTTAACTCTTGCGCTAACTTGCGGTAGTTCACTCTACCTAAGATCTGGTCGGGAAGTGGCGCTAATGTATTCTGGAACCATTCGCTAGTCCCTGGTTTCGCGGGTTTGACACTCAGCTAGATCATCTTCTATGATGCATATGCTTCTCTCAGGTAAACACCTAAGCTGCAATTTAGAGTCTTAAAAAAAAACTGCACGTGGAGTTGACCGAGTATTTTGTGAATTGGGAGTTGGCCGAGTATTTTGTGAATTGGGCTCTGAGGTTGGTTTCGCGCGTTCGATGCTCAATTAACTCATCTTCCAACATGCATGTAAATCACCAATATAAAATCCTAAGCTGCAATGATTTTAAAAACAAAAAAATAAGTAAAACAGGCAAGACAATGACAACAATGAAGTTAATGTAATAATAAAATGGTAAATGAATGACATAAACACTGATGAACATGATATGAATGGATATAAGATGACGATGAACAATGACGCAAAAACTTGATTGTCGATTGCAAGGGTGTCCGGATTTAATTCGCAAACAATACCAAATTCCGGTTTATTTAGAATCCAAATCCGAGGTCATCTCTGGAAGGCTACTCCAAACTTTCAAATATCTTCCAAGTTCGGCTGCAGGCATGGATCCCCGCATACGTCCTTCGATAACTGTCGGGCAAAATCTTCGTTTAGGTCTATATAGCCCTCCTCAGCAATGATAACTCGCTCCCTGTCCCCAGCGATTATTTCAAGCTCGGCTATATCCAGTTTTGAATCAAGAGGGACAACACCAACTGCAAAAGTCTGAAAGGAAATTTGTATATAGTTAGCATAAGTTAGGGCATCGATGTCCTTAGCTTCCCCTGATGAATCCAGAGGGGGGGTGAAGGAATCGATGCCCAGCATTTCTTGTTCGTCCTACTAATACATTGGTTACTTCAATGCATTAAGGTGCACAAAACCGTAAAATAAGCATTTTTGGGACCTTAGTCTCTCCTCCTCTCCTCCGCCAGAAACTTTCTGGTTCCGCCCCTGTAACGCGGTCATACTGCTCTGTTACTGTGACGCGGACCTTTTCATTTGCATCGCTAGCGCCACAATCGCACCATAAAGTGGAAAATTTGAAAAGCGTTTGCTTTAAAGCACATTCATTTGGCTAGGTATAATGTGAGCATAGACCAAGGGTTTGCAGATTAATTCTTCACGAGGTCATGTTGTCCAAGGCATGTACTTTTCTGCCGTAAAACTTAAGGTGCAATAGCGCAGGGCAAAAAATTATCATTTTTTTTTCTTTAGCGGTTGAATTTCAAGGGTAAGAGGCAAGTGTGAACTCTTGCCGAGATTGAGTTGCAATAACCCTCTTAGAAGCGGTGCGGGACGTCGATTATGTCCGTCATAATAGTAAATAGTGGTAGAACATTAGTGTGGTAAGGTTTTGCGTTGGTTCATGACCTAAACAGGCATTTATATCAAAATTTGACATATTTCGTGGTAGGCCTAATTGATTGTGATTCGCACAAAATTAAAATGGAAACGCTTTGCTACGTCTATAACGTCACCTTGATGCCTCTTTTTCTCAAGTTTTGAGATGGAATGCTGACGTCATCCAGTGATTTACCATCAGTAACCACGATCACCACTGCTTGGGCCCCTCTGCGCCTTCCCCGGGCCATTGATAACATGACCTCCCCGGCATAAGACAGCGCTTTCCCGGTGTTGGTTCCTGAAAACACGGCCGGTAGGTTCAAAACATCGGTATCGGCGCGGTAGGTCTCGGATTTGATTCCCAGACCGGTTAAATCACACACAGTTGTCAACGGCTCGACACCGCTGCGACGTTTCTGTGTGTCCAAGATGCTGAGCCGTGGAGATGAGCCCCAACATTCGATATCCCCTTCGACGTAATACCGCGAGTGTCATGAAGATTAGATGAAGTTCTTGAAAAAGACTTTTTAAGATAAACAAAAGTGGTGACGCCAAGATGTTTTAAAATTATAAAATAAATCTTTAAAGAAAGATAATTAGTTTGCTGGAGGACAGACTAAAGGTGCGTTTACCAATACGCGACACGCGACATGCGAAAGCGTGAGAAAATTTATAATGTCAGTGAACGCAGAAGGTTTTTGCAGGTTTTAGCGTGATCACTAAACAGTAAAATAAAACAAACAAGGTGCGATAAAAAATTGTCGCGTGTCGCGTTGTCGCCCGTCGCGTATCGGTAAACGCCTAGTAAACTTAATAACAAAACTTTCCACTTTTTTAAAAGACGGGTTCGATGCTCAACTAGGTCATCTTCCATGATGCTTATACTTTAGCAATCTTTAACCATAAGCAGCAAAAATCAAAATCAAATCCTCATTATACTCGCCGTATTACGCCGAAGCGCGTAACGAGTGGCGGGATCCATCTCCGCGGCATTGCGCCCGGGCAACACAGCTCCGAAGAAACGTCGCAACGATGGCGAGTCGTTGGCGACACTGCGTAGATTTGACCAGCCCGGGAATGCACCCATAGCGTGCGCTTAGCAACTGAGCTGACGGGCGGTAGCAGCAATAATTGCAGGTGGTTTTTAGAAAACTGTGATGTCTGTAAAAAAAACAACTAAATAAAATATTGAAAGCAGTATATAAATAGCTAAAGTCACTAGTTTACCAGTTCCATCATAGGGGATTTTCCCGATTGCATCTAATAGCAGCGGGGGCTCGAACCCGCTATCAAAGCGAATCTCGCTGGAGCTGTCCACCTCCGAATTGAAGCGAAATAAAGCGAAGTTCAAAACATTCAAATCGTAAAGACTGAAAAACAACCCGAATGATGGTGGAAGCAAAACTCAAAATCAAATCTTCATTATAATACTTCGTGGTGTCACTCCAAAGCGGGTAACGAAAGGTGGGACCTGTCTCCGCGGCTTAGCGCCTGAACACCACAGCTCCAAAGAAACGTCGCAGCGGTGCATGTAAACGACGTGTTTAAAGCATTGTGCCATGACACAGAGAAATCCAACTTGGCCACCATCAGCTCGAAATTATCTCAAACAGGTCGAGCGTACGCAAAATTTTTTGCGAAGTGAGGGAGGCAAGTTTTAGAGATGATGTTTACACGGGAGTTTTAACTAGTATTGGAGGAGTTTTGATTAAAGAGGTGCATAGGCTTTCCTCCGTACGCCAGCGGAGATGAAACGGCATATTTACTTGGCGAATGACTTGACAAATTCTAGAGTTATTTTCCAACTTTCCATTCCAACGGAAGATGACGAATCCAGCACCATGACGAGGTCGAATACAGCGTGAGGCGGACAAGGTTCTGCAAAAAAAATCAAAAGAAAAAATATATCCGAAACCGGTTAGATATGTAAAAATATGAAGCATTTTATTTGAATTCTTAGATCACTATTTTGAAATCTAAGTAGAAGTCACTCTTCACAAAACGTAATAAACACAAACAAAATACAACATAGTGTAAATACTCAAAAAACGTGAAAAAAGAATGCAAGAGTAACTCAACAACACCACTGCAACGACAACTCGAAGCTGGCGATACTGCGTCATATTAGGCCGCTTTCGCTTGGGAATCAAAACTGGTTCTTTTGATTTGAAATTTATGTGTCGTCATAACTTCACATACTTATGCAACATGGCTTCGGTACACTCCAACTCCCATTGGCTAGACATGTATTTGACGCCACATCCGGCGGATGAGTGCTGTATTGTTCGTTTTTACACTGGAACTCGCACTTGGACTCAAAGAGGTTACGCTGGGAGCAGATGATGGCACCATTGCGGATTTTTCCCTGATCTGGACAAGTGATAGCTACAAAGACAGAAAGACAAATCAAAAAATTATGAGTGTTTTAAATAGAAACCTTTTGGCAAATTGTAGCGTGGAGTTTGTGTTGTTATAGCTCATTGTACATAGATCAGTGCATTTTGGGTTGTGCACTTGTACTTCATTTTGTAAGCTTATACAGCAAACTCACTCATAATTGTCCATTTTGTTCGTTCATTCGGGTGAACATGATGTTTCTCATACGCACGGACAAGATTTACGCAGCCAGGTGGTTGCATGATCATCAAGGTTTCTTCATGCACTTTTTTGATCTATTTTTCTACGCTACGTGCGATCGCATCGTAGATTTTGTATTATTGAATTACATGCGTCATTAAAGATTGCCCTGTTAAGCATTGAACCCACATCTCAGCCAACTCTATCTGAAACTTACACACTTACGTTCACAAATTGGGGTTTTGTGGCTCCACCATGCGGTTGTAATACTTTGTGTAAGAAAACAGCGAGAAATTGCGCTTCCGACCAGCATGTAGCCGACGTCACATTGAAAGCTGAAACATAAGAACTTTAAGAACTTGACCAGTCGCGAGAACCAAAGAAACGAAAACATTATAAACTTCAAGCTCGCGATATACATTCTTGCTGTCTGATCGAGGCGGGAGGAGGGCGGTTGTTATTGAAGGCGTGAGAATTCGTCGAATAATGCGAAAGTTTGAAAAGCAGGGGTAGAGGTAAGTGAAGCTTTTTTTTTGTATTTAGTTGCATATTTATCCTCCTATCACGAGAAAGCGACCAATGCGCTAATACGAGCTCGCTTAGGAGTTGCCAGCCATCTGTCTACCACACCAAGATGGGAAATTCCGCTAAGTGACTTTCCCATCGGCACAACAAGTAAACTTGCCGGCTTGTTCTTCACACTCCTTGCTGAGCGTCAAGCAGGGAAGCTGTGAATACCAATTTTAAAGTCATTGTTTTAACCCAAGTTGGAATCAAACCCACGTCTACAGCTCCCGAGGTGGACGCTTTTACCACTCGGCCATGAGCGGTGAAGCTGCAAGTTGACTAAAATAGTGGGTGAATGGTTGGACTCACTGCATCAGTGGAGTACGGGGAGCAAAATAAATGAGGAAACACTATAAACAGCTTGTTTTACCGAAAGGTTCGTTCGTATGAGCATGATTTTAGATGTCCGGGCAAGATTCATGCAGCCAGATAATTGTGCCATCATCCAGTCGGACCAATCCAGTTATCCCATGAGGTAGGGAAAACAGGGGACAGTGAGCTAGCATGTGCTCTGCCGTTTGATTCTCGGCGCCACAAATTATCAAAACCGCGATGAGGTAGCTGATAAAAAATGAAAGGTAGCTGGTGTAATCGGAGAATTATCAAAACCGCGATGAGCATAACAAGTTGCAACCATTTTACCAACCTGCAGATGCTTCCAGGATTGTTTTGATTGCTGCACAACATTCGACCATTATTAGGGGGCCAATGTGGGGCAATGCATCGAACTGGGGAGCAAACTGGGGATGGTGAACTCCATATTCCTTGCATTTCTGCAAAATTCAATGAATAAAAGACAAAAAACGATCTGCGAAATTGCAGCGAACCTTGATTTGACATTTATTTTTCGTGGCTAAGGGTTCAAAGCTAAATGCTGTAGCAACCACGCGTTTTCTCAAATCTTTGCAAAAATATGAAGTTCTCGGACTCAAACAGGTTACGCTGGGAGCAGATGGGTATTGCAGCCATGCCCACTCTTTCTGTTTTTTAACTCTTCTTCTCCTGCCTGCCTGCCATAACGTTACTTGTTTTGTTGCTTCTTTTCTTTTCTTGTACCGTTGTTATATTTCTTTCATCTTATCGTGTTTTTTCGCGTGTGGGCGTGCGCAAATAAAGGACACTTCTACTCGGCCTACTTCAGCACTACTGCTACTAATAAAATCGAACTCGAACAACTGCGGAGTTACTTGATGCAGGATGCGAACTCGTACTGTAAGTGTTTTTAAACGAGTTCCAGTTCGAATTCACTAAAAACTTGTGAGCTGAGTTCAATTCTTCCTTCTTTCGATTTCAGTGATTTTTACCGCATTTATTTGAGAAGGCTCGGGCTAACATTTTTGCAACCCGGAGCGCCCATGGCCCGGAACCTCCTGCCCAGTAGCGGTAACCGACCAAGCAACTCATCCCAAAAATAAAGCCAGGCCCGCCCAATAACCCAAAGCCCACATTCTTTGATGAACCTTCAGGGACATTTAAAAGAAAACTGAAAGTTGAAAGGGATTTGATTGATTGATTTCTTCATCTTTATCCTCCTATCGCGAGAAAACGGCGGAGGCGCTATGAGTAGGACGAACTCGCTTCGGAGTTGCCTTTGTTTCCAAGTTTTCCGGTTGAATTTCCTGTAACTTCTTTAATTTGCTGCTTGCCAGATTCCACCAAGCAGAGATAATCATCGTGAAGCATCTTATCCAAGAACGCAACAACGAGACTAGGTTGGGAGTTGAACCATTAACCTTGCGATCATAGTCGTCGTATAAACGACACTTCAAACCACTGCGCCACGATGCCGATTTCAAAAATTAGTAGCGGCCCAGTTAGAAACAAAAGATAGAACTGGGCCGTTAGCGGACCACTAAAAACACCGGTTAACGGCTCGTTGGCGGGTCTCTTAACGGTCCATGCCATCTCTAGAGTTTATATCAAGTTTAAATAGTTTTTATCGGATTTAGAATAGGTTCAAAACTCAATGAAATTATTTCGAGTTCAGGGACTTTCATTTTCTAGAGCAAGTTCAAGGTTAGCATTTTAGCAACAAAAATATGTTCAACGAGTTCAAGCTTGCATCCCTGCTTACGACACATGGAAGTTGATGCGCCTTTTAAAAGAAATCCGACGTCACAAGTAAAACTGCAAACACTGCCGATGGTGTTGTTGTTTGTGCATTGGTAGTGTCCGTTAGATGGCGCAACATGACTATCCGGGCAACGTAACGGCTCTGCAAAAAAATAAGGTATTATTATTATTTGACAAAAAAATTGTTGCTAAACTGCTACTATAATGTACGTTCACACTAGAGATGGCTCGGGCTGACTTTTTTGAGGCCCAGACCGCCCACGGCCCGGAACCTCTAGCCCGGTAACCGTAACCGGCTCGGCAACTGATACTAAAAATAAAGCCCAGCCCACTCAAAGCCCATTCTTTTTACGAACCTTTAATCACATTAATCAAACTTGAAGGGATTTCAAAAAGTGTTAGCGGTTCGTTAGTGGCCCAGTAATAAACAAAGATAGAACCGGGCCGTCAGCGGACCAGTAAAACGACCGATTAACGGCTGGTTGGCGGGTCGCTTAGCGGCCCGTGCCATCTCTAGTTCACACAAGTCCAATTTCAACGAACAAAGTTTTCCATTAATCCTTAACTAAATGTAATGATTTGAAATTGGACTACAGTTTTAGCGCGTGTTTCTAATTTGCAATGAATATTCTTACATCAACTGGCAGTTTGGCGTTGTAGTAACGTGGTAGCTATCGATAGTAGGCGTGATGTCTTGAGTTCGATTCCCGGGACGGTCAAATCGGACTCACTGTCACAACCGCTGCGACGTTTCTTCGGAGCTGTGTTGCCTAAGAACTAAGCCGTGAATATGGACCCCGCCACTCGTTCAACAGTTCACGTAATACCACCAATATACAGTAAGCCTACTTGATTTTGATATCTTTGTGAATGATACTGAACATCAACTCACCCATGCAATGATGAGGACCGACGTTGCACGAATCAGTGTCACAACAACATCTGCACACCGAGTTGGGATGGTCAGGGTTGCATTGAGTGGGCCACCAAGCTGATCGGTTGTTCTGCATGAATGAATAGCAAACAGCCACTGGCTAGTACACGACGTTTACCCTTGCTTTTGTATAAAACTATTACCGAAGAACAAAAATCTCGCATATCACTCATTGAATTGATAGGCTACGACTAGACGTACTTGATCTGTGCTTGAACAGCAGTCTGCATTTTCAAACTTGCCATTTTAATTTTGACGAAAAAATATTCTATTCTCCCCTTCTTTTTATTCTGCCGGCATTCAACATCTCTCATGGCCGAGTGGTAAGAAGCATCCGCCCTTGGAGCTGTAGACCCGGGTTTGATTCCGAGTCCGGTCAAATCAACGACTGTAAAATTGTTATTTATAGCTTTCCTGCTTGACGCTCAGCATTAAAGGGACAGTTTAGAAAACACACCGGTAAGTTTACTTGTTGTGCCGTAAGAAAAATACGAGATTCCCCTATCTTTGAATAAGAGACAGGTGGCCGGCGTAGGGCTTTGATCGCTTTCTCGTGATAGGAGGAAAAATGTGCAACTGAATGCGAAATACAATACTCATGCTAGTTTGGCCAAATAACCTACTTGGATATGGTTGTTGTTGCAAGCGCGTGCTTGCTTGCATGACTTGAATATTAGACGACGAGGTCCATATTCCACTTTGCGTTCTTCAATAGCGCAGCGTTCCTAGAGAAAAAACTTTGGTTACCTATTTCTTTTTACAACCAAGGTCTAATTTTCGCAGCTTCTTCGTTATCTTGAAATACAGTACAGTGAAATAAAGTGTAACCAACTTGTAGAGTGTTTTTAGCGCTTGTTAACAGGTGTACGTAAACGAGCTTGCGCTCTTCAGTCAGCAGCCCTTGTACCAGAAATATGCGTCGAATGCCCGCCCGTAAGCTCAGCTGTTAATCACATATCTATCGGTTCGGGAAATTGGGGTTCGATTCAAATAGGACGCAGTGTCATCGCAGCAACGCGAAGCTGTGCTGTCCACGCGCCACACGCTGCACGTTTCGGCGCAATACTGCGATTGGCCTAGAATGAAGATTTTATTTTGATTTTAAAATCGTCTCGCACCAAGGTTCATGCCCGATGTGGTAGGGCGATTTTTTCGATCTTTTACTTTGCAAGCTCGAATACAAAGCGGTTTGTACAATTTTCCCAAGAGGTGTCTTTGCGGGTAAGATACTCAACGGGGTCATCTTCCAACATAAAACCTGTGCTACAATCGTTTGTGGCTTACAACAAAAACATGAATAACTAAGCGTTAAGTTGTGTAGCTATGGCTGCCATTCGCCAGTGGCATAATCGCGCATCAAACCCAGTATTAAAACGAAAATCGAACACTCGGACTACACGACCGAGCACTTACAAAAAATTTACCCATCATTTCAAAGTCCTTGTTCTAGAGCTTGCCTACCTCATTGAACAAGCACTGCCGGAGGATTCCTTTCGAATCACATTCTTCATGAGTTGAAAATCCGTCGCACGTCATACAACGAAGTCCTAAACATTATTCATTAAGAGCAAAAAAGTTGCAGATTTTTTCGCAGAGTTGTTCAGTGACTTAAGGGTCATCCCCAAAGTCGAAACTTCGATTTTGTGTCGCTCTTACTCAAGTCTAGCGGTGGGCTTACCAGAAAAGTCGAAATTAATTAAAAAAACACAAAGATGATGAATGGTGTTTGCGTCTTACAAATCATATCTGCGTACTTGTATAATGTGTATCATAACTTATTTTTGTTTCGGTAAATAACTGATGAATGAGTTTGTTGAACAACAAAAATACCCCTGCACAGGAATACCGAAACAATTCTTTGGACACTGACTGGATGACTGGGCTTGCCCTTTCAAAAAAATGAAACTAATTTTATCAACAAAAGTTAGATTACTCATAAAGTTTATCAACTTTCGCAACTTACCTCTAGTTGAACTTATAATCGTGAGCAAGATCATTATTATACTGCGCAGTGACATCGCTTTGCCTAATCATAATCTAACTAAACGTGTTCCACCAAAATAAGTGTACGTAAAATGACAGCTCCGATAGCCGGATGGTAAGAGCGGCCGCTTCTGTACCAATAGCCTGGGGTTTAATTCCGAGTCGGATCAAACCAAAGACTTTAAAATTGGTATTCATGTTGTATCGTTGGGAAAGGCACTTAGCGGGATTCCTCTATCTTCGCAGGCAGATGGCCGGCAACTTCTAAGCAAGCTCGTTATAGCACTTTGATCGCTTTCTCGTGATAGGAGGATAAATATGCAACTAAATACAAAAACTATAGCCGTTTTCTCGTTTAAAGGGCCAGTAGTTAGATTGTGATACTTAAGTCGGTTTCCATGCAGAAGTTAGCAGTATCGTGTGCTTGCATCCCTTAACCCCTATCACTGCATTTCCAGCGAGTCACTTCTGCAAATACTTCGGAGCAGAATTGATGGAAATTTAAGAAAGTTTAATTACAAATAAAATAGCCAAAACAAATTGAAACATCAAAATCAAATAAAATCTTCATTATATTTGCGGTATTACCCCGAAGCGTGTAACGAGTGGCGGGGCCCATCTCTGCGACTTGGAGCCTGGGCTCCACAGCTCCGAAGAAACGTCGCAGCGGTGGCGAGCCGTTGGCGACACTGTGCCGATTTGACCGGCCCGGAAATCGAACCCCAGACCTCCCGCACCGATAGCGTGCGCTTAACAACTGAGCTAACGGCCAGTTCAAATTGAAACATATTCAATAAAAATAATTGAAGCAAAAATTGAAACAAAGCTCGCATTCAATGCTTCTGCAGATACGTTTCGCTTTTTTGTATTTAGTTGCAGATTCATTCTCCTGTGACGAGAAAACAATCAAAGCGTTGGAACAATCTCGGTTTGGGGTTACCGCCCATCTGTGTACTACATTAAGATGGGGAAATTCCGTTAAGTGCCTTTCCCAACGTCACAACAAGTAAACTTGCCGGCTTGTTCTACACACTGTTCCTTTCACGTTGAGCATCAAGCAAGGAAACTGTGAATTCCAATTTTTTTGAGCCGTTGATTTGCTCCGACTTGGAATTAAACCCGAGCCTACAGTAGCAGGGGAAGACGTTCTTATCACTCGGCCAACTGAGATGTTCGTTACTTCAATGATGATTTACTTACGACTGGTCTCGATAAGAAAAACACTATCGCTCTAATTCTTTCCATGTAATTTTGCGAGCTATTAAAAAATCACATAGTATTTTTTGTTACGACTCAACCAAATATCGAACCCAGCTTTCTAAATTTCATTCAGTTTGCAGTGGTAGTTGGATACTAAACGATTCGACAGAAGATGCAGTGCATACCTAAACAAACCTCATCATAATCACTTTTTGTTTGTTCATTTTTTTTCATCTGTCTTGTCTTGTGCAACAGTTATTGGTCACTAATGTGTTTGCAATTTCACTCGACAAATGCGTTTGAAATCATAAAAAAGGTAATTTTGTTTTAAAATTTTACGACTCTTGTACAGTAACTTTGGCGTGTTATTCTATTTAAAATAGTAGACCTATCTGATTTTTTTATTACTCGCAATGCGTCCTTGTTACGGACTTCATGATTTTGCGCTGACCAAGCCACGTACTGCAGATTACAGTATAGCTACTCCTAAGGGCCAGATCAAGGATTTCTTCGTAGGGGGCGATACGCTTATGATTAATGTGCGTAATAACGCATGGAATCTAAAACCATAATGTTGCGTGAACGACACAGCTGTTTCCGGTAGCAAGTACTTTAAGGGAGGCGGTACCCTCTGCTACACACTCATGCATGAAAGGAAAAAAGAAAACTTTATTATTTTTCTTCATTCTGCGACTTTTTTTTAGTGAGAAGAAACACTACGAAAAATTAATGCCAACTTCTATCTACAGCGATACTTTGTGTCTTTTTTGAGTAGTGGATTGGACTGTTTCACTATGGAATACTAATATTTTCATCTACACCTCACTATCGGGCAATAAACTCTAGGCATCATCAGGGTCGTATCTTTGAGGGCCACGTTTTTCGCAGATTTGACTTGAAGTTAGCACAGACCTTTTTGATTTTTTAACGGACGCGATTAAACGGGTGCCTCCCAGGGCTATAGCCCCCCTCCAACCCGGCCAAGAACATCAACCAAGAAGAACAAGGGTGGCCGTAAATCGATAAGCAATGACCTCCCTGCGTATTAGTTGTGTTAGACTTGATGCTTCATATATTGACGATATTGCTCTGTTTTGGTGCGTAAAAGAATGACTTTCGAAAATAAAAGCACAAGAGCTAAATCGCAGCGAAAGGGCCAGAAATTGACTCTAACTATGTCGGGTTTCGACTTAAATACACTCGTATTATCGAAGTCGGCAAAATTGTCGAAATTTAACAGCTCCAATAGTCGAGTAGTAAGAGCGTTTGCCTCTGGAGCTGTGACTTGGGTTTGATTTCGAATTGGGTCAAATCAACTGACTTTACAATTAGTATTCACAGTTTCCCTGCTTGACGTTCAGCAAAGGACAGTGTGGAGAACAAGCCGGCATGTTCGCATGTACTGCGGTGGGAAAGCGCTTCGCGAGATTTCCCCATCTTAAAGTGGTACACTAGGCAGATGGCTGGCAACTCCTAAGCGAACTGATTATAGCGCTTTCTCGTGACAGGAGAATGAATATGCAGCTAAATACAAACACAATTGCGTAATAGGATTAGCTTCAGCGAGGAGTTACTTGAAAATCGTCAGTTAATTTTATTACCAAGTGCTTGGGCCCTCATTTAGCCAGGGCTCTAAGCTAGACCTAATGGGTTAAGTTTTAATGTAGAGAAATAATCGTTACTCTATGACAAAAAAACACTAATGACACCTTTTTTACTTCGTAATTGTTTGTTTATTGCGTTGTTAAGGTTTACGACTAAAAACAAGAATTAGCAATCGCCTTTGACGTCAATCTATCCCGGAGCCAAAATAGTTTAACTTTGCTGCCTGGGCTGTGACTCGAACTTTTTGAACTCGGTCTTTTCACCAATTCGATCGAAAACAATATCCTTGAACGTGAAAAAAGCTGATTTGAGATTCGAACTTATCCTAAGCTTGACATTAATTCCTTGAACTTAGCCTAACCTCGATAAAAACTACTTAAACGTAATAAGCACAAATTGAGTAAAAATTACTGAAATCGAAAAATTAAAAATGAAGAACTTGCCCGGCAAATTTTCATTTAACAGACTAAAACTGCTCTGTGACGCCCGACTACGGTTATTATTTGTCCGTTGAATTTGTAATCTCGGAAAACAATTACGGTATCCATTTAGTGAATACCGTACCGCACAGGGCCGGCGCCATGGGGGGCCTGGCTCCCCAATCGACATGCTTGGCCCTTCCAATCAACAAGCCTGATCTGTTGAAAACAGCCGCAGCTTTTGTGCTTAATTTCGAACATTGGCCCCCCCTTAAGTCGACTGCTCTGCCGCCAGCTTTCGTACTGCACACAAGAGCGGCGAACTCAAACTCGTTTTTATTCCGAACTTCCCCAAACTACGTTCCTGAAGTAAATCTTGAAAAAGCTGATCGAGTTCTCAACCAGTCCAAAAGATGATAAAAACTGTTTGGACTTGATATGAGCTTGGTACAAAATACTGAACTTGACCTTGATTATTACTCGCTTCGGCCTAATACTGCAAGTGTAACAAAGGTTGTTTTTTTGATATCGGTATAGGCTATTTGTAACTCTAAAAAAATCCAACTTTTCATACAATTTTTATTAAGTTTTACAAAATAAGCACACGCCGAACAAAAATACAATCATAGTAAAATATACAAATTAATCACAAGCACGATCAACAGTAGGCAAACAACGCAGGGATATCATGGCAAATGATACAACAAAACATCATGCAATAGAACAAACAAGGCGATACCGATTTAAAGTAGGCGATATGCGGCGAACACAAGACTTTGATTTCTTCATTTTTATCTTCCTGTCAAGAAAAAGCGCCATACATACAGTAGGATGAATCCAGACTCGCTTAGGAGTTGTTTTTGCTTCCAAGTTTTCCGGTTCGGCTGTGCCACTGACTTCTTTAATTTGCTGCTAGGACCTAGGTAGATTCCACCAAACAAGGTGAATTGTCGTGAAGTATCGTAACCAAGGATGCAACAATGAGGCTTGGGTCAGTTGGGTGGGAGTTGAACCATCAACCTTGCGGTCATGGCCGTCGAAAAAACGACGCTTAGAACGACTACGTCGCGGACGCAGGTTAGAAGATGAAGCAGTTGTCCATAACACAAACATTTTCGTGGCAAGGAATTTACTATTGAAAAGCAAATGAATTTCTGGGCATAATGCTTCGAACTTCTTACAAGTTGTTGGGGAAAATGTTAGCCGGGGCTACTCATCCCATTGTGATGCTACTCATTCCCATTGCGAAAAGCAAACTGAGCAGCTTACAATATTCAAAGGAAAAAATAAGATAATTATTGCAATTATAGATGGGCAACTTAATGCAAAACGTTAGCTTCGTTAACCCTTACTTCGTTAACACAGTTATATACCTCCGTTAACGTTAATTTGTTAAATTCAGATCCAATTAACGGAAGTTAATTAACTTCGTTAAATCGTCAATCTTGAATTAAAACGATGTTTCTTTTTAAAAAGAAGTTTAAGATTTTTTAACATCAATGTTTGCGTAAGCATTCAAGCAATTTTTTTGCTCACAAGCAATATGTTTTCTTGTTTTTATCTCACTTTTTGACCTCATTGGTCGTATTTTGCTAGTCAATCAATTTCAAACTCAACTAACAATAAGAGAAATAAGCGTTTACAAAAATTTAACGGAAGTTATCAAGCACTAACGGAAGTTAATTTAGTCCGTTAATTTCAAAAAAAGATTTAACGAATTCACTAGCTAATGAAAAAGTTAGCTTTGTTATTAATGAATTAACGAAATTGTGCCCACCTCCGATTTTAACATGAAGAAAAATAGCATGAAAGATTTGCTACATTAATAATGTTACAATAGTTATTGTATTTTTTATTTACACATTGTAAGCTGCTCTCCTGCTAATTTTACTTTTCACAATAGGATGAGTAACATCTTAAACCGCCAAGTAATTAAAAACGGTTTCAATTATTCTGGCTGCATGTTTTCTACCAAAACCAAATAAATTTGATGTTATGTACTGGGTAGAATTAAACTGGGCCTTAAAGACTAAATATCTTGGTTGAGACACTGTATGGGCATTGATTGCACAGGGTTCCTCAAATCTTTGGAATGTTTCATTGGGGTTCCGCTCCACTAGAAAAGTTGCTAACGCGCTACAATTTTTATGAAATATTAGTTTGCAAGTCTGGGTTTCATGTGTCCAACTGTAAGAGCAAATCAAACATTAAACGAAATGTAAAATCAGGCAGCAAGCATGATGTCTTCACAGCTTAATAGAAGCTTCGATTTTAGCAAATCACAATCACAGTAACAAATATTTTAACAAACGATTCGAGTTGATGTTTGATGAATTAGAACAACAATAATCCATCCATGGCGTAAAACCAGCACAAACTACGCAGCACAATACTTGATCGGACGAAAATAGTTAAGGAGGAAAAATAAAGGCACAGTAATTCTTTAAACTGGACGTTTCGACCACACAGATTCAGGCGTCCGCATCAGCAGTGTAAGCAAGGCAACAAATATAAAACTGAAAGTTTACATTGCTGATGATGACAGCTGAACATGCGTTGTCGATTGTCAAAACGTCTAGTTTCAATAATTACGGTCGCTTTATTCTTCCTGCTTTAACTACAAAGTGCTTAGACGACAAGATTTTACAACATCGCATTAAATTTACGCAACTTGCTACGTAATAAAGCGATCCACAGTAGAAAAACAAAAACGATTAATCGGAATTCAATTGATTATTGTTACAACACAATTGCAATATTTCATCTTATGATAAGCCAGTCTCAATTTCCACCTCCGAGCACGGTTCATATTTTCTAGCGGTTCATATTTTCTTCTCATTTTATATGTAGTTGCATGTTCATCCCCCATCACGAGAAAGCGAACAAAGCGCTATAACGAACTCGCTTAAGAATTGCCAGCCACCTATCTGCCTCCCAAAGATAGAAAAATTTCGCTAGTTGCCTGCCTTTCCCAACGGCACAAGTAAACTTGCCGGCTTGTCCTTCACGCTGTCCCTCGAATGCTAAGCGTCGAGCAGGGAAGCTGTGAACAGCAATTTTATAGCCATTAATTTTACCGGACTCGGAATCAAACGGTCCAGGGGCAGACGCTCTAACCACTCGATCATCTGAGCTGTTCATTCACCAACATAATGGACTTGATCTCAGTTCAATTAGGGATCAGGCGCAAGATAAAACTTTTAAACAATTTCTGAGTCTTGTAAGATGAGTGGAAGCTCTATATTTTTCAAAATATCAAATCTTCATTATACTGACGGTATCAAGCCGAAGCGTGTAACGAGTGACGGGTCCCATCTCCGCGGCTTAGATCCTGAGCAACCCGACTCCGAAGAGACGTCGCAGCGGTAACAAGCCGTTGGCGACACTGTGTCCGATCTGACCAGCCAGGGAATCGAACCCCAGACCTCCCACACCGATAGCAAAGTCCTTTAACCACTACTCCAAGCGGCGGGTTATTTTTCATTTCTATTTTGCTGTGACCAAGAGCAGAGTCATTAACTTTTGTACACTTACAGAACGAAAAAGCTAGCACGCCATAACATCACAAAAAATTCAAAGAAATCTCATCGTAAAACAGACTAAAACAAAACTAATTCACCACACCGTGACAGTGTTTTACTACAAAAAGCTATGGAAACGACCCTTTAGTAAAATATAAAAAAGTACTTCATCTAAAACAGAATTCTCAGCCGAAGTGCTCATTTGAAAAGCGATCGCTGGTTATGTTCAAGAACATATATGCAGTAGGTGCAGCGAGAAATATTTAAGGAGGGGGGGAGTAAATAAAGCTGTCTAAAGAGTCTGACATATTTCAGTAACTTCGCAACATCTGTTCTTTTGTTACCAAAAAGCAAAATCAAAAGAGGGACCCATGGTAAAAGGCCGCCCATGAATATCCGACTGTTGGAACTTCTTCAAGCCGGGTTCAATTCCAGGAAGGAAGCGTTTACTGTAGTGTTCGCTAAAATTAGTTTTACAAATTCAACAACACGTTTAGAAGAGACGCTCGGTCATTCGCGACTCGTGATTGAACATGATGTAAGCTTGCAACGTAAAACACGATCAGTCAATAATAAAAGAGAAAATGCAATAAAAGCACGAACGAACGAGTGTTTGTAGCAAGAATTAGGTCCAGAAAATGTGTAATAAACAGAGAAGCAAGCGACGAAGTCGTAGTGAGCAAACACGAGACAAGCTGTTCACCTCGCCAGAGTGGCTACTGTAGTTGATAATGCTGTGATGTTCAGTTGAATAGTGGCAAATTGTAGAAGCTGAACCCACGTTTTCCTTTCACAGCATAGTACACTGCTATGACGTGATAGACTGAAAAGAAATGATTAATCAATAATCATGTCAGGCATCTATCGTCAATAATCATAATCATGACAGGTCAATAATAATCATGTCAGGCATCTATCGAAATAATACCAGACAAATTTTGAGCACAATGAGACGGCAGCGATGTTCGAAACTGTTTTGTCAGCGGTACGGCTTTGCGGAACCGTGCGCAGGTGACAGATCCTATTTGACGGGTTCGATTCACGGCTGGAGCCGATCGCATTTGACATATACCAGGTGGCTGCTGACTCCAAGAGTGTAAGCTCACTTCCCAGTCTTCCCAAAATGCTGCTCAATTTTCAGCACAGTACTTGAAACTAAGATTGAATTGATGTGGCCGCAGCCATAACGGTTAATTTCGAACATAACAAACTAACTACCGTCAACTTGTGGCAAATAAAATGCTCGCAAATTATTCATTAACTGAGAGGCGAAAACGATCAAAAACTGCGCAAACGCGTTCTGCACAAGACTTCAAAAATACTATAGAAACAGAGAAAGCGGTTAGACAAATTCCAAAGAACTTTACTGCAGGCTATGCAACGGTTAGTGTCTACCAATGCCTGATTCAGTCAGCTTCAAAATAAAAAAACTTGCAGGCTAAGCTTAGGTAAAAAGTTTATCGAATTGACTTCAAAATAAATCGAGCCACATCGGAAAAAATCAAATCCTCATTACACTCGCGGGAGCGCTTAACGAGTAGAGGCCGGTGGGGTCCATCTTCGTGGCCTAGCACCTGGCAACACAAAAACGTCACAGCATTGGCGAGTCTTAGGCGACAACGTCTGTTGTGACCGGCCTGGGAATCGAACCCACGACTTCCTGCCCCATAGCAGTGTCTTTAACCACCGCGACTACAAGTTGGTGTGAGAATCCAGGCGTAATTTCATAAAGCCATGTAAAGGAAGATCTACGCCGAGCCGCGTTTTCGCGCCATCCTTGACGTCATACAGCTCAGTCCTGCCCAAGTGCAAACACACCGCGCAATACAGAACAAACAATCTCAGTTTCCTACACGAATACTTTCTCTACGCACGAAGATTTCGGTTGAACATGCGGCTGCGATACAACCTCAGCATAGCAGTTATTATTGCAATGGAAGAGCAATCTATTACCATCGAGTTAAATGTTTAAAAAATGTCTACAAAAATTCAAATCAAGAACGTATTTTCATGCCATTAAACAGAATAAGAGTACCTTTGAAATCTAACTTAATGAAAAGACAAGGAACAGCATGTGCTATTGGCAGCGTGCATTTGGAAGTGAGAATTTGAAACAGCAACAGGCAGCAATTTTGCAAAAGAACCGCAAAAACAAGGAAAAAGACGTCCGATATCTTCAACCCAACATGTTAGCTCAGTTGTTAAGCTCACGCTATCGGTGCGTGAGGTCTGGGGTTTGATTCCCAGGCCAATCAAATCGACACAGTGTCGCCATCGCAGCGACGTGTCTTCCAAACTGTGTTGCCCACGGCTGCTTAGCGCCTGGATTCCGCCACTCGGTCGGACGGAAAACCGTTAATACAGTGAGGATCTGGTTTTTTCATTTGCAACGCGAATAACAAAGAATTTCATCAAAATTGAAGACGTGAGAGAGACAGCAAAAATATTGCTCTTTTAGGGTCAGTAGCAGACTAGGGTATGTAGAACGACAGCGGCCGATAGCACGCATAGATCGTCTCACATAAATTGAAATTGTGCCGAGCACTGCAAGTTAAACTTAGCGTTAAGTTGGTGTCGAATTCGGAACAACGATAAGATTACTGCAATGATTGGTAGTTGTACGTTCCCAGTAGTGGATAAAGAAGGCGATGAGCAAAAATGTATTTGCATTTAGTTGCATATTTACCTTCCTATCACGAGAAAGCGACCAAAGCACTATAACAAGCTCGGTCAGGAGTTGCAGACCATCTGCCTACCACTCCACAGGATGGGGGAGTTGCGGAAGTGTCTTTCTCAACGACACATCAAGTAAACTCGCCGGTTTGTTCTTGACATTGTCCCTTTAATGCTGAGCGTCAAGCAGGGAAGCTGTGAAAAACAATTTTACAGTCATTTACAGATCCGAGTAGGAATCAAACCGAGTCTACAGCTCCAGAGGCAGACGGTTTTACCACTCGGCCATCTGAGCTGTTAAAATCTACTGGACGTACGCAACTTTTACAAAAAGAAAAGTCAGAGTTTCAATACAATTGTAATTTTAAATCACTTGAAACGACACAGTTATTATGACAAACCAGAAAGATAATTAATAAACACGACAAACGTGACGAAAAAAAGATATCAAGAAAATATCGAAGAAAGTTCGCAATAATCACTTCTAGTCACGATCGCTTTTTTGTAGATATTCGTTATTTCTTCAATTAGTTAGATATAATATTAATAACATTAAGCAGGATCAGAAGTGTAAGCAAGACAGTACAAAACTGAAAGCTTTTCATTTCTTTACTACCTTGCTTAGCCTGCCAATGATGACAGCTTAATCTAAGTTGTCGAAACGTCCAGTTTTACTGAGGCTTAATTTTCCTCCTTAAATCATTTTCGTCTCATATGTAATGTATTGATAACATTGTAGCTACTAACTACAATATATTAGCTGTGAAAGTGATCAATCAAAGCTCAGGGAAGCGAGACAGGAAGTCCTCTGCGCGCATATTCAAACCACACTGCAGCGTATGTCAGTCAGTGCAGCGCAATTGCGAGGAAAATGTTGCCAAATATAACTGCTCACGAACTCAGGCCAGTTGAAACAATGAAAGGCAGTAAATGCATAAATAACTGAGCATGCATCCCAGTGAAAGTTACTTCAAAAGCTAGATAATGTGCTGAAAAACAGTAAAAAGTGAGGTATAGATAAAAAAAGTCGCAACTAGCGTGATATCCATTAAATTTTTAGTTCAGTACGAGTGAATTAGTTGCTGACAAACTAAAAATCAAATCTTCATTATACTCGCTGTATTACGACGAAGCGAGTAACGAGTTGCGGGTTCCATCCCCGCGGCTTAGCGCCTGAGCAACACTGTTCCAAACAAACGTCCCAGCGGTGGCGTGCCGTTAGCGACCCTGTGCCCAATTTGACGGACTTGGGAATCAAAGCCCAGACCTACCGGGCAGAAAGGGGCGTTTTCAACTTTTACGCAAACGGGTCGGTTGCTGACAAACTCAAACAAGCAGACAGGAGCAACTTCATTTGTATGAAACTTTAGATTACTTTCAAAATGACAGTCAGCGACCCTTTATTAAAAAGTGTGAAATACTTGATCCAAGAATTCCACTCGGTGGGACAAGCGGTTACCGATACAAGTCCGTATCTGGAGCAGCTTTGCACAACCACAGAACAATGTTTTCTCAAAGGTTTGAAACCTGGTAGGTTTGTTTGAAGTTCAAGATTACTATGACATAGTACTATGGGACATGACGTATCATCGACATGTCCTAAATGTAATCTAAAAGAAGAAACTCCAAATCACCATGTTGGAGAATGCACTTATTACCAAGCACTACGAATGAAGGTATTTGGTAAAGAAAAAACCACCATAAAGTCAGTGGTCGAAAAACTAAATATAAACCTACTGGCTAAGTATTTGAAGCAGGCCGGAAGACTCGCTGAATACGGCCAGTAGTAAACTAAATAAACGAGAAAGCGGTGAAAATTGTAATGGGCCTAAATAATGGCCTACACAATGTGCCTGAGAAGGTTGAACCTAGTTTCTCTGGCACCACCGCCCCTTAATAATAATAATAATAATGACATAGGCAACGTACGCAATCAATGGTTGATATAATCTAGGGGAAAGTGAGCATTACCCAATCGTGCTTTCTTAAACCCGAGTGAACTATGGGCACTTTACGACAGTATGTTTATATGGTAGGAAGTTTTGACCGCAGTCGCTGATCTAACCGGTAGATTCAATCAGGTAACCAACTGCTTGGTCTGTTAGAATCATGGGCGGTCACTTACAAAGGGCAATGCATTCAGCAGCATTTTATATTTAGTTGCATATCTATCCTCCTATCACGAGAAAGTGATCAAGGCGTTATAACGAGCTCGCTTAGGAGTTGCCGGCCATTTGTCTACCACCCTAAGACGGAGGAATTCCGCTAAGTACCTTTTCCAACGGCACACCCAGTTAACTCGCCGGTCTGTTTTTCACACTGTCCCTTTAATGCTGAGCGTTAACTGGAAAGCTGTGAATACCGATTCTGAAGTCACAGTTTGACCCGATTCGGAATCAAACCGGAGTCTACAGCTCCAAAGACGCTTTTACCACTCGACCATCTGAGCTGTGCAAAACAACGGGCTGTTTAAAAAGCTTATGACGTTGGCGACATAGCCGATCAAGTAACGCTGATTGTATTCACGAATGAAGTCGATTGCATTTGCATTGCATTTGGCAATTTGGGAAATTGCTTATTGGAAGGGCGCAACCTCAACTTGATATCGAACCACAGACCTCCTGCACCGCTAGCGGTGACTTTAACCAGAAAAAAAATCAAATCTTCATGATACTCGTGGTATGACGTCGAAGTGTGGAAGGAGGGTGAGGCCCATATCCGCGACCTAGCGCCTGGGCACCACAGCTACGAAGAAACGTCGTAGCAGTGGCGACACTGTGTACGATTTGACCGACCAGGGATTCAAACCCCAGACCTCCACCACCGATAGCATTATCCTAAGAACTAAGCTAACCGACCGGTAAGAAAACAATACCTCAAATTTGCACCGACCCATCTTGCCTATTTTGATTAGGTTCGTGGGAGATAACGAAGAACAAAGAGGCCGGAAGAAAAAAATTCTGGATGCTTCTGCGATCGTTCGAAACAAGCGGACCAATGCCCTACACTGTGACGTCAGCCATCAATATAGCGGTGGATAAGAAGAGGTGAGTCATGACGTCATAAAATTGAAAGGAAATTTGTTGCAATAGACTCCAGAGAAAATGCGTTTGCGATGCAAGCTAGGAGAAAGCATTAAGCTTTCATGGGATAACATAGCTGATTTATGATGAAGACGCACAAAATAGACGCATTACTACATATATGGGAAAGAGTCAACTAAAAAAGAGGGTCAATCTCTTCTGGCAGAGTGCAGGATAACTATTGCTAGCAAGGGTTGCAGTTATTTGCTTGAATAAAATCACTGTAAGACCACTACAGCCTGTTGGGCCCTTGTCCGCTCCCCAAGTGGTATAAAGCTACCAGTAATAGAAGCTGACAACGGCGAAACACACTGTAGTAGTTTTACGA
The DNA here is from genome assembly GCA_964006365.1 of Trididemnum miniatum. Classification (NCBI taxonomy): domain Eukaryota; kingdom Metazoa; phylum Chordata; class Ascidiacea; order Aplousobranchia; family Didemnidae; genus Trididemnum; species Trididemnum miniatum. Next base: position 1,490,528 of record OZ023233.1, read on the forward strand.
TGATTAAACAAATACATTAAACACAATAAGTGGAAAGTGAGACCTTTAAAAACGCAATCTGGCACTGTTTGCAATTGAAATTGACATAACAAAGTGATCAGCTGCAATCGGGTTGATGCTCAGCTTGCACCAATTCCATAAACATCCAAATTAGAAACTCAACGATACACATGGATGCAAGTATCATCAAGCTTGAAAACCAACGTTAACTTTACTTAACTGGCTAGCGTAAAACGGCAAAGACGCCGCCAACGATACGAGAGGTCTTGGGATCGATTCCAGGGCCTGTCAAATCGGATAGAGTGTCGCCAACGGCTTGCCACCGCTGCGATATTTCTCTGGAGCAGTGCTGCCCAGGCGCTAAGCCGGAGAAATGGGACCCGCCACTCGTTACACGCTTAGGCGCAATATCGCGAATATAATGAAGATTTGATTTTTAAACTTTTTAGACTCAAAACAGCGGACGGCAAATTTCGATATTTATTACGTCACTGCTTGACACACAGAAGTCTGCACGTGCTGGTCGAATTCTTGATGAGCAAGAGAGAGAAAGTGAGAGAATGGTATTATGACGATCAGAGTAGTGGGAAAAAGGCAATGACCACAATGGCTCAATATGGGGGAGGGAGTTCTATCATCACCAACGAAGTATTGGCCGAACAATTCAAGTAAGTGAGAGTAGTGGATAGCTAGATGTATGAATCAAGACAAATGTAATGATGGTACGAGAGCGACAAAACATGTCGAGTAAGACAAATCGAGCTGCATTAAAGTTAAAATTTACTGTGACTGTAAACCTAAGAATCGGAGCTCTAAACCAAAACTTGCCGCACTAAAGTCTTTTTTGCCGGATTGCAATTTGCTGTCCTGGAACTATGTGGTGGTAATTTCAATAACATTATTCAGATCATACCATTATTCATAACCTTGAATCTTGGTTACCTCAGTGATAAACAAATTGCTATCGGTGCGGGAGATATGGGATTCAATCAAATCGGACATTGTCGACGGCTCGCCAACGCTGCGATGTTTCCAAGGAGCTAAGCAGCCCAGGCGCAAAGCCGCGGAGATGGACCCCGCCACTAGTTACAAGCTTCGGTGTAATACCGCGAGTATGATTGAAATTAGATTTTTTCTTATCCAGATCACTCCTTTTAACTTGCTCTACATCTTTGACCTTTGACCTCAACTTACAAAACACCTTCTTCTTGGATGACACGTGGCAGATTCCTATCCTCCACAAGATGGAGTTTGTTCCAAGTGATGAACTCGGAATACAAATGGTGTACATCAACGGTAATCACTGGATGTGTGTGCTGTGTCGCGGTCGAGTGCCAGAGTTGAGTCAGGAGTGTTTTTTTACAAGCTACAAAATGTAGTATTTTCAGAAGACCTGAGCCATCCTGTTTTGGGATTACGCCCCTTATCAGCGATAACAATCAGGGAGGATCATATTCAAAACCACACGACAAAATTACTCAATCTGGTTTTGACGCAGTATTTACGCAATTTAATTACTTCAGAACGCATTTTAATCTTAACAATGTTATGTCATGTAGGACGTTTCAACTTTAGAAGTAGGAAAATTATTAGCACACCAAGGGGTCCAGCGTGAATTGGGTTTCTCATATTAAGTAACACCCAGTTCAAACGAGGGCTGTGAGCTCAACTCTGTCTCTGTGGTCAACTCGAACAACCAAACCTGTAAACTCAAACTTGAGTTTGATCTCGAAAAGAATTGAGTTTTGAGCTTATCTTAAAGCTGACAAAATATGCTTGAACTAAGCATAAAACCGATAAAAACTGATTGAACTTAACATAAAGTCGGTAAATATTACTGAACTCGAACTCACAAAACTAAAAATGAAGAATTTGAACTCGGTCTGCAAATTCACTTTAGAACGCGATTCAAGATGCTCGCCAGTTCGCAGCCTTGGATCAAACTCAACTACTTACATCTTTCAGCGTCATTACAGATGCTACTCGGGTGATGTACTTAATAGAGAGATTAATTTACGCAGTCGCTTTACACAACAGGATATGCCATCACTACTTATCTGAAGCCAGGGAGCATAGCGTTTGAAGAAGAAAAAATCGGAGTTGGAGACATACTGGTCGAGATGAATGGAAAAGTTTTATTTCCTGCTCTCCGCTCTGGGGAAAATGATGCAATCACAGTGTGGAGGAAGTGCAAGCGACAAAACCTACCTTGCCAACTCACTGTACTCAAATCAACATCGCCAAGCTCGGCAAAAATCTTCCCTCCGCTAAAAGAAACATTTCAAGAATACCAGAAGTGGATGGACTGCCACTACTCATCCAAACAACAAAAGATGGATGATAAAGTCGATGAAGAGGAGGAGAAAGAGCGAAGTCTGCTCTTCCCACCGAGGACAGAAGATCAAACACCGGTGCTAGACCCTTATGCAGCGCAAGAAGGTGTAGGTGGGAAATTCAAACTTCAATACATCGGTGAAATAGCGACTGGAATTGAGGGAGGGGTGGACCAAATAGAATGGGTTCTGAGACAGGGAATTCAGAAAGCAAACGAGCGTACTACGATCGACGTTGAGTTGACTGTAACGCAAATAGCAGTCGAAACCACAACAACGAACGAAGAACCGCAACAACTTTTGTTTATTCACAAATACGCCGATATATCAAGCTGTGGAAAACTCGTCTCGGACAAGCTGCACTTTTGCTACATTGCCGGAGACACGTTTTGCACAATAAGTAAACAGTTTAAAGGTTATGTGTTCCGTGCAACATCAATGGCGCAAGCTAAAACAATTCTCAACGCAGTGTATCAAGGTTTTAAACGCACGACGTGGTTTATGTGAGTGGTTTATACGAAAAAACACCTTTTTTGTACTGTGACAAGTGGCTTTGTACTGTGTTGTTTTTCTTATCGTACTTTTGTTCAATTTTATGACGTGCAATAAATCGGTACATACCAACTTATTAAACTCATCCACTCGCATTGAATTGCGCACCCTGAAGCAACAACACCAAGTGGTCCTGCCATTACGATTAAATGATTGCGATGCACTCAGCAAAGTTAGCCTCTTGACAAATTTAACTTAACGTCTTTCACCGAACCAACCGTATGTCTACGGAACGTAACTTCACGAATCAAATTTAGATCGATAATCTTACCCACGCAAAATAGGAAATTTACCAACCTCAATGTCTTTTTATTCTAAGCCATCAGTTCTCTAACTTTTTACAAAAATTTGCTTTGGGGTCCCTTCCTAATTTTTGCGATCACTCACGGTACCCCTCAAATTTCCACATTAATTCTGGTTGAGCAGCACAAAAAAGTCGTCCTAGCAGTAACGACGTTTAACAGAAAATGTTGTAAGCATCACACCAGCTGCTGCATGCGCAGAAAACAGCTAAATGCATTTAAAAAATTTTACATGCACAGTTCACTGCAATGGGTGCATTTGCAAGGCTTCTTATTTGACATTGGCTATATCAATACCAAATCAGAATTCCATTTCATCACGATCACCCTATAAATGCTTTGCTGACCCAAAAGTCTCGCGGTCCCCAGTTTGAGAACTAATGGTCTAAACGCAAGAAAAAGCTGACATATCGATCGAACTGGAACGAACGAGATGCAACTGATTCGCTTGAGAACACTAAGCTTGAACTCGTAAGTGCCAGAGCTACGTCGAAATCAAAGTGCGAGCCCTTTCGGTCAGCTATACCGAACGATTACTGTCCGAGACACTCCATCAGCTAGCACAGCTGTCAAAGACATCGCTATCGGTGCGAAAGACTTGTGTTCGATTTCCAAGCCGATCAAATGGGACAAAGCGTCGTCAACGGCTCGCCACCGCTGCGATATTTCTTCGGAGCTGTATTGCCCACGCGCTAAGCCGCTGAGATGGGCCTCGCCTGGCCGCCACTCATTACACGTTTCGGCGAAATACCGTGAGCATAATGAAAATTTAATTTTGAATTGATTATGGGGTGCTAGTAAAATAACCATGTCACAAAAATATTTAACTCACCGCCAGGAATAAAACAAATAATTCCAATAACAAATAACATAAAAATTCCTCCAACTGTAAAACAAAATATTATCACTTACAGGTACTAGTCAGTAAAACATGCAAAATTAAACGCTGAAGCAGTTGTTTACATCGCAATTCAAGTTATGCTCGGTATCGAATTAATTATGACGACGTGGCCTGTAATTGAAAATACGCGCTTCCACCCACGCTAATTGCTGAACTGTCATCAACTACCAAATGTTCGAATTGATCAGCAAAATTCAGTAATTTCACACGAAACAAATATATTAATAATGCCCGAAGAGATCACAATCGACGAATGTTGCTAAATTGGAACCGGACACCTGGCGTAGTGGTCAAAGGCATTGCTATTAGCTCGGGAGGTCGTGGGTTCAATTCCAGGGCCAGTCAAATCAAACGTAGTGTCATCAACGGCTCGCCACCGCTACGATGTTTCCTCTTAGCTGCATAGCCTGGGCGCAGAGCAGCGGAGATTGGCCCCGGCACTCGTCAAACGCTTCGGGTTAATACTGCGAGTATAACGCGGTGCGTCGCAAACTATCAATCATCACGTCATTGAAAACTAAATTCATCGCACAAACTTACGTTGAACTTGCAGGGCTTCTAAAATAATTCCAACAACACATAAACCTGCAGCAAAATAATTGGTGACGCATCAACCATTACCACAAATCTTCAACGCAAAGCTGACAAACAGCTCACATGATCGAGTGGTAAGAGCGTCCGCCTCTGGAGCTGTATGTAGACTCGCGTTTAATTCCGAGCCGGGTCAAATCACTGACTTTAAAATTGCTATTCACAACGCCTGCTTGACGCTCAGCAGTAAATGGGACAGTGTGGAGAACAAGCCGGCAAGTTGACTTGTTTTGCCGTTGGAAAAGGCACTTGACGGGATTCCCCTATCACAGCGTGGTAGACAGATCGCCAGCAACTCCCAAGCGAGCTCGTTATAGCGCTTTGATCGCTTTCTCGTGATAGGAGATAAGTATGCCACTAAAATAAACAAACACAAAACAATGAAACTTTTCTTCAAAAGAAATTTAGTTTAAAAGTTGAAATCGAGAAATGGACAATAAAACAACGTGAAAATTCATATTCAACTTACATAAACCAATAAAAAATAAAACGAAAGAAGCGGCGACGACCTTCCAATGTTCTCGTACTTTCGGGTGTCTGTACCATCTGCAAATAAACAATATAAACAACAACTTAGTACGTCAGATCTATTCATAGAGCGTACATGCGGCGCTAAAACGACGCAAAATCAAAGTCCAGCAGGTAGCTGTAAGTCCAGCATCATCTTCATAATTACTTTGTCCACAAATCCAGTTTAAAATGGGCCAAAAGACCATGGGCTTCTGGCATCATAATCACAGTTTTCACTTCATTAAATAAAAAAGTGATTATGAGTTCATGACGTAGAAAAATTTGATTATGGTGCAGAAAGGCAGTGGTCTTTCGGCCCACTCAAAACTGGACATGAGGACAAAACGAGACAGAAAATTCTACTGAAATTCTACGACATTCGATGACAGACAGGAACTGGCAAATAAAACGAAATTGAAGAGTTGATAAAAGTTCAAATTCAGCAAAAAACTTACATAAACATACCATTTTCAAAATAAAACCAACATATTTGCGAAAATGACGTATATATTGCAAGTTTGTCGAGGTTTTAGGAAATTCAGATTCATATCAACTTTAAACTAACTGTGAAACAAGAAAGTTTACGAGCAAGAATATTGTAGAGATTAATTATATTACTGGTTTAAACTGCATTTGTTGACGTTGCCCCGTATCATGCTGCCTATTTATCATCAGATATTTAGAAACACAGTCATTACGGTTACGAGGGTAACATTTACACACGAATGGTTACTAATTGCGAATGCAAACATCATAAATTCGTTTAGTCGACATGAATCGCCTTTGCTTCATACAGTAGCTGGTTGAACTCAACGATGAACTCGAAAAGTTAATTATTGTCCAAATCCAATGGAATTTATGAATGAGAAACTGGTCTTCGAACAAAATTTTGTGTTTTAATCGAATATAAAATCAACAAAACCAAAGCGAAAGAACAATGCAAAATATCGGAATACAATAAATATGGGACGAAATGATTCTTAAAAATGGACGTTTCAAACTTTCGACAACATAAATTTAGCTGTCATCATCGGCAGTGTAGGCAAGGTTTCACTTTTGTACTGCGTTGCTTACACTGCTGATGATGACAGCTGAATCTACGTTGTAGAAACGTACAGTTTTAAGAATGACTAGGCTTTATTTATCCTCCTTAATGCAAAACAAGTTTTAGCGTGCCAAATACCTCGCGATTAGGTTCAAAGCGATTTCAAACACGAACACACACATAAGCCCATTAGATCGAATGAGTTGGAATTCAACTTATCAAGAGATTATCCCGAAGCAAACAATGAACCAATGTACGCATTCATGCAAACTCACTTTATTGAGTTAACAGCAGTAGAGGCAGAACTGCTGGGAATGGACCAAACACTACCATTGCCCGTCGAACCGAATCTGAAAATAAGCGGGTTCACTAATTCGTAATTCTTAAACGAAGCATCGCAAACGATGCGAGAAGGTCAGGAGTTCAATCCCTGAGTCGTCAAATCGGACGCAGGTATCCAACGGCTTGCCACCGCTGCGACGTTTGTTCGGAATTGTATACCCAGGCACTGAGTTCCGCCACTCGTTTCACACTTCGGCATAGTACCCGCTAGTATAATGAAGATTTGATTTCGATTTAAAACAAGGCATTCTGCGCATGCGCAACAATCTCTTTGTCAGCGACACAGCCGAGCGGTACCGGGCGCAAGTTACTGATTCTATGAACGGGTTCGATTCACGGCTGGAGCCGATCGCGTTTGAAATAGATACCGGGTGGCTATTGACTCGAAAAACGCAAGCTCACTTCGCAGTCTCCTTCAAACTGTTAAATTTTCAGTTTAAAATAATATCGGCTATATTTTCAGTGACTATGCCTAAACCAACCCGCTGAAAGCTTAATTTTAATTGAAAACGATTCGTTGGTCGACCTCCTCAGAGGTATAACGGTGTAAACTCTGGGCAGGTATGGAACCCAGAGCACCGACTTTAGGGTTATCAATCTGTGCTTGAATCAATTGAACGACGCGGCGACTGAATTACAAACCAAAAAAAGCAAATCTTCGATACACCTGCAGTTTTTTACGCCGAAGAATGTAACGAGCGGCAGGACCCAACTCCGCAGCTCAGCGACTGGGCATTGGGCAACGCAGCTCCGATGAAGCATCGAAGCAGCGGCGAGTCGTTGGCGACACTATGTTCGATTTTGACCGGCCCAAGAGTCGAACCGCGGACTCCCGTGCTGATAGCGGTGTTTTTAATCGCGCTTGGTGTATTGGTTAAGAGCGTCCACTTAGTAGCCGGTAGACTGGGGTTTTATTCCCAGTCGGGTCATATTAAAGACTTTAAAAATAGTATTCGCCGCTTTTGCGCCAGGCGCTCGGTACAAGCGGAAGTGCGAAGGAAGTGTTTGTGTATGTGTTGCTCGTCATGTATGTCCCTTAACAGCGTTCAATCATTCGTGATTGAAAATTGTAATGGGCCGACAATTGAAAATGGCCTAAACAATGTGTGCTTGCACCCGCTGTCCCGTACCTTTACCTTTACACCAACCAGCGACTGAATTACAAACCACCGGTATGTGAATTAAAATCACTAAATTATTGATGTAGCTTCGGCTCATATAACTGCAAGTAAATTGCAGAGTAGGCTATTTGATTAACATTAAAGGAAGCAGCGTACTCCGTGCTAGCACTTGCAATAAACAAGCAAGCAGGTCAACCTGAACTAGGGTAATATATTTCCTCAAAGATGTAAAAAATAAAACTCTATAACGCGATAAAGAGGACGAGTCGTAAAAATAAAGAACCAACCAGATAATAAGCGGTCGCATGACCATGGCCGGATTAAGAGAGGGGGGTGGCTATGTCCCTGGACCCCCTGGTAAAAAGTTTGCTGCTAACATTCGGTTTGGAAAAAAAGCATAGGGGCCAGCGATCACTTCCCAAAGAGGTGTGCCGCCAACGTCATAATCAGATGCAAAAAAACAGCCCCCCTTTACCAAAAAATTACCCCAGCCCATTAAAGTCATAACACGGCCCTTGCGTGCATGACAACACAGAAATTCATCAAAAACCAGCAACCTTGGATTATAGACGACAGAAGGGTGCTTTTGCGCAACTCCCTTATCAACAGGAACCTCATCATCTTGATTGACAGCTGTGCGTGCGACGTAGTGGCTGACTGAATGCACACAAATATGCTGACCAATTTGATCGCCACAATTCGAAGGTTGCATTGCTAATTTTGTCAACTACGCCACAGCATTGACTCAGCCTCAAGTTTAGTTTTCAAACGAACATTTCATACATTCTGAATCACCAGAAATTAACATGACTTAATAGATTGCTAACTTTGCAAAAATCTTTTCGGTCTTACAGTTAACTAAGACTAAGCTATAGCTATTAAATACTGCAAATCTAGCGGTCAATATTTAATTGTGATTTTCATCTTCTCAGATTAAGGAATCCGTTCTACGCTGTGTAGACTTGATTTTCTTGAAATAAACTTATCGTCTATTTTTGGTCACTCACACCTATCAATAGTTTGCGTAAAATCGGTAAAAAATGATGCTTAAACAACGCTTTTTTACCTAAGCACGGTTGAAGCATTGGAACTAACACTTATTAACTTAAGGAAAAAAAATAAAGTCACACAAGTTTTTAAAAATGGACGTTTCGACATAGATTCAACTGTTATCATCAGCAGTGTAAGGAAGACAACATAAAACTGGAAGGATTTCAGCTCAAAAAACTCAAGTTTTGTACTGCGTTGCTTACACTGCTGATGATGACAGTTGACTTGAATCTACTGAATGTTGTCGAAACGTCTAGTTTTAAGAGTTCATTTTTCCTCCTTTAGCTATTTTTGTCCCATTTTATTGTATTTCGAACTTGTTAACTATGCGCCCTAATCGTTTAATACAGATCAGTATTTTTCGCAGCACAGGTCGCTAGCTTCTTTGAATTTACTCTGCTAATCTCTAGATAGTGCCACTGTTCTGGTGCATTTGAACGACATCAAACCTGCTCAAGCAGATTAACCCATGACGTAGAAACTAAAAGTGGTTAGGAGATCTCAAGTGGTAGGCTCTTAAATTTTTTAACAAAAACAATCGTAACAACTTGATACTTGGCACAAACGAATAGATAAATATTTTGATAGAACAAAAAGACAAGAAGCTACTCGTTAAATTAAAAAAGTTATCAATTTTTGAGGAAAGTCGTTTTAGGTATGAGATTAGTGCTTTGAAGTAAAAACTTACATTCCTTGTGACAATTGCTTTGTGAAAATTAGGCAGCCTTATCATGCTAAAGCATTTTCAAGAAACCATACATTGCATAAGACAGCAGTTATAATACTTTTTTAGCAAAACTAAAAAGTCACACAAGATGATATTATTAAGAAATCCCGGTTTTCCCAAGTATTATTGTGACATTACACTTGACCTGTTCATAGGTCTCAAAGAAATATTTGCGCTAGCGTACAGCCGTTGGCTGAGATACGCAAATTACAAAGCAATTAGCAAATGACTTTAAGATGGGTGACATCTAACTAAAATGACATGCAATAACTTGTTCTTACTGTAAATGAACATTGGAAATTTTGGTTGAGTCACTTCCATCAAGATCACTCTCCAAGTTCTGTGTATGACAAGTAATCAGTAATACATATTTTAAACTAAGATTGCAAATACCTAGTGCTCAAAATGAATTGAAAGACTATTCTAAAAATGATTAGTTAATCATAAAGAGCATCGGTTTAATTACTTGAGCAAACAAAGCATGCTCGATGCCAACCACGACGACGTGATTTCTGTAAATACTCAAGTTCGTTGCATGGGTCAACTTTGAGAACTACTCCAAAAACCTTGATAATTAAATAAAAAAAATCAAGACAATGAAAAACAATTTTATTATGCCATCGCTCGAAACTTGATGGGTAAATTATGATTCTGACGTTTTCTACTAAATCAAGTTGGTTAACGCAAAATGACAGCAAAAATAGAAGATTTGTCTACAACATTTCTAGTAAAAAATCATAAAAAACATACTAGTACAATCAGTGCGCTCAAAGCTTTTAAGGTCATAACTTTCGGTCAATAGCATTGAAAATAAAAAAACAACAAAAATTTCAGAGCATAAAATAAAAGCAATTGCACTTTTGACTAATAATAATAAGGTAAGCAAGGAGCTACATGGCAAAAAATCTATTTTTAATACGAAAAATGGCAACAACTTAAAACGATTCATTAAAATTCAGCGAAATAATTGGTTAAATAATAATACTACCCTGTATTTGACTGTAGGAGGGTCGGTGGGATTGATGGATTTGTTCAAATGTGATTCAGTTTCTTTATCAAAGTGCAAAGGCTTAGATTCTTCAGGCTTTCTAGGCAGACTATTGATGCCAGTAATAGGAACAGTATCTGCAAAATATAGAAAACTGATTTGTCATTTGCATGAAGAATATGGATGCTCACAAAAGTGGCACATCTACGTCACTCTTTGAATAAGGTTTACACTCATTGACCTACAGCAGAGTTGACACGAGTGCATACCAATGTTATTAATATGCTACTGGATTTATCTTTTCTATTTTTGTATATAATTGCACATTTATCCAATTATCATGTGAAAGTGACCAAAGCGCTATAACAAACTCACTCAGAAGCTGCCAACCATCTGTTTACCACTCCATGATGGAAATCCCACTAAGTGCCTTCCCCAACAGCACAACAAGCAAACTTGCTAGCTTGTTCTCCACACTGTCCCTCTAAGGCTGCTCTGCTTTAATCGTCAAGCAGGGAAGCTGTGAATACCAATTTTCAGGTCATTAGTTTGACTCAATTTGGAATTAAACCAGAGTCTACAGCTCCAGAGGCAGACGCTCTTACCACTTGGCCATCTAGTAGTCAAATTATCTTGCTATGAAACACATTTTACCATGAAACAGTCCAAGCATACGAGCTTAATGAACCGATACTGCTACATGATAAGAAATAATAATTACATATCTGTTAATAACCACAGAGTTCCAAACAATAAACACTTCGTATTCACAAATTAAAAACAAAAGAAATTATTCAAGTACGGGAGCAATAACCCAATTTTTAATTAGGTCTTTGCAATATACGGTAGCTTTTATACAGTTTTAAGATGGATTCAGGATTGATTTCTACATCTCATATATAAAAAGATTATTTTACTGAGGTGAAACGTAAGTAAAATATCTGGAAAGTTTGGAGGGTTCAAAAGATGATGCAAAGCTACTTAGACTTGAGAGCAAATGTGAAGTAAAGAAAACGAAGATTCTTTGAATATCTTTACTTAAAAATGACAAACAAGCACACAAAGAAAAGACGATAAATTCCATGCAGCTGACATTTTAAAAGGAACAGTTTGTGTGACAACTACTGTTCCCCCTAAGGTGCAAAATTTGAAAAAAAATGAGAAGTTTTGTGCAAAATTTTTCAATCTTTCATTAAGCTTGCCATCAATTATAAAATGGTTATTTTTGGTGAAATTTGAATCAAAGTATATATTCAATATTTTGGAGCAAAACAAAAGTTTCAGACTCTGGAAAGTCAACTTTGAGGAAAAACTGGATCAAACCTGCTTTAAACCCACCAACTCTTTCGCCAAATTTCTTTGGGCCAAAATTTTTTTAAATTTATAGTTGCACAAATTCGCAACTAACTAAAAACTTAAAACAGCATTGACAACAGCGAATTGTAACAATTTTTTTGCTATCAAAAGCAGTTCTCAGATTATATATATGAAAGCACACCCTGTTTCGAGATTGCATCTCTCATCAGTAATAACAATTAAGGGGGACCACAGCAAAAAAAGCACAACAAATTTGCTTAATCTGGCGTTTGGGCATTCAAAACAGCGAAAAAAATAGCAGTTGCAGAAGACAATAAGTGTAAAGAATACACAAAGGGAGTTAGTAGGATTAATTTAATGAGAAACAAAGACAACATTATAAATGATGTTGCTGCGTATCAGGGATAAAAATAGCAATTCACAACCAGTTATGTTCTTGGTTTGAGCTCATTAGGCTACAAAATCAATAATATATCTATATAAGTTAGCATCTAAGAACAACACCAGCTAACATTATAATTATGGTACTGGTACATAACTACAGTGGTACACCCAGGGGGGGGGGGGTTGAACTCCCCCCCTTTTGAAACCGAACCCTTGTGTTTGAAGTAAAGTGTCCAAACTGTGCAAGTGAAGTACATGCGTGCTGATATTTCAAAACAGCTGTGACAGAATTTGCCCCGCAGCATACTGAAGCTGAAGCAGCTGGTAGGAGTAGTGGTAAGAGACGTTGTTATCCGTGCGAGCAAGGGCGGATCCAGAGGGAGGATGAGGGGGATGCATCCCCCTCACCAACTATTTTCAAACATGCTTTTGATCAATACAATTATTCCATAATTTTGAACCTTTTTGATAACAATAAGCCTTATGCCCTAAGCACGCATAATCAAAAATGTACAAAAACAAAAGGCGTCATATTTGGTGAAACACTCAGATTTATGGGCAAAAACCTTTAACAACATTTGCCTAAAAATTGTTCAAAAAATACTAAAATGGCTATTACAGTCACGGTATGCCAATTTTTAAAAATTTTGCGAGGGAGCATGCCCTCACACCTCCCTAGAGCCTTTTTTTATTCTCAATATGCTGCTTAATAATTCTGCTGAAAAAAAAATACACTTGAAATATATGTCAAAATTTCGTGTCTCCTCAATAAAAAAATTTCTAAATACGCTGCAGACATGAAAACATTTTTCAAAGGGCTTTTTATGCCTTTTTTGGGTCTAACGTCTTCGTATTTGGTTAACATTCAACCTAATTCAAAATTTCAATCCCCCTCACCAATATTTTTTGGATTCGTTCTTAAGTGCGGGATTGAGTTTTTTTTTTTAGTCCCCTTTGAAATATGGTGGGTGCACTCGTGTATAGCTATATGTTCCCTATACTGCATAATGTGTAAAATTTGGGAAAATATCATATCGTCACATTAGTGCAAAAACTGCGTAAGTCATTTTTTTGTGTTTTGAGAAAAATGCAAAAAACATGTGATTGAATGCATCTACTCTTGCTTCACAAGCAAAATAACAATAGAAGAAAGAATAAATGGTTTCATGGTATATAATGTGTTATTATGATTTAATAATTGTGCTGACTTACGCAATTTAGAAACTGGAGCATAACTCGCAAACGCATCGTCGCATTTTTCCAAAAAGTGTGTCAAGTGTTAGCGCTGACCCTGAGGAACAAGTTGGTGCTAAAAACTCAATTTCGCCAAAAAATGACTTTTGCAGTTTTTGCACCAACGTGACGATATGAGAAATTTTGGGCAGATTTTTTATGCATAAAATTTCTTTTTAAGCTTGCCAACTGAAATTGTCATTTTTTTGCCCAAACTTGATCAAAGTGTTCAATATTTTCATGCAAAACATTAGTTTCATACTCTAGAAACTCAGCTTTAGGGCAAAAATTGGACTATATACGGTAGCTATATTTGCTTCCTCCTAAACTGCAAATGTTTGGGCAAATTCGCACTTGCTAAGAGTTAGAGTGAACAGTGGTGGCAGTGAGCTGGCTACACTATATACCATGAATAATATTACCAACTGAACATTAACATTGATAGTCAATCTATAATATGATGTCACAATTAGAACCATTTATAGTGATGAGTCAGCAGATTGTTCATATTTCTTGCTCAGTGCTAGGCCTACCACTAGATGTTACCAGCACTTAAGCAATCCACTAATAATACAAATTATGGTGAGACATAGGTAGTACTGGTAGATAATGATAATGGTATATACACACCATTGACTTGTACTTCAAAATCTTCATCCATATTGTCAAAATTTTGATCACAAATATTCAGATCTTTACAATATACATGAGCTTAAGGAAGTTAGGCCAGCAATGCTTCTGATACTTCTCATTAAACTGTTAAATTACTGATTACCAACAACTGATTGAAAATCAAATCAGTTAATAAATTAACTACACAGCTTCATAAATTTATTACTGGTACTTCTGTACCAAAAACTTTTGTATATATATAAGCATCAAGAGCACTGGCAAATATTTTGTAGAGACAAACAAGCAGTCCAAGGCCGCAGTGTTTCGATAGTGGAAACTGGTCCCACGTGACAGCGATGTCATATACATATAAGCCTAGAAACAAACAAAGCAGTCTGGTGCAGCAGCATTGTTATGAAAACTGGGTCGGTGCTCTACTCTTAGATACTACCAAAACTTTTGGAAAATCTGTTACCAGCAGAATACAGTACCGGCAGTGTGGCAAGCTAGGCTAGACCATAGGTTAGCTCGACTATGCTCATGTCAAATGATGGGCTACCAGTACCGAGCCTACTGTACCATACGATGGACTACCACCTAGTCTACCAGTAGGCAGGTAGGCCTACCGATCTGGTTCATTGTTCGCATTGGAACGAGACTAGAAACAAAGAAATGTAGAAGGTAATTTATTTTGTACCAGTAGTGGTCTGAACTCTAAATTTGGCAGCTAAAATTGAAACACAGAGCACTTAGCAGCATAGTGATTGAAAATCAAATCAAATCACGTACCGGTAGCACTGAGGGGATCACACAGCCCTAGAATTTGAGAACCAAGAAGGACTAGGCCTAGCACGGTAGGTCTCTGGCAAGCAGCAACGCAATCTAAGTGGCTACGCAAAGTTCAGCTCTGAGCTGTAATAATAATAATAATAGCCGATCAACAGATCAAGCACATCAGCAGATCAGTGCAACAGCAAAAAAAGTAAAGCCTATACAACTGTACAAATTCAACGAAACAAGTTACCGGTAATCAATGAAAACAAAAAAAAATACCAAAATGTTAAAGTAACACAGTCACACAGTAATCCTGTTTTTAAGAATATGTCGAGTGCCCCGTCCACTAACCACCCTGTAGGCCTGCAGCGCACCTCGTAGAGATGAGCGGACTGAGATTTTTGCACTCCGAGTCCAGTCCAATATTTTACAGTCATTAGCAAAAGTTTAAGACCAGTTATCAGAAATTATGTATTTTTGCTGTCTATCCTCTCCAGAATACAAATTACTGCCACTGCTGGTATATTTTGCTCGTAAATTTAGTATAACACATTGTGAATGCTCAAATTACAAATTGTAAAACAGTAACACGCAATTTTAGTACTTTGTGTGTCCTCCTTTGTTCTTTATCACCGCCTGGATTCGTTTTGGCATACTGCATATCAGTTTCTCACAATAGTCTCTTGAAATTTCTTTGACCCATACCTCTTTTATAGCATGGTTTAATGCTCCAGCACTTGAAGGTTGTTTTTCTGCAACCTTGTTTTTGAGTATTTCCCAAAGATTCTCGATTGGGTTTAAATCTGGGCTGTTTCCAGGCCAGCCCAGTGTTGCCACATTTTTTTCTGAAAGGAATTGTTTCACAATCTTCGAGCGATGACACGGAGCACCGTCGTGCATGAAAACTGTGCACTGATGAATATTCATATGCATTTCAAGTTTTTCTTTTAGCAAATCCACATACCTGGAACCGTTCATTGTACTTCCTGGGGGCAAAAAATACAATCCAGCAGTACCAGACCTGGAAAATGCCCCCCAGACCATTTGACTCGGTGGGTGTTTCATTGTTGAAACTGTGTATCTTTCCTCAAACCTTTTACCCACAGGCCTTCTAACGTTCTTTTTTCTCACCACAAACTGCTGTAGAGTACACTCATCGGAAAACATGATCTTAGACCAGTCTTCAGATGTCCATGCTGCATGTTCTTTTGCAAATGCCAGACGCTTTGATTTCATAAGAGGAGTGAGCCTGGGTTTGCGAGCTGGCTTATATGATTTAAGACCAAAGTTAAACCTCAAACGCCGAGAAACTGTGGTGATGTGAACGTCTGTCCCTTTCCCAAGCAGCGCAGCACGAATTTTCTTCAAAGAACTTGTTGGGGAACGTACAGCAATTCGCTTTATTGTCAGATCATCTCTAGGGGATGTTTTTTTGGGTCTCCCACTTCTCTTCAAGTCTTTGTAACTCCCGTAATTATTGAAATTTTCAAGGGCTGTGTGCACAGCAGTCTTGCTGCACTGCATCTTCGCACTGATTTCTCGTTCAGAGTAGCCTTCTTCACTTAAAACCACAATTTGGGCTCTTTTAGTCTCGGAAAGAGAAGATTTTTTGCCCATTTTCAAGAACTGAAACAGCAGCTAGTACACAACTGATTACGCTGTAAAACCAATCGAAATGAAGTAAAATAGGTTCTTCGTGAAAACAACCCATGTGTTGGTGATGGACAGATGGCTGATGCAATTTCATTAGGATATTGGGTCATATAAAACTGCACTATGCGATAATAATGATAAAATCTACAAATACCTTAAATCTGAAAGACTGGTCTTAAACTTTTGCTAATGACTGTAAAAGGAAAATCCAATCCAATCCGACTCCCAAAAAATTGCTAAATTGAGAGTCCGCAGTCCAATCTTAGTCCAAACATAAAAACACTTGCAGCTTGACAAAAATTTCTAATTGCTTGTTCATGATCACATTCTCACAGAGCAATCCCTTCAATCTAAATTCAACTTATTGAACCTATTCATTAGTCTGTTATGCTGCAAAAGAGTTTTTAAGACTTACTCCAAAAAATCAGTTTTCAAGTTTACGCATAATCTGTCGATACTGCTTCCAAAAAAACAATCAGTTTTGTAAATAACTGTTCTAATACCATATATCATAAACATTAATAACCCATACTGTAACTACAGAACAATAGACACTGATAGACCTAGACTTCAGTGAAACTGCTATATATTCTGTAAAAAAAAAACTATTATTAGGATTCTAGTAGTCAGCGACATGGCCTAGCGGTACCGGGCGCAGGTGACAGATCCTACGTGACGGGTTCGATTCGCGGCTGGATTCGATCGCATTTGACATATATAACGTGTGGCTGCTGACTCGAAAAGCGCAAGCTCACTTCGCAGTCTCCCTCAATTACTGTTGAATTTTCAGTTCAATATAATTTGAAAATAACCTCAGTAATTTATTATTTATTTATTTTATTTCCACTAAAATCAAATAAGCCAAAGAAAGGGCGCTGTGAGGCGCGAGACAGCTCATCCGTTTGTCCCAGGGGCGAGCTAGATTATGAAACCATAAGAAAAAGGAAGTCAACCCTGACAATTCAACATTCATCACACGCATACTCAGCATGTAATTCACGTAAAAATTAAAATAAAATAAAATGAAAATGACACAATTCTCACCGAGATCTCTCCTCGTGACAGCTGTTTCGCTCAATGGAGCTCATCAGACGAGTCACGAGGCCGCGGTGAGGGAAACAAAATTTAACGAGCGCCACGTACAGTATATTCAATTCCAAACTCAATTTTAGAATATGCGACACAAAATATTGAAAGTTCTGTCCGAAGAGATGCTACTATCAGGATCATAAGCCAAATAAACCTGGACAAAAGGGAGCGTCGGATTGAAATTTCCAAGTGTTGGAGCGTTGGAGTAAAATTTCTCAGTCTTGGGACTAACTTAAAATTGAACAAACGAGGGTTCGAGTGTTTCCCCTCTCGTTGAGTTCGACGCTCCCCTTTGTCCAGGTTTATTTGGCTTATGATCCTGATTGTAGCATCTCTTCGGACAGAACTTTCAATATTTTGTGTCGCATATTCTAAAATTGAGTTTGGAATTGAATATACTGTACGTGGCGCTCGTTAAATTTTGTTTCCCTCCCCGTGGCCTCGTGACTCGTCTGATGAGCTCCATTGAGCGAAACAGCTGTCACGAGGAGAGATCTCGGTGAGAATTGTGTCATTTTCATTTTATTTTATTTTAATTTTTACGTGAATTACATGCTGAGTATGCGTGTGATGAATGTTGAATTGTCAGGGTTGACTTCCTTTTCCTTATAATCAAATAACCAGAAGAAATAAAAAAGCAAAGAAGTTTTTACAGACATACACACAATACGAGTACGCAAAAAACTCAGCAGTGAACTGGTGAACACTTTGCTTACCGGTGCTTAGTACTAAACTGCTAAAAGCAGCCACCAGCACTACACTGCAACACTACCGGTACTTTACCATAGCGAAAAAGCTGCAACTTTTGTTATCACTGACATCATAAACCACAATTATAATACAAGTTGGCCATTAGCTTAGCAAAAGACCAAAAAAATAATTATAAAATTTAGCTAGTTTATGAAAGATTTGACATGAGCTTGCATTAAGAGGCGGGGTCATGCCCAAAGTGGCCCCACATTAATGTGGCGCCACTTGAGTGCAAAGTGGCGCCACCTCTAAGTGCAAGTGGCGCCACTTCAACATACAAGTGGCGCCACTTCAACTTTGAAGTGGCGCCACTTGTCTCATGAAGTGGCGCGACTTCACTTACTCAAGTGGCGCCACTTCACAATCAAGTGGCGCCACACTTACTGGTCTGACTGCTGTTGCCATAGCCTCCGGCGGTTGTGTCTCCCCTTTTGCAGTGGCGTAGTGCAACAAAAAATTTTGGGGTAGCTGGAGTTGAAATTATAGGACTAACTTTTAATTACAGCTCTTGCCAGAGCCGTTGTGCAGCAAAAAAATTTGGAGGGGCTCGAGTAACAACTCTAACAGATAGCCTGCTGTGGCCCCACGATTTAACAAAGACGGAAGACTTTGCTGGATTATTAAAATTATTAGAACATTACTGTTGTAAATAGTTGTAGCATTTCGTATTGTTACGTCACATTACTGTTGTAATACTGCTTGCTATTTCTTATGCGGTATTCATTCTATGAGTTGTAAAAAATAATGTTTGTTCTAAATATTTCAGTGCAGAATATTACACTGGGGGTGTTAAGGGAGAAGCCTCAGCTGCTGGAGGCAAGGGGTCTGGGGGCAGAGCCGCCAACAAATTTTTACGGTTTTCGCATAAAAAACACTTGTAGCGACTGGGGTCACCAATATAGCTGTCGTCTGACTCCAAACAGGAATGTCTATTTTATGCGCTTTATTCAAGAAACAGCATTACTAGTACGTAGATTACATAATGATATATCGTGCCAAATCAAATATAGTGGAAGATTATATAGTGGCACAAAGTTATTAGAGATCCGTGCATACATTAGCTTACTTCCTGCTCAGAGTGCAAGAGCGTTAAAAAGGTAATCATCAAAACAACAAATTAAACCGGTAGAACTAAACACCGTATGGGACCGTATGGGACCGTATGGGCACTTATGGAACCGTATGGGCCCTTATGGGACCGTATGGGCACTTATGAAACCGTATGGGCACTTATGGGATCGTATGGGCACTTATGGGACCGTAAAGACACCGTATGAGACCGTGTGGGCTCTTATGGGACTGTATGGGCACCGTGTGGGCTCTTATTAAACCGTATGGGCACTTATGAAACCGTATGGGCACCGTATGGGCACTTATGAGACCGTATGGGCACCGTATGGGACCGTGTGGGCTCTTATGGGACTGTATGGGCACCGTATGGGCTCTTATTGAACCGCATGGGCACTTATGAAACCGTATGGGTTAGGGTTAGGGTGCCCATACGGTCATACGGTCCCATACGGTGTTTAGTTCGACCCATATTAAACTGAAGCGGATAATAACAAATCATCAACTACGAGAACAAATCATCAACTACGAGATTGCATAACGATTAGGCCTAAGCTCCAAAGTCGAATGTCGTAGTCATGAGCTGAATAATTATGCGATGAATAATTAGGCATTGCGACTACACAAAGTATTGCAACTATGCAAAGCATATTTTGCAATCACTACACACTCGTTTCAGCATACTTTCTTATCGAAAAAGGACATACCAATACCTGCTGGCAGTGAGTGCAGTCACTATCATAGTGTCAGACAATACAAAGATGTGTTGGTAGCCCATGTGTAAAAGCAGAAGCTGGGCTAAAACAAATGAGAGGAGGCTGCAATCGTTATTAGTTTTGACGCATTTGATGGGATGACGTCTATTGACTGATTGATGTGCTCTAAGCTATACTGCTATAATCTTTAACATCGCATGCAAAATGTTTTCTAAATTCTAACTGCAGATCAAGAAACTAACTTTACTCCTGAGTTGAAGCGATTGATTGAAGCAAAAATTAAAAAACAAAAGAATGGAATTAATAGAGTGAGAAGGGGGGTGGAGGTATGGGGCTAGTTTGAAGGATGAGAACAAAATGGCACTGGCTAAACTTTATGTTTTTTTTTATTTTTTGAATTATGAAAAGTAACATATCTCAAAAAATTTGGGGGAGCTCGGACCCAATGGCCTTGACGCCACTGCCCTTTTGCTAAATCTTGGGTGTGCCTCTGATCTCCACTGTTCTTCATTTCTTGCTTGCAGCTCTGCTTAGGAGTAGGCTATCAAAGGTGAAAACAACTTTGTAAGCAGGCTATAACCACACTGACTCATCCTGCATCTGCTTTTGCATACACAGATTATTAGTATTTATATTGAAAATGCTTTTTATGAATCTAAAAGTATTATTATGACCACTAGATCTTCATCAAGACGTAGATCATCAAGGAATGAATTATTTTCTGTCGAAGAATCATGTGGAATGGAATGTGGATGTGGAAATTATCGCAAAAGGTTGGATATCAGTACCGATATATATTTTTTGATTTTTGGATTAGCTTAAGCTCAGAGCTGTTTTTGTCGTAGGCTAAGACCATACATTTTTGTATATACTGGTCTGCTGGGTACGGTATTGCACTGGTATAAAGACTTTAAAAAGAAAATTTGCAGCTTTCGCGCCAGGCGCTTGGCACAAGCGGAAGTGCGAAGGGATTTGTGTATATGTTGTTTGTCATGTATGTCTCGTAACAGCATTCAATCTTTCGTGATTGATAATTGTAATGGGTCGCCAATTGAAAATGGCCTAACCAATGTGTGCTTGCACCCGCTGTCCCATACCTTCCTGTCCTTCCAGACTAAGCTGCTATGGTATGGTGTAGTATCTATAGAGTAGGCCTATTCTTTTTTAAATAGCAAACTTGCTTTCCTGATTATTGTTGGATCATAAAAGAAAACTACGATAGTTTAAAACCTAAACAAGTGTGAGGAAAATGATGCCCTGCATTATATTTTAACTGCATGTTTATTATTCACGAGTTAAAATTGTGTGAAAAGTAATGTCTTGTAAAGGTCTAGAAGTGTGTTTTTCAAAAAACTTCAAGCATTACATTAGTCCTATAATGCTGAATGATTTTGACGATGTTTTCACTGTCATACTATTTCATGTTGCATGTGCAGTGCATTATGTTTGTGTAGTACACTGTTTCCTCTAAAGTGCAAAATTTGAAAAAAATGAGAAATTTTGGCAAAATTTTCCAACTTTTTAGTTTAATTTAAAATGCAACACAATGGTGCCAGGTAATAAGCCTAAGCACACTGACATGTGAGAAAAAAATAACATAACATCAAAATAGAATAAATAATTTTCTTTAAGCTTGCCAACTGGAATGGTAATTTTTTGCAGAATTTGAGTCACAAGTGTTCAATATTTTAGTGCTAAACAAAAGTTATATAGCCTCTGGAACTCAACTTTGAGGCAAAAATGGATCAAATTTTTTTTTTACCCCTTGATAAACGGGCAAATTCGCACTTGCTAAAAACTTAAAGGGAACAGTGCTTATTTGTATATGTATACCAAGTTTATCTTTCAAAGCATTTATAAACAAGTTTTTTTTGTGAGATTCTGCCACTGTGTATTTATATACCTGTCAGATTTATTACAGAAAAAATTGATTTAAAATTGTCTGCTGGGCGCTTCTAATCGAATGATTTACTATTTACAGATTTCCTTTTTTGGCTTTGAATCATTTTGCATCACCTAAATATGCTTTATTGTTCTTGTGTTTTGCTGGTATTGGGCAAGGATTTGTCACAAGTGGATTGCTTAGTGTGGTTATCACTACCTTAGAGCGAAGGTAGAGCATTTGGGTCATGTTTCTTTTTCATAATTGTTCATTTTGTATCAAAAAGCAAATCTTCATTCCACTTGCGGTATTATGCAAGAGCAAGTAACAAGTGACAAGGCCCATATCTGCAGCTTACTGCCTGAGCTACACAACTCTGAGAAATACGTTGCTGCGGTGGTAAGCCATTGGCGACACTCGATCTGGTTTTACTGGCCTGGCAATTGAACCCAATACGTTTTGTGCCGATAGCAGTGTACTACTGCTCTAACTGGATGATCTTCGTTTTGGCAAAGTAGAGAAAATTTTGATAATCTGACAATATCAGTCACCCAGACCATCAAATCTGGCTGACTGCGAATACAACAGAAGCCAACTGGTGGTTTCAAGCTAGATTGTGTGTTGTTTATTCAATTGCTTTGAGAAAAGCTTTTTTGAATTTGTGTCAATGTTTCACGCATAGATTGTGGCTCTGGTATATTTCTATACTTCTGCATATGGCGTTTCCATTAAATGCTTTGCCCACGCTTTGCATATTATATACTGTTTAGTAACATATACTTATCAATCAACTGAACAATTTTTAATCAGCTCTCCGCGCATAGTGGCAAAACTAGTTTTAAAAGTGATATTTTTTGAAGATGTTGCAGAATTTACTAGCTTCATGAGCTGCTCTTTGATTTTTGGAGGATAATCGCATAAAAATGTTTATTTTTTGTTACAGGTTTCATCTGCGTAGCACTGAAACTGGTTTCATTTCTAGTTCATATGATATTGCGTCATGCTTAGTTGTCTTGCTAATCACCCATGTCGGTGGAAGGGGTCATAAACCTCTGTGGATTGGTTGGGGTGTGTTTATAATGGGTATAGGGTCACTTGTTTTTACTTTACCTCATTTTCTTGCCCCTCCTTATGCTTTTGGCAAAGAGGAACAGAATTTATGCCTTAAACTGTTTTCAAGTGAGCAGTGCAAGCATTCGAATTTAAAAAGCTATATGTAAGTCTGAATTTTTTGGATGTTATTGTTATACAGCATAGTTTAGTTGCGTATTTATCCTTCTATTTCAGAAAAGTGATCAAAGCGCCATAACAAGCTCGTTTAGGAGTTGCCAGCCATCTGTCTACCACTCCAAAATGTGGGAATGATGTTAAGTGCCTTCGCCACTTGCACAACGAATAAACTTGCTGGCTTCTACTCCGCACTCTGTCCCCTTAATGCTAAGCGTCAAGCAAGGAAGCTGTTAATACCAATTTTACAGTCACTGGTTTGACCAGACTTGGAATCAAACCTAAGTCTAGAGCTCTAGAGGCGGATGCTCTTACAACTCAGCCATTTAAATGTGAAGTTGTTCTTCATAAATTAATGTTTTTTCAGGGTTTTCTTCATTGCCAGCCAGTTGCTTCATGGTATAGGAGGCACAACGCTTTTTACGCTTGGAGTAACATATTTGGACGAAAATGTGTCAAAAGTACAATCGTCGTTGTATCATGGTAAGTTTGATATTTTTTATGTTATCTGTCCTTCATGCATTAAAACGTTGCTACGACTAATAATGTAGTGTTTGTATAACGCTCTTTCCTGACGGAAATTCGGATGAAAAAAAAAATGTAAAAAAAAGCGGTATCGGTATGCTTCCTAAATGGAACTGTGTGCAAGGATTATGAGGATTCTTTTTGGTGTTTTTTGCTCATCTTGGTTGATATCACACATTGCACTCGTTTTTTCCGATCAAAGTTCAATATCTAAACGTTAATTTTGTACTTCACTGCTTGTTGATACTGGCTAGTTAAAGGTAAAGGTACGGGACAGCGGGTGCTAAGCACGCATTGTGTAGGCCATTCATTATTGATGGCCCATTACGAATATCAATCATGAATGATTGATTGCTGATAGAGGACATACAAGAGGAACAACACACACACTCTTAACCCTTCGCACTTCCGGTGGTGCCAAGCGCCTAGCGGGAAGCTGCGAATACTACTTTTAAAGTCTTAAGTATGACCCGACCGGGAATAAAACCCCAGTCTCCCGGCTACCAAGCGGACGCTCTTACCTATACACCAAGCGCCGGTTTACTGGCCAGTTAATGCAGTTGTGAAAGACATCGGATGCGGTAGATCTAGGGTTCAATTCCTAGGGCGGTAAAATCAAACGCAGTGTCGCAAACGGCTCGCCACTAGGCTGCACCAAATTTTGGTGACTTTCTCCAATTTCTTAGGAACTCTGCCAAAAATTGTGGTTCAACTAGCAATTCACTATGCACCCAACAATTTTTATTTAAATTTAGAAACTTGGTGGATGAGAACAGGCATTGACTTAAAGTCGGACAAGGGTTTACTTAAAATGATCTTGGGATTGAATGATACCTATCTAGTATTGCTGAAAAACAAGAGAAGAACTTCAGAAAAGCAACTTGAGTTTAGAAAACAATTTGTAGATGAGGGGCCGTAATTCCAAACCATAATAAGATAAGAGACCGTAATTCAAAGCTTTTCGTTATCAGTCAGATTCCCTTCCACATCCACGCTTTCACTCTGTTTATTGGGATATTTTATCATTTTTCTTTCCAACTCTTTATTTCTCTCTGTTAGTTTTCTTTTAAGCTTCTTTGACGTTTCTACATCTTTCGATCCCATTGTAACATGTCTAGCAGGGTCTTTAAGTGCTTGCAACCATTGGAAATCTTCTGTTGATATCGGGTTAAGTGATGCAGCGGCTTTAAGTTCGAAATTTTGTGATATGGCCCAAAAGATTTGTTTGCATTCATCTACAAATTGTTTTCTAGACTTAAGTTGCTTTTCTGAAGTTCTTTTCTTGTTTTTCAGCAATGTTTAATAGGTATCATTCAATCCCAAGATCATTTTACGTAAACCTTTGTCCGACTTTAAGTCAATGCCTGTTCTCATCCACCAAGTTTCTATTTCAAAATCAGTTTTCTCGGCAGCATGCCTTACTTCAGATTGACGCTTTGT
Source organism: Trididemnum miniatum (assembly GCA_964006365.1). Lineage (NCBI taxonomy): Eukaryota > Metazoa > Chordata > Ascidiacea > Aplousobranchia > Didemnidae > Trididemnum > Trididemnum miniatum. The sequence goes on from OZ023233.1 coordinate 1,515,660, forward strand.
TTCTTCTTAAAGTTCAGCATGCTGACCCTTAAAATTCATGAAGACATCTTTGACTGTAGGGGGACGCGCACCATGAAATTATATTCTATCAGAATCAACATCTTTGATGGGCAAATACTCCTCAAGCAACCAAATTTTATTTCCAGATCTATTGTTAGATTGTGAACTTAACATTGTGGAAGCACCAGCTATAGCTAAATGAAACAGTATCTGTAAGAAAATAGTACCATTGAGCACTTATCTTTATCAGTTGCCTTTTCAGAAAACTCGCATTCACCTCTGAAACAGTGAACACTGTAACGGAAGAGCTGTGAAAGCTGTAGTCAAAATTACGATAGATAACAATTGGTTATTATGACACTTTTCTTACTAAAATTTAAGGAAATATTTTCGTAAAATTCCATTCAATGATATATCAGACAGGAAAATTGGTTGAAAAATAGTGAAAAAACATGTTTTTTTCATTTTACTTGAAAAATTGAACAGATAGGCGTATATAATATATTGACAGCAGATAGGAACTTGGGTAGTCTGCATCTTTTGAAAAAAAAAATTTACTCTAGCTCGAGTGGTTTTGGAGTTATGGCCATTTTTCCGATTTTTGGCTCGTCGTCATGGAAATGTGCTTTGAGGAGGCGTAAAATGAAAGTTTAAACAAAAATTGTTGGATGCATAGTGAATTGCTAGTTAAACCACAATTTTTGGCAGAGTTCCTAAGAAATTGGAGAAAGTCACCAAAATTTGGTACAGCCTACTCGCCACCGCTGCGACGTTTCTTCGGAGCTGTGTTGCCCCGTCGCTCAACCGCGAAAATGGGCCTTGCAACTCCTTGCACGCCTCGTCGTAATATCGCCATTATAACAAAGATTTAATTTTTTTCACTGCTAGTTGCTTACTTTGCAGGTGTTTATTACGGCAGTGGTGTTCTTGGTCCAGCTTTTGGATTTTTGTTAGGAGGAAGGATTCTCACTATTTACACGGACTTAGGAATAAAGTAGTTTATGCTGTTTTGCTGATGCATCCGCGTATTTTAGATATTGGAAATTTGATCTTTTAAAATTCCGTGAAATGTTTAGTTATTTTGTGTTTCTATTTGAGTCGGCTTCATCGTTAGCCATAACTTGAATCATGGAACCACAAGCTGGCTATGTAACATCACTGCTAGCTGCTGATCCGGTTCTAGTCTACGACCTGGATTGGTTAAAGGATATACCTGAGTGGCCTCAGAGTTGTTTTCAGTTGATCCAGAGTAGATGCTCGGCCAAATGACGACGAGCCATCAGTTGATAAAAGCTGATAGAGGAGTTTGCTCAGTGGTTCTCAACCTTTCATGTTTTGTGGCCCCTGTTAGAGACTATCAACACCAGTCGCCCCCTTCTCCAACAAAAGCGCTGGAAATTGACAGCCAGTTTTCTGAAAAATCTTAAAAGGCTTAAAAACATCGGCCTTTTTTTGACCATAAGTGGGTAATTACCGTTCACAAATCTTGCGTTCGTGGCGTCCTGGGGGTTGGACTGGTTAATTCTTGATTGCTTAGGATTTTCGTGGAGCAATTGGGGAAGGGATTCAGCGCAGTTTTTTTCGGTTTCATCTATATTTGCAATCAGCTTCACTCGTTGCTAGTTAACTTCTCCTATCTCAGCTTTATTTAATGTAAAAAATTTCTATAAACGAAATGAACTTAAATGAAACCCGCTAGACTTCGTTGTATTAGTTGGTCAGATTCAAGTTCGATTCATTAATTGAAATTCTTTATATTGATTTATTACCTTAAATCATTCTCTTAGCCGCATAGCTAGACTGGATAGACTTTGGTAGAGCCTTCGTTGTTCAATCCTTTTCTAATATGTGTGATTTTTCAGAGTTGACATAACCGATGCCAGTTCGCAGTGGGTCGGAGCTTGGTGGCTTGGATTTTTAATTGGTGCTATTATCATCATGCTTTCGGCCTTTCCGATATTACTTTTGCCCAAACAACTCCCTGGGACGTCCCACTTGCGAGTTGGAAGAGAAACTGAACTGCACCAACGTAATAAGGATTTATCAAATGCGGGAACGTCAACTAGATCTAAGTAGGTGCTGATAATGATACTTTTGTTATTCACAGTTAATTGTGCTCCCGAAATCAATGGTGTTTAGTGGTTCTCGAGTCATTTCGTTTCTTTGGCTTTGAAGAAAACAAAATAGTAGATCATTTATGTAACAGCAAAAGTTAGTAACGCTACAAAAAAGTCAAATGATTATCCTTGCAGTATTTGGCACGAGCCTGTAACGAGTGGCGGGATCCATCTTCGCTGCTTAGCGCCTAAGCAACAGAGCACTGAGGAAACGTCGCTGCGGTTGCCACACTTGATCCGATTTTACCGGCTCGGGAATCGAACCTGTGACTTCCCGCATTTATAGCAATGTCAACCTGCCAACTGATCAGTTCTAGTTCTACTGCTTCTTCGTAAATTTACGTTTATTTTGCGACGCACCCATTATCTTTTGATGATGTGCTGCGTACATATTGAAGTGTTTGTTGAGACCCAACCTACGAATTATGAACCCAGTATTTCAATTGAAAAGCAAATCACACTCAACGACGTTGAAAGACTGGCACTTCCTCTTGTTTCTGCTCGAAACTAACCGAATTGCTTTGGGAGATAAAACATACTAGAAACGAGTGCCATAAAAATTTCAGTGATTAGTTAGTTACATATTTATCCTCCTATCACGAGAAAGCGATCAATACGCTATACGAGCTCGCTTAGGAGTTGCCAGCCATCTGTCTACCACACCAAGATGGGGGAATCCCGCTAAGTGCCTTTCCCAACGACACAACAAGTATACTTGCCGGCTTGTTCTCCACACTGTCCCTTCAATGCTGAGCGTCAAGCGGGGAAGCTGTGAATACCAATTTTAAAGTCATTGGTTTGACCCGACTCGGAACCAAACTCGAGTCTACAGCTCAAGAGACAGACGCTCCATACCACTCGGCCATCTGAGCTGTTTTACTACATCGCTTTCGGCGCTTGGTGTTTTGGGTTCGATTACCGGGCCGGTCGGGTTATATAGTGTTGCCAACGGCTCGCCACCGCTGTGACGATTTTTCGAAGATGTGTTGCCCAGGTAATAAACCGCGGAGATGGGCCCCGCCACTCGTTACACCCTTCGGCATAATATACTGCGAGTAAAGTGAATATTTTTTTGATGTCTCGTTTCTTTGTTGTGCAAAACTTCGATTCTCTTCTATTTTTCAGATACACCAGCATATTTCAAAGCATTTATCACGTTGTTAGTAATCCCACATTTCTCTTTCTTACTTTGGCTGGTACCTTGGACACTGGCTTAGTAGTAGGCTTGAGCACATTTGGACCAAAATATTTGGAATCCATGTTCAATGTCACTGCAACCCAAGCTGCTACTTACTTTGGTGATTTATCTACATTGCTGTGTTAGCGTTATACGTGTGTGCGAATCTGCATTGTATTTAGTAGCATGCTCGTCCTCCTATCACGAGGAAGCGATGAAAGTGCTATAGAGCTCGCTTAGGAGTTGTCGGACATCTGTCTACCACTTAAGGGAGTTTCACTAAGTGCCTTTCCCAACGGCACAATAAGTAAACTTGCCGGCTTGTTCTCCACACTGTCCATTATTTAACGCTGAGTGTCAAGCAAGGAAGCTGTGAATACCTATTTACGTCATTGGCTTGACCCGACTTGGAATCAAAAGCAAATCTACAGCTCCAGAGGCGGATGCTCTCACCGCTAGGCCGTCACCCCTGCTGCTGTGCATAGCGGACCTGACCATCCGATAACAATCTGCTCTAGGTTTGGGCGAAAAACATGGATGTGTCTGCCATTTTGGCCTTGGACCTTCTTTTAGAATTCTGTTGTTTAAACGTAGCTAGAGTACGTCATTGCATGAATGTTTGGTAGCTTGTCCTTTACGAAGACACACGGGCGTTGTGTTTGTCTCTAGAACATGATATTCAATCGTTGCATCTTGAAGTTTAGTGCATTCAACAAACTGTATTGCTGTTACCTATCTGAATCGACGTCGCTGTCAATACGAGAGGTTTGGGGTTTGATTCCAGGACAGATCAAAACGGACACAATGTCGCCAACGGCTCGCCAGTTGCCACCGCTGCGATGTTTCTTCGGAGCTTCGTTACTCTGACGCTTAACCGCGCACATGTACCCCGCCATTCGTTTCACGCTTCGGCATAATACCGCGAATGTAATAAAAATTTGATTTGAAGTGGTTAGCGGCAGGGTAGATGAGGTCGTATCGAAGTTGACCGACTGATTTTCAGGTCTTTTGGCGATATCAGCCGGAGTGAGTGGTCAATTCATGGGAGGATTGATTGTTACGAAAGCAAAGTTATCTGTAAAAGGAATCCTTAAATTCTGCATTGCTTGCTCTATATTCTCCATTTGCACTTCAATGATCTTCTTTAGTTCTTGCCCTAATGTCGGTGAGTGATGATATTTGAAAGAAACTTTTTGTGCCGTTTAATTTGTTGTTTTGAAGTCTGGGGTTCCGTTCCCGGTCGCTTCATGTTAAAATCTATCAGTAACATTGTCACCATGGCGCGTCTTGCTAGGAATCCTGCTCAAAATCGTGTTTGAGCAACTAGCCAGGTTATAGTTGAAACTGTTTAGAATGGAGCAGCTGCCAATGATATAAACAAGATTTTTATTTCCGCTTGTGAGTTTGTTTGCTTGCTATGTTTGTAGATTAAATTGACTTTCATATACCAAGGTATAGATCATCCAAATTACAACGTTCAATTAAATATCTCGGGGTATCGGTCTTGAACGCAATTCCTGTTGACATCAGAGAATGCTGCTCACATAGATTCAAGAGAAAATTTAAAAACCTAATAATTGAGGGTTACTGAAAACAATTTATTTAATCAGCAGTTAACGGTATTAATCTTTTCTTTAAAAAAAAAAAAAAACAAATAAAAATTAAATTGTACTTTATTTGGATCTGGGCCTATCGTCTTCGTTTCCTTTTTTTCTCTTTTTCAACTAAAAATAATTATTGGTAATCTTAACTTAACTTTTGGAATTTAGGGTGGCTGCTTGACTCGAAGACCCTATGGTCCCTTCGCAGTCTCCCTGTCCTATAATTGTAATTTATTTTTGATTGTCGTCACGTGAACTTACAATATTTACGGACTAAATAAATATAATGAATGAATGAATCAAGCGGTTTAACGCTAAATAACTATAATGAGGAAACATTCGTAGGTTTATATTGTGATAATGACTTGTTCTTGTTGAAAAGTGACTTAATTCCCTAAGAGTTGAAAGAATTATGTTGATAATCCTGCGTTAGTCTGATGTTTAAATTTGCTTCATCCCTGAATCGAACCCATGGCTGGTGTTTACACTTTTCCCCACGACAATACTTCAATATCCTGAATTAGCATCACATTTCGGAGAACGATGAATATTGAGACCAAAATAATTGATTCGACGAGGAAAAAAATTAGGTCACGGTAAATTTTAGAACTAGACCAGAGACCAGTGGTTCTTAACCTTTTTACTTGCTGCACCGCTTTTTAAATACCTGCCAATTCTCGCATCCCCTTTTAAAATTGGTTAAATATATCAAGTTTCAAAAGATGTAAGATAGCTACATCTCCAGAGAAAGGTCACCACGTCTTCAGATGTGCCATATTCCAGTGAAAATATCGGTGAAGAGCAAATAAAAGGTTTACATGTCTTTAGATTTCCTATGAAAGAGTAGATCTAATCAACCTCAATGATTCAGCATCGCCGCACCCCTTAGGAACATTTTTCGCACCCATGGTTAAGAAACCCTGAACTAGACGTTTCTACAGCATAAATTCAGCTGTTATCAATAGTGTAAGCAAGGCAGTACAAAACTGAAATAACTAGAATTTACTATTGCGATTCTTTCAGTTTTTCGTTTCGTTTTACAGAATTGTAAATTCTAGTCCTTTCAGTTTTGTGCTGCCTTGCCTGTACTGCTGATGATGACAGCTGAATTTATAGTGTCGAAACCTCCATTTTTAATAGTTACTGTGGCTTTATTTTTTTCATTACATTCATTTCGTTGTTGCAGACTTTGCTGGAGCCACTGTTCCATATATAAACGAGGATGATTCCACATTGTCTGCTTACAATCACAATGCTTCATGTAATGCACATTGCGCTTGCAACAGTGATGTCTTTGATCCGGTTTGCGGAAATGATGGAATCACTTATTACTCCCCATGTTTTGCCGGATGCACATCGGCATCATCTGATTTCAAAGTAATTTTCAAAATTAGCAAAAAAAATCTAATTTCCATTATACTCGCGGTATTTCGCCGAAACAGGTAACGGGTGGCGGAATCCATCTTCGCGTTTTTGCACCGAACCAACACAGCTCCTAAGAAACATCGTAGCAGTGGCGAGCCGTTGGCTACATTGTGTCCGATTTACCCAGCCCGGGAATCGAGTCCGGAACCTTCCGCTCCGATAAAAATGTCTTACCAACAACTACGCCCGGCCGCTCTAATTTATCATAGCACACAGAGTTGGGCCAGTTCCGCGATGAATGTGGAATTGTTCAGAATTGAACTTCCATCATAATTATAAACCATGCACTTTCTTCCATATATCGTTCATTCCCACGATATGTTCTCTTCTGCAGTGCTGGGTGTGGATGCGTTAGATTTTTTCCCAAATTCCAATTTACCAAATCCAAAATACAACGAAAATCGCATCTGAGGCATTGCTTTGTTTTTGTATTTAATCATCACCAGAAGGCGATCAAAGCTCTCGCTTGGGATCTGTCTTCCACTCCAAGATGGAGGAACCCCATTAAGTGTCTTTCCTGACGACACAACCACTAAACTTGCCGGCTTGTTTTCCGCACTATCCCGTTAGTGCTGAGCGTCAAGCAGAGAAGCTGCGAATACCAATTGGCAGTCTTTGTTTTTGATCAGACTTGAAATCGAACGGTAGTCTACAGCTTTAGACACAGGCGCTCTTATTACTTGAATGCAGAGCAGTGGTATCATACAGGCTTTGAGTACATCGCTTGAAGCTGGTTACGCAGCATCCGTAGCTCTCTCGCAAAAAAAAGATATAGACGTATTTCCAGTACTGCCAACGGCTGTGCAGTGTGCAGTCTATCCGATCTGGCGGAACACTTGCAAATAGAGCTTGTAGTACGTACCGACAGACAGTTAGTTAGTTACATATTTATCCTCCTATCACGAGAAAGCGATCAATGCGCTATACGAGCTCGCTTAGGAGTTGCCAGCCATCTGGCTACCATACCAAGATGGGGGAATCACGCTAAGTGCCTTTCCCAACGGCACAACAAGTAAACTTGCCGGCTTGTTCTCTACACTGTCCCTTTAATGCTGAGCGTCAAGCAGGGAAGCTGTGAATACCAATGTTAAAGTCATTGGTTTGACCCGACTCGGAACCAAATCCGAGTCTACAGCTCAAGAGAAGGACGCTCCATACCACTTGGCCATCTGAGCTGTAAAGAAATATAGATCGTTTACACGTTGTAATTTTAAACGTTGGAGGAGTTCATGTTGCGAGAACGAGGTGATAGTCCCAACGTAAAAATAATTTCAAGTTGCCTTTTTTTCTGATTTCAAAATTTGAACGGACTTTTTCAACTTCGTGTAGAAAACTGCGAAGTTCAACTCCGTGTTTTTTTCTGGGCTCGAACTTTAACTCGGAAAACGAAATTCCCGGAACTCGCCTGATCTCGAAAAAAGCTGATTGACAAAAAATTCAACTTAGTCGAAACCCGATAAATATTACTTGAACTCAGCATAAACACTGTAAACATTGGGAACTTTAATGCTGTTGAAAATGTTGGCGAGTTCGTAGCCCTAGTTGAAAACCTTGGTTGTGTTGTAAGTGGTACTGCTGTGTTGTGTTGCATTGTTCGTTGTTGTTTTAAGATTCGTGTTTGCTTTTTTAGAGAAAATATGAGTATTTTTCATCTACTGTCATTCTCTTCGTTGTATAGACGTTTCAGAATTGTTCATGCGTAAAATCACGTGATGCTGAGGTGCTGAGCGGGAAATGCAGCAACAACATTTGCAACTCTCTCTCGTTGTTTCTTGCTTTTTTCTTTTTTGCCATCCTCGGTACATTCTTGCCTGTGACTCCGGCCATTCAAGCTGTGCTGCGCGTCGTGCCTTTTTCTCACCGATCTCTCGCTATCGGAGTCAAGGTCAGTAACGTAATGAATGTTTTTTTAATGCTCCAAAGATCAAATCTTCATTATGCTCGCGGTATTACGCCGAAGCGTGTAACGAGTGACGGGTCCCATCTCCGCGGCTTAGCGCAAAGGCAACACAGCTTCGAAGAAACGTCGTAGCGGTGGCGACACTGTATCCGATATGACCTGCCGGGGAATCGAACCTATCGCCTCCTGTGCCAATAGCAGTGTCCCGAACCACTACTCCAACCGGTTGTTTTACATCCAGCTCCGACATTAAGAATTTTAATGCAAACGCAGGAAATTATCTAGGCTTCTTCAGTGGTGAGATACCTAGCATATCTCGGCTTGCAAAATTTAAGCGCACGCTATCGGCGCTAGAGGTCTGGGGTTCGATTCTCGGGCCCGTCAAATCGGCACAGTGTCGCCAATGTCTCGTCACTGCTGCGATGTTTCTTCGGAGCTGTGTTGTCCAGGCACAAACCCGCGGGGGGTGTACCCCGCTATTCGTTTCACGCTTCGGAGTAATACCGCGACTGTAATAAAGATTTGACTTTTTTAAGATAGTAAATTGCGTAGTGCCAAAGGTGTAATTTTCAGTGTAATTGATCATTGAATAGTTCAGATGGCCGAGTGGTTAGAGCGTCTGCCTGTGGAGTTGTAGACTCGGGTTTGATTTCAAATCAGGTCAAACCAGTGACTGTGAAACTGGTATTCATAGCTTCCCTGCTTGACGCTTAGCATTAAGGGGACAGAGTGGAGAACAGGCCGGCAGGTTTGCTTGTGACGTTGAGAAAGGCACTTAGCTTGATTTCGTCAACTTAAAATGGTTGACAGATGGCCGACAACTCTTAAGCAAGCTCGTTATAGTGCTTTGATCGCTTTCTCGTGGTGGGAGGATAAACGTAAGACTAAATGCAAACACTTGCAGTTGAAATTAATCGTTTTTGATTTTTTTCAGTATGTTTTCGTGCGTTTGCTTGGGAGTATTCCGATTCCAATCATATTCGGCAAAGTGCTTGATCTTGCTTGTGCTATGTGGAGCAGCGAATGCGGAAATCCTGGATCGTGCGAATTGTATCACAACAATAAGCTTGCTTCCAATATGGCCTACCTGCTACTTGCGCTGAAAGTAAGCTGGGTTATAGCTCGTTAAATTCAATATTTTTGGGTTGCCAAATCAGTTAATCAGTCGCTACATTATAAGAGCCGGCCATTTAGTGTAGTGGTTAAAGATGTCGCTGCCCACGCGGAAGGTCTTTGGTTCGATTCTCGGGACGGTTGTTCGGACACTGTCGCCCACGGCTCACCACCGCCGCAAGGTTTCTTCTTAGCTGTGTTGCCCAGGCGCTAAGCCGTGGAGAAAATACCTGCCACTCGTTCCCCGCTTCGGTCAATATCGCGAGTATGATGAAGGTTTTTGGTTGCAGATTCTGATCATGATTTGTTATTTTTTGTCCTGGTTTCTCTACCGATCCTCTGATTCGCATGCTTATGCTGGCTTGCCGGATGAAACAGCAAATGCAATTGCAGAGGTCAATGTTCGATCCCCGTCCATGTACAACGATACTGGAGCGTGGATGGACAAGTTGGTAAGAAAACGAAGTGATCACGTCACTAATTCTTCCGTGACGTACACCTCTTTGTTGCGAACAGAAGATGACGAAAGCATGCTCCAGTGAAACATCAAATTATTTTGTTATTGCAGATTTTACATTTTTTAAAATTTCTCAGAGATTACTGAACATCAGGTGTAGCCATTTCCTGGTACTTGTCAATGATCGTGTTGTTTCAGTCTATCAAAAAATCAAATTTCTGTTGTACTTGCGGTACACCTCAGCGTGTAACGATTGGTGAGGTCTGTCCACGCGGCCTAACGTTTATGCAACACATCTCCGAAGAAACATCGCAGCGGTGGCGAGTCGTTGGCGACATTGTCATATTTGACCGACCGAGTTGCATATTTCGGAATGATTCTACAGAATTTTTTTTAATTATTCTATTACCTCCACTCTACCCCATCCCGAAGCCGACATAAGAAAGTGGATGAAATCAAAACTTAGGGCAGCATCGAACCCCGATCCCACGCGTCGCAGTCCAGCATACTGACTGATACACCAGGCCGTTGTTGCAAAATTCAGTGCAATTTTTTTATTTGTACTCATTTCGATCGAGTCCTATCTGTTTTTGTTGAACCATTCCGAAATATGCGCCCGGGAAGCATTTTTATGTAATGTCCCAACACCAGCAGAATCTTGCTTTTTTCTGACAAAGCGTGGGTTTATAAAGGCCATTATATTTGCGCGATTGCTACTACTTTTCTGTAGCTCGGTGACTTGGAGCGTAGCGTACATAGGGAAGCGCTGCACTAGTTTTGCGTTCGACTCTCGTCGCGGCTTCGCTTGTGACATGTGGTTAACAATCGGGTTCGTGAAGACAGGCAGATAGAATAGGAATGTAAGGTTCTGCTGGTGTTGGGTACGCTACATAAATATGCTGTCCGGAAATCGAAACCCACATAGTGTGTCTTTGACCATTACGCTGGCCTGTTCGTTTCGTATTGTATTAATTGACGTGCATTTCGAATGCCGTTCAGTTTAGATCGATGGCAAACATATCTCATTTTTTGCGCTCTTGATTGTTTTGGGTTGCATTGTTTGAGTTCTGCTGCGATGAATTCAACCTGCTTTCACGTAAAGATGAAATGAATCATTTTCGTTGAGCCACTGATGATATTTTGGAGCATAGCCGAAACATTGGTGCTTGCTTGTAGTCCAGTGTTAACTCCTTCCACCAGGACTCGAACTCGCTGTGGACTTGGAAAAACAAAAAAAAAAAAATTAGAACTTAACTCCATTTTGAAAAAAATTGATCGGGTTTTGCACTTATGCTAAACGTGACAAAAGCTACTTGAGCTTGACATAAATTCGGTAGAAATTATTGAACCCGGCATGGGAAATTTTGATGAACTCGACTTGAGCTCGATTAAAAAATGATTATAAGTTCGCTGCCCTGCTTTCCAGTAAACCCCCACTTTCCCCAACGTCATTAAGTGCCTTCACAGCGTATTGTTTTGATCTCCTAACCGAGCGAGACGAGTCAGCGGAATATGGTGGGACGTTTTAATAGTAGACAATGAAACAGTTTACTGCCAAGGATTTCAATTATGAAAGTGAAAAGCAAAGTCGCAGTAGTTCTTAACGCTGGAGGTTTCGACAGCATAAAATCAGCTGTCATCATCAGCAGAGTTTTTACTGCTTTGTTTACTCTGCTGATGATCACGGCTGAGTATACGTTGCTTATACGTCCAGTTTTTAGATTTACTGTGTCTTTATTTTTCCTTCTTGAACTATTTTCGTCCTATATTTGTTGTATTGTAGAAATAAATAGTGAGTCTCGTGATCAACTATGCTCTTAGTAAGAAGCGAGTGCAATGAATATATTTTGATTAATTAACACAACTCTTTTAAACAAGCTGCAAATTATTCGTGCATAGGGTAGTTTCGTCTAGTGCAATTCCTTAGCGCGTCCATTTGCCCTGGTTTCTGGGATTTCGTTGGTATTGAATTTGCTATGCATTATTGACTATCTGTTTTTAGCACTAATGTGTAGCTACCTGTCGTTTTTGAGCTGTTCTTTTATTATTATTATTGTTGATCAATATTAAAATTTGGTTTATCAAAACATATTTTATGCGCGTCATTCTGTACTTGACTTAAACTAACAAATTTGAGCTTTGTAATTGCATCTCGTTGTTTTTTGTTGCTGATTTTTTGATTTTGTTTTGTGCGAGATTTCACTTTCTAATTGAGCGCATAAATTTTCATAATTCAAAGAGTTTTGTAAATTTGAAACGCAAGTTTTCCCTGTTTTTTTGGTTTAGGACAAGTTTTAGATTCTCTTGCTTTATTTCTCACCATTTGTGTCATTTTATAATGTTGATTAATTCATTTTTTAAAAGATTTTTTTTAGTCATCAAGCTTGTTCACATGACACTTTTTCGAATCGATATTCACATGTGATGATGTCAGTATTTTAAGCGTCATATTAATAAAATTATGTTTTCAGTCAAGGATGCGATAACAAAATCGAATTTGAATGCCCTGCCTTGATTTTTTTGAATTGCGTTATCAGTGTGACGTAGCCTAATAGGTGAAAAATACTCCTCTGTAAAAATGCAATGGAAACGTAATAGTATTGTGCCATGTGCCTTGATGTAAAAGTTCGTATTAATCATTTAGTGATTACCAAAATTGAATGTTGTACCAACCTTATTGCGAGGTTTAAAATGTTGATTTCATGCAATGTCATGTTGCTTCGCAATTTCAAATCAAATCTTCATTAAACATAAACAAGCAGTATTACGCGGAAGAGTGTAATAAGTGGCGGTAGCGCCTGGGCAACAAAGCTCCGAAAGAAACACCGCAGCGGTGGCGAGCCATTGGCGACACTGTGTACAATTCGACCGGCCCGGGAATCGATGCCCCGACCTCCCGCGCTTAAAACGGTGTCTTTAAGCGCTACGCCGACTGACTGTTTGTTAGGCAAAAATATCGTAAGACGCCCGAAAGATATTTTGTCAGTATTTGAAGGCTTCGCACTGTGTTCATTGAATCGTTATTTGCTTTGAAGCTTTTTGCTCGTCAGCTTATTATTATTATACCAACTCTATTTTTATCGAAGTGTCAATTACGCTTTTACCAATTTACTGACTGTACGCGTTTGATTTTCTTAACTTTTTCACATTATGCGCTTTCCGAGCGAGTTGGTGCACATTCTGACGTCATTATGATAAAGAAAATTTGAAAGGAGTTCTCAAGACATGGAATACTGGTTATGAATGTGGCCTGCCCCATGATTTTAAAATTTTGAAGAATGACTTCAATTTCTAATTTGAAAAGATGTGGCCCTATCAAAACAATTAGTTGATGTTTTGTGCAGTAGCTTTTATTCAACTTTGCGTTAAAACTAAAGAACTGCTCTCTAAGATCTAATTTTCCTAATAAACTTTGTTTTGTGAATCATGCAATCAGTCTTTCTCCAACTTTTATTCAACCAACAACTGCAGGCAGATGTTATACTGCACAAAGCTCATGAGGATTTAGGTACGGTAAACGAAATGACCATCCATACGGAATTTTTTTTTGTAATTGCTAACATATTTATCCTGAAATCACGAGAAAGTCCTGGCGTATTAGGAGCTCGCTTTGAAGTTGCTGGCCACCTGTCGACCACTTCGAAGTTCGGAGAATCCCGTCAAGTGCTTTTCCCTACGACACAACAAGTAACTTGTTTTCCACACTGTCTCGAATGCTGAACGTCAAGCAGGGAAGCTTGAATACAAAACCGGAATTGGACATTGAGAGGACATAGGCTACGTTGATTTCAGCCTTTTCAGGTATGTCGCTAGTGATTATTAGGTGATGGGACTCGTCTTCAGTAAAAAAGGTATCCATATTCGATCTTCAATAAAAGGTCTTTTCGTAAACGTGCCTGGTCCTTTTGTTCGTGACGAGGCCCTGGGATTCAGCCTATTGGTTAGTCCATTCCTGCGTGACTACTTACAAGTCGTATTATTAGTCTGACTCTACTCGGAATCAAACCTGCGTTTAGAGATAATATCAGTGCAGCGCCGTCGCGTATACTTTTCATTTTTCTTTCTCGGTCGTGGCCCTGATCTCGCAATCACTCTCTTGACAAACTGTTCGTTTTTAATTTTTTTATTACCAACCTTTCTTTTACTGTTCCAAAATCAGAATGATCTTATCCAGCAACAAAACTAGATGTGCGAATTTCTTCGAAGTAAACATAATCACGTTATTGACCAAAGACAATTAATTTAGGATGTGCAGTAAAAACAACAAAGGATCCAAAAGTTGATAGTTGCTTTCGGAATAAAAAATGCTAATTAGAACGAAAGATTGCCTGGTCCAGAGGCGCAACCAGGATTTTCTTAAGGGGGGGCTAAGCCACGGCTAGTTTTTTGCTCTGATCTGTGGGTTAAAACAGAAGAAAGCGTAGCGTTATGTCCGAAACTACAGTAGACAGACAGTTTGTTTTTATTTTCCGTTGACAATAGCACACGACTAACTGAAAAAATGAAGTTCACACAAAAACAATAACGGAGAGGAGATCGCGAAGTGACGCAAAGTCTTCAAGTCGAGCGACCACCTAAACGCAACTGAGCAGTGTTTAGCTCTCATATGAGTAGGCAGAAAAATCTGCTACACAATTTGTTAAAGTCAACAGAAAGCGGATTTACTATTAGATGAATATACGATCAATTTACTTGTATTTTTGAATTAAAAAGTGTTTGTATTTATCAATTCAACTAGACAAGCGAAGTTTATGTTAGTAGTTCAACTAGACAGTAGTTGAACTCAACTATTCAACTAGACAACTAGAATTCAACTAGACAGTAGTTCAACTAGACAAGCGAAGTTTATGTTAAAACTGAAAATTTAGTTAACAAACCATTCCACAACGGCTCACGAATTCTAACGTTTTTTCTACCAAAAGTAACTATTTATTTCAACGAAGAAAAAATTACGCTAATTACTTGAAAAAATTTATGCGACAATGTTCAACACGCAGAGCTTCAATTATTATAAGAGAAAGACCTTGGTACTGCAGCAATCTTGGAGTCGGTGCTTGTTGTCCACGTCATCAAAGCAAATTTAAAGAATAAAATGAGATCTTCCTCTGGCACTCATGAGTGGTTTCAGAAAATTTTGGTGGGGTGATGCAAGTTTGAATTAGGTCAAGTGGTTACAAACACAAAGACGTAGGACGGTTAGAACCTGAAAAGAGCGTAAATAAGTCCTTTAAAAATGTTTCATGTCAGGGATGTACTTGAAAAAAATTTTAGGGAGGGGTCTTGCACCAAATTTCGACATTTTTAAGTAGGCTATATTTTTTTTCGGAAAAATCAGTTTTAAACAAATTCAGTGACACAAACGGCTTTAAGGGGTCCGGGGGCATGCTCCCCAGGAAATTTTTCATACTGCAATGGTCATTTTCGTGCTTTTTGAACAATTTTCGGGCTAATTTTGTTTAAATATTTTGGCCCTAATTTTGAGAGTTTTACCAATTATAAATGCTATGATGCATTTTCTTCGCACATTTTCGATTATGCGTGCTTATACTGTATAAGTGGTGGTAAGGTTTTTTGTTATCGAATAGATTCGAAATTACGAAAAAATTTATTTACCGGTACCGAAAACATTTTTTGGGGAGATGCATCTTCCACTTGCCTCCCTGTATCAGCTCCTGCTGTAAGTTGATCAATGACAAAATAACAATTATTGATGCTTGTACATTTTTTAGAACTGCTTTATTTACACAAGGCTAGGGGGGGAGCTTCAGCCCCCTTAGCCCCCCTGGTTGCGCCTATGGCCAGGTCTTAAAATAAACGTAATGCGATAGCACAGATAACTTAAAAATGAAAAATAATCGTTCGATTTTTGTGATGGTCGTTGCACCATCAATCAACCCAACGTTTGTGTCGTATTCTGCGCTGCTTATTCTTCCGGTACGGTAAAAACGGAGACAGAAAAATTTTTTCTGTCTCCGTTTTTACCGTACCTGAAGAATAAGCAGCGCAGAATTTGAGTTAGCCTAGCTAGCCTAGACTACGATGCCCGGTATACAAGTCCAACAAAATCTTTCCCACTATGCAGTGTTTGTGTCGTATCTTCAACGTCATAAAACAGCCAACTGGTAATTTCATGTCAACGTTTTCCTGTTCTGTTACATTTTGTGTAAAGTCTGGTCTAAAAGGCCGACTCCAATAAAGCCAATTAAAAAAAAAAAGGTGTTTGAAAAATGTAGTAAAATAAAAATGCTCTTTGCACGTTTGATAGTCAATTCCAAGTCAAGACAAGAAATTGGAATTTCTAATAATGGCCACGCTTACATTCTACAGTAAGCCTATTTTCGCTAGTAAGTCAGTCAACAAAGTTATTAAGCTAAAATTGTAATTTTACCAAAGCGCGAGAAATTGACGCTGATTGGTATCAGAGAAAGACCACAGGCCTAACTGGTCACCTTGTCTGCTCCGCCTCACGTAAATGTGTCTAACGTTGTAAAAGCCTTGAATATGGCATTCAAGATCATCAAATTAGCTCTTGTCCTAGCCAACTGTGTTCCGTTCTTTCCCTGTTGGAATGTCATTTCGTTAATTTTGCTCTGGACTGTAGCATTTGTGGCTGGTTATCATGGCAACGAGATGGATAATGATGAAGCTCTCAGTTTGGTCTTGCCTTACGTCATTATTGTCATGCAATTGTTTGTTTATTCTTTAATGATGCTATCATGTTTTGCATGAAGTAAAAACATCAAATTGCATTTTTCAAGGAAGTTTTGTTGGATTTTCGCCGGATCGACGGCAGGATCGTCCAGAGATATGCTTTTCGCATCGATGGTTAACGCGGCTGCAACCAGTTGGCGTATTGGTTAATGGCACCGATATCCATGCAAGAGGTTTTCGGTTTGATTCCCGGGTCGGTCAAATCGGAGACTATTGCCAACGCTTCGCCACCGCAGCCATATGTTTCTTGGGAGCTGAGTGGTTCAGAGGTTAAACCGCGGAGATGGTCTCCGCCACTCGTTCCAGCATCGGCGTAATACTTCGAGTGTAATGAAGAGTTCAATTGTTGTCGTTCTTTTGGCTACAAGTTGATTCCTTTTTTTATTCTGTGGGCATCGCAGTCCAGAGAAACGCGTTTACATCCACGGTTAACGCGGCTGCACTAAACTTGGCTTAGGCCTATCTTACCTTCTCCTTTTGGAGAAGGTATTTCCTCCTTTTAACAAAAAATGATTTGTCCTCCGAGGACGTTAAAAAATTCCCAAATGTCTTCCTTTTCGGCAATTTAAACAGCGAAAACATGCCCAATCATGCCTACAAAAAATTTTTGAAAGTTTCAGTTCAAACTACGGCCTGTGGACGTGATGACCTTATTTTTTATTTTTTTTTGCTTTTCACTTGATTTTGGGCGAAAAATTGGACGTCTGCGGAAATAATGTCTTTTAAAGAACCTGTCCTCCTTTTGCACAGTAAAAATATGGTAACCCTAAAAAATATGGTAACCCTACACTAAACTAATCTTATAATCTCAACTTTCTCAAGACTTGTAACATGCAGACAAGTTACTGCAAGCTGTTAACTCAAGTTACAAATTTTGTTCCTCCGTTGACTATAATTTGTTGATTTTAATCCTGGCATTTAACGGATTAATGGTAAGGATATTTATTTCAGCAAAACTTAAAATCAGGGAATAGGCCTAGTACTGTCCGTGTGATCAAATTTTTAAAAACAATATTTTTTGTTACTTTTTAGATTCATTATCACAAATCTTAAATTTTTTGCACCTTTTTTGATGTCAAGGTTAAGGGATAACTACACTGCATAATAAGCATTAAAGAAACGCCTACGGAAATTTGACTGAGCGCTTGGCAACGATATTGTCGATTAACAAGTGCGTAGCCTACCGTCAAAAAATATTAATGGTCAAACGATCGGTTTCTGCCGTGAATGGAACCGGTGACGAGGAATCTGCAACCCACAAACGGATCCGCTAGTTGAAGTTTAGACGCACCGGTAAGTTATCAACAAGTTGAATTGATTAATCGAGTTTTACCGCAGACTGGTTTTGCTAAACTGAAGCAAAGTACTCACGATTGAGCATCGATTCCCAATTCACGTCGTTGTTGAATGATCATTAACACTTAGACCAAAACTTATAGTTTTTACTTTGTAAACTTTCTGTTTAGATCATCGATGGAGCCATAGACAGGGGCGTGCCCAGGAGTTTGAAAAGGGGGGCGCAATTTGAAACCGTCCGTTTTCCGCCCAAAGTCATCTGAATAACAAAAAAAAGATTGACACGTCCGCAGATGTCCAATTTTCCGGTCCAAAGTCAAGTGAAGAGCAAAAAAAAAGGTCACCACGCCCTCAGATTATCCTTTATAGATAGGCCTATATCATCTTTACATCACGAAATTTTTGTGCATTTGTCTGCGGGGAGGGGGCGCGGGCACCGCGACCCCCCCCCCCCCCTGGATACGCCCTTGATAGAGTATCACTGTATTGCATATCGCACATAAACAAAAATAAAATTTTTATTATTATACTCGCCGTAGGCTTTGCTGAAACAGCTCAGATGACCGAGTGGTAAGAGTGTCTGCCTCTGGAGCTGTAAACTCGGGTTTAATTCCAAGTCGGGTCAAACCAATGACTGTCAAATTGGTATTCACAGCTTCACTGCTTGACCTTAAGCGTTAAAGAAAAAGTGTGGAGAACAAGCCGGCAAGTTTAGCGGGATTCCCCCATTTTGGAGAGAAAGATAGATGGCCGGCAACTTCTATGCAGTGGTGATTTTAGGGTGGGGGCAGAGGGGGCCATGACCCCCTCAGATTTTTGCCTGGTTCCCATTTTGGCCCCCTCAGTTTAAGCGGTCTTATTCAGCCTACAGTATGATCTTCAAAATCAAAATTGACAAAAAATTTTGAGAAAATCTATGACCAACGACTGGTTGAGCAACATTGCATTGCTGTCAACCAGAGTCGGCGACTTAGGCCTTGTCTACACTAGAGCGACGCCAAGCTAAGCGACGCGATGCGACGCGCTGCTGCCCAAAGCGTCTCTGTCTACACTATGTTTTTACTTGCGCCGCTGAGCGAGGCTTTGCGTTGAAGTGACGTAGAAAGTAGCAAAATTTTTTGCGTTCGATTCGCACCCAGGTTAACAAGATGAATTAATTTCGGCAAAATACCTATTCAGCTCATGCATCTTTTTCATCTAACTTTTATTCAAAGCAAAAGCAGCAAAAAAACTTACATAATAGATCATTGGTTGAATTTGCAGTCTGGTTAACACTTAACAGGATGATTTTTAAAGTCAAAATATCCCATTCAGCTGATGCAATAAAATTTTTGCTTGTCCAATTTTATTTAAATTTGCGAGACAAAACATATTTAAAAAACATATTATTAGCGTAGGTCCTATTACCTACAGTACGCTATGTGGTAGCCTGGCAGGTGAATGCATGAGCAGCTACAGGGCGTATTCTCGCACAAAACTGCAACCTCATAGATCAGGAGTTGGCAAACTTTTCACACGAAAAGCCACATTTAAAAAAAAATTGAAGCCGAGGGCAGTAGTGATTGGAAGAGCAAAAAAAAAAGTCTACACGCCCTCAGATGTCCTGTTTTCTACGGAGAATCAGTCAAGAGCATAAAAGCTTTTGATTTACGGTAGGAGTTTATATTTCTGTCTGCGGGCAGCAAAAAATGGTCTAGCGGGCTGTAGTTTGCCCAGCCCTGCTCTGAACCCATGGTAGTTTCGTCTTCGTGGAATTAGTTACCGGTAGGCTTGTGAAATTGATACGTTTTTGCCAGAACTTAGCCAACATTTTATGTAGGGACGCCGAAATTATTTTTGGAGTGGGTGCTTAAAATTAATTTTACGGCTGAAATTACAGGACATAATGCCACATTGTTTCGCAGTAACCCTGTAGGCACTATTTCGCAGTAAACCCGTAGGCACCGGTCATAAGAATAAGAACCGAATTCAAGTCGTACTAAATTAATCGTATTAACCTGACTAAAAACATTCTTTTACACCGGCAAGAACCAATTTTTATGCGTGAAGCAAATTTTAGCCCTGCAAAAATCGTAACTTAGCGTGATGGTTTTTACAGTTTCGTTAAACTATTTTTCTGTCTCAGAATAATTAACGAAGATTCATACACTCGGAAGCGACTTTTTGGTAAAACCTCAGCCGATTCGTCCGTGAAACTACACAAATTCTTATCTTTCGTTATTTTATCTTTAGATCCAGGTGCTCTAATCGTCATGTCTCGCTACCTCTCACCAAAATATTCGGGTCAACACGACTAAATTCAATGCAAAAATTTTTTGTTCAAGGGTTTTCGCCATTATTTCCTCGCAAAATTTGGTATTTTCTGCAAATAGACACTAGATGCATGATCAGTAGTCTGCCTGTTAGCGTCCTCAAAAAAGCACTTGATGCAATTCTTCAGCGTTTAAAGAGAGTTTCTAGGGGCAGTTGTTAAAAGGATAGGCCTAAAAGTTTTCCATTAACAGAACTAGGTATTGTGTAGGCTGAAGTAAAAATAAAACTTAGCAACGGTACACATCAAAAGCACATATTAAAAAAAAATAACACAAACGCTATGGTGAGAAGCACATAATTTATTCAGGTCAACAGTACGGTAGTAGTTTTTCAATTATAATACAGCACATCATTTAAAATTAGATCGGCATCTTGTTATGGACATAAAAATACGTATGTTGCAATAAATATCTGTAGAACAGATTACATCTGAATAAAATCACTGTAAAATCGTGAAGCCACTACAGCCTGTTTCGCCGTTGTCGGCTCTTCCCGGGGAATAATGCATCTCATTCAAAGAGAAGATGCTTTACGGTTTTTATTCAAATAGAACACAAGCTCTAGCTAGCCATAGTTATTGAGCACTCTGCCACAGAAGATTGAACCCTACTCAGACTTGTAGAGCAGATTAAAGCAAATTGTTGAAAATAAAATATCTTTTTTATTATGTTCTTGATCACAATTTTGGCTCGAATTGTATCAAAGCATTTTAGCAAAATTTGGAATTAAACGCTTGAACAATTGTAGGCTACATCTGTGCAACGCTTAAAAATCTTGGCATGGTAAACATTGGACAACACTGCAGAATAAACATTTTACATCCAAAATAATGATCTTATTATGTTCACGATAGGTATAAAGTATTGTTTATGATTTGAGATATTGGCTTCATGTTGAGTCGGTTTGTCGAAAACGCAGCTCTGGAATCTGCAGCACAAGAACTTATCCAGCAAGCTCACATGATGGTGAATGAGAAACATTTCAACGCTTTGCTTCTGAAAATAAAAATCCAAAATGTAGTTCAATGTTTGATTAGAAACCAAAACCGTTGTTTTATTTATTTAGTCGCATTTTTATCCTCCTATCACGAAAAAGCTACTGAGCGCTGTACTAGCTTGCTTTGGAGTTGCCGGCCATGTATACAAGTGCTTTTCCCCACAGCAAAACAAGCTCGCTTTGGAGTTGCCGGCCATATGTCTATCACACCAAGATGAAGGAATCCCGTTATGTGCCTTTCCCAACAGCTAAACAAGCGAAATTGCCATCTTGCTCCACACTGTCCAGCAGGGAAGCTGCAAATACAAATTTCTAAGTCATCGGTTCGACTCGACTCGCAATCGAACCCCGAGTCCACCGAACAAGAACCAGACGCTCTATCCCACTTGGCCATCTGATCGGTATAAACACGGTAACACTTTAAAATAAAATAAACTTGTAGGTCAATTGTAATATCACAGCACAATAATCAGCAGAGCAACCAACAGTGAAAAATACTGACTTGTAAAAAATGCCTTTAATGTCTTGTTGTTTATAGATAATTTCCATTTCGCTTTCAAAAGTGGACATAAACAATGCCAAGGTGATAAGAGTTATAAAAGACTCCAGCACCTGAATAAAACAGTGTTAGCTAACAATACTAGAAGCACAGTAACACTACAGGTCTTAATCCTGCATAGTGCATATGACTAACACCGGCAGGCAACCTATAGCAAACATGCCACTTTACGATAGTAAGGAAAGCTGAAAACGTAAAAATTGTTCACAGTGTGAAAATGATGAACTATAATAGCTTACATTCAGAACAGTGACCAAAACTTTAGTTTACAAAAAAGCTGCATTATATCGACTTTGTTAAATATTTTTCTCAATTACCACATTAAAACAGTGTGCGTGTGCGTCATAATTCACATTTTAGCAAAGAAAATCTTGTATAAGCTTTATCTTTTGCAAGATTTTTATACAATTCACTATTGCATAGAAGTAATATTGCGCACAATTCACTACTTCAACCCAACAAAAAACTGCAATCTCCTTTCCAGTGCCGAAACTAGCGCCCCTTGAACTCCCCAACCGGGGGTGGGGGGGACGCACAAAAAGGGGACCCAAGTAAATAGTTAGTACGTAGTACTATTAACTCAACGTATGATAAAGGTTTCTCAAATAGGCCTATTCTAAGATTCAATATATTTTTTGTCTTAACTCGCGCAATGTGGGCCCCCCATACCATATTCATGCTTTTGGAAATGGGGGGGCCTGCAAATTTTTCGAAAAATAGCAGTCGCAAAACTAGCAAACAAACGTTTAGTGACATACCAAGGGCCCCTCATCCTCATGCGAAAAGCGCAAAAATAAGCCTTGAAAACGTTTTTTCTTAGCATTGGTAGCAAAATGTTAGAGTATAGGGTTTGCTTGCAGCATTATTTTAGTGGGTTTGGAAGGGATCTAGTAAAACAGACGTTTAAACCTTGTTAAAACTGAGGAATTTTAAAAGCTCAAAACGCACAAAAATCCTCCAAAATAAAGTCAAATTCCGCAAAATTTTCTGGGGGGACATGCCCCCAGACTTACCTAGCTTGGCATCGCCCCTTCGGGGCTTGCTCTTTTGTATCACCATCCAAGAAAAAAATTTTAGGCGGCTCTGAAAGATGATTTTTGGGGGGGGCCGCATTGCCTAGTTTTGGTCCTGCCTCTTTCTCCCCACTAAAGTAATCAGCATTTTTAGCATTATACTAGGGGCACACAAACTAAGCTTATGGCACAATAAATCACGAAATGAAATGCAGTTATCCAATCACTACTGCATGCATAACCAACTAACTAGGCAATGATTTGTAAAAAATTAACTGTTTGAAGTTAAGGCTTCTTTGACAAAGTAAAATCAAACCTTCAAAACCAATCACTAACAATTCTTGTGCCATCATATCAGACACTAATGTGGGCAGCAGAATTTCATGCAACTCGTTATACAGAGACTATTCACAATCTACCATACATGCAAAGTACTACTTTTTGTTGCAAAAGTTTTTATATGTGATAGTTCAGCAAAACTTTGTGTAGTGCAAAAACAACTTTTGCCTTACTTTTGAAATTGATTAAGCAGATAGAAAAGTCTTCAATCTTCGACTGCACTCATTACTATCACTGAGCAGAATATATTGCATTCATCACAATCCATAAACCAAAATTGCATATTTTAACAGCAAACCATTTAAATAAAATTGGATTTAAATAAGCCGACAAATAATTAGTGTTATGATCTGCAAAAATTATAACATGACCTGTATTTTTCTAAAGTAAGATATTATGTACCGTACGTATTTAGTAAACCAATTATTACCACCAGTAACACAGTAACATACTACCGATAGGTCCATATTAACTAGTCAATATAGTTTTACAATACAAAGTTCATACCGGTTATGTGGTGGAAATAAACAATATGGTGTGTTTTGCATAGCATCATAATGGGCTTCCACTTTCACTACCGGTATTGCACTGTAGTCAGTTTTTAAAATATCTACTACAGCTAGTATGCTGTATGATTAATGTTTAGATAGTCATTAAATTGTGCACCAGATAATTACCTAATAATTGATAAAAAAGTGGTGAAAAGATACAGTATTTTTACACAGTACATCTGAAGCAGTGAAATCCATATATTTTTAGTGTAGTCTATATTACCGGTATGCATCTCGATAATTACACACTGTTCCGTGTAATTACCATATAATTTATAACTGAAAACTTACTTCATTAGTGACCAGCAGAATCATGAAAATAAACAACTTCAGTCCAGACCTTCTTTGAGCTAGAAATGTAGCTTTCATTTATTTAACTTTTCATAACCGGAAAGTACCTAACCAGAAAATGATTGCTGGATTGATAAACTACTGTTATCGGTACGTCTAAATTACTAAAAACTTATGGCTTGCATAATACGGTAATACTTCAAAAATCTAGCAGCCTGTCGATAATAAAACATCCGATTTGACCTCAGCAAAACATTTTAGAAAATGGCGCACTGTGCAAGTGCAGCTAGCTGAGAATCCGAGATACACACCAGCAAACTACCCATTACCAGCAGTCTAGACTGGCTGATTGATAAAATCTCATAGTAGCCTTGATCCAGGCTAGACTTTTAGTGGTAGTCTGCTTTCTCACACTTTCTAGTAACTAAGTTTACAACTGATGGCAAGAAACTGCAGTTGGGGAACCGTGGTCAAAAAGTTATCGGTGCTAACACTTTATTTCTTTCTAAATATTTTCTAACACTTATGTCACCAATGAACAAGTTAATATTTTGTCAAAATTAGTTTTACAAAGCTTTTATACATCTCACAAAAACATTTTGTCTTACCCTGTGACGCTAGCCTATACGAGACCTGAAAAAAGTGGAGCACGGTGGAGCAACATTCTTGCGCTACTTGCTCCACGAATCGATACGAAGCAATACCAAGCTCCACGAAGCATCAGCTTCACCATGCTCCACGGGGCGATGCGATGCGCGACGCAGCTTGATTGCGTCATAATGAAACAACTAAAAGTTGGCGCATGGCGACGCTTCGTGTCGCTCTAGTGTAGACAAGGCCTTAGGAGGACCAAGCGTTTATCACGGGGAGCCAAAGTTTGATTGATTTAATTTTTTCATTTTTATCCTTCTGTCACGAGAAAGCGACGGAGGCGCTATGCATAGGACGAATTCAGACTCTCTTAGGAGTAGCCCTTGTTTCCGAGTTTTCCGCTTGAATTGTGTTTCTGACTTCTTTTGCTGCTTGTCAAATTCCACCAAGAAGAGATAACTTACTGTAATTGTCGTGAAGCATCTTATCCAAGGACGCAACAACGAAACTTGGTTGGGAGTTGAACCATCAACCTTGCGATCATGGCCGTCGTAAAAACGACGCTCCGATCCACTCGGCCACGCTGCCGATAAGTCTTTGAAACTAAGCACAAAAGCTGCTGTCTTCAAAAGAGTAAGCTTGTAAATTGGGGGGCCAGGCCCCCATTGGTGCCGCCCCTGCTGATAACCCAACTGAAAGTACGCGAGCTGAGAGTATGAGCCTATATAAAGGATTTTGCGCAATGGCGTACGCAGGATTTTTTAATGGGGGGTTCAGTGACGTCACATTGTGATGACGTAAATTTCTGTGACGTGACAGCTATTATAATGCCATAACGAAGGAAACAATCCAGATATTTTATTCACACTTTTGCTTGAATCTTTGCGCTTCATTTAGGAGCGAAACGGTTTCGCGAGAACTCATGCTGTCAATCCGTGGTTAAAAATTTACTGAACACATTTTAGTTGACCTCATTTTTGGGCCATAGGAAGGTTAACTGACTAAAATAGACTAGCTTTCGCAACGTCACAAACAGGGTGTAACCAGGGGGGTAAAACAGGTAATTGCTTCCCTCCAAAAAAATCTTTTCAAGAACCAACATTGATGTAAACAACGCATATAAACCTTGATAAAAACATTTATTATGCACTTATTATGAAAGGGGCAGTTTCCCGTGTCTTGAAAACTGAAGACAGTAAAGCATGAGATCAAACTGCCCTACCTACCGAAACATTTTTAAATTACAATAAATTACGCGCGAGAGGAATCTCTAATCATGTGATTAAGGTCAAAAACACCGTCGATATTATCTAAGTATTTTTCACCCAAATCAAAGCGTCGATATCACGAAATACTCTCAAGCACATAATCGGGGTGTCTAGGAAACAGAGCACTCCAGCTCCTGAGACAGTTACAGTGCGCAAAAACGATTTTGCCTCCCCCCCCCCCATCCCCGTTCCGCCCATGGGCCTCTTTAAATCTTTTGTTGGTCTGGTCTTTCTTGGCAGTATTTTTATTTTATTTTCAGCACTTAGATAGGGCAGTGTCAATTGAGGTTTTATATTTTAATAATTTTTCAACAAACCAGCCGGTTATAGCACCGTGTTAAAAGTGTCGCTATCGATGCGAAAGGTCTGAGGTTCAATTTCCAGGCAGGTCAAATCGGACTCAGTGTAACCAACGGCTCGCCACCTCTGCGACGATTCTTCGGAGCTGTGTTGCCCAGGCGCTAAGCCACGGGGTCGGGCCCCGCCACTCGCTACCACGCTTCGGTTCTACAGCGAGTTGATGAAACGAGTAGGCCTACAGTAAAGATTTGATTTTTTTAAAAAAATTTTGTGTGCGTCCATAGTTACTGCAGATACACCGTATTTAAGGAAGCTCCTGCTTACCAGTTGCTTCACAGCAGCATCAATGACAAAAATGCAGTTCAAGCAAAACACATCAGAAAAGTTAAAATACCGGTATTGTTGCTTCGCATGGTAATAAAAGTTTCTCGAAATTAAATTATAAAGTTGGATCGAACGGATAAACATGACAGTAGTTTTGGCAAGCTCTGCACGAAAAAAAGTCGGTTTATTTCAAAAAAGAAAGGTTTCTTTTTTTCTGCAATCGTCAACAAGTGGCGTTAGGGTCATTGTTGCCAACTTTGCTACTTAGTATCTAGATCTAGATACTTATTTAGTCCCCTTAGATACCAATTTTATCGTCTAGATCCTAGCTACTAATCCAGATACTTCTATAACTATCCAGTTTGTTTATTGTTTTATCCCTTCGCGGAAGAATGCCATAAATTATCGCTTTAATTTTGTGAGACGTTCTTCCGAGTGTTCAGCTCAGTACCGGTGCTTTTGATGGCCTAAATTTTACCCTGAACTGAGTGAGTAACGCAATAACCGGATTGACTGCGGTACATAATGCACAAGTTAATTTTCGTGGTGTGCATAAAATCCAATCATAATATTGAAATTCTGCGAGTAGCCTGCCGGTAGTTCAGTTATTGTAGGCTATTTATAAGCTGAGTTAATCTTAACAATTTTTTGAGGGCTATGTTCTAAAAGATGATAAAGTGAAGAGAGCATTTGCTAATTCTAGATAGTTCAGAACTTCTGTTATAATCTATTAAGTGTTTTAGGCTTCGCCTCTACACAGTACACAATACACATTCGTCTTGTAGACTTTTGGAATATTGTGGTGTTTTCTGTTTTGTTGAAAAGCTTTGATTGAGCACATGTGCAGTTAATTTTTTTGATTGTTTCGTGTGAAGTTGCAGTGGAGTAAGCCTACAGTATTAAAAAGGATAGTGTGCTGTGCACAAGATTCACAGATGCTTCTGCTAATATATATAGCCTACACTGTTAGTGCGTAAGTTTATCAGGAAGTTCATGAAACTGCTAAATTCAAAGTTCAGTCCATTTAAAACCATTATAGAGACAATTGCTGAAAACTGATCATATGACTTGTTGACTAGCAGATCCATGATATTTCTCTGTTGTGTTTATTTTCATTCATTTTTTGCTTGAATTTGTGGCTATGATCAGGGGCGTAGCCAGGGAGGGGGGCGGCAAAAGGGGCAATTGCCCCCCCTCCCCGAAATATTTTCAGTGACCACTAGCCTACAAACAAAGATACTAATGCTATAACGTAAATCTACTAACAACGCAAGCAGGGGCGGATTAAGACCACATTTTGACAAAACAACTACGCTAAAATGAGTATTTTTCTTGCAAAAACCCTAAAAATCCGTGGCGGCTGGGGGCAGAGCCCCCAGACCCCATTAGCCTCTGGCGGCAGGGAGCTTTGCCTCCACACCCCTGTTTGGGGCACCCTTTTTGCCGAATCCTGGATGCGCCACAGGAAAAGCCTGTGAAGTTTTGCCCCCCAACCCGAAATTTTGGGCTGGCTACGCCACTGGCTATGATGTGTTTAAAGGTGTTTCGATGTAACCGCGACTAAAATGTGTCTTCATTAGGCAGAATATTTCTCGAAAAACTGAATGTGTGCTATTATTAAATGTTGTACGAGTGCTATTATGTGTGCTATTATTAAATGCTATTATAATATTATTAAATGCTCGTATATAAGTTACTTCATGTCAGACTCCGTAAAATCGCTTGTTTTTTGTCGCATTAACGCACTTTTTGTAGTTAGATACTAATCTAGAGATACTTTTGTTGTTTAGATGTGGTTTAATCAAAAATCTAGCTACTTCCTAGATACTTTTGGTAAACAATCTAGATACTTGAGTAAATTGATATCTGGCAGCAATGGTTAGGGCGTCAGTTTCAGTTTTGGTGTGTTGAAACCCAGATGTCAGGTTTCAGTTTTGGTTTGGTTTCACAGCTGTTGAAAACTAGGTTCCAGTTTCGGTTTCAGTTTTGCTTACGCACAGCTTCGATTTCTGGGTTTCAGTTTCGGTTTAAGTTTCACCCAAGAAAGCTATTTTAATTTGAATACGAATTATTTAAATCCTCTACTTGGCATTTTTGTTTTATTACGATGATAAGTTGCAGGTCAGATGGCTGAGTGAGGATCCTCACTCAGCCATCTGACCTGCAACTTATGGAGAGCAATTGCTTCAGAAGTTGTCGACTTGGGTATAATTCCGAGTCCGGTGAAACCAAAGACTCAAAAATTACTATTCACAGCTTCTCTATGTGACGCTCAGCATTAAACGATCCGTGCTGGTAATGATGGTGATGACAATTTTTAAAACCCAAAACCTTAGATAATTTTGAATAGGTTTTAGTTTCAGCTTCGGTTTTGACGTTTCAAGAAACAACGGTTTTGGTTCAGGTTTAGGTTTTCAAAAATTTGGCTAAGTAGGTGTCAGTTTCAGTTTGGGATTCCAAAATTTCCTTTAAAACCGGGTTTTCAGGTTTAGGTTTAGGTGTGGGTTTCCACCCTTGATCGTCAATGTCAAGCGCAACGCACCACAAAATGTTGCCACCGATAGGCCTATTATTGCATCACAATGAAAGTTTTTCGAGATTTTATAACCAAGTAGGATAGCACAGAAAAACATGAGAGCAATTTCGGCAATCTCTGTATGAAAAAGGCGGTTCGTTCCAAAAAGAGAGCGTGCGTACGCCACTGATTTTGTGAATGATGAATTTGACACTCGACACGATAATTGCAGGATAAAGTTACCGTAGGCTGAATAACTGATACAGTATTTTGAAGTCCATCGCATCTGACCAAATGGAAGGCTGAGTAAACAATAATGTCGCAATATTGTTTTGTTTTTGCTTATTGTTTCGCATATTTACTGTTTAACCGTCGTTCGTTGGTTTCAAATCCGACCCCAAGAAGCTAAAAACCACTACTAACTTATGGTAGTCTTAAAATTTATGTTATTCGCTTTAAGAATTTCCAAATCAAGCTGTTTCAAGGTTTTTCACAACAAATATTCTGCGATTTTATTATTTTTCATAATGTCATATGATGTTTCTGCAGCACATAGGTAAAAGTTAATTGGAATCAAATCTGACCCCAAGAAAATAAAATCCACTATTAACTTATGTTAAAAAATCAAAAATCCTAATGCGATATGATTCGTATCATAGAAGGATTTCGCAATATTGCTCGAAAATGCAATAATTGCTAAGTCCCGCCATAGGCGTAGCCAGGATTCTCAATAGAGAGGGGCTGAAGTTGAAAAATCTTACCCAACATAAGGAACGGATCCAAAAAATTTTGGTGGGGGAAATACAGATTTGAATTAGATTGGGATTTGATTTAGATTGAGTGATACAATGACGTCACGCGTTTAGACCCGGAATAGGGCGTCATTGTTTCAAGTCATAGGCGTATTCAAAGTTTTTTTAGGGAGGGCGCAAAATTGTGACATCTTTTAACGTATATTTTTCCGAAAGAGTAAGTTTGAAGCAAATTGAGGGAAAAACGGCTCTAATGGGTCCGGGGGCATGCTCTTCCGGAAAAATTTTAAAAGTTTACATAATGTAATGACCTTTTTTGTGCTTTTTGAACAAATTTTGATCAAAGTTTTTGCCCCTCACGTGGAGTTCTTCACCCAATTATGATGCATTTTTTTGGCACATTTCCGATTTATGCGTGCTTATTTCAGGCCAGCAGTGGATCCAGAAAATTTTGGTCGGTGGTGCAGTTTTGAATTAGGTTGAATGTTTACTACTGTAAATACAAAAATGGTAGACGTCTAGATGCGGAAAAGGGCGAAAATATGCCCTTTGAAAATGTTTCATGTCTGAGGCGTAATCAGAATTTTTTTAAGGAAGGCGCACCAAATTTCGATATTTTTTCAAGCGTAATTTTTTTTCGGCAGAATTAATTTGAATCAAGTAGAAGAACAAAAAAAGATCCAAAGGGTCCGGGGGCATGCTCCCTGGAAAATTTTTTGAAAATTCACGTACTGTAATGGCCAGTTTGGTGAATTTTGAACAGTTTACAGTCAAACTTTTTTGAATTTTTTTGCTTTTATTTTTGAGTGCTTCACCGGTATTGATACATGGCGTTCTACAAAACGGGTTTTACATAAGCCGACAAGATAATATTTTGTTTCTCCTTGACTGGAGACATCTTCTTTGATGCAGGACTTCAACAACGCTATTTTCTTCGGGTTAGCTCAGTTGCTAAGCGCACGCTATCGGTGCGGGAGGTCTGGGGTTCGATTTCCGGGCCGGTCAAATCGACACAGAGTCGCCAACGGCTCGCCACCGCTGCGACGTTTCTTCGGAGCTGTGTAGCCCAGGCGCTAAGTCGCGGAGAAGGGCCCCGCCACTCGTTACACGCTTCGGCGTAATACCGCGAGTATAATGAAGATTTGATTTGGTCTTGAAGATGTTTTCCACTTTTCGTGCAACGTTATCAACATTTTGTATAGCTGAAACTTTTACAGCTGCAGAAGCATTCAAATTTAAGCAATACACAGCACAGTGAAAATAATATGCCAACGGAGATTCGTTTTGAACAAAGTGACGCCTGACCGTTTGCTGGCCATTGCAGCTGCGCCGTCATTACTCTGGCCAACGCAAAAAGCAAAGTTGTATTGTATTTCTCCTTTGTAAGCTCACTTAGTAAAAGCCAACAACCACGCAATGGCAAGTATTTATCACAATTACCAAGATTCTTGTCTTTTGTCCAGGCTCGATTGAGGGGAGGAGGGCATGGCCCTCGTGCTCCCTACCCCCCCGGATGCGCCCTTAAGTCCATTTGCTCTATCAACTGCAGTTATTTATCTTATTTAATCAAAAAAGAATGGAGAAATTATCAAGAAACAATGTGTTTTCATTATTTTGTAAATTGGGGGAGGCGTCATATGACTGAATATCTGTTAGGGAGGCGGGGAAACACAAAGTTTGAAAACCATTGGTGTGACTAGTAGGCCTTCTTGTAGTGGGGCCTATCTCCGCGACTTAGCGTCTTGGCAACCCAGCTCCGGAGAAACGTCGCAGAGGTGGCGAATCACTGGCAACAGAACAGAGTTTATTTTGATTCGCCTTGAAGCATACTTGTACTTGATAAGCACTCACCAAATAATACTGTGAAATTTAGCAAGAAAGCATCGAAGGAAGCATAGAAGAACCCAAAGGTTTTGTAGTCTAGATGCTTTCTGATCTAGATGTGAGATCGAAAATTCGGGTTGAGAGATCATGCACAAAAAGAAAGCAAAACAAAAAATAAAAAGGCAAACAATCGAACAGCAATGTAAACAAAGATTAAATTACAGTTCCAAAATGTTGCAAAAAAAAATTAGAAAAGAAGCATGTATCCCATAGGCCTATCATCCCAATTTATGCACCTCAAAGTAGGCTACACCATGTATTCAATATAAAACATTGAATCGAATTCACATTTTTGTTTAAAAACACCCCAGCGATTATTTTTATCGCACTGTTTGTGCTCCGAAAAGTCAACAGGCTTTGAGTGATTGATTTAGTTGATTGAAGGATGAAATAGACGTATAATAATGAAATATGTGTATACATCAATCAATCAATCAAAGGTTTATTTGTGGTTTCCGTAAGAAATCGACGAGGCACGCGAAAGATTACTTGAAGCACCAGGAGATGATGAATATGACCATGCGGTCTTCAAAGTCAACCACCACCTGTGAGCAGGCATAGCAATGTTGGAATATGATCAGCTTACATGTTGGAGTATAAACACAAATAGAACACTCAGCAGGGTAAAGAAACTAAGAAAACTATAAATCAAAATTGTTCAAATGGTTTCTTCAGGCAATATGAGTAAATCTTAGACTAAAAAAGCAATTGAGACATCAAAATAATAATAAGAATAAAGTTAATAGATGAATAAAAAAATTACTGAAAATAAAAGTTCAGCTGACTCCACATTTTCTAGATTCACCAGCAAGCTACCAAATGCATAGATGCAAACAATTCTATTTTTTTAGGCAGGAGTATATTATGTAGCAATAAAATGTATTTTTAATTTTTTTTTTTGATTTGGTTGAATGAAGATGCTTTGATTTCATCAGGTGCAGTTGGCCATATTTTTGGTCCTATGGAAGAAAATGATTCTTTACCATACTCTGTTCGTTTTCTGGGAATGAAGTAGGCCTAGTTAGAGTTTGATGATAGTCTTGTCATGTGAGTGTGTGTCTGTCAGAGGTGTCCGGAGTCTAAAAATTTCAATCCGATTCCTTATCCGAATCCGAAGCGTTAAATTTCGAATCCAACTCCGAATCCTAAAAAATTCAGGAAACAGAATCCGACTCCGATCCAAATCCTGTATTGGCATTATACAAATTACACATAGGCCTAGTCTATACCCAACAGGCCACTAGTAGCTTATTAAAATCATTGGTTATCACGCAAAATTGAATCCGAATCCTGATCCGGAAAAAGCAAAAAATCACCATCCCGATCCGAATCCAAAGCAACAGCCGGATTATCCTACTACTACTATTATCCGGTTTTTGAAATGCGGATCCGGCTCCGTTGTACACCTCTGGTGTCTGTGCAGTCAGGTAAAATATATGATTGTGGTTTGAAGATGATTTATTTTTCAACTAAAACATGCTTTTAGTAATTTCCATCAAGCATATGTCTTTTATTTTTAAAAAATTTAGTTCAAAAAAAAGGGGGGAAGTGTGTTCAAGATAGAAACTTTGAGTGATATTTCTAATGATACGTTTATGTAGCTTTTCAAGTGGATTAAGGGCATTGGCATTTGGCACAAGCCAGTCCCCAAGTGGAGATTCAGTAATGTAAGTGTGGATAGATCAAAGAGTAGTAAACAGTATTTAATGTCTGAAGGACCTCGTAGCCTAATTTCTTAGTTTTAGTAAAGCCCATAAACCACCCGAAAGTTTTGGGCATACCCGCGGAATATGGCGTTTCCATGTGAGTTTATCGTCAAAAACAATTCCTAAATACATTATTTGATTCACCTGTTCAAGTTTGTGCTTTTTCATGGTTATTTTACATGTAGTATTAGCTTTTGAAGTAAATTTTCGTGTTATTATCGTGTTATCGCATTTGACATATTTAACGAGTGGCTGCTGACTCGAAGAGCGCAAGCTCACTTCGCAGTCTCCCTCAATTTTTTTTATTTATTTATTTTTTATTTTATTTAGTAGCATATTTATCCTCCTATCACGAGAAAGCGATCAATGCGCTATACGAGCTCGCTTAGGAGTTGCCAGCCATCTGTCTACCACACCAAGATGGGGGAATCCCGCTAAGTGCCTTTCCCATCGGCACAACAAGTAACTTGCCGGCTTGTTCTCCACACTGTCCCATTTACTGCTGAGCGTCAAGCAGGGAAGCTCTGAATACCAATGTTAAAGTCGTTGGTTTGACCCGACTCGGAATCAAACCCGAGTCTACAGCTCAATAGACAGATGCTCTATACCACTCGGCCATCTGAGCAGTTAATTACTGTTGAATTTTCAGTTCAATATAATTTGAAAATAACCTCAGTTATTTATTTATTTATTAACATGTATTTAGATTTGTTACAGTTCAATGACAGTTTGTTTGACCGCATCCAATC
Organism: Trididemnum miniatum; assembly: GCA_964006365.1. Lineage (NCBI taxonomy): Eukaryota > Metazoa > Chordata > Ascidiacea > Aplousobranchia > Didemnidae > Trididemnum > Trididemnum miniatum. Next base: position 1,549,608 of record OZ023233.1, read on the forward strand.
ATCAGTTTTTATTAATTCATCATTCACTTCTTGTTGCAACGTATTTAAGGAGGAGCAACGTTGTTGCAACGTATATAGCAACACTGTATCCGATCTGACCGAGCCAGGAAGCTAAACCAGGTCTACTGTACCAATAGCGATGTGTTTAACCGCTACGCTAACCGCACGTTAGTGGTCCTCTTGAAGCTACATCCGTTGCTAACGAAAAGAATGCCGGCAAATCCGCTTATCGCGAAATACTTGTCACGGGTGAGTGCATTTTCCCAAGCAAAATAGCAACCGCCTTGCTGCTTGATAGAAACAGAGAGGTGGATGTTGTGTGGGAGTAGGCAAGTGCGCGGTTGAGATGATTGCAAAATAAAACAAGTTTTAGTCTAGTGAAAAACAGGCAGTCAGAATAGCTGAAAGCATTTGTAATTACTAAAGATTTCGATGTGTTACCAGTACGGTACTCATTTACCCTGTCCACAGGTCCAGTATTTGGGGCCTGAGCCCCCAGGTTCAGTTAGGATTAGGTTCAGTTTAGGATTAGGATTGTAACTAAACCTGAACCCTAACTAAATTTAACCCCAGCCAAACCTAATCCTAACCCAATCTAACCCTAACCGAACCTGGGAGTTGATACTAGGCCTAGAAGTTACCCCAGAGTTTCTGCATCATAATAATAATAATAGTTAGCCGATCCAGTGCCAAGGCACAACAGCCAAGTAAGACAAAGCAAGAGTAGATCAAAAAAAAAACAGAAATGAAAAAAAAAGAGAAAAAAAAATAATGATAATAATATCACATTATTAAACAAGGAAAGCATTGAAACGAAAGAGAACAACAAAGCAATATACAGACCAATCCAACATCCGGTTGAAGAATACCATTGAGCATTGGCAGGTTGATTGCACACATTCAAAATTTGTTGTAAATAGATCAGGTAGTCTACAATACGTCCAATATTGGATCAATTGAAGTTCAGAGAGGTGGCCATGCAAACAGTTATGTTGGTAAAATTTAAAACAAATTACCGATACAGGTTTAGATTATAACATTAAGGTAATTCATGAAACAAAAAAATAAAATAAAAAATAAATTCATAAAGATAATGATAATATTAGATATAGACAATACAATGCAGTATCACTAGCCAGCCTGGTTATCAGTACGTTCACTGTTCGTAAACAAGATAACTAAACAGTCCATGCTTTTTTGATGTCATACCTAAAAAAAAGTGACAATGTAATCAAGAAGTTGATTACAATTCAAAAACTAGAACCAAGACCCGTGGGCTTCAAGCCCAACAATCTGCAATTGGGCATGCACATGTCAGCATGTGGACAGGATACTAGGATACGGGTACAGGTACCGGTAATTACCAGTATCGATATTTGGCATTTTACTACGGACAATGAGATGAGTATTAACATCTTAAAATGTAAAGTCTAATTAGAGAGCGTTTTAATTTATTCTGGCTTCACATTTTTTGCTAGGCCTAGACTAAAATTAGTGAGAATTTACAACAAGCATTTATGCTCCAAAACAAGTGTAAGTAAAGATTTCTTGTTAAATACCTGTACCAGTATGTGTTGTACCAGTTAGTGGCGTGATTTTTAATTGTAAAATTTTTTACTGTTAGACTACTTCAAGGCTTATTATTACTGCTTTAGGTACCGGTATATGTTAGTTAGTTAGTTGCATATTTATCCTCCTATCATGAGAAAGCGATCAATACGCTATACGAGCTCGCTTAGGAGTTGCCAGCCATCTGTCTACCACACCAAGATGGGGGAATTCCGCTAAGTGCCTTTCCCAACGACACAACAAGTATATTTGCCGGCTTGTTCTCCACACTGTCCCTTCAATGCTGAACGTGAAGCAGGGAAGCTGTGAATACCAATTTTAGAGTCGTTGGTTTGACCCGACTTAGAATCAAACCCGAGTCTACAGCTCAAGAGACAGATGCTCCATACCACTCAGCCATCTGAGCTGTTAATGGCATACTGGTTAAGCAGCAATGTTTACATGTGTTGGACTGTTGGTCTACATTACACTAGGCCTATGTTTCATGCCATCAAAAGCTTGGCAATCTTTATATCTAGATGGGAACTTCTCGAAATATCAAATACTGGTAGAATTTGTATATTTTCAAGCAATGAAACACAGTGTCTATTTAAGTTAAAATGTATCAATGCCATAGACATTTGAACATTGAGCTTTATTTAATTCGCATTGCTATGCCGTATGGGTGCGTAAGGTCTGGGCTCAATTCTTGAGCTCGTTCACTCAGACACAGTTATCCTGTCCACATGTCCAATTAAACTGTAAAGTGGGCCAGCCTAAAGCCCACTAGACTGGGGCTGGCTTTCTGCGTCATAGTCAAATATTTTGACGTCACAATCGGAGCTTGTTTGAATTAAGTCATGGTTTTGGGTTAGGGTTAGGCCCAGTGTTCCCTCTGCAGAGAGAAATTTAGGAAAATGCTAAATTTTTGGCCAAATTTTACTGATTTTGAACCAGAAATTAATATTGTAAAATGCAAAACTGAAAAACTTACACGAAAAACTTGAATATTTTAATGCAAGACTGTAGCTTGTATCTTGGAAAAGCAAATTTAATGCAAAAAATTTGTAAAAGGGGTCTTCAAAGTAGTGAAATCTTTGGGCAAAAATTTCAATGAATTTATCATTTGGGCAAATTCGCACTAGTCAAAATCCTAGAGGGAATACTGGTTAGGCCCCAACTCCTACTAATAACTCACTAGTGCCCCTAGCAGTCCCTACGCTTGTAATTTAACTGCCTGTTATAAGATGCGGCTTAATTCAAACAAGCTCCTCACAATCACCTTAAGCTTGAGTTCTCCAAGAATTTGCAAACAGAGTTTAAGTTCTGTGTTTTGAATTTTTCGAGTTCACGTTCAGTAACTTTATTAAATTTCTGCTGAGTTCAAGCATATTTTTTATCAGGTTTAGGCCAAGTTTAACTTTTTTGAGTGATTGAGCTCAGGGGTTTTTGAATTGCAGGTTTGAGTTTGGCTCGAAAGACTGCATTCTGCAGGTTTGAGTTTGCATTCGTGATAAAAACATTGCACGAGACAGTTGCCAGGATTGCTGTTAAATATGAAGAGTTCTAATTTCATACTGGAAAAGTGATTATACTTTTCTGGTTTTAGGTGGACTGCACTTGTTTATTGTCTTAATTAACTCAATTTTGAAAATTGTTTTTGAAAAAGACAAGCATGGTTGAATAACAAAAAATGACTTTAAGCTGGGAAGACATCATTGATAATGTTTACTCTGCATTTTCTCGTGTAAAAAACACTTTGCTTTTCCAGTTAAAAACAACTGTACAGACACTGTTGCCTTCTTCAAGTCAAGAAAATTGGTCATCTTTTTGTTCACGAACTTTTCGAAGAAAACTTCAAGAAAGTTTATCTATTCGAAAAGTTGCGAAATACCTTTTTCTTGCTTTTCTTGTAACTCAAGTTTGTGCGTTCTTATTTACATCGCCTGAAGATTTTGATAATTATGGCAATAAAATTCGTTCTTTTGGTATATCTGAAGCAAGTTGGGACAATAAACAATCGCAAGAAAGATTTGGCGAGCGTGGAATTAAATCATTTAAAGACAATTTGGAACAATTTGATTTATTAAATAAAGATGCTAATTTAAATAACCAGTATGGTAAGTTATGTTTCTTTTTCACATTGTGATAGACTGGCATAGTGGTTGTATTGCTAGGTCGTGGGTTCAATTCCTTGGTCAGTCAAAGCATACACAGTGTGACCAACGGCTCGCCACTACTGTGGCATTTCCTCGAAACTGTGTTGCCCAGATGCTAAACCATGGAAATTGACCGCGCCCCTCGTTACACACTTTGTCGTGATATATATACTGCAAATATAATGAAGATTTAAATTTTTTGATGTTGTACTATATCAGTTATGAAATATTGCTTTAATTTATTTAGCAATGATAGTGCTAGAGTATGTGAATAAACGCAGTGCCCATATTTATTTAACATGTGAAAGCCTCTGTGTACTGGTATATTGGTTTACCAGTGGTCTTTATTTACAAAATAAGGCTATCATTTTATGGCTGGCTCCCGTGGCTGGAGGTGGGCTATTCAAGTTTTTTCTATTGCATTTGATCATACTTGCATGCTTTTTAGGTCAAATGAGAAAAAGTACTTTGAAGGATAATGTCTTGCATTCGTATTTAAAAGAAGATATAAAGTCAAAAGTCGGGCAAGACGATAAGAAACTCCCTTTTTGCCCAAAAAAACCTCCCAATTTGCGTGAGTGCTTGCGGTTTCAATATTTAGTGAAAGTGCATCAAGTTTTATTGAAATATTTGCATTTTATACAGAAATTGTTGTATTTCTCATAATGTCAACAAAATTGTGCGAAACTAGTCGCGCTCAACGAAGATTATTCTCAAGGTAACCGGCATCGTAAAGGTCCAGGGTTCATTTTCCAACCCAGCTTCGCAATTACGTCATTGTCTCTGCTTAGCTCATTCGTGGCAAACTGCAAATTTAAGAAGTAAAATTAAAAATTTACCGGTCATTTTTGATCAGAGCTTCTAAGGGAGTCAGAAATCGCCCATTGTTTTGGCATTTTTCCATGAGAAGAGGATAAATGTGAAGAACAAATCACTTTTCTTCCTCAAAAAAATAAAATACACTCGCAGCATTGCACTTGCGCACGTGACAAGTGGCGGGGCTCATTTTTGCAGCTCAGAGCCTAAGTAACACTGCTCCAAAGAAACATCGCGGCGATGACGAGACGTTTGTGACACAGTGTCCAGTTTATTCTCTACGCGAACTGCCCGGTTTGACATACTCCGCAAGTGCAAAATACGGTTATTATGCAATGGTGGTACATATTATATGTATATTGAGTTAAGTATATATCTGTTTAGTTGGTCGTCTTGAATTTCATTTCAACACAACACCTCCAACATTAAAAGATGTTGCAATGAACAATCCAAATCTGGTCAAAGGAGGATTCTACCAACCACCAAACTGCATTTCGCATTCAAGAATTGCTTTCATCATTCCTCACAGAGCTAGGGAACTCCACTTGAGAGCGCTTTTGTGGCATCTTCACCCAATCTTTCAAAGACAACAGTTATATTACAAAATTTATGTCGTACACCAGGTAAGCTGCCATTGTTTACTAACCAGGTAAGCTGCCATTGTTTACTAAAACCCTCTTTACCGGAACTGATTTCTTGGATTTAATGTGGCTGCGTTGAAGCAGGACCTGTAATGGACTTACATCGTTTTTTAGGGGAGATGTTGAGTCCCCGAAATAAATGTAGGGGCCCAATTGGACTTGTGCCCTTCGCGGGTGCCCAAAATAAAAATGCTGTTTTCCCTGATTGTGCACAGATACCCAATTTTCATTGCATTAAAGCACTGGGCGTATGTATTCATGTTATAAGTGGTATTTACTTCAGAGTTTGCATCGGATGCAAATAGTTTTCTCCTTAGAAGCGTGTATTTGACACAGCTGCGATGTAGCGAATACTGCATAATCATAGATTTGTCGAATGTCAGAATCATTTATTTGCCGCTGAGACGGAAAAAGACATTGCAACAAACAAAGCATGAAAAACGCAATGGAAAACATTTTTAGCGACCTAGTGATTGCAAAAGACTTCTTGGTCATCGAGTTGGGCAGACACTCTTGGATATACTGTACATTGGTAGAAAATTTATTCGTCAATGAACGATGCAGAAAGAGTAACATTTAGCATTAAAATTCCGACCTATTGTAATTTATTTTCCTGCTGTAGTATGATATATCCGTTTTAAATTAATCTCGATCTCGTTATATTCACTGTCTCGTTACTTCAGGGTTCATCATAGGAGCTTAGCAGCTCAGCAGAATTGACGGACCTCCACTAATTTTTTGCTTGTGATCCTTTCCTCGAAGCGAAAAGTTTTCACCCCTGTCAAAGTGTTCCAATCGTACAGTTACAAACTGTTGTAAATCACGTGTATATTTTTCAAAAGAGAAATCAAATCTGCATTATACTCGCGGCATTACGCCGAAGTGTGTGACGCGTAGCGAGGCCCATTTCCGAAGAAAACGTTGCAGTGCCTGGGCAACACAAGCTCCGAAGAAACGTCGCAACGGTGGGGATCCGTTCGCGGCAATGTGTCCGATTTGACCGGCCCGGGAATTGAACCACAAACTTCCCACACCGATGGCGTTGTCTTAACAACTTGCGCTAACTGGCCGATATTTTTCTATTCAGGCTGGCGATCTTTCATTTAACAAAGCTAAGCTGATGAATATTGGTTTTATTGAAGCGATGAAAGATGACGATTATGACTGCGTTGTCTTTCATGACGTTGATCTGCTTCCAGAAGACGACAGATTACTTTACAGATGCACGGATACTCCGAAGCATCTCTCAGTTGCCATCGATAAATACCACTACAGGTATGATGGAGAAACTGTCGGCAAAATCGCCCAGCAATACCTCGCGCAATCCTGCTTTGTGAGGTCGATTTGCGGCCGGAGTCGATCGCGATTGACCAAGTGGCTGCTGGCTCGAAGAGCACAAGCTCACTTCGCTGTCTCCTTTACTATGTTGAAAATTTTCGTTTGGCATATTTTGAAATGACAATAACTTTTTTGTGGAATCCCTTTCAATGAATTAAACTTGAACCTAGCCCACTGACATCTTCGGCTGATCAAACGTAATCAGAAACATTTGATTACAAGTGAGATTCGAACCCACGCCCACACCGACCAGTGACGTGTCACTCAGCCAATGGTTGCGACGAGTCTTTACCGGAGACACTGCCTTAACCACTCGGCCTTCGCAACCTGAAGCCGGCAGAGGGTTGGATTCAAGTTCAATTCATTAATTGTGTTTTTTTTTTGTTGATTTATGAGCTTCAGTCATTCTCTTAGCCGCATGACTGGATAGGGATCATTGGGATCCAAAACTACAAGAAATGTTTGTATGTTAGCGAGGTGCATGCGACATTACGAGCGAAACAGCCTTGATTGGTTCTGAAAGCAAACTTGTGTGTCACAAATACCACCACACCCTGAACCTAATCGAAGTTGTTTTAAGCGAATTTATCGGAGTAATTTTTGTAGTTTTAGGAGCGTTTTATCGTTGCTTAGCGAGCAAAGAAAATTACTGGATTGAATTAATCACGAACCTGATTAAGCAAACATTTCATCGTAGAAAAAACTCACTGAGGAAAATGGTTAAAAAAGAGTTTATCAATAACAACAAATCTACCCTTTGCTTGTATTTTGTTGGATAGTTTTACTTTGTTTTAAGGTCATGTCTGGGGCACCGGACCGTTTTCGATTATGAAAACGCTATACTGCGCCACGCGGTTTTTTTTGTTTCTTTGCATGACGTTGGTATAACGTCATCAGCAGTAGCTTAAAACGTAAAAACTAAAGATATTAAGAGTGCAGTTAGGGGTTGGGACATAGGGAATAGAGTTGGAGACCTAAAGTTAATGTAGCTTTAGGCGTGTGCGAAGAGCAATTTTAAAAGAAAATGGCCGCCGGTGCTCTATAACTACGTTGTTTTAATTAGATGTACAGTAGATTTATTTGCTACACATATTTGATCTGCTGTGATTGCAGTGACATTGCTTAGTGATATCAGTTTTATCGTAACTTGACCATTTGTGTTGTTGCTAGGTTGCCGTACACCTCATTGTTTGGTGGCGTCACAATGTTGACCATGGATCAGTTTCGTGACGTGAATGGTTACTCGAATATGTACTGGGGTTGGGGAGGAGAGGACGACGATATGTTTAATCGCATATTTTCGAGGGGTTACACTATCAACCGACCCCCGTTTCATCTGGCCAGATACAAAATGAGTTTCCATCACAGAGATAAAGGAAATCGGTTGAATTTGATGAGGTGAGCATTGTAATGCGTTGCTTTTTGCACAAAGAAAATAAAAAAATCAAATCTTTATTATGCTCGCTGACGGTATATTACGCCTAATCTTGTAACGAGTGACGGGGTCCGTCTCCGCTGCTTATTGCCTAAGCAACACAGCTCCGGTGAAACGTGGCAGCAGTGCAGAGACGTTGGCGACACTGTGCCGATTTGACCTCCTGGGAATCAAACCCCAGACCTACCGCACCGTCAGCGATATGTTCAACAAGTGTGGTAATTAGCAAGTTTCGATAGTATTTTTTGATAATTAAAAATAAATAGCAAAGAAAAAATGAAACTCGTTCAAATAATGTTTTGGTTAGAATACATTTACCATTGTCAATCTAATTCAAAAAGGAATGATTCAATTTGAACAAGATTGACAATGGCTAGTGTGTTCTAACTGAAACCTCTCTGTATTATTTGAATATGTTTCATTTTTTCTTTGCTATTTTATTTGTAATTAAACTTTTTAAAATTTTTGGATAAATTTCTAATTTCTAGGTAATAATAACTGATTTTCTTTTTGACAAACCGCGCATTGAGTGCGACCTGTAGAACTTGTGGCAAACATTTCTGTCTGTATTTGGCGATTGAGGTCTCGTGCGCTATGTTATGTATTTTGAAAAATTTTTTAAAACTCTTTCACTTTGAACCATGAAATATGGCTTAGTAGTGTGTGGGCATGTCTGGCTTCGGCTGCGGGGTTGTGCACCGAGTGGACTGCTTCTGCACATATGACATTTCGTGCTTCACTGCAACCGGAGTCGCCTTAATACTTTGTGTGGCCCCGGAGCCCCAATGCTTTTTACAGTCCAGATTTTGACTTTAGCAATATATCTTTTTCAGAGGACGCGATTTAACAAACATTTAAGTGTGACACGTCCGGGAGCCATGGGCTATTTCCCCCTCCCGTTTATTAGGCCCTGACTGCAACCTCTATTGCATGCATCATTTTGAAACTGGTGATACAAAGGTTTGGTTGAGCCCAACTGCCCGCTTTGTTGAGAATAATTCTTTTATGTAGTTTGATTTTGTCCTGTCAGAAAATGTGGCGATTATCCGGCATTGATACACCTCGCCCTTGACCTAAACTCTCACTCTAACCCCTTCTTTAAACGCTATCCTAGACTAGACCGAGACCAGGAGTTCTCCAACCTTGTATCTTCATCACCCTCTTTTAATGTGACTGATCTTCGGTTATCCACAACGTAAATGTTGTAAACTAAATCGAAATTCGGCAGCAAAACTGGTGTTCCCAAAACAAAATGTCTTCGCCCTTGGGAGTGAAATTTTGGGACATTTCTCTAACCGGGATATGACGGTGTTTAATACCCCTCCGGTTGGTAACCAATCACCTAAACCAAACTAGAAGCCTGTCTTGACGACGAATCAGTCTTGTAGAAGTCTCTAATCGATCAATAGAAAGCGAGCTTACTACAAAGTACAAACGATTAGAATGTTCGCATTTGCTTTTGACTCAACGTATTCGCTGTTCAATACTCACTTTCTTGTGCGATTGTTCTACGCATTGTTTGAAAAATAATGCTACAAACTAACCTGCCGCCAGCCATTCAGAGGTTGCTTTCATGTCACACCTGCTCAAACATTGGCTACTCACTGGCTCAGATAGATCAGTCTTTGTTAAAGCAACGAACTAATGTGAAAACAATTGCCTCAAGAAGACGATCTTTTGTTAAAGATTTAGGTTGATATCTTGTTGCTTTGATTAATCTTTGGTGCGTTTTCGCAGCGAAATCGAGAAATGTGGCTTAACAATAAAGCAGACGGGCCTGGTTTTGTTAGCAAATTGTTTATTCTGGACCGTTTTTGTTCGGTCTTTCAACTTGTACGTCCGTAAGACAATGGTGGTTGACCTTAATGGTGGTTAACACAATGCACCCCTAAGACAATGGTGGTTTGTTAAAGTCAAGGCAGAGACGAGAGGCCGGGGAGTGTAGTGGTTAAAAACACTGATGTCGGTGCGGGAGGTCTTGGGTTCGATTTCCGAGCTGGTCTAATCGGACACTGTGTCATTGTAGACTGGGACTTAAAAATCGGGACAGGACTATTCGGCGTGATCGATTCGACGTGAGACGACTCGGCGTGACCGATTCGTAGTTAGGGTTAGGGTTATTAGGGTTTGGGTGATATAAGGTTAGGGTAGCTTAATACTTTCGCCGAATCGTCTCAACGCCGAGACGTCCCAACGTCGATTCGGTCACGCTGAATAGTCGCCTACTCTTAAAAATTAGTATTCACAGCTTGACGCTCAGCAGTAAAGGGTCAGTGTGGAGAACAAACTGGTAAGTTTTACCGATCAGATCAAATGGTTTAGTGGGATAGAGCGTCTGCTTTTGGGTCGGTAGATTTGGGGTTCGATTCCGAGTCAGGTCAAACCGATGACTTAAAAATTAGCAGTTACAGCTTCTTTGCTTGACGTTCAGCATTAAAGGGACAGTGTGAAAAAAGCCCGGCAAGTACGCTTGTTGTGCGTTGGGAAAGGCACTTAATGGGATTCCCCCATCTTAGTGTGGTAGGCAGATGGTCGGCAACTCCTAAGCGAGCTCGTACAGCGCTCCGTCGCTTTTTCGTGATAGGAGGATAAATATGCCAATAAATAAATAAAAGTTTATCGGTTGTGTCGTTAAAAAAGGCACTTAGCTGGATTACTCTATCTTGGAGTGAGTGGTAGACAGATGGCCGGCAACTCATATGCGAGCTCGTTATAGCGCTTCAATCGCTTTCACTGGTGATAGAAGGATAAATATACTACTAAATATAATAAAATACAAAACTAGCAAAAACAAAAAATCAGTATTTTTAATTTTTTACTGAATATAACGTTTGTGAGGGTATAAATTGCCGGCAGAGCATAAAATATTTGGTCATAGTCCGATTACATTAGTAGTAAGTAGTAACTACTTTACTGCAGTTGGACAATGATAAACAGTAAGCAATAACGGAAAAGCAATTATTATTGAGCTTCAGATGTTTAAAGGCTTTAGCAAACTCATGCTAGTGAACATAACTTGGATTATGTTGGCTTAACTGGATTAATTATCTGATCATTCTATAGTCATAAGCATGAATTCGATGCTTATGCCGCATGCTATGACAAAAGTGCGTGCTTTTTGTAAAGATTTATCGGCATACATTAGTGAAACCAACCACTTATCATGTCATAAGATTCAGTTAATGGCTATCTACTTGCACCCATTGCTGGCGGTTTTACGCTGAAGCGTGTAACGAGTGTCGGGGCTCACCTCTGCGGCTTAGCACCTGGGCTACATAGCTCCGAAGAAACGTCGCAGCGCTGACCAGCCATTGGCGGCTTTGCATCCGGTTTGCCTGGCCCGAGTATCGAACCCCAGACCTCCGATGTCTTGAACCACCACGACAACTGGTTGATTGGCGAATTTGAATATGACGTGTTGGTGTATCGGTGAATTCAACTTCAAGTGAATAATAATGTTCGATGTAAAACGTTTATTTCGCAGTCGCATGTCCAGTTCTCGTAATCAAGTAGCTCAGTTTCTTTTATCTTTACGCATTTGTGCGAATCTGTTTACTTGAGTTTTTGAATATTGTACAAGGATCTGAATTTCACTGCTTTTTAAGGTCGAAACCAGTAATAGCTTTACGTTGGGACTTGTGTTTTTTAATTAGCTGTTGCTTGGTTGACAAGTTCGGTGTGTGTTATCATAATCCCATTGTATGTGCATTGTTCGCTAAGCTGATGATTTATGTATGAACACTTGAAAGTCAAGCCTTTCCTTATTTTGAATAGGAATCATCGACTTGTCAGCAGATCTGGCATTAAATAATGCCGGTGCGTCGTTTCAGTGTTAACACCAACTTTCTCCGATTGCCATTATTCGTTGTGATGAATAGGACTTGTAAGGGCAAACGAATCGTTAAATATTTTATGTAGTGTAGCTAACTTGGTGACATTTGTTCGATCAGTTTTGATTTGTTAGTCATATGTTAAGTGCGTGCCACTCGCACTATGCGGTAAAGTTGGCGCCTATGTTAGTGATCTCAATTTTCATGCAAGTGTTCTGTGACTTCATTGTCACTCCTTTCATGCTCGTGCACGTTTCTGCTTATTTCCGTCATTTTCAAGCCCAGCTGCTGAAAAACCCACTTTAATGAACGAAGTTTTTATGCATTGTAACTTGTACTTGCACTGCAGGAATCTCAAATAGAATGGCCAAAACATAATAAATCATATTCAAAAAAAAAAGAAATGTTTCGGTTGCAACACATGTTCGATTGCCAATCTTAATTCAAACAGAATGTCGTTTTGAATATTTCCAAATTCCCATCAACCATGCTCTGATGTGGAGATCTCATTTTGCTTTGATTGCGCATTCATGTTGCTCAATGTTGTTTTTGACTTTGTAAATAAGAATGCTGCACCTGTCGGTTTGAGTAGCGAGGAAAGACAATGTGATCTGCAGTGGAGGTCCTGGGTTCAATTACCAGGCCGATCCAATGGACAGAGTGTCACCAACAGCTCGCCACCGCTTCTAGCGTTCTTTCCAGTTAGGTTCCCCAGGTGCTAAGTCGTAGAGATGGATCCCGCCACTCGTTACACGCCTCGGCGTAATACCGCGGTTATGATGTAGATCGGATTTAATGTTTGCAAAAACGCAGTCGCTGTAATGCTGCAAATACTTGTATGAATAAAAAAGCATTGCAGTTACAGGAGAAACCGTGGACATACTGTCGCCCTATAACCATGATTTCAGAGATATTAAATCTGTGGTAATGGAAAAGCGAACAGCGAACTTTTTCGCTGAGTTTGTGCGAGTTCTGTGGTACTTTCGGTTTCTATATCGCGTCTGTATGTAATATACTTGAACAAAATATTTGCTGTAGCGTGCCAGAGTTTAGCTTAACATAATTAGCTCAGTGGTTAAAGACATGGCAATCGATGCACGAGGTCTGGAGTTCGATTTCAAGCCTGGTCAAATCGGACACAGTGTCGTCAACGGCTCGCCACCGCTGCGATGTTTCTTCGGAGCTGTGTTGTACAGTCGCTAAGCCGCGGAGATGAGCCGCGTGCCTCGTTCTACACGCTTTGGCGTAATACCACGTCTATAATGAATATTTGATTTCGATTTTAAAATATCAGCTAGTTTTCAAATTCTTCATAACAAATTTGTTTGAGTACACAGGAAACGCCTATTTTATATTTTACTATGATTTTTTTTGCTTCAATTATATTCCAGCTGAATTTGTTTAAAATTTTTTTGTGTGACTTGACTGAGAATCAAACCCAGTCTTTCAAATGCAAAGCAAAGTTGAAATCTGAATCTGTGGGAGCCGTTGGATTAAGAGATAGGTAGTGTCCTACTGGTCTACTTCTATTTATTTCGCAACAAAGCTTGTTCAGCAGTTAATTAATGCTGCTTAAAATAGAGGAAATGATGCAAATGCGAACACGAATTTCTCAGCGAACAAACTTTTTGCTTATTGAACGCTTTCTTGTGCCTTAAGCCGACTTTTTTATTACCAGTCTTAGCATTTTCTCATCTGAGTGATTGTACTCCTTCAGATCAAAACCAGTTAGTAGGTGTGAACTCTGACCTGGGTCTATTGTTACCATGGGCAAAAAGTCCGTGAGTTTTTTGCGGCGCAGCCCAATTATCAACGCCTTATAGAACAAGCCATTATAAGTTTCTATTGTTTTTGACGTTATGTTGTGCGTGTTAGTCTCATTCTTCACGTTATTATAAAGTTGATTGATTGACGTGAAAAGTAAAAAGTGGTTCAAAATGTCTACAGGCGTTTAGTTCAGAGGCATGGCAGCAATGGTGAGATCTCTTGTCTTGGCATGCTATTTTTTTAAGTTGAGTGTCCATACATCAATTGACTATCCGTTTCACTAAACTGGTTAATCGCCCAACCAAGTTGCCCAATATCTGTAATTGTTGGGCGTAATGATAAAAGACATCGTTATCGACGCGGGACGTCTTGGGTTTCATTCCCGGGATGGTCAAATCGGACGCAGTCTCACCAACGGCTCGCCACCACTGCGATGTTTCTTCGGAGCTGCGTAGCCCAGGCGCTAAGTCGCGAAGATGGACCCCGCCACTCGTTACACGCTTCAGTGTCATACCGCCAGTATAATGAAGATATGATATTAATTTGAATATCTGCTAGGTTTGGAATTTTTGATTGCTATGCAGTTACCGATTTATGCTATATAGCAATATGCAATTAATCGATTTTTGTTCGTAGTGAATGCTTAGACACTTGTCAACTTTGTTCAAACTTTTCAGATACGAAATTCTTTCTCGTTCTGTTAACCGAATGCAAGAGGATGGTTTGAATAATGTCAAGTACACCATCACAAGCGTGGAAGAAACACCAATTTACACCAATATCACGGCTGACGTGGGGTCGGCCTCCATAGAATGCAAACCTTATTTGTCATCTTGGACTTGCAATTTTGTGTTATGGATGTGCGAACACCTGACGCTTTCATGTGGTTTGCTCCAGTACAACTCTACCGACGATGGAACGCTCTCTCTATCTTTGAACCCTCAACTCTAGTAATATTTCATGGTGGAAATATTGAGTTGTGGCTTAAATGGCGGGAGGTAATTGTTCCCCCGGTTTTCATGAGTGCTTTTAGTAAACCTTGGAACAAAAGTTGGCCACTTATGTGGTTGTAATGTTTAGCGCAATGGTTTTCGACATTTCTAGTGGAGCGGAACCCCAATGAAACATTGCAGAGATTCGAGGTACCCCTTTGCATTAATTTAACTTACTAATTTGCTTGAACCCAGCTCTAAATTGTAAACTTGCGGAATCTCTGGTTGAAAACCACTAGTTTAGCAGTAATAAAGCAGTCATTTTACTCTCTGGAGTCATGCCACGTTCAACTACAGAATTTTTGAACGTTTGCAAAGAAAAGAAAACTTTTTGCCTTAAACCTGTTGAATTTTTTTTGAGCCTGATCAAAACGAGCTCATTATGTGTCACATGACTTTGCTATGTGACGCAACAATGGAAGAGGCGTTACAAAACCAAATAAGTTTGGAAGAACTGTTTGTGGTGAAAAGTGGTAAGCGCAGCCATCTTGACTGCGTGCAGTGTCATATGGACTTAAATTTTCTTTACCTTACAAGCTTCAATTAGTAGATCTTGCTGAACTTTTGTTGCTGATCATTGAGCTAATGCATGTAGTAGTGTTCTGCTTTCTGTTTTGTTAAGACGGTATTATCTGAGCATTTGTGTTTACTGTAGTGTGATGATTTTTGTTTTGAATGTGTCTGATTCTAAACCGACTTGTTTGACTTCTTACACTGTGCAACGGCTAGCCCTCTATTTGCGTGGCTATGATTGCAGCCTGCTTGTAATATGCTCGATTGTTATGATTTCAAACTAGCAGGCTGGCTGAGCTACGAGATCCAATTTGACGCCGAAGAGCGTCGTCTCTTCACTTTTGCGAATGGGTTTCTGATTTTTTGCCCTTTTTGAGGCTAATGACTGTTATGCGCAAATTGCATATCTAGAAGTTACCAAATTTTATGTAGCAAACACTGGCAAGTAGTCGTGTTTACATTTCAGGTATTGGAAAACTCGCAGCCGTAAGAATTGCCGTTTTTGTTACTTTTTTTAAAAAGTTTATCACCATTATGGGTCTGAATTAAATGACTTTCGATTTTGGTGGTAATTCTTGAAGCAAATTTTCCAGTGGACATTTCTACTGAGCCTGTCTTGTAAATTCATGGTTTAACTGCGCAAATGGTTGGAATTGCGTAGCACACACTGCATGTTGAGCTGAAACAGTTATAAGCTGGCATATTTCCTACGTAATTTGTAAGAAGGAAATTAGTTTTTGTGAAAACTCTGTGCAAAGTAACATCTCGTTTTCGGAAAAGCACCTCAGAACTTTATCACGTAATAGTACTAGAAAGAAAACTCAGTATTTTTACTTATCACGTAATTTTGTGTGATTTATTTTTTAACGATGTGTTTGTCACAGCTATTTTTGAACTATCGTTAAATGTATGGCTCAGAATGCTTGGAGCTCAAATTGCCGGCGAAAACAGTCCAGTTATTAACAACTGAAAGAACAGACAGTTATAAGTTTTTGTTTTGTGTTACTGAATCAAAGGAAATCTTTAGCATACTGTGGCGTTTCCTTTCGAGTGCAGTATCACAGCTTGTGCGCAATTCTTCATTGTTTTCTCGCGATTAGTTTTTGTGACGTCGCCGAAGTTCTATAAGTGAAGAATTGCGCTCTTAAGTTGACTTTTGAGCTAATCTTAATTGATCAGTGTAATTTCGTTTACCTGTTCTGTTTCAGTTCCTATCAGCACTACAGAGCCATGTAAAGTTAGTTAATAGTTATTAATTACAGTAAAAAACGAGGTTTGAATTTTTGTAAATCATTAAAATTTGCCCCGCTTTGTTAATATTTTTCGATAGTTTTTTTGTGAAGAATGTGCGTGTTGAAATTAGTGATGTTGTATAACGAGGTTAATATTTAATGAAAGACTTACTGAATGAACTCTGTTAGAGCCAATTCTACAATTAGCAATTATACTTTTTACGGTGTTCATTTAGTTAAAAGCCTTTTGAAGGCCTACCCTGTTTTTAATAGAAAATGCTTTTGAAATTTGGTATATCTAAAGCACAGTGTCTATGTTTTTCATTCATATAGCCCACACTTACCGACAGAAAACAGCTTTTTTGCACATTTATTTTAACTATTCAACTGCACAGCTATTTGCTGTCCACTTTTTGGGCTTTGTCAAAGGTTGGTACGTAAAATTGGAGCCAAAAACGTCTATAGAGCATAAAGTGGCCGGGTGCACTGTTGCTTGTGGCTGGTGTTTTGCTGAGCATTATAATTGGTCTGCGCAATGCCGTTATGATGTCACAGTCGTGCAACAAGCATGCAGTTGGCAAGTTACCTGAGCACGAGAAATTGACTACTTTGTGGTTATCTGGTTTAGTAGTGCAGTATGTTTTTGCATGGTTTTGTTGTATCTTCCATTGTGCGTTTATTCGTGGGAACAATTTCAGCATAGTTAAGGTTGAAAAAGGCTTAAACCTGAAGAGTAGTATCGCTGATAAATGTTTTGGCGTCACTGATAATAATTCTACCACTTTTGCTGTAAATTTAAATTATATTTGCCACTGAAAAATTGGTTAATCTATTAATGACCTTAAAATAACTAACCGCTGGGAAGCGGCTATGAGGTTGGGAAGCATTTACGTCATAAAGAACTTTGTTACCTCTAGTCACTTGAGTTCCTGACAATAACAGAAATGGATGCGCTATGGGAGGAAGATTTGAAAAGTCACTATGCTCTGCTGACGTTAAACACTCGAAAATTAAATTTTTTCCTTGTTCCCGGCCGGGCAGAAGGAACCTAAATTCAGACCTGCGCATGGTTTTTGTTTCTGGCTGCTCAGAAGGAACTGAACTTCAAACGTGCGCGTGATCTTTGTTCTTGGCTCCGAAGAAGGAACTAAAGTTGGAACTTGCGCTGAAGGACTTGAAGTTCGGACTTGCTCACAACTCTTTTGTTTGGCTGCGCAGAAGGAACTTTTATCGGTTTGTGTTGTATCAACCACGTTTGTGTTTTCAACATCCGGAAAGCCGTTTAGGTTTTATTAGAACTGAAAGCTGGCTTGAAGTCGTTTCAGCGATTTGATTAATCTGGTCGGTTTATTGGTTTGGATAATTTCCTTTGACTTTCTTACATAGCAGCATACCTATGAAGTGAATATTTGTCACTGGCGCTGAGAGGGACCGGAGAAAAAGGGAAAATGCTCCTGGGCCCAAGCCTGGGGTGGGTGTTGGATGCCCCTTGAAAACTTTTTTTGAGGATGGTCTTTAGTCACACCCCCATGCCCAAAATTCCTCTCAGCGGCCATGTTTACAGTTGTTAGGACGTTATTTCTAAAAAGTGATTTTTTGTCGTGCCACTGAGCTCAACCCTTGCATTGTCAACTCATCCTCTACATGCTTGGGTGTGTACTGCTTCTCAACTCCACGATTGTAGAGGCAGTTTGAGTATGCGGCTAGTAAGTGCAAGATTTTGCTATATTAATTGTTTTCTGTCGTATTAATTGTTTTCTGTCGTTTCCGATATTTTCCTAGTATTTGCGAAAGTTGATTAGATTACAGTACATTGTTCGGATCCAAGATGGGCTGTTTCACACCAGCGCTCGTTCAGCTCTGATTCGATAAGTTCCTTGCGTTCTTGCGTCCTCTCGGTTTTAACCAAGGAAAAAGACATAGTTAAAATTGGTTTTCCACACTCTACATTGCATTTTCGCGCACGTTGAAAGTGATCGGTGTGTTGCACTGTGATTATAAACCGCGCATGCGCAGTGCCAGTATTTGTATCAATAGTAAATTTATGCATTTACAGCCGTGTTCAGGGCTGTGTGAACACTCTGGGGGCCGCGCATTAAATTTTTGGGGGGAGGGGAATACATGTTTTTTTTTTGCACAACTGATTTTGTCGTTTGCAGTTGACTTTTTAGAAGACGATATTTACCGGGTAACCCGAAACTACAACCCCCACAGCTCCCCCCCCCCCCCCCCCCCCCCTTAATCTTGGCAAGATGATCTGGTTGAACTAATATGTTGTGTTTCTGAAATGAACACTCGTATCGACGGCAGCAAATATACAACATGATTGTTAGGACAGCTGTGTACTGATTTTATTTTTATCTCGGAAAAAGATCTATTTGTTTTTTTCGATTAGCGTCATTATTTTTTGTGATTTACGATTTTTTTATCGTCATTACACATACCGGAGTTATTCGATCTCTTGCTTTATTAATGTGACGAAGGAGCAATAGCCTAGCTGGTCCCGCAATTTTGCGATAAATCTCAATCTAATTTATACGGCTCAGGTGGCCGGAGTGGTAAGAGCGTCTGCTTTCGGAGCTGTAGACCCTAGTTTAATTCCGAGTCGAGTCAAATCATTGACTAAAATTGATATTTCACGGCTTCCATTATTGACGCTCAGCATTAAAGGGACAGGGTGGAGAACAAGCCGGCAAGATTACTTGTGCCGTTAGAAATGGCACCTTGAGAGATTTCCCCATCATAGAATGGTAGACAGCTAGCGCCGGCAACTCCTAAGCGAGCTCGTTATAGCACTTCGATTTTGAGACGGCATGGGCTGGCTTTTTTGCAACTCGGACCGCCCCTAGCCCGAAACCACTTGCTCAGTAGAGATAACCACCCCAACAATGCAGCCGGGCTCGCCCAAAGCCCATTCTTTTATGAATCTTCAATCATATTTAAAGGGAAATTGAAAGTTCGAAGGAATTAAAAAATTAGTAGCATAATTAAACAATAATTAACACAGCTTCGATGATTTACACAGCTTCAGCTGTTTCAATTGCAATTATGACGAAATTTAAGCAAAACAAAGTTTTATCGAATCTCTCTTTGTTTTGTTAGATGTTACCGCGGAGTCCGTAAACTGCTCTCCTTCCTTGAAAAATCTGGACAAACGTTTTTGCAATTTGACTTACAAAAAAAACTTCGTCAAACATATTGAAAATTTACCGCAACATACATCGGAAATATATATCGGCGATAATTTATCGATTACCTATATTGCTTTAACAAATTGAAATTTATTATCGGTATCAACCAGGGCGTTTTTGAAATTCTCGATTATCGGCAGCAGCGTAGCGACAAATTTAAAAAAGGGGATGGGGGAACATAATTTCCACACTTTTTCCAAGCGTATTATTTTTCGGCAGAACTAATTTGAAGCTGATTGAGAAACAAAAAAGGCTCTAGGGGGGTCCGGGGGCATGCTCCCCCGGAAAAATTTGGAAAATTTACGTGCTGCAATGGCCATTTTAGTGCTTTTTGAATAATTTTTCACGCAAATTTTGGTTAAATCTTTTGACATAATTCCGAATGCTTCGACAAATATGATGCATTTTGTTCGCACATTTTCGATTATGCCTGCTCAAAACGTAAAGCTTATCGCTATCGAAGAGGTTCAAAATTATGGAAAAAATTGTGCACATCAAAAACATTTTTGAAAATAGCTGGTGGGAGCATGCATGCCCCTCATCCTACCCCTCTGGATCCGCCCATGGCCATTAGCTACAAAAACCATCAAAAGAGTCTGGCATATTTCAGTCTCTTGGCACCATTAATTTTGTTCTTTTTTATTAAAAAGCGGAGTCAAAAGGGGGGGTCATGGCCCAATGCCCCCCTTAAATACGCTCCTGAATATGGGTATCGCTATAGTACAGAAAGGTTTATTGTGCCCATCACTGCATACAATATCTATTCCGCACTAAAAAGGCTACAGTAGCGGTACTATAATGCCTTGTTTGCTGTAGCTTGGCCCTTTCCAAACGATCATACTCCTGTTCCTCTTCTCTTCACTCCTTTACACCCATTGTTATAACGTGTTTGACAGCAGTAAATTTTCTATTGACCGAATTGTACCTGTTTTTACTGAACTATTCCGAAGAAGGCTATGCTCCCTGTTTGTAACCACGCTAAGATAAAAACGTGTAAGCAGATGTTGTTTGGGAACTTTTTTTCATTATAACGTAGCCTAAGCTACGATTTTGTGAAGTTTCATGCGCATATTCAGTGTTTAGTGATATCGCGGTGCGCTTCAGTGTTACTTCACTATATATACTGTTTTCAAACTAGGGATGTGGAAGCAGTCATATTTCAATGGAAGCGGAAGGGCGAAAAATATGCCGCTTCCACATCATTCGAAAAAGCATACTGGAAATAACTTATTTAATGTGATATTTCATTCAATTTATTAGACATTACTTTACAATGCTACGTAGATTCGCATGGATACCAGATCTCACGATAGGTCATTACTAGGACGATTTTTTTGTGACCTAAAAAACTTGAAAACATGACGTTATTTTTGCAAAAAAGTAACCAAAACGTGACTTTATTTAAAGAACAACACAAAATGAAAAACAATAGCAGTCTAAGCTAAAAGTAATAGTCTCAATTAGTGCTCAGATTATAGTGCATGCGCACATATTGTGCTTAACAATCTTCGGTAAAAAGTTTGTTTTTGGCAAGTAGCTTGTTCAGGATGAAAAAACTTCGTTCTACTGGAGTCGTTGTTGGTTGGCATCTTTGACGCAAGATGTATGCAGCAGGAGCAGCCTCTTGACTCATTTTAGTAATATCCATCATATATATTTATCATTTTTTCAAAACAATCAAGCAATGCAATTACAGTTGCTCCCATACCAGTGACGCACCCAAGATTTGGCAAAACAATTTGCCAAAACCGGTGGGCCGCCGAAGTCTAAGGGGCATAATTAATTGCTGCTTCGCTTCTTCCAGGCAACGGATTTTTACAATTTTCTCATAAAAGCACTCATTTTACCACTCTTTTTGCTGATATGAATCACCACTTTATGTTTTCTAGGTCAAAAAAAAAAAGCTTAGTTAAATCTGAGCTAATTTAAATAAAAAAAAATCTGATAATTTTGGTTTAGGCCTGCCAGTAATAACTTTTTTTTTTCTTCAATCGTTGTTGAAAACCAGTTCTTTAACTACTCATCCACGATGTTCATTGAAACCCTTCCGTTTTAAAATAAACAAAAGTTGGTGTAGGAGACTCTTTTACCGCTTTTTTTTTATTGAATGTTAAAATAAATCCCTCATTTAAACCAAAGAAAATTAAACATTAAGTGTTTACTACCGTAGGCTGTGAAAGCTATTTGGGTTTTGGTGGATACGACATTATGATTTACAAGCCACTATCACGTCATAAAGATTGGAATGTTATCACCCCAGTGCATTACCTTTTCACTCAGTCTAATCTTCAAAAAATGTATTGTTCTGAACGAAAACTGACCAATGAAGTCGATTTATTAAGCGTTTGATTATTTAAAGAGTTGACATCGCAATGCCATTGCATTGCTGGAAGATGTAGGGCTTTATGCTTAATATATAACCACCTTGATGATTGGAATGTTATCACCCCAGTGCATTACCTTTTCACTCAGTCTAATCTTCAAAAAATGTATTGTTCTGAACGAAAACTAACCAATGAAGTCGATTAATTAAGCGTTTGATTATTTAAAGAGTTGACGACGCAATGCCATTGTATTGCTGGAAGATGTAGGGCTTTATGTTTAATATATAACCACCTTGATGCACTATGCAGATCGTAAATCCATTCCAATTGTGCAAGAAAAGATAAAAAGGAAAATTGGGCAAAAAATAGCACAAAAAACTTTGTAGCCTAAAAAATTTAATGTAACCTAAAAACACAAAAAGTAACTTTTTGTAACTTTATAACTTCTTAAATACTGGCCCCACGCCCGTGAAATTTTGGTTCCACGCTTTTTTTTTTGTTATTTCAAGCCACTTAATTGCAGCTTAGGATTTTTGTGGTAGTGAAGTACATGCATCATGGAGATGACCTAGTTGAGCATCGAACCCGCGAAGCCAGCTTCGGAGCTCAATGCACCAACCACTCGTCCAACTCGTTCCACGCTTTTTGAGTTAATTGGAGCCAGCAAAAAAAACGTAACTTTCCCCCTAGTCATTACTCTTCGCTTGATTTTCAGGTAGTACTGCCGTAGAATCGCTTTGTTTCAGCTTTAAAATAAAGCAACTAATTTATCAATAGCGCTAAAAACAATAGTTGACTCTTTTCCAATTATAATCCTATCACGAAAGAGATGGAGTGCTGTCAGGAGCGTATTTAGAAGGGGGGGGGGGGGGCGTTGTGCCATCTCTCCCCCGGTCCTCTCCTTTTGACTCTGTCTTTTACTGTAGTAAAAAAAATAAATAAATGGTGCCAAGTGGCTGAAATATGCCTGTTACGATTTCACCGTCGCGGTGACGGTGAGTGCGTGTGGGTTGCACGGTGAGTGCGTATGGGTTGCCTGTGAGGAACTCACTGAGAGGAACCCACAGGCCTTCACTGCTTTCCAATTTTTCCTTCAGTGCAACTCTTAACAAATCTTGTTGTATTCTCTGTGCCAAAATTAAAAGGATAAAACTTGATAAAAGCAGCAAAAATTAACTAAACTTCACCAGGGTGGCAATATCTTTCAAAAATAAAACACGTCTTCACTGAGCGACATCCAAATCGAAAAATAAAAAAAGCTTTTCAAAGCAGCAGTGCAACAAACTCAAAGTGCGTGTAACACAAAAAAATGCAGTTATCAGGCTTAGTGCGAAATAAAAAGAACCAAGTGTCAATTACGTAATCCATGTTGGCCAACCTCGTTTTCTATTGTGAGATTGCGTGCTCGATCGATTAGAATAATTTTTAAGTGTGGGTTCAAAACCCGAGATGGGAGTGACAACGAATGCCGCATTTGCTTACAATGCCAGACTCTTTTGATGGTTTTTGTAGCTTATGGCCAGGGGCGGACCCAGGGGGTAGGATGAGGGGTATGCTTTCTTCACCAGCCATTTTGGAAGATAGTTTTGGTGTGTACATTTTTTCCATAATTTCGAGTCTCTTTGATAGCAATTAGTCTTACGCCATAAGCTAGCACAATCAAAAATGTACGAACAAAATGCATGATATTTGGCGAAGCACTCGGAATTAAGGTCAAAAAATTTAAACAAAATTTGCCTGAAAATTATTCAAAAAGCACTGAATAATTTTCAGGCAAATTTTTCGCTGGCAAAGTATTCGCTGAAAAACATTACAGCATGTATATTTTTAAAAATTTTTCGGGGGAGCATGCCCCCGGATCTCCCGAGAGCCTTTTCCGTTTCTCAATCAGCTTCAAATTAGTTCTGCTGAAAAAAATACGCTTGAAAACAATGTGGAAATTATGTCCCCCTTTCCCTTTTTAAAAATCTCTTGCCACGCCCCTGAGTGCTGTGTATCAACATTTTCTTGATGAAGGGAGTAAGTTTCGTAGCAAAGTTACAGTAAAACAGTTTCAGGATTGTGACTCAATCGTTCTTTCACACTTTTGTTTGTTTTTTGCAAATTATTATCTTAAAAAAAACGCTTGCTAAAGCTTGACCAAGAGCTTTTAGCGTGTTGGAAAAAAAGCTACGGTTTACGCTATCGGCTACCAACGCACTGGTCGTATTTTACTAGCAAAATTTCGGTGAATTCTTTTGGAAGCGGAAGCGCTGGAAGTGGAAGCGATAGGTGTGGAAGCGGAAGCTGTTTGCTAATATACCGCTTCCACATCCCTGTTTCAAACTCTACCCATTCTCTTTTGGGGAAGGCCTACAACTAAGCTTTGGAGGAATGATGCTTTTCTCATGGGCTTGGGTTCGCACAACTGAAGCATAAAATTGTGTCGCAGAAGAAATTTTACTGAATTCGGCGACGTTAGTCCGAAACATTTTGAAGAAACTGTACAAGCTGCTCTTTCGTGTTACCCAAGCAGCGGCTGTTTTTTGTGCTAACACCGTTGATTCTACTAGTCCATACCGCAGCCTATTTTACGACTTGCTTAAAGCCCACTTTTTGCGAATGCCCAACTTCTCTAGAGCAGACCACCCTTTGGTGCGGTCAGAGGAAGCCCACGACTTTGCAAAATTAATCAACAAAAAATCAGGAATCTTCCGAATCGAGCAAAGCCCACGGGCCAAAAAGTGTTTGCATTTCAACAGAATCGTTTAGTTGCAACGCGAGGATTAATCTATAAAGTTAATTCGAAAAAAATTTTTCACGTTTGATTCCATTCCACCTATTGACGCTCAGCTAATAGCTGCTGTTGTCGGGGGCGTATAGTCAGCAGAAAATGTGGGAAGGGGGCAGGCCGGATTTAAACAATGAGAGGCCCTAGGCTATTTGATCACACTGAAAGAGCAAAAAAGGGTCTGCACGTCCTCAGATGTCCTATAAAATAATATAAGGGCTGTATGCGGCCCACGCCTGGTCTTGATGGTCGATTTCCAATAAAAGAAAAGGAGCCTTTGTTGCTCGTGACGAGTCTCCTTATTTTCTCCAAGGCCCTTTAGGCTTCAGCCAGCCTAGCCTATTGGTAAATCCGGCCGTGGGGGAAATGCATTTGGCCAAAGACAGTATTTTGTGGGAATGTTTAAGAACTTCAAATTAGGGGGGCCGGTGTTTTCCCCTTGCTACCTTACGGGCTGTTGTTGTTATTTTGAGTGCAAGGTGCGTGGCTTCATCGACCATTAAACCCTTAATCAATTTAATCAAACATTATCTTTGATAAAACAATTTATTCCAGCTATAAGCAAATGAAGATTACGCAAGCTGGTACGCTGCTCTGCAGCTCAAAACTACAATCCGAAACACAGAGAACAAGAACACATTTAGAGATTCGCACTGCGATAAAACAATTATTTTCTTCTGAATTTTGTACACAATCATTCAACCAGCTTGAACGTATAAAAAAAAAAATCAAAGAAATAGATCCAGCCGAGCTACAAACTCGCCAGCATTCTCAATCGAGATCACGTTCTGTAATTTTACCGGGTTTATTCCAAGTTCAAACATTTTTCATCAGGTTTAGGCTAAGTTCAGACAACTTTTGCTGCATTTAGTGTAAGTTCAAAACTAAATCAACATTTTCAAGATCAAGTTCAGAGAAATTTGCTTTTCGAGTTCAGCAAAAACCCAACTTCAAGTTTTGAGTTCGCAGCCCTGAGTAGACCGTAAATTGTGACGAAATAAAGTTGGAAAAGATGAAAACGCCATTGGCCGCTTCCTGTTGAATAAGAGACATTACCAGAAGCTGCCCATCTTACAAGTTAGTCGTTTAAAAAGTGGCGCTTGTTTGCTTAACAAATTCACCAGTGCAGAGAAGAATTCAAATTTTTTCACATATTAACAGTAGTGTTGTAAGTGCATTCATGCGTGCAAACTTCACAAAAATATATTAAAGTGAAAATATTGAATTTTTGCGTCCGTGATGACGTCACAATGATGGACTAGGATGGCGTCATTGATCACTAAAGCATGACTAATGCGCGATCAACCGAAGAGAGATCCAGATCGTGAGCAATTGATGATCTTCTTGTTCTTGCATTTATTGCATCGTTTCACTAAATGTTTGTTCGCTGAAAGAGAAGAAGTTGAATTGATTTAAAATCAAGTGAGCTGAGAGGAGGATCCAAATTAATTTAGGGTGTGGGGCTTAGTAGCACTAGTAGCGTGTCGTTCATTTCAGCACGTCAACACGATAAAGAATACGATAAGTTAAAGGAAATATAACGGAGGTGCAGGAGGCAACAAAACGGTAAACGTTACGGCATGAGGGAACACGAGAAGAGAAGTTGAAAATAACAAGAGTGGGCATGGTTGCAACGACGGCATGCTTGTCTTGCCGTTTTGTGGGTGTAGCAGCATCGAAATATCCACATGTCTACAACCAAAATTTAGGGTCAGACTTGAACCCCTTTGACCCCCTAGGATCCATCAAAGAAGTTCGATTTTGTTTCAATCTAGGGGAACACCATGCGAAGTAATTAAAAAAAGTCTATGCCTGAACCACTTGGATGCTCGTACAAAAATCAAATTTGAAAAATAATAAATGTGGGACGAAAATAGCTTGGGATAAAAAAATAGAGCCGCAGTAAATCTTAAAACTGGACGTTTTGACAACATAGAGTAAAATCAGTTGTTATGCGGAGTATAATTACGTTATCTGTGGCTTCATTTACCCTTAAAAATTAAATTGGCTACGCGGGTTCCAAACTGCCCAAAAATGAGCCACCTGGCTGCTCACTTACGTGCAAGAAATGGACACTTGATGGAGCACATCCACGTGTAGCACATTGTTCCACTTCTTCTGAGTTTACTCCCTCTGTATGCGGACCGGATCTGACGTATAGCTTCCTTTTCCTCCTCGCTTAGAAATTTTCGATGTGCCTCAAACTGCTCCAACAATTCTGCATCGGCATTCAGGCATGCTTTTTTATCCTGAATAGAAAACAAAGCTTAGATTCCAAACAACACCAACCAAAGACAGCAAGTTTTTCAAATCAAAATCCAAGCTTCATTCTACCCGTGGTATTTTGCTAAAGCGTGTAATGAGTTGCGAGGTTCATACCCGCACTTTAGCGTTTAGGTAACGCATCTTCGAAGAAACGTTGCCACCGTGGCGAGCCGTTGGCGGCACTGTGTCCGCTTGGACTGTCCCGGGAATCGAACCCACACCTTCCGCGGCGATAGCGATGTTGCTGCACCAACTGCCTGTTATAGATGTTTGCTACCATTGTAAGCATCTGTTTAACAACTTTCGTCAATAATAACCGCACAAACTTTGCTTAAATAAAATTTTATATAATTATTGGATCAACGCAAGTTACGTTTTCTTGATATTAGAAAACCCTTAAAACTACTAGAGAAAAATGGGTTTCCCTCAAAGATATTTTTTATTTGATAAACGGCATAGTAAGACATTTAGCAGCTCAGACGGCCCGAGTGGTAAGAGCGTCGCCGCCTCGTTAGCTGTAGACTTGGGTTTGATTCCGAGTAGAGATAAAATCAGGAATAAAATATGCTAGCATGTAATACTGTATATACGCGTAGTTTCCAAATTGAGTTTTTTTCAAATTCAGAGTTGATCAACAAACTCACCTTTCCTTTGCACTCGACTGGATCCACTGTAAAAATAGTACAAGTTGTAACGGATTGAAGTTGAGCAAATTTAATCGAATTAAAATTATTTAACCTCACTGAAATCGCGGTCGAAATTAACAACGCAAAGTTTATAGCTATCGGGACGGGAGATCTGAAATTAAATTTCCGAGCTTGGCGCATATGCAATGTTTCTTCATAGTTGCCAAGGTCCTAAGCCGCAGAGATGAGCCCCGTCACTCGTTACACGCTTTGGCGTAATAGCTAGGGTTGCCAAATGTCCTTGAATCTCAAGGACAGTCCTTGAATTTGCCATTAAAAATGACAGTAACTTTGATCCTTGAAAAACACAAAAATGTCCTGGAAAAAAGTTGGTCTATCTTGATCAAAATCTATTACGAACCAGCTCGAAAAAAAGATATTGGCAGCACCGATTTGTCACGCTCGCATAGTGATTATTTTGTAGCAAATTCTAAGTTGTTCCTAATTCCGACTATCACCGTTTGGGACTTTTCCGTTAGTAGAGATGATTTACTGTAGTTGGGTGTTCTAGGCTGAATAACAATGCAGAATAGCCATACTTTTTAATGTAGACTACAATATCAAGTGTAAATGTGGTAGCCTACCAGTACCAAAAGCTGTATAGGCTAGTTTAACTAGCTTTTTCATTTTCTTTTCAACTTTTACCACCTTGGTTCCGAGCAGATTTGGTGGGCAATTATGCTGTTATTGTGAGTTTTTTTTCCTGTATATACTGTGTTACTGCTTTTTGGATGTAGGCCTAGACTGTCTACAGTATCAAGAGTAAAACTATCGTATAAGTATCAGTTTAATTAGCTGGTGTGAATTGCAGTGAGCCAATGAAATGGTATATGGTAGCCTACGAGTACCAAAAGCCGTATAGTTGTGCTAAACTGTTGGGTAATAAAATAATCCCATATTGTTCAGTTTTTAGGCGTGCCTTTAGCCGCTTTGATCTTAAAAGGAGTCAGTGCAGTTGGAATATTGTTAAGTGTAGTAGAGCTTAAGTGTGTTTCATATTTTGATTGCCATTGCCCAATTACACTGATCGGGACAATTTAACTAGGTGTGTTATTTATGGTAACCTGATTCGTTTAATCATAAATTTTATTCTGGCACCAGATCGGCACAGTAACACTTCTTTTACAGAGAAATGTAATTCCGTGCAAGAACTACTTAAGCATTTCGGCTTATTTCCCATTGCTTGCAGCTACAGTGCACAGCTTTGTACTAATGTGTTAGAAGAAAGGATCGGTAAAACTTGGATCTCACGAAAGGAGGGTCTAGGGGGCGAAGCCCCCCAGAAGTTGATATGGCTTAGTTTGCATATGATCATAGTTTACACGAGACTATTTGAAGTGCTACGACGTCCTTGAAAAGGTTGTAAGTGATTTGGTAACCCTAGTAATAGCGCGCGGGAAGATTTGATTCTTTTTTGAATACTGTAGCTTGAGTAGATTTTTTTAATGTTTATGGCGTGACTTCAGACTTGCATCATAGTATTTTGTTTTAAAACGACTGTAATGAAAAACAAATGAATCCTTGTTCATTTTCGTTCAAGCTAAACGAGTTAACACTGAAAAGATATTAAATTTCGAGCTTAACTGTCCGAATTTTCACCAGGTTACGGACGGTTAATTAGTAACTTTAATGTCTGACATTTCTATTCAATTCAACCTTATTCTATGCCGACGAAACACGCAATAACCAAACGCTACATTCCTAACCCTGCGACCTTTGAGCATAATTCATTGCGCACCAGAGCTCTTGACAAACGTTTCGTCTAAATTTGAGCCTTGACATTATCAGCTAAAAGTCAGGCTAAAGTTAGAACTAACCCCGATGAAGATAGCTTATTTTCAATCGCTGCCAAAGCGTCTAGTATAGTATTAAAATGAGTTTTTATGTTTTCTATAAAGACGGCCAATTACTTACGTGAACATATAGGGGTTGGTCTGTCCCAGTTGTCAGCTCCCCTTTGACAAGTAATTTCGGCCCGCCCCGTCATTTCAGCTTTCCATTCACACGTAAATCGGCATTCTTTGATTCCAGGGCCAGTCCAGGAGCAGTTCATTGTGGCATACGAGGGGAGGTCGATAGGAGGACAAGCTGAAAAATCAATAACAAAATCTTTGTGTGTATAACACTAGCACCTAACCTTAAAAGATACTTAAAAAAACAAATTAACTGCCGTACTTGGAAATAGTGAAGCATACTTTTATATCAACCGACCGTTTAGCGTATTGGTTAACGACATCGCTATCGACACAGCAGCTCTGCTGCCAGGGCGCTATGCCGCCGAGAAGAGCTTCGCCACTCGTTACACGCTTTGGCGTAACGCCGCGATTATGATGAAAATTATGATGTGAAAACTATTACATCTGGCTGGCAAGGCTTTAAATTCAAACTATGTTTTACTCATGGGGAAAATGAGCACGTCTGAACCTTATTGCAGAATTGCTGGAGCAATTTGAGGAAAACTAAATTTTCCAAGTCAGTCTTGCTCTAGCAATGAAATCTTTTTTATGCTCACGATATTGCGTCGAAGCTTATAACCAGTAGCTGGGCCCATCTCTGCGGCTTAGCGTCAGGGCAACACAACTCGAAAAAAGACGTCGCAGCGGTGATGAGCCGTTGACGGCACTGAGTCCGATTTGACGAGCCCAGGAATCGAACCTCAGACCTCCCATGCGGATAGCGATGTCTTTAACCACGAGACCAACCTTCTCGGCGGAGGCCAACAGGTCGGTTACCTTTTGCTAATCTGTTAATTAGGCTAATATTTCAAGTAGTTACTGCTGAATAAATTTTGAACTTTAGCTCACCTGCTGTTTGGTGACTAACGATAGATAACAATAAAATGCAAAATGAAGTTGCTAACATTGTCCTTAGTTCTTTGATTTTTTGTTGCTCAAGTTCTCTCGATTTTTTGCTGTCGAATGTTTGAATTTGTCGCTATGCATTCCTATAAAACGGTGTACGTAAACAGGAGAAACGCTTAAACTTTTTCTGCCTGAGAATTGATGGGTTCATAAAAAATTAGTGGAAGACGTGCGCTAAATCAGTGGCTGTCACATTTGGTTTTAACGATTTGATCGCTGAAGTTTTAGGGTTTCTACATTTAACAAGCATCAGATGTGCGAAATCTGGGCAAATCTTGGTCTCAAAACCGGAAATGAGTGATTTTACAGTTGATGCAAAATGAAATGTCGATTGCGCTCGGTTGCCTTGAGCGGCCTTCTAGTGCTTTGGGTGTTGTAAATAAATCAATTTACTCTGTCCACACTTCTCGTTTTTGGTCCGCTTGCTCTGTACATGTGGAAGAGTAAACTACAGCCACTCTTGCTCGCCTTAAGTATAAATCAATATTTTCTGCATCATTATGACGTCACTATCTCATTATCATTGATACTGAGCCTCGGTTGTTGGGTGGCCCAATAATGGTCTTGATTTTATCACAATGTTTATGATTTCTACGCAAACTGGACCACCAAGCTCGCTTGGCTGTCAATCAAAAAAATATTGATGAAAGTGCTTGCTAGTCGAACAGAAAAGAGCGGATTGGACTATCAGCGGTAGCCGATGGTTTTTCAAGGAATATCTGCGCGAGCTTTTTGCAATTTCTCGGTGCTTATTTTTAAAGCATCCTTTATTTTTTATCGGCTGTAATTCTATTTCTTCGCCGATCAGTTGACGTAACGGTTAAAGAAACCGCTGCGGGTGCGGTACGTCTGGGATTCCATTCCTGGGTGGTGAAATTGACCTAGTGTCGCCAACGGCTCGCCACCGCTGTAATGTTTCTTCGTAGCTGTGTTGTCCAAGCACTATGCCTCGGAGATTGACCCCGCCACTCGTTACACGCTTCGGCGCAATACTGCCAGTATAATAAAGATTTTATTTTTTTTTATCTGATTTTTAGCGTTTCTGCATTGTTTAGTTGGAAGAAACGATTCGCCAAGTTTATTGCTGCTCAACTTTTCCGATTAAGGATAAAGTGTTTTGACACAATGCAGTCACGGCTTTATTTGCAAAAAAATGCGGAAACCGGCTGCTGCGTGGTGTGTTCTACTGGGCTGTCTCAGGAAGGTTTTATAGAAACTATTAAGTCCTTACAATCTGGTTCACACGTTGAGTTCATCTAGGGGTTTTTACAGAGTCTCGTAAAGTATAAGAAACAAAATTTGAGAGTCGGAATTCAGTGGTTCTTGATGTTGGCCCAACTTCCTAATTATTACGCGCATTCTTACTAACGATTAAGTCGTTTGACCACCAGTTGCGTTGCCAGGGGAACCACCGGTGCACTACCGTCCCCTTTTGACCTATGAAGACTTGTTTAGACATCGGTCTCTCTGAGCGAAAAAACACCAGGTCCCTCATTCTCTAAATCCGCTCCTGCCCCCTCCCCCACCCCAATTTTTTGCTGTCTATGCCCGTGCGTTTGACTCTATTATCTCCATAAACTTTTCATTTTAGAATATATTATGCAAAATGCTGAAAACTTAAAAAATGAAATCTTCATTATACTCACGGTATTACGCCGAAGCGTGTAATACCGAGAGTATAATGTAATACTACTCGGCAATCTAGCTCCGAAGAAATATTGTAGCAGTGGCTAGCCGTTGATAACACTGCGTCCGATTTGACCGGCCCAGGAATCGAACCTCAGACCTCCCAAACCGATAGCAATGCGCTTAACAACGGAGCCAACCGGCTGGTTGTACGCTTAAAGTTTTTTGACCTTCAAAAAAAGCTTTTGATTCGACGCGAGACGACCGATACAACCTCAGACTACCAGGCATTGTCACGTAGGTGGGTGGCATTGTGCTGCAAATCATAAGTGGATTTGAACAAACAAAGTAGATTGTGTCTTAATAAAAGAAACAAAATGGCTCGCAACCACAAAATACACCAAAATAAACCGAAATGCAAACTTAATGTGGTGGTGAATGATGATATTGTCTGGCAGGTTGAATCTGCCTTCACGAACAGACTTAGTGCATTTGTGCGTGAAAATAGGTGGAGGCATGTTGCGGTTTTCTAATATGTAACACTTCTTGGTTACATAGTCTATTTTGTTTATGTAATTGCAAATAAAGCAGCCATGTAACTGCTGCTAAAACACTGTGGCAGATGTTTGGACTCACTTTAGGTGCCATTGTCAACGTTATAATCCTACACCAGGGGCGTATCCGGGGGGGGTGGTCCCTCTCCACCCCGCAGACAAATGCACAAAACTTTCGTGGTGTAAAGGTGATATACGAATAAAGGACAATCTGAGGGCGTGGATGACTTTTTTTTGCTCTTCACTTGATTTTGGGCGGAAAACGGACGGCTTCAAATTGCGGGTCCCCCTCTTTCAATTTCCTGGGCACGACCCTGTACACTGAGCTGAATCTTATCCATGGTGCATATTTTGTTTATTATTTGTAGTCTAAAAACGGCTTTAGGCTTAATGTGAAATAATTTTCTTCAGTTTTTTTTCTTTAATTAGGCTTGACATATTTCTGTACGCTGCAACTGTTTTGCCATAATCAGATTATGAAAGCTTAAAAATTCTGGGAGCACTGGCTGTATGTGAATGAGCTAGTGTGTTTAGAATTAGTGATCATTTAAATATAAACATATTACGTAACTGTAGCTTTGCACGGGAAGAAACGGATTCTTTGAATTTGTTTCTCAGATTTGCTATGGTGTAAGAATCCGTTTCTCATTTCCTATTCCACCCTTTCTCACGAATTCTCCGATTTGTCACACGGAATTGTGATGTCATAATGGTGACTATTTCGATTTTTATTAAATCGGTAACCAAAAGTTATGTCGGTGAAACGAACCATATTGACGAGCACTTTAAAGCCGAAACAAAGTTTAGCTTTACAAATTTAAACTATAATAACTTATGCCATGTTAACGCTCGGTAAGTTTGCAGGAATTGATTTCGTCGGCAGTTGTGGTTTAAGACATCGCTGTTGGCTTGGAGATTTCGGGTTCGATTCCCAAACCTGTCAAATCGGACAGTGTCGCCAACGGCTCGCCACTGCTGCGATGTTTCTTCGGAGCTGTGTTGCCCAGGCGCTGGACTGCGAAGATGAACCCCGCTACTCGTCACACGCTTCGGCGCAACACCACGAGTATAATGAAGATTTGATGATTTGGTTTGGTTCAATGTTGGCAGTGCAAGGCCTCCTACTCCTTTATTACATCATAAATCACGATAAAACTTGTAAACAAGCTTGTCGTTCATGAGGTTGCTTGTGGGCGTGTGGCCTCTACTACTTAAATCATGACGTGCTGTTGGGAGAATTGTTAATCAAAAATTTAATCAGCTTTTTGACTTGGTGACTGCTGATTGATGACGTCAAAATGCATTTCTGCCGTTTTATCCTAAAATCTTAATCTTCGAATTAATAATTTAATCGAGCAAAACTCTAGGATTCGGTAAATTTTCCCTGAATATTTTTTGTTCACTTGGATTAATGCAGCGGTTCCCAATCTTTTTTTCTTCATTACCCACTTTTGATGTGACAGATCCTCAATTACCCTCAACAATCTAGTACTGCAGTTTATCTCAGTTATGTCAATCGGTGAGGTGCAAAAAAAAAGGTCTACACGTCTCTTGTTTTCATGTAAATATCGGTGAAGAGCAAAAAAACGTGGTGCCTTCAGGCATACATTTTTGACAATGGTGTCACATTACCCACCGAAGAATCACAAATTACTCCTCGATAGTAATGTACCCCCAGGTTGGGAAACGCTGGGTTAAGGGAAAACAATATAGCTTTTGAAGTTTTTTTTGTCATCAAATTAAATTTAGGTTTACCACATTTGCCATTTTTATTTTCTCACAAATTGTCACAGTTGGCCTATTTACATTAGCGGGTTTGATCATGCGGGTTACACGCTTCAGTTTCAGTTAAGAAGATTTTTTTTAGTTTAACTGGCTGTTCTTTCAACGCATTTTTAGCGGGTTACCTGTTGCAAGTGAGTAATTTCCATCCCGCAAAGCTTACTGAAGCAGAACGACGTAAGTTCGCGTCTGACGTAATCGGGTTAGATTTAAGCGGGTTAACCCGCTTAAAATTGTGCACGTAAATGGACTAAGTTATGCCTAAAATTTTGCGTTCCAGGTTGACAATGATTTGAATAAAAAGTCGAAACGTCTATTCAATAGGGTTATAATGAAGAAGTCCAAAACTGTTATTTTGCTATCAGTGTCCCCCTCCCGTGGAAATAATCGTAATTCACTCCCATGTTGGAAACTTGTTGTCTACGCCTTTGAATGTGGTCTTGGTTTAAATCGGTCAGCAATCAGTTATTGCTATATCTATCGCAAAGAAATTTGCAGCAATTTCAGATTGAGATCTCTTGTCTGTCGAATAGGCAAATATTTGTCCCAATAGTGACGTAATCATAGAACTTTTATGCGGTCACCATTGATATTATTTGCTCACATAACTGGTACTTTGAGCGAACAGGAATGCACGCGAGTGTTTCGTGTCAATGCGGCAATTACACTCTAGGCCAAATTTAAAGGAGGTTAATGGCGGCTATGGGTTTGTAGACGCGGGATCCGCGGGGGTGGGCCACACAGTAAGGTCGAGTTGAACAGCGACCTCTAACAACAAAAGACACTGCTAACGTCAAAATTCGATCTGCAAAAAATGCTGAAAGACGTCCAAAAAATGAGGCCCAGCAAGTTCTAAAGTTTTAAAGCGGCCCAAACGCATAAGGGCTAATTACCTCGACACCGAAACAACAACAACAAGAACACGAAAAAATCACAAAAACAGGTCGTACACCTTTCTTCGGTTTTGTGTGAAGTATCAAGCCGTAGTGACGTTGCAACTTACGAGATCAATAAAACCACTGTAAATCTTGAAACTAAACGTTTCGACATCATAGATTACGTTGTCATCATCAGCAGTGTAAGCAAGGCATACTAAACCGAAAGTTTTCACAACGTAAGTATTTTTTACCTTTCAGTTAATTTGTACTGCTTGCTTACACTGCTGATGATGACAGCTGAATCTATGTTGTCGAATCTTCCAGTAGCATAAGACGCACTTATGGCTATATTTTTCCTCTTGAAGCTCCTTTCCCGTAGTTACTGTATTCTTTACATAATTACAACTTCAGATGTTTATCATGAAACTGGTTGTAGCTACAAACTTGTACGATTTGAATTACGAGTTTGTTCAAATATTTTGTTGAAGTTTTATCTTCTTTTAGTTCTCAAAAACATTTTCAAAACAAAATGACGCAATACTTTTCTGACGTCTTCATTGTACAAGACATCAAGAAACGTGTTCCACTGTAATGACGACGTTTTGCTTTTACACGACACAAATATTTTTACGCCAAAAATATAGCTGATAAAAAATTTGTTAAAACAGTGTCGCCAAGGCTCGCCACCGCTGCAACGTTACTTCGGAGCTGTTTTGCAAAGGCACTGAACTGCGGGTGGGTTCTGTCACTCGTTACACTCCTCTGCGTCATACCGCAAGTATAATCAAGATTTGACTTTTAAGTTCACTCAAGTTTTACATACAAGCCCAAAAAGGTAGCCGGAACCAGGGGGGGGGGGGGATGTGGGGGATGCATCCCCACCACCAGCCATTTTCAACAACCTTTTACGAAATTTTTCCGCAATTTCAAACCTCTTCATAACAATATGCCTGAGTCGCCTCAAACAGGCATAATCGAAACTGTGCGAACAAAATGCATCATATTTGGTGAAGCACTCAAAATTAGGGGCCAATGGTAAATACATAGGTAAAATTTGCCTGAAAACTGTTCAAAAAGTACTAAAATGGCGTTTACAGTACATGTCAATTTTCAAAAATTTTTCCGGGAGCATGCCCCCGGACCCCCTAGAGTCGTTTTTGGAACTTAAATTGCTTAAAATTTACCTTGGTGGGGAACACTACGCTTAAAAAGTAACGAAATTTGGTGCCCCTTCCCTGATAAAAAATTTTCTCAAGACGCCCATGACATAAAACATTGTCAAAGGGTTTATTTACGCCCTTTTCCGGGTCTAAACGCCTTAACGTCTTTGTATTTAGTTAGCATTCAACCTAATTCAAAATTACATCCCCCTTCACCAAAAGTTTCTGGATCCGCTCCAGCCCGAAACCACTGCTTTATTAATCAATCTTACTATTTACAGGATCATCTTAGGCATAGAAAACGAGATGAAATATGTGCGTTCATGAAAAACTACTCAAACAAAAAATCTTCTTTATACTCGCATTATAGTCGTGGCATGGTCCATCTCCGTGGCTTAGCGCCCGGGCAATACAGCTCTGAAGAAACATCGCAGCGGATGGCAAGCCGTTAGCTGAGTTGCCCTGTCCCGGTAGCATATTTCGAAATGGTTGCACAGAAAATTTCTACTTTGCTCTTCGGCGATGTGATTGGCCGGAGCAGTTGCGCGAGTGTACTGCGAGTAATGAAATGTTTTGTTTATTCTGTTACCACCACTCCATCCCATTTCGAATTACACGTTAAAGTTGAGAATAAAATAAAAACCTAGATCATAATCGAACCCAAGCCCTATTTATTGCAGCGCAGTGTACGAACCCTTACATCACACCGCTGTTCCCAATCATCATCCAACTTTTCTACTTATAGCCTACTCATTTCGGTAGAACCCTGTCGTTCTCCTCGCGCTTTCCTCGCAAATGCTTTAGCCAATCATATCGCTGGAGAGCAGAGTAAGTTCAAAGTGGAAATTTTTTATGCAACTCCTCCGAAATATGCGTCCTGGGAATCAAACCCATGATACCCTGCTCCGATTGGGATATCTTTGATCAATGAACCAACGGACGTATCAGTGATAACGTTTCGTGTTCTTGTTTTTGTTGAGACGATAAAATTTGATATCCTTGAGAAGGAAGTTAGTAGCGTGACTTTACTGTTTGCGAATACCGGTAAGTGGAATTGTTTGATCTTTAAGAAGTAGTCATGTAAGTTTAGACTGTATCTAGTTCCTGAGTTACGGTCGCAAAATTGTCACTGAAAGTTACCATGTCAAAAAGCATCTTACGTAAAATGCTACAACGAATAGGTTTGTTTACTTCTAGTTTTACAGCTGAAAATTCATTTAATAAATTTTCTCCTCACCACCCAAGGCGAATAAACAAATGGTTGGTAGTGAAAGCTAGGAAATTGAACTACTTGGCGATAAAATCAGACCACAAAAGTTCTTTACGGCGATAACTGAAAGAATTAAGCTCATAAATTTAACAACTTTATTTACAAAAACTGTAAACAATAAACGCAAGTAGAAAATATTACAAAAATAATTTTTAATGGCAAATCTGAGAAATTCATCATCCAAATAACGTGCCTCCTCTGCTGCAGCGCAATATCTTCCTTTTGCAATATTTGCATTTGTTTGCATATTTTCGTGCTGAAATCAAATAATAAATAAACCACAAACAAAAATATACAGGGTAAATAAGGGTAAAAACAAATCTTCATTAAAGTTGTGGTATAACGCCGCAGCGTGTGACGAGTGGAACAAACCAATCTCGGCGCCTTGGCAACACAAAGACGCCGCAGCAGTGGCAAACCGTTGGGGACACTTTGTGCGATTTGACAGGCCCGGTAGTCGAGCCTCAGATTTCCGCGCCGATAGCGATGTTTTCAACCATTACTAGGCCAACCGCCCAGTTAAAATTGAATTTAATTCAGAGCATGCCAATTTCGGTTTACTCAAACGCATTTACAAGATCCCTCCAATGTTGTGCCATCTCTGCCAGCAATGGCCAAGTTCTACCGCGTGAGGTTCTGGCAATGTGGGTTCGATTTGTAGGCAATAGCGGCATGCAGGGCCGGTGAGAGGGGGGGGGGCAGGGGGGTACAAAGTACCGGGGCCCGTCATGTTTTGAGGGGCCCGTCGAGGGGCTCCGCTCTTATAAAATTTTTCTTCAGGGAGTCACGCGAAGAAATGCTGGAGAAATTACGTCTTCGCTACGTTAAGACCAATGTCCAGTGGGCGAAGTAGGGGGGACAATTACCTCCTCAGTAAAAATAGTCGTCCCCCCAATAAAAAAAATTTGTCCTGGGGAAATACCAAAATCCCTCCCAGTGATAAGTACAGTCCGTAAGAAGTTAAATGTTTTTTATACGAGTTGCTTGTGGGTACGGACTGCGGCGATACTTTCCAGCATATCTTGTAACATTATGGTTTCGTTTGCAAACTAATCAAGAACAACCTTTTCAGTGCGCCTATTACAGAACAGTATATTTTTCATCAACATTACAACACGTCAGTAGTTTTTATAAGCGTTAGTGAAAGCACTAAGAATATGTTAAAGCAGCGGCTCCCCAACTTTTTTCAGATCATATTTGAGACTGAGTGTATGAATTAAGAAAATACTATACCTTCCGGGACTCAGCTCCGTATCCCGCTGGGGTAGCTTAATGCTCTCCCCCCAAATCCCTTGCTTCATTTATAAAACAAAAACCTGCCTAAAACAAAGCTAATGAAGTTTTCGAATATCTACCGTAGATAATTTTTGTCTATCATGCTGGTGGTATGCAAACACGCAATGCGTCATCCACCACTATTTTAATCTGGTCATTGACCAATGACATCGCCCCAGAAGCGTATTTAGGGGGCCCTTTGCCTTTTAGTAAAAAAGAACAAATGGTGCCAAGTGACTGAAATACGCCAGACTCTTTTGATGGTTTTTGTAGCTTATGGCTAGGGGCAAATCCAGGGGGGTGGAATGGAATGAGGGAATGTATTCACCTCACCAGCCTTTTTCAACTATGTTTTTGATTAATACAAATTTTCCATAATTTCGAACCTCTTCGATAACAACAATCCTTACGCCGTAGGCACGCACAATTGAAAATGTGTGAACAAAATGCACCATATTGGGTAAAGTACTCAGAATTAGGATCAAAAAATTGAAACAAAGTTTGCCTGAAAAATGTTCAAAAAGCACTAAAATAGCCATTACAGCATATAATATTTCAAAAATTTCCCGAGGGAGCATACCCCCGGATTCCCCTAAAGTTTTTTTGTTTTTTAATCTGCTTCAAATAGCTCCGCTGAAAAAAACTACGCTTGAAAAAAATGGTGAAATTATGCACCCCCTCCCGTTTTAAAATTTCTTGCTACGCCACTGCATCGTCCCATGAACAATAAATTCCATTTTCGCAACATTGTCTGGTTATTTGGGTTCAGAATTCAAGTAAAATTGTGGACAAAACATACCTCCCAGGAAAAATTTTCTACTTCGCACACTGCCTACGTCTGCGCGATGTTAAGACTTTTTTTCTTTTTCAGAGAAATAAATTTTGGTACCGAGGGGGCCCGCATCATATCTCTGCCCCAGGGCCCGGATTTTCTCTCGACGGCCCTGGCGACATGGCCAGGTGAGGCACCGGGGCACTGCCCTCTTTTTTTGGAAATTGACCACTAAGGGCGAATATAAATGGGGATTCTCGTGGTGTAAATCCAGCTTCCCTTTAATTTTTTGTTGGTTCACACCCTTAGTAGAGACGATTGAAATAGCAAACACATGGATAAAATTTTTCAAATTTTTCTGTACTCTACAACGCTTTGTTCAATTGTCAGGTGATTATTTCGCAAACAAATGATGCTTGTTAATCTATTGAACGCTCATAGAAGGGATTGCCTTGAACACAATGCACGCATTTTAACTTACGCAGATGAATGCACTTGATCTTGCACATATCAGGGAAGCACCTGTTTCCACTAGAACGAAACAACGGAGCCACGCGAAGAGTTTGAATAATGGAAGCGATCAAATCCTTTTCTTTGTCGCTCAACAGAGCTTTGTATGGAGCAAATTGCCTGGACAGTTTTTTATTGATGACTGGACATCGGGGCTGCCCTTTCTATAAAAAAAATATAGCTATTAGATTGCATGATGCACTGCATAAAATAATGAATATTAATCATACGAACAAAAAACTGGTCAACTGCGTTGCGGCAACAAGCGACAACAGCAGCTCGCCGCCGCTGCGATGTTTCTACGGGGCTGTGTTGCCCAGGCGCTAAGCCGCGGAGATGGACCTCGCCATTCGTTACGCGCTTCCGCGTAACACCGCGAGTAAGCTCTAGTGGAGTTTTGATTTTGAACAAGGAATACTGCATAGCATTCATATAGCAGGAGCGTATCCAAGGGGCGTATCCAAGGGGCGTATCCAAGGGCCGCGGCCCCCCTTCCCCGCAGACAAATGCCCAAAACTTTCGTGGTGTAAAAGGACAATCTGAGATAATCTTTTTTTTTGGTCTTCACTTGACTTTGCGCCGGAAAATTGGACATCTGCGGACGAGTGGACTTTTTTCTTTGCTCTTCACTTGACATTGGGCGGAAAACGGACGGCTTCAAATTGCGCCCCCCCCCCCCTTTAAATTCCTGGGCACGCCCCTGATGTAGCCTACAGTAAGACGAAGCAACTGAACAATATACCAAACACCTCAGTAGTGTAAGAAATTTAGTCTACACGCAATTATAATTAACGATTTTATAAAACGTCATTATCAGGGTTGAAATACATTGCAGAAAACAACGCGGCAAGTTTACTTGTGCCGTTGGAAAAGTCACTAAGCGGAATTACCTCCACATTGGTGTGGCAGACAGATGGCCGGCAGGTGGCAATTCCTAAGCAAGCTCGTAATGGCGCTGTGATTGCTTTCTCGTGATAGGAGAATAACTATGCAGTTAAACAAACAAACAAACAACCACATCGGTGCTATGCTGCGGAATTAAACACGAAAATTCGCGACATGAAGCGCTTATAACAAAAGTGAACAAACAACAGTCAAATAGCATTTACCTCTCCGCAGTTGCTGAAGTCCGCTGCAAAAAATAATGGCATATTTGAGACTTCTATATTCTATATTGGTGTGATAGACCTACTGCATATATTTTGACAATTATGTCAAAATTTCAATTTTAAAACCTCCTCGTTTACGACTAATATGTTGGCGCTGTGGTTAAAGACATCGCTATCGGCGCGGGAAGTCTTGCTTTCGATTTCCCGGCGAGTCAAATCAGACACGATGTCGGCAACGGCACTCCACCGCAGCGACGTTTTTTTAGAGCTGTGCTGCCCAGGCACTAAGTGGCGGAGATGAGCCCCGCCACTCGTTACAAGCCTGGGCGTAAATCGACCAGTAATAATGAAGATTTGATATATGTTTTGGTTTGGAGTGTGATTTTGCTTTTTGCCCCTCCAGGGACAAGCAAGCAAAAAAATTATGCTTACAAAATTTTTTCACATAACACTATGTTCTTGTAATCTTGAATTGTTATTTGTTGAATCTTGCGCTGGGCATAAAAAGAAAAAAAGTTGAACTTTTTTGCGCCTGTAGGCTATCTCTGAGTCGTAGAGTGTAGGCCTACAGTACTGTTGTCCACTAACAAAAATCGATTTCATATTAAAGGCCTAAAACTTCGGCAAGGCAAGATGCAATAAATTGTGAATGCAAGATGTGACAACGTATTTTGTTTCTGAATTTTCCAAAGAGCGGCAAATGAAGAGGTAAAATAACTTTACTGCTGACATCGCCAGGATTTATAGCATCGAGGCTGACAATAAGCTGTGCTACCGTTATCTCTAAACTAAAAACTCTATTTTCTGTAGGCCCTACCCCGAAAAAGTGTGCAAAAAAATTCTTTCATAACACCTGGGGCGTTATACTGCTCAACTTTTGTTGCCCTTAACGTAATGCGTTAACTTTGTTCCTTAAGTTAACGCATTGCGGTAAGTGCACAAAAGTTTAGCAGTACTCCTTAAGTTAACTTTGTTCCTTAAGTTAACTTTTATTTAGTTTAACTTTAACTTTGTTCCTTAAGTTAACGCATTGCCTTAAGTGCACAAAAGTTTAGCAGTATTCCGCCCCTGTTGCTTTTTACACTTCATGTCGCTACAAACTGCGACAAAATTTTTCGCCCGATAAGGGATTCGAACCCTTGACCGTTGGATTAAAAGTCCAACGCTCTACCCACTGAGCTAACCGGGCTTCGCACACACGTGGATTTCCAATTGCGTAACAATTGTTCGTCATTTTCATATTGAAGCGTCAAAAAAAGACAAGTTGGGTTTCGAGTTGGTTTATTGTTT
This sequence comes from Trididemnum miniatum, assembly GCA_964006365.1. Lineage (NCBI taxonomy): Eukaryota > Metazoa > Chordata > Ascidiacea > Aplousobranchia > Didemnidae > Trididemnum > Trididemnum miniatum. Next base: position 1,592,202 of record OZ023233.1, read on the forward strand.
GACCATATGTCTTCCTTTTGGAGGACATGACCTCCTTTTTAAGGAAAAATAATTTGTCCTCCAAGGACGCTGAAAAATGCCCTGTCCTCTGTTTCGGCATTATGAACAGTGAAAACAAGTCAGGTCATTCTTGCACGAAAAATTTTGGGAAGTTTTAGTTGAAACTGCAGACTGCGTACGTGATGACCTTTTTTTTGCTCTTCACTTAATTTTGGAAAAAATATTGGGCATCTGCGGACGTGATGACCTTTTTTTGCTCTTCACTAGATTTTGGGCGAAAAATTGGGCATCTGCGGACGCGATCACCTTCAAAGAACCAGTCCTCTTTTTACGCATTGAAAATATGGTAACCCCAGATGTAACAACGCCTTTTGTTTCTGAATTTTCCAATCAGCAATAAATGAAGAGGTAAAATAACTGTTGACATCGTCAGAATTTATACCATCGAGGCTGACAATAAGCTGTGCTACCGCCACCTCTAAACTAAAAACTCCTTTTATTGCGCATTGAAAAAGTTTGCAAAAAAATTGTTCCACAAAACCTGTAGCTTTTTACGTTTCATGTCGCAACAAACTACGGCAAAATTTTTCGCCCGATAAGGGACTTGAACCCTTGACCGTTGGATTAAAAGTCCAACGCTCTACCGACTGAGCTAACCGGGCTTCACACACACATCGATTTCCAATCGCGTAATAATCTTTCGTCATTTTCATAATGAAGCGTCAAAAGCAGACAATTTGGGTTTCGAGTTGGTTTATTGGTTGGTGGTGTCTATCCAGAGCACCGATTCTGTTTCCATTATCAAAGCGCTGCTGCACCGGACTGCTTTTTTGTTTTCGTTACATGACGTTGGTATCACGCTGATATCATGTCATTAGCACTAACTTGAAACACAAAAATTAAGAGTATTATAATACAGTCAAGAGTAGAGAGGTTGGGGATAGGGTTAGAGACCTAAAGTTTATGTAACTTTGGAGTTGGTGGGTACAAAGAGCAATTTCAAAACACAAAGCCTGCTGGTGCTTTAAACCCAGCCTTTTAGCAATTGCAAGATGCAACGACGCGTTTTGATAGTAATTCATTTAGTAAGTAAGTAATTTGTTTTTCTTCGAGCGGCAAAAACTTCGAACAAAGTAAAAGTATAAAATTAAAATTTTTAGTGAATTCAGACCTTCTCGATTGGAGGCTGCGAGTGACAAACCTTTTTTCTGAATTTTCAAATCAGCGACAAATAAAGTGGTCAAACAATCATTGACATCGCTAAGAGTTATTAATGTTGGGGCCAAGGACGGCGCTGGGAGGGGCCTGACCTCCCCTCAAAGACAGCCCGGCTTTTGTGCACAATTTCAAACATTTGATGTTTTGTTGAAACAGCTTCGCCTGCACTGTTTCGAAATATCAAATAAGGAAATTGCGTTTGTTAACTTCTCAAGCAAGCAAGTGTGATTCGCTGCTTTTCGTAGTCCAGGAACTCGTGAAACGACGTGAGATAGCCGTGATATAACTCGCTTTTTTACTGTGCCTCCGAAAAAGTTTGCAAAAAATTACGGCAAAGTTTGTTGCACTTAAAGTTTCGTTTTCTTCCAAACGACTTAAACGCATAAAAATTTCACGCCCGATAAGGGATTTGAACCCTTGACCGTTGGATTAAAAGTCCAACGCTCTACCGACTGAGCTAACCGGGCTTCACGCAACATTCCCTGTCCAATTGTGTAATAATTGTTCGTCATTTTCATAATGAAGCATCGAAAGCTGACCAGTAAAGTTTAAACTTGAAGTGGTTGACTATTTCTTGGCTTCGCGGTTTAGTTGTGAATAAAGCGACATTATTTGCGCTGAAAAAATTCTGGCTTTAGCTTCGATTCCGTAGTGGATCATTGCTTGTGGTCCTTAGCTTCCCTTTCTTAAATCAGGTACCCGGTCGTGGTTGCTACTTTACCTGATGATTCAACAGCCTATAGTCCAATCACCACACCAGTACGCAGTACTAAACAATACCCAGGGCAATGAATTTTTGAATAATCCATATGTACCCTGGTCTCTATCCACATGTCCAATTTTAGAGGGCTTCTTGCTTCTAGTTTCCGCATCATAATCAAACTATGACATCAGAAAATTGATTATGATGCACAAACTAGAACCAAGAATCGTGGACTTAAAGCCCGACAAAATTGGACAGGGTAATGGCATACACCGCTCATGATTTCTTGTCGTCAGCATGGTCAATGGTCAAAACATCCGCCATTTGTCCACAGCGTAGCTTTGACCGTTGATTTTTACAAGGATTGCACGTGCGAGGAAACCGGCCCAAATCCTCGGTAGAATGCTTCATCATGATTATCTTTGCTCTGCGAGTGTGGATTCGCTTTGCACCACGAACCCTTTTTTCTTGTGAAAACACGCGTAAGGAAAAGGTAAAATTAGATGAAATTACCGGTAATTAAAGTAGGCGTATTTTTTGATATAACAAAACAGACCCTGCTATAAACTATTTATTTTATTGACCTACTTTTTACTCTTTATTCACAAAGTTACTTACGTTGACAAAATGCTGGGAGGGAATGACTCCATCGGCCTGTTCTTGCTACACACGTGACTTCTTCTTGACCAATCAGCTCCGTCCAATTAGCACAAGTGAACCGGAATGTGACATCACCATTGATGTGTTCTATTCTGGACACGCGGCTGTATTGAGAATGTTTTATTGTGGAACATTCTGTAATAAACCAACGAAACACCAAATCATATACACAAATCACGGGGCCGAGTGAGGATTTTTAGGTGGGGGAGGGGGTAAAATCAAAAAAACGCTTATTTTGCAGTTGTTTTGCGTTCAGAAGTATCCAAGTAGGCCTACCAATTTATTATCACGAGTAACTTAAAATTTAGGGGGAGAGCTTCAGCCTCCGCCTTCCCTCTGGCCATTGTATCACTAACAACATTCTACTGCAGGAGTGGGCAAAGTGCGTCCCGCGGGCACTTACAGAAATACAAACTCTTATCGTGAATCAAGCCGAAGACCTTTTTATTTAGCTCCGCGCTGAAAGTCAATGAAAAAAGGTGCGGACGTGAAGACCTTTTATTTTTTGCCCTTCACCGATTTTCAGAAGTGAAAATAGGACATCTTATGTGCTCTTCCAATCAGTACGGCCCTCGGCTTCAAAATTTTTCAAAACTTTTTTCAAATGCGACCCTTCGTGTGAACAGTATTGCCCACCCCTGTTCTACTGGAATATTCTGGTAGAAACTAGGTCTCCATCATTGGTTTTTCTCTCATCATGAGAAGAACTAATACAACGGATCAGAAAGTATATCCAAAATTTTGTATTTACATAATTATTGTACTGCATTTAGTTGCATAATTCTCCTATCGCGAAAAAGCGATCAAAGCGCTGTGACAAGCTCGCATAGGAGTTGCTGGCCATTTTGTCTACCACGTTAAAATGAGGGAATCCCGCTAATCTAATCGCTTTTTCCAGCGACACAATAAGTACACTTGCCGGCTTGTTCTCCACCCTGTACCTTTAATGCTGAGCGTGAAATAGGGAGTCTGTGAATATCACGTACAAATTTTGGGTTTGACCAGACTCTGATGCCAACCCAAGTCTAGAGCTCCAGAGGCAGACATGTCCTGTACATACTAGAATCAACTAGACGAATAGACGAAACATATGCACGAATACCAGTTTCTATTTCTTAATTTTTTGCTCGTCAAGTAGCCTATTGTCAAGCTTTTTTTTATCAAGAAGTCAAATAAATAGAAACGCAGACAAAGTAACATCACAAGACAACGGCAACACATCACAAGCTAACAATACCAAACAAAAAACACTAAACAGTTTTGATACAAAACAAGACAATTGAGGACACAACAAACACACACAGCACAGATGCAATAGCGCAGGGTTCGGCAAACTTTTTCGCATGGCGGACCGGTCGAAGTCGGAAAATTTTTTACGGACCGGCCAATTAAACATAAATATTCAGGAATTAAATTTTATTTTAGCTCATTTTACTATAGTGATTCAATAAGAACCATGAGCTTGTTTTGTTACAACCAGACTCTCTCATCTTGGAATGATGGAACTTAACGATACCCGCAATGTGTCCCTTAACTTTTTTAATGTTGTAGGTCCCTCGCCATCGACGTCAGACTCGTGACGTGGTGCTGGCCTATTTCCAAAAAATCTCGGCAAAGGTGTTTGTTTTTTACTCATTATCAGACTAAAATCACTGTATCTATGTTAAAACTTTAACTTTAATATTTTAGGTGATAAGTTTCAGAAGAAATATTTTATTTATAATTCTGCCTTCAATTTGCTGTAATATTTCTGAAGTTATTTTCTTGCTTATAACCTAACAACAGCTAACGCAACATAGCCACAACAATATAAGTTACTGTTACATCACAGACATATCAAAGATATTAATTAGATTTATTGCCCTTTTGTCTTGTTATGTCATAATATGCAACAACGCTTGAAGAAACACCATTCAAAGCCGACATTAGTAAACACTTTTAGGCACCGAATTAAGTCCCAACTCATCTGAAGTGTAAAAATCAAGCAATCAAATCTAACAAAACGTCCGAGAGCAATTGGGTCTTAACAAAAATGTCTCCAAGCATTTAATCAGGTAAAGTACGCGGCCCGGCGTTTGCCGACCACTGCAATAGCAAAAAAGGTGACTATTCAGTAAAAAAAAACGGTCAATGACCAAACAGAAAACGTAAATGACAGAAATGTGATATGAGATCATGACAATTACAATAAGAACCAAAACAAATTGAAACTTACTAAAAAAAGAGACGTGTGGGTTAATACTGACCACGGTTACTGACTTTAAACCGATACGTTTTTTGTAAATATGTTTCAATTTGTTGTGATTTTTTATTTGTAATTAAACTTTCAAAAATTTCAGTTGATGATGCTACGAAAAACATCACGACATTGACGCTAATGCAACAAAAGTAATTATACAACAAAACTTACTTAAGCAAACTCCGAAATCGCGCGACCAGGTGCCCTTTCGTGCGTAGCATTTAGTTCTGGTGGTTCCTTGAGGAAAATAGCCTTGACCACAGTTGAGATTACAAATTGTCGCGCGGCCCTCGTCTTGACATTGTACTCTACCGTGAGATGGCGCCAGAGGAACAACGCATTGTCCTGTAACGCAATGACAGCGCAACCATGTTGTAACTTTACTTTCATGTACAAACGTTCTTTTTGACTGGCTGTTCACAAACTAGTTTAACCACTCGGTATAGTCGTACTGTTATTACGCTCGCAGGAATAAAACGCAATTTGATCATTCTTGGCAACCAGCCGGGCTTGCAGCAATGGAGGGTCCTAATTTTTAACGAATATCTAGAAAAAGATTCCACCATATGGGATTCGAATCCAGATAAAAATATGCGCCGACAAAAAAGTAAAATATGGCCATTGCATCACCAGTAATCGGGGGTTTGTTCAAGCTTCTACTGCAGCCCGAGCAACTGCGCAAAATTGTGGCAAGCATTGGCGAATTAAGCAAAAACACTTAACTACATTTCCTTTGTTTCTCATGTAACTTTTTTGACGTCACTTATCATTTTAAAGTATTGTACCTTCGTTTGTCTGTTGTAATCAACTAAACCACCTAATTGTCTTTAATAATTTCATTTTGTGCTTAGTTTTTTTTTTTTAACTTTTTACTGCTTTTTGTCTTTTTTTTTCTATTTTTTTGTGTTTGTTTCCAGTTTGACTCTTTTTACAAATTATTCAAAACGAAGAGGAAGCACCTGACTAGAAGATAACTAATAACTTTCGGGTTTTACGGTGTTTCCTAACCTGGTAGTGCGTGTGTGTGTGTTGAAATACTTCGTTCGTATTAGCCTGTACAGTTTTACCAGCTCGTGAAATAAATCTTTGTATCTTTATTTAATCCTCGCTCAGCTGCGCTTTAACCTGCTTTCTCGTTAGTAAGCTCACTATCCAGTCAGGGCCGAGGGATTTTTCGGCAAGCCGCATCGTCTACAAAACGGTCAGCTGCTAAGGTCGAAGTCTGGCCTACAAAACAGCATGGGTCCTCCGAAAAATTAGGCGTGGGTCCCTAATGTCTGAATGCTCCCCTGTATCAAGTTACACAGTAAGCTTTTTCGAGTCTGTAAAGCCAGTACCCACCTCTCGTAAAATGAAATAAAGTCGCTGTAATTATCAAGAACTTGAACATTTCGCTGCGATATATTTTCATCTGCTTCAAATTTCTGCTGCTGGTAAATTTGCTAACACAAAACTGAACAGAAACCGTCGAGAGCACTTTTATCTTTCTGCTTGAGCACAACTTCGGCATGTCGATGACGTCATAAATGGGAGGAACTTGGTTTTGTGATTAGGAGAAAATGAAAGCAAACGCGTGAATGACCCCATCGCTAAACTGCAAGCACAACGAACGACGTCATTGCTTACGTCAAATTCGCAAATATTTTTCCGTGCATGAAAAGACAATCTACTGTAAAAAATAAAAGAACCACTCAATTCATCCAAAATAAATATTGTGAAACGTGCTTTCATCTAAATACTAACGAATGAATCTATACTCTATCTTGCGGTTACGGTTACAAGCCCTATTTATGTCAAACAAGAACAAGTTTTGACAAATTGCAAATCATATCAGGATATAAACAGAACATTTACCTTGGTTACATTTTGTCATGTTACGGAAAAACTTTATTAATTTTGTTTCAATTTTGTATTAACTTTTACGCCGACAAAGGATATCCTTATAATTATGGTTGCGGCGTTGGTTAAAGACATCGCTACCGGCGTGGAAAATATGGGGTTCGATTCCCGGGCTGGTCAAAACGGACACGGATGCGAACAGCTCGCCACTGCTGAGATATTTCTTTGAAGCTGCGTTGCCCAGACGCTAAGCCGCGGAGATGGTCCCCACCAGTCACCACTCGTTACACTTAAGGGTAATACTGCTAGTTTAGTGAAAGTTTGATTTTTTTGGTTTATTTTTTGTACCTCGTTTGGATTGGATGAATATCAAACATCAAACTCTGTGTCAGCAGCTGTGATGTCATTAAGATGGGTATCACCCACACTGGCGGCTCGTACATAGGAACAGCGTAGCAGTAGCACTCCCCAATTTCCCTTTTATTTACTTCTTTCTTGCTTAAAAAAGAATTTTCCTCCACTTTTGAAGTTTTGTGAGCGAAAACTTCAACTTTTTCGTTTTGACCACCTACAAATATTGATACGAATACTGATATTAAAATTGAAGCACTGTTTCTTCTGAAGCTCACGTTTTCTATTGCAAACGACGCAGCGAAGGTATTTTGCGGTTTCAAGGTTGTTCAGTCTGTCTTAGTTGCACTGTTGGCAGCTCATCTTTCACACTACAAGCATAAGCCACCAGCCCATCAAGCACAAGCATGCAGTTCCACAACAGTCGATCAACACCACCACAACAGCACAAGCATTTCCACAATCCACAAGCAGTTCAAGCCGCAAGCACAATCAGATTCTCCCAACAATCAAATCTTACACATTTTATCGATTCAATAAAGAATGCAGAAAGACTCTAATTAGCAAGCATGATCAGGGCCGGATTAAGCTTTTTGTGGGCCTGGGGCTATATGATAGTCAGATTCTATTCGTTGAAGTAAAAACTAACCCCAATTGAAGCAAAGCACAAATACATAAACAAAGATTTTACTTTGTATGTACACATTCAAATGCCACATTTTCTGGATTTAGCCAATGCACAGCTCTCAATAACGTCATCAGCGTCTATTCTTTCCAAAAGTTCGTTTTCGATGCAGAGTAGAGCTAAGGAATTCAATCTTTTCTGGCCCATAAACAAACCCACATGATTCCTTACTCTTTTTAACGCTGAAAATGAGCGCTCGCCAGGGCAATTAGAAATTAAGGATTAGAACGCAAAGCAGTTGCATCAGGCCTACTGGACGTCGTTTCTACGCTGTTGCTTTTCGGTTCGCTTAGGCATCAAAAAAGTTGGTCAATTTTTAGATTTTGCTGAAACTTTTTTCGGTTTATCTTCTGCTTCTCTTCTAGATTTTTCCTTTTTCAAACCGCTTTTTTACTGTCTCATTTTTATTTTCAAATTACTCCAGCCGACATAATGGGGAATCTCCTACCTTTCAAGCTACATGCTAAAATCGACAATCGATGGTATTGGTATAACTGGCCGAGCAGCCGCGAAAAAGAATTGTTGCGTCATAGTCAGCAAGTAGGGTTTTACAGTGACAGCGCTGACAGCGCATTAGCACAATTGAACAGTGTTTTCCATAATAAGTGGGAGATTTCTAATAGCCTGCGCTACCTTAGTTCTCTTATCACTTCACTGACTTAGAATAACTTAGTGGTGGGCCTATTTTTGGTTGTGGGCCTGGGGCTGCAGCCCCATTAGCCCCCGCCCTAATCCGGCTCTGAGTATGATTAAAAAAGAAAAAAAAATTATCTAATCATTTCACGTTACCAGTAGGCTATTTTAAACCCCTAGACAATTGCTTTTATTTAGTTGCATATTTATCCTCCTATCACGAGAAAGCGATCAATGCGCTATATGAGCTCGCTTAGGAGTTGTCAGCCATCTGTCTACAACACCAAGATAGGGGAAACCCGCTAAGTGCCTTTACCAACGGCATAACAAGTAAACTTGCCGGCTTGTTCTCCACACTGTCCCTTTAATGCTGAGCGTCAAGCAGGGAAGCTGTGAATACCAATTATAAAGTTATTGGTTTGACCCGACTTGGAATCAAACCCGAGTCTACAGCTCAAGAGACGGACGCTCTACACCACTCGGCCATCTGAGCTGTTAATCTGAGCTTTTTCTTCAAACCAAACTTGGGAGCAGTACTCGAGTTGAGGGGGGATGCCATCTCCCCATAAAACATTGTAGGGTAAACCATTCTCCTATAAACAGGGTTACCATTTCGTGCTTATTTCTAAGATTTACGCTTATTTTCCAGAGCAATGTCTTACAAAAGGTGAATTGTGCTTATTTCTAAGAAACGTGCTTATTTTTAAGTCCCGTGCTTAATATGTCTTAGTTGAAGATAATGCTTTTTGTATAACTGAATGCAAAATTTACAGTCTTTACAGTCTGTCTTTACAGTCTTTACAATTATCTTTAGAGTCTTTACAATTTACAATTGTCTTTGCAATTTACAATTGTCTTTAGAGTCTTTACAGTCTGGAATGAGTTTAGCCTGGATTGGCTGTGCGTAGCAAGGCTGACGAGACTTTTGTTATAGTCGAAACATTAATTTGTCCCTTGCAAATTTCTCATTGAACGCAAAATGTTTATTTTTGTTTAATTAATTGATTTTAGCAATTTGAAATTTGTTATTTTGTTAATCGCTACAACTTGCTACATAGCACTACCAATTATATGATTTTGGAACACAGTTTACAGAATTTGTGAATAGGCCTACTTCAATTACAAAAATAAAGAGCCAATACTGTTGGAAACATTTGAACTTTTCGAGACGTTTCGATTTATACTCTAACCGATGTATCCCTTGTTCAAACAGAATCGATTTGATCTAGACTGTATAAGAATTCTATTTGAATACGATTGACAATGATTAGAGTACCAATCGAAACGTTTCTTAAAGTTCTAATGTTTTAATATTAGTGGCTCTTATTTTTGTGATTAAAATTTGATTTTGCACCAAAAAGTTTTTGAGGAGTGGTAATAACCCACCACGTCATCAGCACAGTAGTGAGCTTATTTTTCAGTGCAGACCGATGGTAACTCTGCCCATAAATAGTCGTCTGCTTGAAAAACTGGCACCATTCCCTTTTAAGTGTTTTTAGAACTTGAGCACTGCTTGGAAGTGTACTTTGAAAACTACTTTGTATAGTTTTGTGGATAGTTTACTTTACCGTAATCTCACTTTGCTCAATGATTTTGCATTTAACTTATGCTGTTTTTGTTTTCGTTGATAGTTTTTAAAGATAGCGCATTGTGATTTTAAGGTTTGTGGTAGCAGTTGGCTGGATAAGCTTCGCTCTTGCGCTGCATTCCATGGCTCTTGATTGTGTAGCACGTTTTTTTACTTGTGATGTGTTACTATGAGCTATATTTTCTACCTGCCGAATAAAACACGAGTCTCTCTCATCTAGTTGAATGAGATTAGCTCAGGCTCGTGTCAAAATCAAAAAGTATGACATGCCCTCTAAGGGAAATTTAGCCCCTAGGACCCTTCAAAGTCTCAGTAAGAGCAGGGTTATCATACGTCCTCTGTTTAGAAAACAAGTCATGTCCTTCTATTTAATTAAAAATAATTTGCCCTCCGAGGACATTAAAAAATGCCCAAACGTCCTGCTTTTCGGCATTTTGAACAGTGAAAACATGGTTAATTATCATTTGTTGGAGAAACACGAAAATTTTGGGAAGTTTTAGGTCAGGGCTGAGCAAACTACGGCCTGCGGACGATTTTTTGCTCTTCACTTGATTTTGGGTGGAAAATTGGACATCTGCGGACGTGGTGACCTTTTCAACCTGTCCTCCTTTGGCGCAGTGCAAGTATGGCAACCCTAAATAAGGGCCTGCTAACTGACAGCTCTCTCTGCGCACCACTCTGTCCATTGCGTGAAATATTTCAGTTTTTCGTAAATCGTATCACAGTAGGTTTGCAGTTATGCCTAAATCTATTGCAAGTTTGAGATTTTCTCGCTGCTGCATTTTAACGTAATTTTCATCGCATTCACCAACTAAATGATGGCTGCCTTGAACCTGACCGCCCTTCAAGCCATAATCACAAATACACAAACTTTTTTTAATAACATGATGAGATTATAACACCAGAATAAACAACATTTTTTTAAGATGAAACTTAATAAAAAACAATGATCATTATGAAAAATACTGAAACGTTACAGTACTTTTACCGACATGCGATTGTAATTAGTACAGCCGCATGGGGTTTCGCGTAGTACAGGTAAGGAATAAGCAGAAAATATAACTGAAATACGAAAAAAGTGCTGCTTGTCGGTAAAAGCGCCTTACGTTCAGCATGAGTGCGTGAATGAAAACCTGTGCTAGAATTACATTAACCTACACCACTAGGAACAATAATATTCACGTTATACCATAAATAGGGAACGAACATTACTCGGAAGGGAAAAATAATACCGCAGAAATCCTTAAGACTACACGTTTCGACAACATAGATTCGACTGTCATCATCAACAGTGTAAGCAAGACAATAGAAAACTGAAAGAACAAAACTACTTCAAAGGTTTCAGTTTTGTACGTCTGGCTTACGCTGATGACATCTGAACATATGTTGTCGAAATGCACAGCTTTAAGATTTATTGTGGTTTTTCCTCCTTAATATTCACGTTGTTATAATGCGCAGTGATTAACCATCAATGACTGCAGAACCAGGTAACTTTTTTAACCGGGATATGGCGCCACAATGCCTTGTAGGGGCGGGTAACCCATTACCAAGCATGTTTGTTTGATGCGCTAACACAGTACAGTATATATGAAAAATTCAGATCAGCTACTCTTTTTCGTTGAGTGCAGCTTTCAAATGTAATTAGTAGAAACCAAGCAAGCAGATCGTCCAAACAAAAATTGATAGACGTTCGACGGTACAGAATTTAAACATGGCGTGAAACAGGTTTATTTCCCAAAGCTTTTTATTTGTTACTCTTCAGGAATAATCGTCACAAAAACCAATAAAAAAGCCGAACTGGTTTATAAGCAAAAGGAAGAAATTCTGATTCCATAAAAAAGTAAATAGCTCTGACGAAGAAAAGCTTTAGGAAAAGAACCCTCCAGAACAGTGGATTTTAATCCTTCCAGTTCCAAGGGTCTCCCTATTTTTGAAGACACTGGCTGGGGTACGGGTACCTCATGTCGGCGCAACTGGCAAAGCCGAAGAAAAATACCGCATACCGAAAAAACAATCATAGAAGACTGAGAACTTCCAGATTTCTTATTGGGGACCCAAAACCACTGTTTTAAGTTATTGTCCTAGTGCGTAGCAAAAAACTGCTGATGATTCCCCATGAGAAGTGTGTAACGAAGTAATACCAACAATTCACAATCGCCCGGTACAGTAAATCAAAAAATCGCAATAAACTTGACTTTACGAATCTAGACAAATCTTGCTATTGAAATCATATGAAACAAAAACATTGGTACCAAAATAATACAAATCGGCGTGGAAGAGTTGGGGAGTATTTTGGTAAGTCAGTGGATGGGGGAAAGGTACAGGTTTCACACGGGTATACGTGCTTCCAGTGCGGCTTAGCAAATCAGGATTTCGTAAGACCAAACATCGCCGATTTGGAAAACATTTATCGAAATGGTTGGCAGAAAGATGGAAAACTGATTGGAAACATATTTTGGCATCAGTAGCGTGCAGCATGCTGATTGCAGCTCAAATTAACTCTGCTTGACATTATAACTGCCTTCGACATGCATTGATTTCAACTACTGTTGAACTGTTATCTACCAAAACATTTAAAAAACTAATACATTTGTTATAACAAATACATTAAGTTTCTCGATGTTTTAAAAGATCACAGTCCAACAACAGTTGCAATTAGTACAATTCGTACACCGACAAGTACTGGACAATATCTGAAATGGAAGTGGTTTCAGTTTTGACAAAAGTCGAAAACTTTGATGGATAGTATCAAACACTTTCTGCAGAACCATTTCGAAAATTCGGTCTCAAACATCAATACAGCGATGTTTACGAACAACTACACCGAGATTCAAAGATTCCAAGTTAATACTGTGATGAACGACTTCGTGGTAGAACAAACAAAGACGTGATACAAATCAGACATTACGCAAAAAAGTTCTCATAAAATGAGAAAAACAAATCAAAAAGGCACGTATAGATAAAGCCTGGACTCCTTAAATCAATATTACTATTGCAAAAATTGATGGCTGAACACCAGCAGGCACACGTAAAAAATTATTGGCAACCCTGCCAATGCAAAAATTTGCAACAGAATCGTAAAATTCGCTTTAAATATAAAAAATTTGACTCAGCGGTTTTGCTTCTTGCTATTCTGACCAAACAATGCAACCTGAAATATAAAATAGTTACGTCATAAATCTGATACTGACATCACAATGCAAGACTTCTTACCTGCGCACTGGTGATAGGTAAGGCACTGGGACCAGCAACTAATAAAGGCTGAACACCTAAAAACGAATAATTATTACTGTGAATGCTATTAACCGGCCGGTTGATGTAGTAGTTAATAGGAATGCGCCGGAACGGGTATTTGACGTTCCGGCCGGAACCGTAGTATAAAAAAAAATCCGGCCGGAACCGGAACTTTGCTCTGACTAATGTTGTAGGAGTTTTGTGTTTTTATCAGTACGATTAATGTTAGAAAGTTAATATTTCGATGACAAAAAATATTTTGACATCAAGTTTGACTTCAAATATTCTGACATGACCCATGTTACAAGTACAACAAACAAATAAATTCTGCGTATTGCGCAGTAATATTGTAGCTTTGGTATGCTACTGTTGCAGCAAGAGGAAAAATAAGTTCAGAATGGCTGACAAAAAAGTAAAAAGTAGTGCTACAAACAAGCTTATTGATGTCTGACAACTTGGCCGGAATTTTGCCAGTTCCGGCTGGAACCGGAACTAATTTGCAATTCCGGTTCCAGCCCGAACAGAATTCCGGTACATCTCTAGTAGTTAAGAACATAGCCATCGGGGCGGGAGCTCTTGGGATCAATTCCTGGGCCGGAGAATGTCGCTAACGCCTCGCTGCCACTGCGACGTTCGTGTTGGCTAGGCGCCAAACCGCTAAGATGGAGCCCACCAGCCACCACTCGTTACACGCTTCGGTGTAAAACCGCGAGTTGATTTTTGTGGTTGGGATTAATATTGTAGCAGCTGCACTCGCGGATTAACCAGCATTTTATTGTAAATTCAACTCACAAACGTCAGTCATTTTGACGTAATATACAGGTCAGAAAACGGGATTAGTTAATTGGAATTGCCAGCATCCTTAGTCATTTTGACAGCCTTACGAAAAAATTATCCACAAGACCCACATTTTTGCATCAAGCTGAAGGTGAGCAGTTTCCAAATGCCACAAACCACTGAAACATTATGTGAAAAGACATATAGAAAAAAAAGTGATACAACTTACCTGGAACAGGACGTTGCAACGAATTGTAAGGGTTTAATAAAGACAAACGTTCTTCATCCCCACTCCGACCTACGAAAAAAACTTTGTAATCTTGAGGTGAAAAAGCTAACAAAGCAATTACAATACCAAAACGACCTCTTATTTAAGGCTCAACTAGCCCCAAAACAACAATTTCATCATAGGAATAGTGAAATCGTCTGTCTTGTCTACTAAACTAGTTTGGTGTTTAGCTGTTACTTGGAAATGGATTTTGCAACCATTAGGAGATCCCGTTATCCTGCCGACCTTCAAACACTTGAGGTAGGTTTATCCAGGGTTGCCACAGAAATCGCAAAATTTAATTCCAGGACTTTTTTAAGTCATTATTCAGGACTTTTTGAAGGGAAGTCCCTTCTTTTGCAAGTCACTGGGTAAGTGGTTTCACTATTCTGTCCCGGCAAAGCACGGGTAAAACTTTCTAATACTACCCAGGACATAAAACAAAATTCAAGGACTTTCCAGGACTTAAAACAAAATTCAAGGACTTTCCAGGACAGCAAAAAAAATCCAGGACTTTTCCAGGATGTGGCAACCCTGTTTATCCTCTCCAGCTTGCTTTCAATCTACTAGATAATATTGTTAAATGAATCAATGTGTGTGAATTGATGGCTAGTCTAAACCCGGACAAAAACATATCTTTCTATTCAGTGATGGTGCCAAAAGTAATCTCTAACTACAATAGTTAACTTCAAAATTTTGATCAAGAAACGGATAGATAGACAATTCTAATTCTCAGCGCAAGACGATGCAAAGAAAAAAACAAAAAAATAGAAACAAATTTAATAAAAATTAGTCTCAACCTCATACAAAATGTAAACTACACTTGTGAAATAATTTTGACATGTAGCTGCGAATTGACCAACAAGGTTGAGATCTTAAGTTGATATTAACTTACCTGGGTGGAGGTCAGGTGGAGGTATTGAACTGCAAGCTGACCTGTCTTGTGAAATAGGAACCATGTGCATTCTGAAACACAAAAAAGTGATCAGGTTTTACCTACAATTACAAAGTACTTCCAGACTGAACTGCCCAGGAAATGCAATACTCAAGGGACACAGCAAAGGCGTGAAACGCAAATGTCAAGTGTAGAATACATATTACACAGCGTTCATTTATTTTTAATTGATAAAGTTAACAGACTAAACTTTTACTTGGGCGAACAAAATGCGAGTTTCAACTACTAGCTGTATGTTACTATTTAACCCAGTGGCTCTCAACTGTTTATGGTTTGTGCAGACTCAAGAGGCCCCTGCTCAGAGGTAAAATTTTCTGTCGGTTATTTCATTTGTAGCCATAACTTGGCTATAGCCGACTGCTAGACTATACCATAACTGCTAGACCATAACTTGACTATAGCCGACTGCTAGTGGTTAGTTACCGTTTGTAAGTCTTGCGCGCGTGGCCTCCAGGGGGCGAATGATTCCTATTTGAGAAAACCTGATCTAACCCCAAAAAGCGAACTTTCTACCACAATCAATCAATAAAAGCTTGTGAATTTTGTGCCAAATGATTTACAAGTTTCAACTTTTGCTCGATGTAAAACGACGTTTTAGAGTTGTGTGGACGTTTTAAGTTGATATTCTCACTCAACCACACCTTATTTCGTGTCACATTTTCGACAATCTATCAATGAACTCACCTTCCGACATCCGGGGACGACGAAGGAGGTGCAATGTGGAGGTGACTGTGCGACAATTGGGGGGATCCTGCATGAAACGCAAAAGTTAATCACTGAAAATCATCAGCGCAAAATAATACCAATAACTTGCCTGCAGATTGTGACGTCATCAGAGCGAATGGTTGACTACCCGGAAAAGCAAGCGATGACGTCACGTTTTTCAAGTCTTCCGAATTGCTGTTCATGGTTGCCATAGAGATGGCTGAAGAAGGCTACGAAATAACGCATATAATATGACGCCGAACAACATGAGAGCAAGCATACAAGTAAGTACCGAAAGCGGGACAGTGCTGTTTCGGGGTATTAGCCGAAAGCGGGACAGTGCGTTTTCGGGGTATTAGCCAACCTCAGCCGCACTCACGCAAAGGTACATTCATCTTTCACAATGACTGAAAACTTTTACCTTTGTGGTACGTCTCAGAAGCTACGTTACACTCAAGTCAATTTTCCCGTGTGGCCAAGGACCACATCAAAACAATGATGGTCTTCATGAAGAACGCTATCGTCGTTTTACTGTTGTACCTCACACAATCATAAGCGAACCAGAAACGATGGGCACTTAACAAATTGAGAGAATAGAATTTTGTGTTCTATTTATAACCTCAAGGAAAATTCCCGCTGATAAAAGGCGACTCACAGAGCTAGCACGTCGGGTTTTCCATACACGCATCGCGCATCGGATCGAAATACTACGTCAGAGGATGTAAGAGCTCGACTAATCGTTCTCGTCATCATCGCTGACATTTGAAGCAACGAAACACAATGAATTAAACAACAGTAGAAATGAAAAAAAATAAAGCCTCAGTAAATCTTTAAACTGAACGTTTCGACAACATACATAGTTTCAGCTGTCATCATCAGCAGTGTAAGCAAGGTAGAACAAAACTGAAAAAAATGTCCAGTTTCAACAATCACTGGGGCTTTATTTTTCTTCCCAAGACATTTTCGTGCCATATCCATTGCATTACGGAACAGCAGAAATCTTTTCACAACAAAAACCCAACTAAGTTTTTTTTTTATTCCAAGGTGCCAATCTGACCTCAAATTGACACAGGTAATGTGAGACACACACTAAAAGGCCAACAGTGCCAGTGACTAATCTTAATGACGTAATTGCTCGTATGACGTCACGCCGACAGCGCATGGCTTACCTGTGAATCAATGTTGCTTCTATGTTGAGGTGTGGGGCTGCGCTCATGGTGTTGAGCTGATATGGCAGCGTTCAACATGTGGTAAGTCTTCTGGAATAAACCATCCTGAAACACACAACTAGTTTTAGATCTTCAAAATCAAAAATCAAATCTTCGCTGTATTCGAAGTATTACGCCGAAGCGTGTAACAAGTGACGGGGTTCATCCCCACGGCTTAGCGCCTGGCCAACACAGCTCCGAAGAAACGTCGTACCGGTAGTGAGAGTGTTCGATTGAGCAGGCCCAGGAATCGAACCCCAGATCTACGCCGACACCCGACAGCGATGTCTCTGACCATTACACTCGCTGGCATTAGACCTTAACATCTAAAAACAAGCACTTTAAAAATCTTTCAACATTAATGCGTACTGTACATCAACTACAGCCAGCCATCTGCGCGGTAGGCAATGGATCACATACCGTAAGCAAGTAAATGCTTCTACAAAAAGCTGCTTCCACAGTCAAGCCACCCTGTATATCCAACCTAGCAAGTAAGTTTGCCTACAAACCTTGGTATCATCAGGAGGTGCGTATGACAACTCAGGCTCCTCAAATCCCTGAGCACTCATTCTCTGATCATCCTGGTGGGATGGAGGACTTGAAGCATCGTTTGGATCAGGAGAATTGAGGCAGGTCTGAATTAACTGTTTACCTGAAACCAACTAGATTAAAAACTGATGTCGTAATATCGCGACTTATTACAAAAACATTAATGATTTTGTACTAGGTCAAACTTCTGCAGTTACTTTTGCATATATATCACTAATTGATTTAAAAACTTATGAACTGAACTTCTATGAATCTGAATTTTAAAACAAACAGAAAAATTACCTGCTTCACTGGAAAGAATAGGCTGTAATTTGCGAGTGGCGAAGGTGTAAACATGACCCGTCTCACTGGCGACCAACAACATGACCTGTGTTCCAGTCAGAGTGGCAAGTTCATGAGCCTGTGACAAATATCAGTGACAAATGTTGATAAGTTAACCCATTAAAGCTGAGAATTGTAACTGTAGATAACGCAGGTATATTTGAGTCGATATTCAATGAAGAAGCATACTGTTTTTGATAAAAGATTGGCGGTCTTTCAAAGGATCACAATCTAAATTTTTACTCTATTTGCGTTATTCAACGTTGCTGGTCATTACATGATTTACAAGTTTCGTAGCTGCACCCATTTCTTTTCAAAACTACAAAGATCATGATATGCAAGTTCCGCTGAAGACACTTCCTTCATTCTAAATTTGGAATTTGGTTGGAACATTGGTGAAAAATCAATTTGCCATAGCATGCTGCCAAGCACCTAATAAGTTGTCTCCTTATTCGAGACTTACAAAAGCGATACAAATAAGGAAAATCAAACATTTAACGAAACTTTCTATTGCGAGAACGTTTGACATTACGCTTAATCACTGCAATTAACAAAAATTTAACGGCAGCTAGTAAGAATTAAAGCATCTTTCCGGAAGGCACCACAACCGTTAAGTGATAATGATCAAGCAGTTTGGAAAAACAATAAGACAAACACATAAGATACCCCCCATACTCATAGTAAAAAAAAATGTAGCTTTTGAACCAAACTAATGTTACATAGAGACATTTTCAAAAACAAAAAACCTGCTTGCTAACTAGCAAAGACTGTTAATATTAATCTGAAGCAAATAAACTGTATTTACAACATTGTTATGAAGGTATAGTAGCCTGATGTGAACACTGAACAGCTGCACAAAAAATTCTTGAAAGTTGATGACGTCACATAATGCTACAACAATAGGCGAGTGCATAAGGCATTAGAAAACATGCGTTGAGTGAAAAAGCGCATGAAAGCACTCGTCACTGAATTTCCTGTCAAGCCTCTCGTACTCGAATACATTGCAACACTCACGTTTTTCACACATCCTTTCGCATACTCTCAAAATGTACGTGACGTCATCAGTGCCTGAAGTATTTAGACAAAAATAACCCGTATCATATTGCACCCAAGAAACATAAGCGCAAAATCAATGAGCTTACTGCTTCTGAGGTTTCAATTTTACAGAGGTTTTACCAAATAATACGCAATCCATACATCCTACGTACAACACAACAGCAATAACGTCACTTCACAACAAATAAATTCAACGTTGCTGGTCATTACGATGAAAACTTCGCGATGAAAACTTAGTGCGGTATATAGTTAACAACTAGCGGCTTAAATCTTGATAGTTCACTTTAACATCAAGCATTAATTACATAGAACATTTATTCAAACGACTTTATCAAGAAATCTCAGTAGCCTATTTAAAAAACAGTGTTTATGCACTGTAGTCGGTACGTACGAGCGCAAACCAATAAAAAATCAACAGCTCTGCCGTTTTCAGGAAGAACACAACATGAGCTATTTTTTGGTAGTTTTGAGTAAATAAACATTTCGTTTTTGATTGTGTTGCCAGTGTTACGCAATTAACTGCGATAAGTGAATTATTACGCATGCCCAAGGTTTTCCTGATACTGTTTTGCCAATGTTATGCAATAACTACGATTATTATGCATGCCCAAGTAGCTATGTTGTGTTTTTTCTGAAAAATTGGTAATAATAAAACACAACGTAGTGTTTTTCCATTTCATTTCGCTAATATCTCAAAAGCTACCACCAATAGAAATTTGATTTTATGCATAATGAAGAATAGAAGCTAAACATCAAATTTATGCAATAAAAAAAAATCAAAAATTTGGCCACGTTGCAGCATATTCTTCCTGAAAACGGCAGATCTATATGGCAGGCCATTCACAAATTAAAGTTTTCCATAGTGTATCCAAATTTACGGCAATGGCTTAGGATTAAAGGGTTTCGTACACCATAATTTGCCTACTACCTACATCTAAAAGCAGTAAAACGTGTCAATTCATAAGTGTCAGCGCTTACTGACAAGTCTTTGAAAATCTACATCGCTAAAAACAACTAATGGTGGATCTGTGACAATGAAGCTTTACCTTAAAAAAGCTTGAGAGCAATACGAATGTTGCAATCTTGGCTTGAAAATCGACACATTTTTGAGATAGCCTATAGAATTTTATTTCATTTTAGTGCAGATTGTGAATTTAATCATTGGCAACAAAGTTTTAACATGGCATTGTTTTCCTCATAACGAGTTGCATTAGCAGACAGACCAAACACATCAAAGACATATTATAAGATGATAATGCTTGTTATTGCCACAGTAGCTTTGGTAGTTCACATCCTGCCATGAAGACAAGCCAGGTATTGATATAAGAAATACGCTACCCATTAGCAAATAAAGAAACAACAAGTTAACAAACATTAAGGTCTTATTCATTCAAAACAAAATATACTATAGTATGATATTAACTACAGGCAACCAACGCAAAATCACCTCTAAACAATGATCAAGAATTTTAACAAATTCATAGCAATATATTATTGAAAATTTACATGCTCAGTAAATCAAATGCATATAATACCACCAGTATAGATTCATTCTAAATGCAAGCAAAATTCTATTATTTTTGCCACACATAACATCAAACTTGACGAAATGCTAATGAAAATGCTACAAACGAAAACAGCCAATTTTTAACACTACTTTGGACTCCTTTATATTAAACATGGCCAGTGACAATGTGTAACATTATTTACACCAAAAAACTCAAGCAACATCATCACAGGGCAATAAAAACGTGATGTTGTAAGAGATCAGTTTAACAAGCTATCAAATTGATACCAGTACAGAAAAAACACGTAACAATTTGGAAATATGATATCAATGATAACCTAACTCATCCTCAAAAAAAAAAATCAAAACCAAATCTTGCAGGCAAAACATCATAATTCATAAAAATTCAGTAAAAAAGTCAAAGTTACAAGATATTGCATTGTCAGTAGCTCACACATCAACTAAAGTTTTCTAGTGATATATACTTTTAAAACAATTTTATTGGTCAGAACAACATAAAATCACTAGGCCCTACCCAATCAGCTTCTCACACAACAATAACATACCGGTAGATATCATACAAGATTAAGACGGGAGTGCCAGTAGTTTAAAAGTTTTAGAGCACATTTTACTGGCTAAAACTTTAAGTGCAGCACAAGAAATGCTACACATTTACCGGTACATATATAGTCCAGAAAGCACCACTCACCAATACAAAGCAGAAAGCCACTTAGTCCAGAAAGCAAATTTCTAATTATCTATTCCATGACTTTATTACAGCTTTGAACATCTATCTACTAGTATTTACTAAGTGATTGCCACCAACTTTATTAGTCTATACTCAACACAAAAACATACCAGTAAATTAAGAGGTCTTCAATTTAGCAGTTGCTATATGTCTATTAGACCAGTACCAAAAACTAAATCATTACCAGTACATGACATTATATAAGATCGTTACTTTGAACAATATAATCTACACCAAGGTTAATAAGTATTCTTGAGTCTCATCTAGAGTCAAGCCGTCTGCGTCTTCCGTCGCCTTACCCGGATGAGTTAATCTGGATGCAGACGGCTTTCTCTAGATGAAGCCCAGTATTCTCTTGCATTAGGCTACTTGGACTAGACTAGTTTTGGGAATCAAATCCATTTCCAACTTTTATTTTTATATGTTTAGGCCTACTTGGAGCCACAATGTCATTTGACTGTTTGATGTACTGGTACCTAACATCTACCGGTAGATCATTTTCAAA
Organism: Trididemnum miniatum; assembly: GCA_964006365.1. NCBI lineage: Eukaryota > Metazoa > Chordata > Ascidiacea > Aplousobranchia > Didemnidae > Trididemnum > Trididemnum miniatum. The sequence continues at coordinate 1,613,951 of OZ023233.1, forward strand.
TTCTGTCCAGTTTATTAAGTAAGCAGAGCAATTTTTACACTTATTATTATTTTTTTATTTATTCTTTAACTCAGGCACAAAAATGCGGCCCATATTCAAAGATACAGAGGTACATTTAGCCCCCATTTTACCATTAGACAGAGTACCGGTACCAGCACACTCATAGGCCTGAACAAGATTGGATACCGGTACCCAGGTACTGGTCTGCTGGTAGACTACGGCTAGTATCGTAGACTCAGTGAGTGAAATCAAACTCACCTTTTTCATAATTCCAGACTTTCTCTTGCTGAAAGTCGTGTATCTTCGTAATTTATTGTCAATAAATTCCATATTAATCTTTACTCTGCCTCTAGTCTTTTTACCAGATTTTGGAGTAGGGGTGTCTGACCTTGAACCATGACTTGACCTATCATCAGTTCCAGAATCATCAGAATCCAATTGATCACTTCTGTGGCCTACATCGTCAAGATCAGCCACCAATCTAGAACGTTTCAAACTTTCCATTTTCTGCAATTTAACCAAAACAAACTGAATAGACTCAAATTTATCTCAACTTTGGCGCTTATGCTGCTTCTTCAACCGCTAGTTCCGTATTAGGATTATGGCCAGAAACAGCTGACTAAGTTTGAAAAGCATTCAATGGCGCAATATCAAATAGATCCAATGACGCAATCTCTAATAGATTTTTTGCAAATTATTTTTCAAATTTACCAACTTTTATTTTTATATTTTCACCACTAAGCGTTCTGTGAAAAAAAAGGATAAAAAAATGATCTGGTATTTTATAAATAGATTAATCGTCACATACGCGGATAAATACTGTTGTTCTCATACGATTTCCAAATATGGGGACGCAATTTCATATAAGGTATGCATGGTCCAAAAAAGGAATCGTAAATTCACATGCGACTGCCATAAAAGGCGACCAGGCGCACGTGCTAATGCCATATCGTCGTCGTAAACAGAAAAAAATATAAATAACTCGCATATTTCGTTATTTCAAAAATCCTTGCTTATGTTCTCTTTTCTTTCCATCAAAACTTCGAAAGCTACATGGAAAAAAGCAGCAGAAATTTAATACTGATTTTTGGTTTATATTACGGTTTCATTACCTGTGAGGCTATACTGCATTTAAACGCAAACGGATTACGTAATAGCCTTTCAGTATAAAAAGTAAACAAATTCAGAACTAATAAACATGCCTGTACTTTGAACGTAAATTTTATCTACAAACTGACTTCGCAACGCAATTACAAAGTTTTTATTACAAACATTAAAAGCGGTATTAAGTCAGTGAATCAATTTAGTCATCGGTAATCGAGTTGCTTCTATGCTTTCGCAGCTTTGCCTGCAGAAAAATGCCATTTGATTTCTGCAAAAAATAAGCCGAATCTGTGATGATTTTGGTCAAAAAAACACTATAGGCTGCTGAGATAGGTCTATTTAGTTTTAGGAAAAAAAACAGGTGAAATAAACTACTTTTTTCTACACTCAACATAATTTTAGTTAACAAGTTTTTGCCTAAAAACAAAATTAACACATTTTAAGTGATGCAACACAAAGATGCTTTTCGACCGTAAAAAAAAAGATTTTATCGATCAAATTTTCGAGCGACATCAAGCAAACAGTAAAGCTTTCAATCTATGAAATGTTTCTCGCATGCGATTAATACATTGATGGATTTTTTGTATTTATTTTTACAACTTACTTGATTTTTTAGATTTTTGCTCACTAAACCCAGACTCTTTACTTGTGCAAAAAAACGCCATTATTTATTTATAGAATGTTTTGCTCAAACACTACACCACAATTGGTAACGCAGTCACGCACGATGACGCAACTAAAGCTTTGACGCCGCAGCATTTTTCAACTTCAAGCTTTGACTTCGCGGACTGGTCAAACTGCTTACCTTACCGAAACAGCTCAAATGGCCTAGTGGTAAGAGCGTTCGCTCATGTTGCTGTAGACTTGGGTTTGATTCCAAGTGGGGTTAAACGAATGACTTTAAAATTGATATTCACAGCTTTCCGGGCTAGACGCTCAGCATTAAAACGACAGTGTGGAGAACAAGCTGGCAAGTTTACTTGCTGCACCGTTGGGAAAGGCAGGCCTTTAGCGGGATTCCCCATCTTGGTGAGTTAAACCAGAAGTTAACAACCTTTTTGTTGTCGGAGCCGAATTTCAAATTGAAGAGTACGTATGGAGCCGCATGAAAACACTGAAGTAATTTAAACGAAATTATAAAGCATGAAAGCACACACCAACGAACAGCAACACCAACAAGAAACAATACACAAATCAATTTAAGGTCCAACGTGACATTGGCTTCGAGCTTTAACAAGTTTGTCAAAGCGAGGAGCAATTGTAGACTATGCAGTACGCAGTAGCTGCTTAAGGTGGTGATCGGTTAATCGATTGTTGCGTTAATTTTTGATTTTGGCCATTCTACAGAAAAGCGCCTCACATACGTACGTTGATCCAAATACAGAGGCGTTTTCTGGGCATTGGTTTTCAAGTTGGGATATTTTCCGTCTGGAACTCTACTCCAAAATTTAAGTAGGTCTTCACTTTGAAATAACTGCTTGAGCTCGATATCTGACTGCATGCCTAGCAACTCCAATTGAAAATTATCAAGAGCAGAGGTCACATTAACTGCAATAGGATTTGCAAACATTTTCATCATGGGCAAAAAAGAATTCATTTCTTTAATACGGCGATTGAACTCATCAATCAAGTTACTGATAAGTCTGTGGTATCCTTCAAATGATGCATTGGTTCGATGATCAGACAGCGGTGGAAAATGTGTCATAATACCGCCGGCAAGCTGCGTTTTCCAAAGACAAAGCTTGTTAACAAAAGCAGTTGATATGCTAAGCTTTTCAGAACTTTCCTCTCATCTTAGTCCTGACTCCGAGTAAAGGTACCGTAATTTTTAAACATGAATTTTGTTTTTTCATATTGTTATAAATAAATTTTATTATATTTTTTGTGGGATTTTCACGGGTCAATGAGAGGCGCAAGAAGGCTAGCCGAGAGCCGCGGTTGGGAATCACTGAGATAAACAGATGGCTGGCAACTCCTAAGCGAGCTCGTTATTGCTTTTTCATCGCTTTCTATGGTTTCTCGGGTTTTTCGTGATAGGAAAATAGGCCTGAATATGCAAGCAAATACAAATACATTTTGCAAGCAAGCGCAGACTGTAATAAGTTCGTTGAAAATAAGAAGCAGCAAGTGTCTCATTTCGATACAGCAGAGACTGCAGTCTTAAGTCTTGATTATCTTCGCCGAAAAAAATTACCACGAATGACACCGTGGCATGAACATTGATTAAATCAAATCAAATTTTCATTATACTCGCGATATCACGTCGAAGCGTTGAACGAGTGGCGGAGCCCATCTCCGCAACTGAGCTCCTAGGCAACACAGCTCCGAAGAAACGTCGCAGCGGTAACACACGAACATACAAAGAAAAAGTTGTATTCTGATACGCAGTGAAGGGTACGATAAACCTTTCTGTACTAAAGCAATAACAATATTCAATAATATCAAAAAAAGCCCTGGGCGATACCGATTACCGATAATCGATAAATCTCAATTTCTTAATGCGATATCGATAACACTGGTCAACACACAAATTTTTGCCGAAGATATTTCAACGGTTTTAGGGTATATGAGGTGCGCTAATTCCGAAAATGGCCTTCTTTTTGCTGAATTGACTCTAGTTTTCGAGATAAATGCATTTTTTATGAAAATATTGCTTACGCAGAGAAACAGCATTGCTGTCCGCTTATGCCTGTTTTAAGCAATGCTGTTGGCTTCAATTCTCTTAGCTTAGTGCCGTGAAAAAAAGGATACACTCATTCATAAAACTGGTGGCAAATAGTGTGTAATCTTGACAAGAATTTTCTTCTATTTTTGAAGATTTGAGATTTCAAAACGTCGTTATACCATCACAACACCAGCTATATTGACGTTTTGTTGTTTTTCATTCTGACTTTTAAGCTTTGCGTATCGCATTTTTAAAACATCTGTTTATGCCATTTTCCATGCAATAGCAAAGTCATGTTACATGCTGTCAATAAATCCTGAGTATGATACGAGTATACAAAATATTTAAGGCAGCAATGAAAATTTTATGAAATACATGTCTTCAATAGATACCACTTGCGAGAAACAGGTTGCGAAACAATACAAGGCTCAAACTTCGCCTTATCAAGCTTCAGTTACTCATAATAACAAACTGCGCCCCAATGGCGGATCCAGGAGGAGGGTAGTGGGGGCGATAGCAGCCTAAAACAACAGCATTTCTCTAAACTTTCTGGAAATATCGATAAATTTCAAGCGATGCATCAATTTTTGGGAGCTCGCCCTTTTAAAACGAGTGTCTGGATCCACCCTGCTGCGCAATGCTAAGAAACTTGACAAATCTTTGCAGGTGACAAGCATGCCAGGTTATTTTAAGTGAGGGAATTATTAAGGAGGAAAAGACATGCATGGTGGAGGTGACAAAAAGGATAAAAATGGGAAAATTGTAATGAATGAAAAAGATCGAGGGAAGTTATGGAAGGAATACATGGAAAAGATCTTGAATGTGGAAAATGAAATGGGTCAGATGGCAGAAGCAGATATAGTTGAAGGACCAGTTGAAGGAGTGACTTATGAGGAGGTGATGAAGGCTATGAACAAGTTGAAATTGGGAAAAGCAGCTGGACCTTCAAAAGTAAATATGGACATGATAATATCGAGTGGAAAGTTCGTTGTTATAATAAAGAAGCTTTGTCAGAGAATACTGGATGGTGAAGATGAGTCAGAGGAATGGAAAACGAGTGTTGTTGTTCCAATCTTTAAAAGAAAGGTGTGATGGATTGTGGAGCATATAGAAAAGTAAAGTTGTTGGAGCACACAATGAAAACTGAGGAGAGAGAGCTGGAGAACAGAATATGAGGATTGGTTGCGATAGATGATATGCAATTTGGCTGTATGTCTGGGAAAGGCACAACTCGTGCGTTGTTTATTTTGCGAAGGATACGAGAGGAATTCCGTGGAAAAGAGAAAAAGCTGTGCATGCATTTTGTAGACTTGGAAAAAGCATTTGATAGGGTCCGTAGAAAAGTGGCGTAATTGGGCACTAAGAAAGAAAGGATTGCCGGAAGTGTTGGTGCTAGCAGTGATGAGCTTATTAGAGGGTTAAAGACGAAAGTCAGAGGTGGCAGGGTTGTTGGAGGAATATGGGTTGAGTGTTGGACTGTTGGTGCGCATCAAGGGTCTGTGCTGTCACCACTCATATTTGCTATTGTGGTTGATGTTGTGACGAAAGATGCATGAAAAAGATCATAATTATTGAATGACATTTTGTACGCTGATAAGCAAAAATATAGAGGATTTATGGGCAAGGTTCCAAAGGTGGAGAAGTGCAGTGGAAGGCGAGGGATTAAACGTAAATATTGGTAAGACTAAAATGATGGTGAGCGGTGCAGAAAATGCAATTGCACTCAGCAAAATGAAGCCTCGTGGAATATGCTGAAAAAGGGTTGTGTCTAACGCAGTGTATTGCACACCGAGGAATAAATGAATGCATGGGAGATGCACCAAAATGAAGAAGGCAACCTGCAGTTTTGCTCGCCATTTTATTTATGGAAAGCGCAAAGATCTTGGAGAAGGCAAGAAAGAACCAGTGGAGGTATTATGCGATGAAATAGCTTTCCAAAGCTTATGACCATTGGTTCTTTATCCAAAACAAAATCTTTTTATCAGCACAAGCAGCTCTTATCTGTAATATATTTTGCCGTTATTTATTAACTAGTGTAAAGGATATATCTCAAAAACTAGAGCCAATTCAGCAAAAAGAAGGCCATTTTCGGAATCAGCGCACCTGATATACTCTAAAACCGTTGAAATATCTTGGGCAAATAGAAAAAAAATTTTTTTTGTTGAGCTGTGTAATCGATGCAATATCGCCGAAAAACTATTCCGATCAATCTTGCCTTAAATTTTCAACGTGTTTGACAAAGTTTATTTTGTAATCCAAATATCGTCAAATTGCGAAAATGTTTTTCTAGATTTTTCAAGATGAGAGAGCAGTTCACAAACTCTCCCGTGGCATTAAACAAAACAAAGAGAGTTTTTAATTGTAACAAGACCTTGTGGACACCGTTTATTTTTTCAATAGCGCCAATGTACTAACTTTGAACAGCGTGAGCATAACAAATAGTTTATTGCAATAATTAATCGGCGATAACAAAATATATTGCAAAAGCGATATCGGTGATCGATAAATCAAAACTATTTTGAGCAATAACGATGATCGGTAATAAATTATAGCCGATAACTATCGCCGATAAATTATCTCGCTAAATGACCACCTCTGCTGACACGCATAGGTTGATTTTTAACATTTTTTAAACCAAAACTAAAGGAATCAAATTATGATACAAAAATTGAACTATCTACCAGAACTTTCGAAAGAAAACACTGATCAGGGCATCGAACCGCTGGGAATATCGCTCCGGTTTAGGTTCAGGTTCCGCAAAATTTATTTTTAGCGGTTTATCTCGAATTCAAGTTTTTCGTCGTTTGATTTTGCAGGTTTAGTTCCGGGTAAAATCAAAACTACTTTGAATCATCGGGTTCAGGTTCGGTTCAGGCTCGCAGATGCAAAAATTTATAGGATCAAATTCGGTTCGGGTTCACCACCTTGTAATTGTCAATCGACTGATGTTCTGGTACACACCACAGCTACAGGCGCATTTTTTTTCAAAAATACTTATTGTAATTAGTCTGATCTTGGTCTGATTGTACTTTTTAAAATGCTGCTATAGGCTCATAAAGGATGTTCTCAGCGACAGCAATATCCTCAAAGTAACATCAGATGATGTCCATAACCGCGCTGTTATAGCCACTATAATAATCATTCTTAGGAAAAATCTTCATAAGAACAGACATAACTTAACGTAACGAATGCTTTTATAGATTAGACAAAAATTATTTTAATGGTTCAAATCCGGTTAAGGTTTAAGAAATTTTGATGATCTTTGGTTCAGGTTAGGTTCACGTCTATTAAGTTGTAAAGGTTACGTTTCGGTTTGGAATCAATGAAAGGAAGCAGTTAATACGGATTTTCGGTTCACGTTCCGGTTCGGTTTGATGCTCTGCCACTGATTCAATACGGTTTGCTTGCGCCACCTTCGGGTAAGCTTTGTCGATTCAAAATCAAAAGTCTAATCGTGATTGTACCAGCACTATTACGCCGAAGCTCTGTGTCGCCAACGGCTGGCCACCGCTGCGAGTTCTTCGAAGCTGTGTTGCCCAGGCGCTAAGCCGCGGAGATAAACCCATCACTCGTTACACGCTTCGGCTGTAAATAATAAAGATTTTTGTTGAGTATGCTACGACAAGGCAGAAAGTTGAAGTTTAAAGTTTATACTTTTTTCTTGCAAGATACTTTTAACCTGAATTAAGTCTAAAATCAAACATCAAGAAATAAAAATAGGTAAACTGTTAATTTTAAGCTTTTAGTAGCATTTTACTCATATCACGCCGAGTCTACTCTTCAAAATTTGCAAATTTCAAATATTTCTGAAACAAATGGTAGAGAAAAGCTCTTGAGCATATACATAGTATAGATACAGCTCTTTATTTCAAAATATTGACCATTATTTATTATGGTAAATATTTTTTCTTTCGTAAAAATTTCTGTTAAATAAACTAAATGAAACGGCGCCTATTATAACCACAAACAAAAATTAGGAATATAGTACCTCTTTTATACCTCTAGCGGCGACTTAAAAAGTCTTTTTACCAGCTTATCGACAAGTTCAAGCCTTCGGTTGATCATACCATGCATGATTTGTAATCTATGTATGGCCTAACCCGGTTTTCGGTGCAGAAACATTACGCACGTCTCCCGAGCAGAAAGCGAACGCTTTTAGTCATTTGACCAAACACGCTGGGCCGAAACTTGGCAATGCGGGCCCTCCCCCCCCCGAAATCATCTTTCGGGGCCCCCTAAAAATTTTTTCTTGGATGGTGATGCAAAAGAGCGAGCCCCGAAGGGGCGAGCCAAGCTAGAAAAATTTTGCTGAATTTGACCTTAATTTGGAGGCTTTTTGTGCGTTTTGGGCCTTTAAAATTCCTCAGTTTTAACAAGGTTTAATAGTCTATTTTACTAGGTCCCTTCCAAACTCACTAAAATAATGCTGCAAGCAAACCCTACTCTAACATTTCGCTACCTATGCGAAAGAAAAACGTTTTTTGAAGCTTGTTTTTGCACTTTTCACTTGAGATTGAAGGGCCTTTGGTATGCTACTACTAAACGTTTGTTTGCTAGTTTTGCGACTGCTATTTTTCGAAAAATTTGCAGGGGCCCCCCATGGCCAAAAGCATAAATTTGGTATGGGAGCCCCCAGTGGTGGGCAGTAACTAGATACAAAAGTAACTAGTCACAGTGAGTAGTTACTTTTTTAGTAACTGTAACTAAGTTACTTTTCTGCATAAGTAACGGAATTTGTAACTAGTTACCACTTTAGAACCTCATAAGTTACAGTTATTTGATGAGGCATCTTCTTCCGCTAAAAAAAATGGAAAAAAATTATTTAATTTCACTCCATTCGTAATCATGAGCTTGATTCTTTGACGAGCCCACTGAAACTGAGGCTGAATTGAACAGAAAAACTAAACAAGGCAACCGACAATGCTCTGGATCAGTGGTTCTCAAACTTTTTTGTGCCACTGCCCCTTTACAGTATTCTGCATATCATCATCGCCCCTCGCCCTAACAAGCTTGTGTTTTAATAAACCTCGAAAGGGCGGGAGCTACTGATGAATGGGAATTACCCAATTCGCAAAATAAAATGCGGTGAAAAGCAAAAAAAGGTCTTACATGGTTCATGAGCTATCGCCCCCCTTCGCCGCTTTCACCCCCTTTTGCTTTTTGCCCCCTGGTTCTTCTCTTTCGCCCCCAAGGGGGCGATATTGTCCACTTTGAGAAACACTGCTCTAGATACTTCGACAAGTAGTGACACCGACAACGACCGTGATGCAAGCTCAACTTGCTTAAATGACAGTTTTTTGGCTGTTTGTTATCGCAATCAAAGCGACGAAGATCTAGCTATGTCGATAAAGTAAAGAGGACTTCCTTTTCGCCTCGCCCTCACAAACTGTTGATGCAAACGTTTTTATGCACGAAGAACTTATGGAACTTTTAATTTATTACGATGCTGCTCTTCCTTTTAGTCATGAGCGTATTTAGGGGGGTCAAAAGGGTAATCCCCTTTTGACTTTGCCTTTTAGTATAAAAGAACAAAATTAATGGTGCCAAAAGACTGAAGTACCGGTATGCCGACTTTTTCGATGGTTTCTGCAGCTTATGGCCAGGGGCGGATCCAGGGGTAGGCTTAGAGGTAAGTTAGGCCTATCCCCTTCACCTGGCATTTTCAAAAATATTTTTGTTAAGTACAATTTTTCACAATTTCGAGCCTCTTCGATAGCAATGGACTTCACGACTTAGCCTAAGCACGCATAATCGAAAATGTGCGAACAAAATGGATCATATTGGGCGAAGCACTCACAATCAAGGTCATAAAATTTACATAAACCAATTTTGCCTGAAAATTATTCAGAAAGCAGTAAAACAGCCCTTACAGCATGTAATTTTTTTTTAATTTTTTTGGGGGAGCATGCCCCTGACCCCCTAAAGCCTTTTTTGTTTCGCAATCAGCTTCAAATTAGTTCTGCCTTATAAATCTACGCTCGAAAAAAATGTCGAATTAGTCGGCCCTACCCTCTTTTAAAATTTCTCGCCACACTGCTGCTTCTAGTGCTGCAGTTGAACGACTTTTTAGTATTGAAAAAAATATTTTAAAGCCGAAGCGCTGTGGGCTTAGTGATATATGATCACTTTAAAATGTTATTGTTTTTGCAAGGCAGTCAATTGTTATTACTGTAGCGTTAATCGTATCAGAATAGTAACCTACTTCCGTTTCGTTTCAATATAAAGATGAATGATTTTGGTGTGAATACACACCATGGAGCTCTAGGCCTACATGTTAAGAATTGATATTTTTTTGGTTTTGCGGCATGCAAAAAAGTAACTGTAACTTGTAACTGGTTACTTTTTTGCGAAGTAACTTGTTACTGTTACTAATCCCTTTTTAAAAATAACTTGCCCACCACCGGGGGCCCCACATCGCGCGAGTTAAGACAAAAAATATATTGAATCTTGGAATAGGCCTATTTAAGGCACCTTTATCATATGTTGAGTAAATAGTACTACGTACTGACTACTTACGGGGCCCCCTTTTTGTGCGGGGGTCCCCTCCGGTTGGGGGGTTTGGGGGGCGCTAGTTTTAGCACCGCAAACACGCCACTGGGAAAAGTGGGTAAAGACACCGTTGTTGGTGCGGGTGTTATTGGGTTCGATTGTTGGGCTGATCAAATGGCACACAGTGTCGCCAACGGCTTGCCACCGCTGCGATGTTTTTTCGGAGCTGTGTCTTACCCAGGCGCTAAGAGCGGAGATGGACCCCACCACTCGCTACACGCTTCGACGCAATATAGCGGTTAAGTGAAAATAAGATTGAAATGCAGTCGGCAGCGTGACGAAATGGTTCGGAGCGTCGTTTTCACGAGAGCTATGATCGCAAAATTGATGGTTCAACTCCAACCCAAACCTCGTTGCTGCGTCCTTCGATAAGATGCTTCACGATTCCTGCTTGGTGGAATCTTGCAAGCAGCAAATTAGAGAAGTCAGAAGCAAAACTCAACCGGGAAACTCGTAATAAAGGCAACTCCCAGCGAGTGTATAGTGTAACACAAACATGTTCACTAACTAAACTATTTGTATATATATTCAAACAAAATCACGAAAATATAACAAAATATTTCATATCAGAAAAAAGTTTGAAAGGAACCAAGTAGCAAATGATAAACATTAATCAACGCAATTTAAACAGCACTTTATACAGCAATAATTTTACAATGAATAAGGGACAGGTATAATCAAGATTGGATTTTTGATTCACATTTTGAAGTAAGCCATCTTCTAAATTTTTCCTTATTCTGCTATCATTTAAAAAGTGAAAAACTCAATTTGCAACACAGCTCCAAAAAAAAAAAAAAAAACAAAAACGTCGCAGCGGTGGCAAGTCGTTGGCGACGCTGCGACCGATTTGACCTGCCCCTAATGGAACTCCAGACTTTCTGCGCCAATACCGATGTTTGTAACCGCTACGCCAGGACTAAAACCATAAAAACTTGTCATTTATTTTGTTACCTGATCGTACAACTTGGAATCACACCGGTGATTACCTCCGAAATATAAAACAAAACAGCACAAATGTAAAGCAAGCAGCTGCCGCAAATGCATTCATTTCTTGATTTTTGTTAAAATTTTTTTCGACGTTTTCTTTTTCGAACCAAATTTCTTAAAGCGAGATGTTTTGTTAGAAGCGCTTAATGCCAGTGACTTGCTGCTTGACATCGTTGTTTCTGGGGATGCAAAAGAACTCTCCGAGTAAATGTTGCTGTCTTTAGACAACCAGCGTTTTAGTGAAAAATTGTTCCGTCCGGCCTTTTTGCGCATTCCAGCTTGACTGCTGCGGTCGTATTGTGGGTCTGAATGTTCGAGAAGCAGACCCTGCTCGTTGTTTCTGATGCTGAATTGCATTCTTTTGATTTCATGCACCGGTTTTCGAACATGGAACTCGATTTTCAGGAAAGTTTCATTCTGCCACAATTCAATGCTTTCTAGAAATTTCGCAGATGTTTCTTTTTTGGAAACAGCTTCTCCCAGGCTTAGATACAGGCCTTGATTGTGTCTAAATTTGTAAACAATGTAAAATCAGTGGCAAACATAACCTAAGTTGCTAGCAGCTGCTGCTTAGTGCTTACCTCAGCGAAAACGTTCGGCTTGGGAATATATTTTCATAAATTTCTGCCGGCAACATCTCCAACGACATCCTTCCTTTCAGATGAGGAAGATCATCCATTAAACACCAAACCACCGTGTTGAGGTTCGTTTTCACATTACGACAAAGATAACCCACAGAAACAATACTTTTCGATAGCTTATCACTTTCGGAACTAGTTGCTACGCAGCGAAACCTTTAAAAATTTTTTAAAAATTCACAGGTCTTTTAACGGCTCAGCTGGACGAGTGACTAGAGCGTCTGCCTCTGGAACTGTAGACTTGGGTTTGATTCCGATTCTGGTCAAACCAATGGCTTTAAAGTTGGTAACACTTATTCACACTTTAAAATTTGTATTGACGCTCAGCATTAAAGGCGCAGTGGGGAGAACAAGCCGGCAAGTTTACTTGTGCCCAGGGCAGGCGCAAAGGGGGGGCCTGCCCCCCCAATCGACTTGCTTGGCCCCCCAATTAACAAGCTTTTTCTTTTGAAGACAGCGGCTTTTGTGCTTAATTTCAAACTTTGCCCCCCCCCCCCCTGATAAACGCTTGGCCCCCCTACGTCGAGTGCTCTGGCGCCGGCTCTGCTTGTACCGTTGGGAAAGGCACTGGGCGGGATTCCCCCCATCTTGGAGTGGTAGACAGGCGGCCAGCAACTCCCAAGCGAGCTCGTTATAGCGCTTTGATCGCTTTTTCGTAATAGGAGGATAAATATGCAACTACTCAAAATAAACGCAAATACAAAATCTAACTTCAGTATTCTCGCGGTATTAACCGAAGCGCTTAACGAGTGGCGGGATCCATCTCCGCAGCTTTGCGCCTGGGCAGCAAAAATGTCAGGTTGTAGCATTTCAAAATCCTAATTCGATTCAAATTCGTGACCGTAACTCCTAAACTTTGTTGTAACTGAACATACTAACCAGCCGGAAGTAGACAGAAGGCGGCTATTGTGACGTAATTAAGTGCTTCAAAGACTAGCATGCAGTCCAATGAGATTGGGTATATTTTTAGCTTATGTAGACTAAGTAAGCCACAATAATTACGAAACAGGAAAACCTACCTTCCAGTTGTTGATGATTCAAATTCTACATTCAATGACTCTTCATGAAGCGCGTCTGTTAGAGGTTGCCACTTTCCGTTCTTTGGGCAGTGTTCAATCTAAAAATCATCGCCAACTTTCAGGTGTTGCAGCGGCGACCTCCATCCCACTACGAAATGAGAGTCGGTTGTTTTGAGAGGCTTGTAAGCTTTGGTCATCCTAGACCAGGGGTTCTTAACATTTTTTGTATTCTTTACCCCTTGCCGATTAAAAGAAGTATAATTTACCCCCAGTGCAACACTTTCGCCTTTTTAATACTAAAAATTGGAGTTTGTTTTAGGTTATACTTCAGAAAAATTACCCCCTTTGTAGGCAAAGTATCTCCCAGGGCGTAAATTTACCCCCGGTTAAGAACCCCTGTCCTAGACGAACCCGTCTTTTTCTCAATCGTATGTCAGGTTCATAAACGTGCCAGGCTATAGCCCTAACCGATGTGCAACTTTTTAAAGGGCAATGTTATTACCGGCACTACTTCAGGATTTGAAAATTAGTGTTTTTACAAACACTCACTGTTAATTTCGCAGGTGAGTCCACTTCCGTAGTGAAATAACACGTTGGCAACGTGATCGTGAAGGGTTTGAGGGGCATGACGTCATCAGTAGTGACGCAACGAACTTCTGGCGTTATGATGACCCCGGGTTCAATTGCAACCTGAAAGTACGATTCAACTGAATGGTTTTCAACGAAGCGATAAAAAGAAATTGATGAAAAATAAACTTCAAAAAATCAATACTATATTGTAGGCCTACCAACGGTTTAACGCCCGTGCGTGTAAACATGGACAACTACCCGTAGAGCTATTAAATACGAAATACGACAATATAGCTATTGAATACGACAGCAAGGCCGGCGCCAAGGGGGGGCAGGGGGTTTCCCCCCCAACTGACATGATTGGTCTCTCCAATCAACAAACTTGCTCTTTTGAAGACAGTGGCTTTTGTGCTTAATTTCAACTTTGCCCCCCCCCCCCCCCTGATAAACGCTTGGCTCCCCTCCGTCGACTGCTCTACCGCCGGCTCTATATTCCAATAATTATTAATTGCAACTAGCGTAGTTTTTAGAATGATAACTTCATAGGTGATTGGCGAGGTGGCTCAGCTAACGATACGGGAGGTCTGGGATCGATTCTCTAGCTTAGTCAAATTTGACTGTGGCGGCAACGGCTCGCCCTACACGTTTCGGCGTAATTCCGAGAGTATAGTAAAGATTTGAATTTGATTTTATTCGTAATAATGCTCCTTCTCACCTGTTTTGGAAAGAAGCAGCTTAATCTCACTTCAACTGGTTTTTTAAATGAGTCTTCTCCAAATTTTGCCACACATCCAGCAACTCCTACGACTCCTGATGAGCTTACTACGGTGGAAACCTTCATTGTTGGATTCAAATGAGTCTCTGGTTTGTGGGAATCTTCAGCAGCGGAAGCAGACAACTTATCAGTTCGTATTGAAATTGCATTCCTTGCTTCTTCAGCTTCATGTAACACTGATGACCTACGACTGAGGCCTGCTTGCGGCAAGCTCAGTAACTTGGGATGATGTTTTGTGATCGATAATTCAGAGCTGCACTCACTGCCACAAAGTGATGGTACATATGACCTGGCATCAGTCGCTGCAAAGCCGTTTAGAAAGTTCCATTCGTTGAGATATTGTTGGGAGGAGTAGAAATAATAATCATCCAAAGATGCCATTGTTGATGGTCGAACGCCGATCGAACAACCGCGTAAACGCTTTACTTGTTTTAGATTGTGAGGTCGTAGGTTTACTGGCCCGTAGCAACCGTAATTTGAAGTTTGGACTTCTGCAAGTTCAGGGTTTGAGTCACGTGTATCCTCGGCGGGTTCAGCTGTGCACAAGCTGCTCTTGGCAATTCTACACCTCATTATGTGTGTCGTCTGTGGTGAGTTTAGGACCAACGATATCGAATTGCTTCTGTTGGGTTTGTCTGCATTGACTGTGGAACTGGTAGGCGGCTTGGCAAGGACAAAAGACACAGAATTGCTTCGTTTGGGACTTTCCCCATCTCTTAAACGAGGTTTTTCATAAACTTGCTTCAATAACTTCTTGGGTTGAGTTGTTTCCACGTATTCCTGAAATAAATCAGCATTTTTGATAATTTTGCGGTTATCATTGTCAACTATCTGTATAAACAGTAAACTACTGTAAATGGCATACAAAGTGTTTTGCTAGAACACAAATTGTACGTGCTGCTGAGCATGCTGAATCGAAAGTATATATGATTCAGTTCAATCGCGTAGAGCACGCAAAATAGCAGTTGTGGGTTAATCTCGTGATTTCTCATAAATCGTGATTTATCACCAGATAGTCGGGTTTCTATGAAAGCATTTAAATTTGCAGAAGATAAATGGAACTGTTTAAAAGGTTCTAAATATTAAAAGACTAAAACAACATCCAACTACTTCACCACCAATAACAATGCGGCATCCACCCATTGCGTTTTTGTTATCACAAACTATCGTAAGATTGAAATGTCGCATTGCTTTGATAAACCGAAATCTTTCCAAAACCTCATGAAGTTTTTGTAGACATGCCTAGTTTTTGTGTGTTTGTGAACATCAAACCGCGTGCTTGATTCCCACACTAGACACCTGTGACAGTCAGGGCAACTTTTCATTACACAAAAGCAAGCAAAGGTACAGTGCAAGAAACAGCATCTAGTTGAAGATTCTGCGGATGATTACTCCGGATTTGTTTTATTAAGATTGCTGGAATGCTTTCAAAGCAGACGTGCCAAGCATGGTGATTATAGCCTTCCCACTTGAGCCAAGCACCGGCTGGGGGATACCAATTTTTTCATTTTTTGAAGACTACAGCATGATCCGACGAATTGGATTGAAACAAACGGATTGGGGGTATTGTCAGCATGCTTGGCACCTCTCTTACCACTCGGCCATAGTAAAAAACTTATGAGTAATTTCAAAAATAATAAAACAGCAACAAAACTTTTTCCACTCAAGATGGTTTGTAAATAAAAAATAATATACAAACAAAACTCATTACAAGAGGATAAACAACACAGCTGCTATCAGTTCAACATAGCAGACGGCTTGATGTGCAGAAATGTATTCAAACAGCTCAGATGACCGAGTGGTAAGAGCGTCTGCTTCCGGAATTGTAGACTTGGGTTCGATTCCGAGTCGGGTCAAACCAATGACATTAAAATTGGTATTTACAGCTTTCCTGCTTGACGCTCAGCATTAAAGAGACAGTGCAAAGAATAAGCCGGCAACGGCAAGTTTACTTGTTGTGTCGCTGGGAAAGGCAGTTAGCGGGATTCCATATCTTTGTGTGGTAGACAGATGACTGGCAACTTCTAAGCAAGTTAGTTGTAGCGCTTTCCTTGCTTTCTCGTGATAGGAAATTAAATATGCAACTAAATACAATAAAAATACCTTTTTTGCTGTTGGATTGTGCGTTTGCCTTCCCCTAATCATGTAAGATTCCAAGGTTTCAATTTTAGTTGAAAGTTTTTGAACAGAATTTACTAAATTTTGAATCTGATTGCCAAAATATCCTAACCGTTCCTCCAAACATTCTTGCTCTATAGATGATAACTTTTGCAACACTGTTTCCAGTTTCTGATTAATGCTGTCCATGACCTCCTTTCAATTTTGCAAGCTGTGCAAAAACTAATTGTTGTTGACAAAATGCTAGCTTATAATAGACGACATTAAAAAGTGAGTACGTCATTGCATGACAGGAATTACCCAAGAAATGTTAAAAATACCTCTTTAGAAAAACAAAAATTCCCCTTCGATGTGTTTTTCCTTAAACATACCCGATAGAAACTAAATTAGTAACTGAAAGTTACTATTTTAAGTTTCTGAATTCAAAGTTTTGAAAAAACGCCAATTTTTATAAACAGTTAATAGTTAATACCTAACATGCTGGCAAAATCATGTGATAGCTCGAACAACATAAAGAATTCGAACCTAAACCCTTATTTGCAACCATAGAAAAATACTAGGATTTAACTTAAAGGAAATTAGGTAAAAAAAAACTTTCAAAACGAAATTAACAACCAAAAATCTAATCCGAAGAAACTTTGGAACATTTTACGTTAAATATTATCAGCAGGCAAGAAGCAAAGCCGTTTTAATAATGCACCTAATAGATTGGCTTACGAAGGGTAAATAATGATCAAAAATGATTTTGACACAGCTGAAACGTTTAATAAATATTTTGTTAATACATAGGCAAACCACTCTCGGATAAAATTTCACCTACAGATCCCAGACCTATTCAATGGAAAACTTATTTGAGCAATCGCATACAGAATTCAATTTTTCTTGATCAACCAAGAAGTAACGAAATATAGCCTGTAATACACAGAGTAATTGGTACAATAAAAAATAAAAAATTGGCCAAGAACAGAGCAATTCTTTCTCATTTTATCAAAATAGCCGCTTATGTGCCAGCGCCATATCTATCATTTTTTTACACATTCCCTCAAATTCGGCATCATCCCAGATGCTCTAAAAATTGCGGTCGTTACCCCAATTTACAAAGCTGAAAATGAGCTCCATCCCTTTAATTATCGCCCTATTCCAGACCTTCCGTGTCTTTCCAAAATACTAGAAAAACTTCTCGAACCAAGACTAATATCATTCTTGGATAAACATAAGGTATTTTGCCCTCATTGCTAAACATTCCACCACACGCGCATATTGTTAGACATCACAGCACCTTAATACGACAATCTTAATAATAAAATGTTGTCATCTCTTGTCTTTCTTTATCTTCGAAAAGCATTCGATACTGTTTCTCATCAGCGCCTTCTGGTGAAATTGGAACACCATAATGGGATTAGAGGCATTCCACTACAGTTGCTAAAAAGTGACTAGACTGATCGCAAACAATTAGCTCAGATGGCCGAGTGGTATAGAGCGTCCTTCTCTTGAGCTGTAGACTCGGGTTTGATTCCGAGTCGGGTCAAACCAATGACATTAAAATTGGTATTCACAGCTTCCCTGCTTGACGCTCAGCATTGAAGGGACAGTGTGGAAAAGAAGCCGGCAAGTATACTTGTTGTGCCGTTGGGAAAGGCACTAAGCGCAATTTCCCCATCTTGGTGAGGTAGACAGATGGCTGGCAACTCCTAAGCGAGCTCGTATAGCGCATTGATCGCTTTCTCGTGATAGGAGGATAAATATGCATCTAACTAACTAACTAATTCGTAAATATTAACGGCGTAAGCTCAAATTTGAAACAATTATCAATTGGTGTGTCCCAAGGTTTAATTTTAGGCCCACTGTTGTATATTATCTACGTATGTAAACGATTTCCAACACGCTGTTGATTCTACACCGAGACTGTACGCAGACGATACGTGCTTACTTGAAGGCAAAAACCCTGAATTGCTTCTTAAATCTTAAGATAATGAATTGATCAAGGCCTCAGATTGGATGATTGTCAATCAACTTACCTTTAATCCTTGTAAGTCTTCTTTCTATATAATACAACCTCACTGTAAAAAAGTATCGACTCAATTTCAAATAAATATTGCCGGCCATTATATAAAATCACAGGATTAAGTTAAATACCTTGGAATACAATTTGACCAGCATCTAAATTTTAAGCATGACATCGAAGAAGCACAAAAGCGTATTGTAAGAGCATCTGGAATTCTTCGGAAAGTAAGAAAACTTTTTCCAGAAAAAATAATGCTTAATTTGTACCATGCTTCAGTCCAGCCTCATCTCCTTTATGGCCTGCTGTTTGGGATGCCACATTTTCCTATAGCTCCCCAAAACACTTATTACTACTTCAAAATAACGCTGTTAGAGCAATTACATAAAAAAAAAAAAAAAAAATGATCACATTTCCTTGTCATAAGAAATCTTCAGCATTTTAAAAATTTATGACCTTTGCAAATTAGAAATTGCGAGTTTAATGTATAAATTTCAAAAACTGGTCTTCCCAATACCTTCAATAGCAAATTTACAAAACCTTCTGATGAACATAAATATTCAACCAGAAGCAATCAAAATTTGATATAATTCATTCCGGAGTTTCGTTCGGTTAGATTTCAGAAATCTTTTAAATATATGGGAGTGAAAATTTGGAATAGTATTGACAAAAACATTAAGAGACTATCTTTAATTAAATTTCGAACCGATTATAAAAACAAATTAACCGCAGAATATTCTTCCTAGGCTGTTGTTTCAGATGTGTCATTGAGTTTTGTCTTTTGCTTGATTTTCATAATGTGTTATTTCATTTTTTTTTTTTTCGTTCTTGTTGTGTATTTGCTTATGTACAGTATTGCCATTTTTAATTAAAGGTTATTCCCACATGGAGCTGCTCGACTCGAAGACCGCATTGGTCACTTCGCAGCTCCATATCAACATTATCTCACTAGACAAAACAAGTGTAGGCCTAGATGACATTTTGTTTAAGGTTATATAACATGACTAATTTTCAACGAATTAATCTCTATGTGTCTTATTTTTTTTCGTTTTTCTATCTGTTGACAAATAAAGTCGAATAGTCTCAGACCATGGGCACGGGTTGCTCGCTAGTGTGTGCATGGGCAGGGCCGGATTTACATTATGAAACGCCCTAGGTTATTTTGATTTACGTTTGTTGCTCATGATCAATCATCGGACTTATCATTTCTAAATAAATAAAGGTTTTCAAGGTCGAGCTCCAAAAAAAAAGGTCTTACGTAATCGTGTCGAGCTCTGTTAGACCCCAAGTCTTCAACCTGCAAAGCCTATAAATCCGACCCTGGGTACATGCAAAAAGCACCATTGTCCCTCCCTACTGTACTATTGCGTCTATAACTGAGAAGGTTCCGCGGTAGCTGAGGCTTAATGCTAAACCGGTTCACAATATTAAACCACTTTATCTAAGTACCACTGCGGCTTTTACTATAACACCATCATCTTTCACTCTCACTATTTCTTCGGCGGCTTTTCAGCTACTTGAAAGCCAAAGTGTGCGCAAGGCTTTTGAACAACGTTATTTGACAACAAATTTTACTTTGAAGCATCAACAAATAAACAATAATAAATGATGACAAAGCATTTTCAAAACATGGCAACATTTTTTGACAGTCAGAGGATGAGCTTACCGCTTTTCTGCTGGAGATGACTAATTTGATGCAAACTATCTTCTGAATCTCAAATTTGAAATGTCCATGACTAAAAAATGCCCACAACGCTCTAATCATTGTCACAAAATCCTATGAATAAACAGTGGAAACTTCCGTGATACAAGCTGCCTCACTATCGCCAATATGAGGAACCCAAATCTTTTACCTTATTTGCAGCTGACCTGGCGAAAACGTATAACTTTTTTTGACACGCTGCTGCTTTGTTGCCCAGCTAGCTCTGCCACAGTTCTTCGGAGCTGTGGTGTTTAGGCGATAAGTCGCAGAAATAGACCCCCCACTTGTTACATGCTTCGGCGTTATAGCGCAAGTGTAAAGACGATTTGATTTTTAGCAGATAAGTACCCTGTCTACTGTCCAACTTCAAGCACACCCGAAAAGAGTGAAAATGACATTAACAATTTGATTATGATGCATAAAGCTCGCGGACTTTTGGCCTGCTTAAGTTGGAAATGTGGACATGGTAAATAGTTCACCGTCATTATTAACCTAAAAACAAAAAATAAATAAATTATAAACAACTGAGGTTATTTTCAAATTATATTGAACTGAAAATTCAGCTATGATTGAGGGAGACTGCATAGTGAGCTTGCGCTCTTCAAGTCAGGAGTCACTCAGTATATATGTCACATGCGATCGGCTCTAGCCGTGAATCGAACCCGTCACGCAGGTTCTGTCACCTGCGCGCGGTACCGCTCCGCCATGTCGCTGACGAAGAAAAAATGTTCGGAAACCGCTGTTTCACGGTTTTCCATCTAAAAAAAAACAGAGCTGGGCACAGCGGCGCTACTCAGCAGCGCCGCTACTAGCGCCGCTACTTTTTCGCTAGCGGTAGCGGCAGCGCCGCTGTTTTTCTCGGCCACCAGCGACAAGCGGCAGCGCGGTTTATATTTTATCCGAGTAGCGGCAGCGCTTCAGCGCCCCATTGAATGCAAATAGTCTCCCGCCGGCGCTGATTAAACTCCTTCGGAGACAGCAACTAAAAGTTTTGTTTCTCAAAATCTCATTTTAAATTTTTTAAACTGAGATTGTGAAAACAAACTTCTTGGTAAAAAAATTCAGTCTCTGAGAATTGGCTTCTCAGCGGTAGATATGTGAGGTAGCCTAGGAAGAATATTCCAGCAAAATGATGGAAGAGAGAGCTGCTCGATAGTTTTCTGTAAAGTTTCAAATTTTCTTTGTTATTTGCTTATAGGCCTATAAGGTGTGATGTAAAGCAGTCTGGGGATGAGAATGCCGCGCCCGCGATGTTATTTGATGCTTATCTTTGTTAGAAGCGCTAATTGCAGCTGTCTACTTTCTTGCTTTGATGACAGACGATGCTCTAAACTTTTCGTTGGGGGCCTTTACATGTGAATTGAGTTTGAGGTGTAGCATGGCAGTCCGATAAGCTTTTGTAATAAGAGTCAATCAGGCCAGACTCGGGGTGATTGTTTTTAGTCCTTGCTTTCCGCGATTGTAGCAGGAATTAAACGAAGGTTGAAATCATTTAAACTTACTTGGCTCCCCTTTTTGGTTCATGCTGGAATGAGCAATAAGGGCATTGAATTGATGCGAAACAAAAAAAATGGTGCATTTAGTCATAGGCGCACGCAGGGGAGGCATGGTGCTATGCCCCCCGACTTTGGCCCTGTAATTAGGTGCTAAAACCTAGTTTTCAGTCTATAATTTCTCAGACTGATAATGGGAGAAGCCTCGATCCTTTCATCTATTTTAGCCAAGCTTCTACTTTTAGACACAAACTGCGAAAATATTTTTGTATTGTCCCTAGTGACTGCGGAGACCATTTTTTCCAAGAGCTTACATGTAATTTCGAACCCCAAAGTCAGGCTTCAGTTAGGCATGTGGTGCAAGAGTTTTTGAATGAAGCTGCATTCCATCGTGAACGATCTTCGCCGGAACTTTTAAAAAACAAAATATTGAGGGACTTGTTCAATGTTCATTGACTCAAATACAGCGATTCTGTCAAGCACGGCGATTGAACGACTTTTTTCCGTGCGAAAAGACCTGCTAAAGTCTAAGCGCAATGGTTTGACGGACCAGAATTTCGAAATGCTAGTTTTTTTAAAAGGAGCATGCAACCAATCAATGGAGTTTTAATTTTTTAACACCGGTTGCGACCGGCCTTTATTTTTTAACTTGTTTCTATTATGTTTTCAATCTGTGTTTTATTTTCAACATGTTCTGATTATTTTTTTTCAACCTGTTTTTGTTATTCACTAAAAACCTGACCATCGGTTTCTATTTACATTCAATCAGATTTCAAAATTAACTTCTCCCCAAAAAGCTCTATATCTTATTGGATGAAATGGAAGCCGATTGTCGGCTGTTTTGTCACTCCTTTTAATTTTTATTACTCGCATTGCTATGCTACTTCCGTCAACATAGTTGCAATTTCACCAGTAGGCCTACAATATTAAAATGCTTTTCGCTTTCGACTTTTTTTTTTCTTTAAAATAGCGGCAGCGCCCGCACTCACTAGCGGCAGCGGTAGCGGCGCTGCTTTCGTAAACAAACAGCGGTAAGCGGCAGCGCCGCTGCTTTTTTGGTCAAAAAGCGGTAGTGGCAGCGGCGCTACTTTTCAAGTAGCGGTTGCCCAGCTTTTGCAAAAAAATGATGTCACGTATAATCGCTTTTAGATTTAAAATATTTGGCAAATGTCAATAACATCTGCAGACTTTAATTAGATTTTAAAAGAATTCGCAGTTAACTGGACCTTTCATGATTCCATGATTCCACCTTGTATAAGCAAACTGATGACACGAAAAATTGAGGGAAATCAAAAAAATAACGCAGATATAATTTAGTATTGCTGTATCTCAGACTTGTCTAGAATCTAGCCTACATCCCATCTACAGATTTTCACCCCCCGTGCAAGTTTGGATCCAAAAATCCCCCCTCCTGCAGGGAGAGGATTGACTAGGAATCGAAAAATGCTTATCTTATAGCTTTCTACGTTTAAAAATGTCTAAGCACCCAAATACAATAATTGCTCTGTCTACAATTTACATGTTCAATTTTATTGGACTTTTAGGCCCGCACTGCCGTCATTTGGCAAAACCCATTATCTCCACTTTTACACTTTTCGAGAAAATCAAGTTTTAGTTTTCAGTTTTTTTAAGAATGTTTCTGATTGTAGATTTTTTTAATTTTTGGTTTGATAAAAATGCTTGATCATAAAAGTTGAATGATAAAGTTTAATGTCAATAATTTCAATCAATGAATGTATAAACAGCGCGTGAGTTCTGCGTTCGATTTTTATTCAAATTTGCATTGAACTCAATTTGCTATTACGTCACCATCATTATTGTTTCATATTGTTACGCACAATTTTTTTACTAGTTGGATGAAAATTTTTGAGAAGTGCATTGAACTTTGTTTGTGACGCAATAACAGATTAACAATTACGAATGGAGTCAACAGGTTTTGCCATCTACTTTTTAAAATTTTTGACAACTTTTCGTACAGAAGTGGAGTTAATGGGTTTTGCCACCACAGATAACTCGAAATCGGTTAGGAGTACAAACTCGATATTTGCATACAAGAAGGACATTGGTGTAATGATTGAAAAAATGCAAAAAAACAAAATTTCAAAATTTTGGAGTTAATGGGTTTTGCCAAAATGACGGCAGCGCGGTTTTTGCTTCGAGTTTCGTCATCATAATCGATTTTTTGATGTCATATTTAAACGAAATTGATTATAATGCAGAAACTAGAACAAAATACCGCGGCCTAAAGCCCGCTAAAATTAAACATATGGACAGGGTTCATACGCTTGACTGAAGTTTTAGGGATCGTCTTCACTCTGTTGGCTCCTAGCCTCTAAATTAGCCAATGACACGCTTACCTTGCTCATCATGTATTACTGTGTGTGAAGAATGAACTGTATAGTTCTTAAACTGACCAATCATAATTCGCTTAAGTCGTGGTGAAAATGTAAATTGTTGTTCAATGTTTAAGAGATGATTGATCGAGTTTCTTTCTTTGTCGGTGACAGGATAGTCACTTTTTAGAGACAGGCTTGTCCAAATGATCACTTGGGCTACATTCAGCAATATTGCGAACAGTGGTACTGAGCATGGCTCACAACTTTTTTGTGACGGGTTTGATTCACAGCTGGAGATGGTGATAATTGACATTTCCAGTGATTGTTTTGACGTTTAACATATGCTATAGAGAGCGCAAGTTTATAGTGTCTCTATTCACTGTTAAATTTTCACGAAAATAAAAGATCGAGAAAAGAACCTCCGGGTTCGGCGTATTTGTTGGCCCAGGGGTTAGAGCATTTGCCAGCTCCGTAGCAGTAGACTCGGGTCCAATACCGAGTCGGGGCAAACTGCAGGCTTAAAAATTGGTATTTACAGCTTTCCTGCTTGACGTCAAGTTTTGCGCTTCACCCACTTTTTTGCAACAGTAGGGAAAAATGCATACGCAAAAGAAGTAAAATGTGGTTGGAGCGATTATGTTAAGATTTCACGCATTAAACTTCTATGCTTCGTAACTCGTGGGTTCGATTACTTTCGAAGGCGTTTTGATATTTGTTGCATATATTTTATGAACTTCAAACGTAGAAGATAAATTTAAAAGCACAGCACCTTTGATATCGACACCTTCATACAAAATTCTTGACAAAACAATTATTGCAGCCAAGGGTTTGGGCAGAAAAAATTTCGAAAGAATTTGTCCTTTTTTTCGGGGGGATAATTAGCAAAACTATTAATTTTACTCCAGAAGTATCAAAAGCACTCAACACATATTGAAGTTGGATTACGTCACTTTCAGGGGTTCGAGTCCGTGTTCTTTCTCTGCAGACGCCTGTGACCACAACAATTAAAATTGCATTAGAATCTCAATAAACAAACAAAAACTACACCTTTTTACAACATGGGTGTTAAACATTCAACCCAAAATAGTAAATAACTAACAACGAATTTTGCAAACATAGTAACATAAACAGCAAAGAAATCTTGACGTAAACATCACTGAGTAAGACTTTATTGAGCAAACAATTGCGTAAACTTTGTATAAGTTTTGCGACAAACATAAGGGGTAGTATTTAGTGGCACATCTATTCTCCAAACATGAGGGGTAGTATTTAGTGGCACATCTATTCTCCAAACATGAGGGGTAGTATTTAGTGGCACATCTATTCTCCAAACATGAGGGGTAGTATTTAGTGGCACATCTATTCTCCAAACATGAGGGGTAGTATTTAGTGGCACATCTATTCTCCTATCACGAGAAAGCGATCAAAGCGCTATAACGAGCCTGCTTTAGGAGTTGCCAGCATCTGTCTACAACTCTTAAGATACTAAGTGCCTTTTGCTACGGCACAACAAGTGAAATTGCTCAGCTTGTACTCCACACTGTCCCTTTAATGCTGAGCGTGACGCACAGATGCTTTGAATACCAATTTTAAAGTGATTGGTTCGACCTGACTTGATATCGAACCTAAATCTACACTTCCGGAGGCAGACGATAGAAGCAACAATCTAAATCTAACACCTCCAAACCTAAATTGTGATAGGAGAATAGATGCTTATTTTGTTTATTTTCTTTTTATATGGTGGCTGCTTGACTCGATGACCTTACGGTCCCTTCGCAACCACCCTGTTGCTGTAATATGTTATATCTGTGAGTGATTTTTTAATACTGTTGTGCAGCAACAATTAAAAAAGCTCGAGTCTTGAGACGCTCTTACCACTCGGCATCTGAGCTGACAACTCATAAGTGTAGCCATTCAAAAACGGTGATGTGTTTTTAATGCTACACCTTTAAAACTTCATAAAAAATACGACTAATGCCACTTCAGCGCTTCTAATGTTTCGGCTCTCCGCCATTTTTACCAATTATCTTCAAAAGTCATTAAAACTTCCGTCAATTCCATGAAAATTTTCTTTTAACGTTTTTCTTGAACTCTTTCCACTTTTTACTGGGCCATCTTTTTGGCTTTTTGGACGAACTTTGGGGAAGTGTCACGCATGACTTGGAGCGTCTTTGTGTTGGGGAACTGCCCGCAGATGAGTCAGCAAGAATCGAATCCCCTTCGTCGTCAAAAACCGGTTCGCCTTCTGAGATATAAGGCTGGAAATCATTCCACAAAAAGCACTTGAAATTAACCACCATTTCATGGCAGTCGGTTCTAACAGAAAATTTAATTTCGTTCACAAATTCAGACGATTTGGCGAGAAAAAATTCGAATTTTTTGAACAAAACAGTGCGAAAAATTTCCTGATTTTCTAGTTTGAAGCCAGGCCTACCATCGTCGCATTCTCCAATAACTAGCAAATCAAGACTTTGTCCGTATCTGTAAACAAATAAACAAATATAAGAAAATAAAATCAAAAAGTTATCCGCCGATTAGCGGCTGTTTAAATGCACTGCTAACGGAGCAGGCTGCAGAAGTCAAAGGCTCGATTCCCGGGCCGGTCAAGTCGGTTCTAGTTTTTAAGCTATAGACCCGGTTCTAGAAGCAGCCGTGAAAAACAATCAGCAGAACACAACATTACAGCGTAGATTCTGATGTAGCGGTAGTAGTAAGCCTTTTTCTGCACCGTCAACACGATAAAGAATAATTAAAAACTAGAACCGGGTCTACAGCTTACTAAAATTAGACATGTAGGCAGGGAAAATATGATATGCTAGAAAAAAACTTTGGTGATCATGGAACCCGCGAAACCAGCTCCAGAGCCCAATGCACCAACCACTAAACCAACGCCATGCGTAGCTCTATCTGAACTTACTTAATGGTGATTCGTTTAGACGGAAGTATTTTCTTGTACACCGATGCCGGTGACATTTCCATTACCATGTTCGCCTCCAGATGGGGCAAGTCATCCACAATGCATAGCACAATTGTAAAATAATTGGATTCGAGGTCGAGTAGTAAAAAGCCAATCACAACCAATTTTTTACACAGCTTCGTACATTCTGAGTGCGGAGCCACACACCGATATCTACGCGAAAGTATAATTGAACCGCAAAAAATCGCAATTTCAGTTATTTGAAGCAAAGTGAAAACGACCGGTTCGCATAGAGGTTAAAGACATCGCTTTCGGCGCGGAAAATCTAAGGCTTGATTCCCGGGCCGATCAAATCAAAACAGTGTCGCCAACGGCTCGCCACCGCTACGATGATTCTTTGGAGTGGTGTTGTCCAGGTGTTAAGCTGCGGAGATGGGCCCCTGCAGCATATTTCCGAATGGCTGCAGAGAAAATTTCCACTTTGCTTCCCAGCGATCTAATTGGCTAGAGAATTTGCGAGAAGAGGATGCAATTCACGCCACTTGAGGTTACTGTAGCAAAACTTCTCAGTTTATAGTTAATTAGTCGTGGAGAGATGGCTGCTCTTCTCACAATTGCTCCAGCCGATCAGATCGCTAGAAAGCAAAGCGGAAATTTTGCATGCAACCATTCCGAAATATGCCCTCCTGCTTCAGCGAAATATCGCGAGTATAATGAAGATTTGATTTTGTAAGAAAGGTTTTATACACAATTATTTACAATGAAAGAATTAACAATCAGTGGAGACTACTAACCATTCAAACAAGCTTGCTGACGTAGTAGGGCCAAAGTTACGCCATTTACAAAATTGGAAATCATCTTCTTGTTTGAACAAAAATAACCCTCAAACCCGCTATTCAATTATTAGTAATGACAGCAATGCATTAGACATTAGACTTTGCTGTAGCACCCATAGTGACGTAGTCAAGGGGGAGAGGGACCAGGGCACCACTCCCCTTTAGACGTACCTTAATTTAAAGTAGACTTACAACATTTGTGATATGTGTAACGTGCTTCTCCTCTAAAATTTTCCCTGTCTACCCCCTGAGAACAACTTACTTTCCAAAGTTTTCAACTTCATATTCAACGGATGAGTTGGTTAAACTGGGAGTAAGTGCTAGAACTGGGAGCCAATTTCCATCAGCATCGCTTCGTTCCACCTGAAACAAGTCAAAGAATCACAAAAATAAAAACCTTTATTCAACCTGCGGTATCACGCTGCAGGGTGTTAGGAGTGACAGAGCCCATTATTGCGACACAGCGCCTGGGCAGCATTGCTTTAAAACAGCAACGCAGCGGTGTTGAGCCGTCGGTGACACCACGCCAGATTTGACCGGCCGGGAAATCGAACCAGTAACCTCTTGTGGCGATACAGATGTCTTTCATCACTACGCCAACTGACCGGTTGATTCACGCTTGGCACGTATTAGTCTTTACTCACAAGTAATTTAACTAGATCAGAGCATTGTGACGTATCATAGCAAGTGGGCATTGTTATAGTGAATTTCCTTTCTACGATGACGTCATCATCCTCAAATGCGCAATTCAGTTCAGGAGTAATGATAATTCCACGAAAAGTTGGAATCTGAAAATAAAATCGTTGAAATTTAGGTTTATGGATTTTACATTTTGATCACTCTGTGTATTGCAGAGGCAAAATTTCACAAAATTTGTGATGTCGTGAACCGGCTATGCGATATTACGTCAAAGCGCGTAAAGAATGGCGGGACAGATCATCTCTGCGGCTTGGCCCCTGGGCATAACAGTTCCGTCAGAAGAAACATCGCAGCGGTGGCAAGCGGTTGGCGACTCAGAGTTTGGTTTGACTGCCCGGGAATCGAACCCCAAAACTACCGTGCAATTACGATGTCCTTACCTACCAAGCTAACCGGCAGGTTCCAGCCACTACCTTCATTTTCATGCTCCTATCTTCACTAACCTTCTTTGGAAAGATGCAGCTTAATTTGATTGTTACAGTTTTTTTAAAAGTTTTTCTTGCAAACTTTGCTACACATCCAGCAATACCCACAATTCCCGCAAATTTCAACACAGCTGAGCGTTCTAACTTTGGGTTTTCTTCTTGTGTGTCTAGGTTTATGTTGTTGTTCGTTTCACCATTTGTTTCCGTGCTTTTGTTTAAAGTAGCAGCCAACTTTTCAGTTCGTGAATGTATAGAATTCCTAGCGTTGTCAACCATCTGTAAAACTGATGAGCGCCGTTGAACTGGAGGAAAGTCTATCATTTGGAAATACAATTGCGACATTGACAATGCTTCAGAGCTGCAATCGCTTTTCCACGAGGAACGATTGTCGTCAAGCAGCTCCACAGACAATCGATCCTCATTTGCACAATCGGAGGTGTTTCCAGTGGAGCAATACACCGGAACAAAGTTTAGCGAAGCCATAGTCGCTGGGCGTACACCAAAAGAATACCTCCAACAGTTTTCATGATCATGTCTTCTCAAAATAACTTTTTTAGCACCCTCATTGGATCCTGCTGGTTCATTAACTACGGGGGGATCATCTATATTTAAAGTCATAAAATTTGTTGCGTTGATTACTTTTTCTAATCTATCTTTTTTTGTTAGTCTTTCCGGAATGGTGCTTTGATCATCTTTCGTGGATGGATTAACGCTGGTTGAAGACTGATCGTTGCTACGTATAACATCTCCCCGTCTTGCAAGATGATCGGCGTGACTTATGGTATCATGATCATCATCATTTTCAGCATCATCGTGATGTTTATGATCGTCATGACCTACTATTATTTCATCAACATAATTTCTATGATCACCACGGCTTATGATATGGTGATGATGATCATCACGATTTTGGCGATCATCAGGACTAATGAAATGATGTTCGTTCGTATCGGATTTGGGGGAATTCTCTCTATTTTTTGAATGTTCATCCTGACCTGAAAGATGATCTTCACGACTTATAGGGCTATTAGAGTGATTTATCAACTGACTGCCATGATCCTTTGAATGACTTTCTTGATTTAGGATGAAAAAATTTTTACTGTTTGGTTCATCAGTTGATTCGCTTTCCTGCTTGGTCTGAGATAATACACGTTCGTTCAGGTCGTCCTCTCGATGATGTGTTAGCACAGCTCCACAATTGCTGCCCATGTTCTTTGCTCTTTCAGCCTGTTCTATCCTTTTTTTCCTTTCGTGATTCTAAAATGCACATCTTACAGTTACGGACTGAAATCATGTATTCAGAAAAAGATGCCACAAATATTTTTCAGGAATTTTCTTTTTCTAATTGATTGTTTGAGCAATGCCAACTGTTGCAAATTGTTGACTTCATGATAAAAAAATATTAAGATGGCAGCTGACTCGAAGACCTGGCGGTCCCTTCACAGCCACCTCGTCGCTGTCATTATGCGGTACATTACGGTCAAACTAGTTTTTTCTCTTCTCCTTCGAATGTTAATTGTCAATGAACGTGTATGTTCGAAGTCAATTGTGTGCGTTATGCATCGGTGCAAATCTAGGGGGGATGGGGCATGTATCCCCCCAATCATTCGGCTGCATCCCCTCAATATTTTCATGCCCCACATCAGCGAACTAGATCACCCTTTTTTTTAGTCTTCACTACATTTTGGGCAAGATATTGGTCATCTGGGATGTGATGACTTTTTTTTTACCATGGGATGTGATGACTTTTGGGCAAGATATTGGTCATCTGGGATGAGATGACTTTTTGGTCTTCACTTCACTGCACTTCACTGTGGTAGGCAAAGATTTGGGCAACCTCGCGGAGGAATCAAATTTGCTAAATCATCCCCCCCAATATCGAAAAATGGCAAAAAATGGTTAATTTTGCAGAATCATCAACTCCCCAATGCTCAACATAGATTTGTACCCCTGGCGTTATGCTGTTGTTCATTAAGACAGCCACGAAAAAATGAATCTGAATCTATCCCGCAAAAAAATGCTTACTGCAGTAGCTTACCAAAAACAGATTTCAGAAAGGTTAGCGGTGTGGGTGAAGACACTGCTATTGGTGCAGGAAGTGTTAGGTTCGATTCCCTGACCGAACAAATCGAACAACTGTCGCCAGTGGCTCGCTACCGCTGCCACGTTTTGTCGGAGCTGTGCTGCCAGGCGTTAAGCCGCAAAAATGGTCCCGTCCCTTGTTACAGGCTTCGACGTAATACCGCAAGCATAATAAAGATTTGATTTTTTTTAATGTTTGAATTATGATTAAACTTGAAATAGAAACTTTGAAATAAACAAAAACTTGTGTAAGACGTCATAAAACTGTGAGTGTAAAGCAAATATTGAAAGAGGTTAAGTGTGACATCTATTTAGATTTCTGAGCTAAAAATCCTTATCTGTGTTAACAGTACGGTGTAATAGTGTAGTTGTTTAATTTAAATGCAATATCTCAAAAAAGCGGAACCTTCAAAGCTTATTAGAGTTGCAGCTGAGTTATTGAGATACTTGATGCTTCGCATTCGTGATCCTTGTCACTGCATTGTTGTTGAATGTTTATAAGTTACGTAATTAGAGTAGATGAGCTGCAATTTTAAAAGAGCTGTATTGTATTTTTGTATTTAGTTTCATATTCATCCTCTTATCACCAGAAAGCGATCAAAGCGCTATAACGATCTCGTTTAGAAGTAGCCGGAGTTCCGTCAACCACTCCAACATGTTTAAATCTCGTTAAGTGCCTTTCCCAATGGCACAGCAAGTAAACTTGCAGGCTTGTTCACCACGCCGGCTTGAGCGTCAAGCAAAGAAAGCTGTTAATATCAATTTCAGAGTAACTAATTTGACCGGAATCGGAGTCAAATCGCCGTCTACAGCCCCATAAAAAACGCTCTGTCACTTTATCCACTCGGCCATCTGAGCTGTTAGAGTAAGCAGTTTGAAGCCTTTGACTTCTTTAAGGCATTAATAAGCGTGCACAGCTTTTTGCACTCACCTTTGACGGAAGATATACCCAGAACAATCTGTGAAAATAACAGAGACTTAATCTATGGTAAACCGAACAATTGGGAGTTAGTTAAAAATTTGATTAGAAATAACACAGTCGAGAAATAGCTAAAAGTACCAAAGACCCAGGTCAGGTAGGTTTATAGCGTTGACAACGACACCAGAGGTGAATTGAAGCATCCGCTCAAGTATTTTTAGCTGCTGCTTGGCTGTGTTATTAATTTGTAAAGAAAAGACTCAATTTATCTTGAACAAACATTAAAGCCTGCGTAATACCAATAACCAAGCAGGGGCGTACGCAGAATTTTTGTAAAGAGGGCCTGGGGTCGTAAAAGAATTTTCAACAATCCGATATGATTTATCCTGCCCACATGTCCAGTTTAACTGGCCTCGGCTTTCTGCATCATAATCAAACTGTTGATGTCATAATTTCATACGTGTGATTATGACATCAAAAACCTAATCATGATGCAGATAGTGCGTGGGCTTGTAAACTAAAAAGGGCAATTGTTTAGACGCTGAGCGACAAAAGCAAATTAAGAAAGTAATACGTGAACCAAACAGGAGTCTTGGCTGGTTTACGGTGGTTTCATACTGTGAGTAAACACACGTGCAAAAAACAAACAAACACGCTAGATTTGCAAACACCGGTACAGGAGCGGATTCAGAAAGGAGTTTTTCCTGGGAGGGGTACGAAATATAGCCATTCTTTCAAGCGTAGTTTTTCCTGGCAGAACTAATTTGAAGCGAATTGAAGTACAAAAACGGCTCAAGGAGGTCCGGGTGCATACTCCCCCGAAACATTTTTGAAAGTTTAAATACTGTAATGGCCAGTTTAGTGCTTTTGAACAACTTCAGGCAAATTTTTTTGTTTCAATTTTTGGCCCCTAATTCTGAGTGCTTCACAAATATGATGCATTTTGTTCGCACATTGTCAATTATGCTTGCTTAACGTGTACTTGTCGAATATGTTAAAAATTATGGACAATTTTTATTCATCAAAAGCATTTTTGACAATGGCTGGTGAGGGAGGATGCATCCCCCACACCTACCCACTGGATTCGCTCCTGCACCGGTAGTATTTAACTAAAACCGTAACACCACACAGAAGTCCACCTAGAATCAAGCGCCCATTGGCGAACTATAAATTGGGTGGCCATCCAAAACACCATACTGTAGACGCCCCTTGCAACACCTTTGTCTATGAATCTTGAACGGTTAAATTTCACTGCAATGCCTTTTTACGAGGTTTATTTCAAAAACAACTCAATTAGATAAAAAAAAGCTAACGGAAGACACAGTAGCTACAGGTGGGTTGGTTGTGACATGCAGCTGCAATTTCGTAAGTTCTTTAAACTAGTCATTCTTTCGTTAATTTCTATCAGCCCCACCCGTTTAAACTCTTTTCCAACTAATGGCGTTAATTTTGTTTGAAATAGGTAGGCTGCACTCGAAATGCGTAGGACTAGCATTTACTTACATTGAAAGCATAAGAACCAGTCCATAAAGAAAAACTTGAAATAAATCCATTATTTAAGCTAGCTCTCTTCAACGAATAACAAAAAAAATTTGAATGCAATTGAATCCACGCACAACAATTTGACTGATGAACAACAAATTTTATCATTAAGCTTGACGCTGTTAAAACAAAGAAAACACGATGAGGTATTTTTGTTGAAACATCGAGTCTGGACTCAGTGATTCAATTCGAAGGCAGATGCATGAGCGCCTTTGACGTCATCAGTCAGATCACTTTGCAACGTCTAAGGGTCCTACTTAACACCGCAAAGGACTCAAACACCGCAAAGGAGCGACAAAGCACCAAGGATGCCTTGGTAAAATTCGAACTAGGAGGGCCCTGCATAATGCAAAAAAATCTATTATTTTATACCAGATGTTCTTCAACTTTTTCAGTCACGCCTCTTTGCCATTAGTTGTTTTTGCCCACGCCCCACCACCAATGCCATGTGAAGACTATTGCCCCTATACCACCAAAAAAGCTACAGATGGGGCCCTTTGATATCTACAAACATTTTGGCAGTTTCGCGCATTTTCGACTCAATAGCTGCATGTTGATTAAACTTAAATGTTGGAAGGAACTTCTTGATTTGCTTGTTCACTGGTGTGCGTGACCTCAACCAAATTGAATAACCATAGAGTAGGTACACACACCGTTTTCTATTAAAGTTGTAAACACAAAATTAATAAACATATAAGCAAATAAACAAACACGCAATAACTTAAGCCAAGTGCAGGAAAACATGTAAACAAACACGCAATAACTTAAGCCAAGTGCAGGAATGAAATTTCGAGGCGAGAACTGACATAAACGTACTATGCACAAGTGATCTCATTTTGGAATACAATTCATGAAAATAATCGCTATAGGTTATGATTAATTATCGGTTGATTAATTATATATACCACATATTAAAGTACAAACCGTGTGTATTGTCGGTTGACACTGAAGTTGGCTAAGAAAGTAATTAATAGATTGCTTATTAAACAACGAGCTATTCAGTATGTACAAATTAATTCGACTGCATAACAGGGATTTATAGTCACAAACTTATAGAAGAATATTACGATATTGGATTAACCTTTCATTTCATGTAGAGTGCAAAATTAATCACAAACCAATGGTTAAGAGAAAGAAAACGTATTTCGGTGAATTAACTCAAACTATATTTAAATTCACTCAATAAGATAACATTATACTTTAAGATAACAAACAATCTTTAACTCACCAATTGTGTTCAAACCAAGAATTGTTTCGTTCAAACCAAGGACTGTCTCATAATCGTCAGTATTTGCAATAAAATTCTCAAATTTAAAGCTAGAAGCTCGGTCGTTCATTAAGTTCCATCGATTACGCAATGATCAAACCACGTGCATTTGCCGTAATTTCACGAGCCAAATATGTGTTGCCAAAATAAAACGTAATTCACAAATACACGAACTTATCAAGAAATTGTATGGGATTTAGAAGTGAAGTGGCGTTTGTCTCGTAATAGATTGAAGAGGGTAATCATATTAGGGAAAGTAATTGGGATCTAACAAAATCGACAAGAAAGTTAACACTCCCCACCCAAAAGAGACTGTCATACAGTATCGCAAACAGAAAAAACCACCAAATCATAAACATTCAAAGTCAAATTCACATCCAAGCATTCAAGAAACAGAATCTCTCTCAGCATTCACGCAGAGTTAGAAGGAGGAATGAGACAAAGTTTCGAAATGGGCCGTTTAACTAGACCATCCTTTGTCTGCAACACCACTGTCCTTACATAACCTTTCTTGTCAGGGAAGACCTTCGTAACTTTAGCCAATGGCCACTGACCTCTGGGAGTATGGGATTCTGTGATTAAAACGACGTCTCCTAAAGCCAAGTTTCGACGTTTCTGGTGCCATTTTCCACGCAGTTGAATGGTTTTGACGTACTCGACGACCCACCTTTTCCAGAATTCGTCTGCAGCAAATTGTACGACTCTGAAGCGTTGTCTCGAATAGTTGTCAGATTCGTTTGATTCAATCGGTGGAGGGACGATTTCGGGGTTAAGTCGAAGAAGGTGGTTTGGAGTCAATGGATGAGAAGACTGACCTGCATCCGGAACGACTTCAGTCAAAGGACGAGAGTTGACCACAGCTTCAACTTCAGTAAGCAAAGTCTGCAGTTCGTCATCATTCAAAGCAGCCTTAGGCATGATGGCGAGTAAAACCTTCCTCACTGATCTGATCATCCGTTCCCATATTCCTCCCATATGGCTAGCATTGGGAGGATTGAAAGACCAGGTTGTTCCTTGTTTTCGTAGATAGTTGTGAATCTCAGTATTTTGGTTCTCGAAAAACGAGTGATTGAGGATTCGCTGAGCACCTACAAAATTTGTGCCGTTGTCCGAGTAAATGCATTTCACTGGACCTCGACGAGCCAAGAACCTGCGTAGAACGTTGATGAAAGAAGAAGCGGTCATATCATAAGATAACTCCAAATGAATAGCACGTGTGGTTGTGCACGTAAAGAGACACCCATATCTCTTCATCTGCGTTCTCTTGACTTTGGCCATTAGAGGCCCAAAATAATCCACACCTACGTGCGTGAAGGGTGGCTCGTGAATTTGAAAACGTGCTAAAGGTAGGTCGGCCATGTACTGGCGTTCAGATCTGGCATTACATTTCTTGCAAGTGACGCAGCTGTTTACAACTCGGCGCACTGCAGCTTTGGCATTAATGACCCAGAAACGTTGACATAAGCTATTTAAAGTAGTATTTATGCCACAGTGTCCCACAACCTTGGAATGTACATGATTAATGATTAAGAAAGTAAACTGTCCAGATTCTGGTAAAATGATTGGATGCTTTAGATCAAATGCCAGACTGGCATTATCTAAGCGGCCACCAACTCGCAACAGACCGTCTGCCATAATCGGATCGAGTCGATATAAGCAAGATTTTCGAGGAATTTGCTGGTTCCTTTCAATGCAGGACATTTCGTGAACAAAGTTGTTCCGTTGAACGTACTGAATGAGGTCTAATTCAGACTTTTCCAACTCTGCAACTGATATTGGTTGTTGAGGTGGTAGATTTGTACCCGTCATTTGGCGGTGTAAGTAAAGCTTAAATCGAGCAAGCCATGCTATAGATAATGTTAGTCTGTTCAGAGAAGAAAAACTATCAATAAGAGTCATCATTGGTGACTGAGTGTTAGGCCGAGAGCTACTTGTTTCATTGGTAGAAGATGCTGTAGTGAAAACAAGGTTCTTCTCGAGGTCAAACTTTCGAGGCAGCTCTGGAGAAGAAGATTTCGATGGGAGAATAGGCCATTGATCTGGTGGATGCTTGAGAAACGGAGGGCCTTCATACCACATCAGATCTTTAGCCAACGATTTTGCACTCAATCCACGGGTGAGTTTGTCAGCAGGATTTAACTTTGTACCAACAAAATTCCAATCATGCACTTTAGAATGTTGCAATATCCGCTGTAGACGATTTCGTGGATACAAAGAAAACTTCTTTACATCTGCTCGTAAACTCTGAAGAACAATAGTAGAGTCAGTCCAAAATAGACAAGGTGCATCTGGGATTTCTAGTTCTCGTTTTATTGTGTTTGAGAGTTTGACAGCATCAAGAGCGGCTTCCAATTCGAGCCGAGGTATGGTATGTTGTCCAGACCCAGTAACGTGACATTTTGCCATTATCAGACGACAGATTATTTTAGAATCTTGACCAATAATTCTAGCATAACAAACTGCACCTCTCGCCACATTGGACGCGTCCGAGAAGAAATGAAGCTGTAGCTGGATTGGCTCATGTGAAATCTCCTTGAAACAACGCGGGACTCTAATGTTCTCAAGACCCACCAAGCTCTGAATCCAAGACTCCCATTGCTTGAGGTTAGCACCAGTTAAAGGTTCGTCCCAATCTAATTTAGCTTTACATATTTCACTGTAAACGAGACGAGCCCGAAGCACCACAGGTAATACGAAACCTAGTGGATCGTAAAGAGAGTTGGTTATGGAGAGGATATTTCGCTTGGTTGCACAAGAAGTTGGTATAGAGATCTTAAAGAAGAATTCGTCCGTGGCAACGCACCAGTCGACGCCAAGTACACAATTGCGAAGGGTAGTAGAAGGCATTGCATTTAGAGGAGATTTAGCTCTATCCTCTTCAGAAATATGCTGCATTACAACGTCATTGGTAGACATCCACTTCCTGAGTTTGAATCCTCCCTTTAGTAGCAGAGCACTTAGTTGTTGCACCACTTCGATCGCGGTTTTTTCATTTTTGACACTAACTAAACAATCATCTACATAGAAGTTTTTGTGGACAATTTCAGAGATGAAAGGATCAAAATGCCTACCAAATTCCTTGGCAGTTTGTCGGAGGCAAAACGAAGCGCAACTGGGAGAACTCTTAGCGCCAAACAAGTGAACTGTCATTTGGTAAACAGATGGTTCTGCATTTAGATTGCCTAGAGGCCACCAGAAGAATCTTAAGGCACCTCGATCCGAGGAAGGCACTCGTATCTGGTAAAACATGGATTCTATATCCGCTATAATAGGGATCTTTTCTCTCCTGAATCGCAATAGTACCCCCACCAAAGAGTTCATGAGGTCAGGCCCTTTCATCAAGAAATCGTTAAGGGATTTGCCATCTGCTGAGGCAGCGCAATCATAGACGATCCTGACCTTATCCGGTTTTTTCGGATTTAAAACTGGGTGATGAGGAATGTACCATTCCTTAAGACCACAAGATGGGCTAGTTTCCGTCACCGGTATTTGCTCAGCGTGACCCATTTCAATTGTCTTTTCCATTTGCATGGTGTAGCGCTGATGTAAAGTTTGGTCCTTTGATAAGCGCTTCTTTAAGCTATCAAGGCGTCGAAGAGCCATTTTACGGCTGTCCGGCAACGAAGCAGCAGCATTGCGCCATAAAAGTGGAAGCTGATAATGCCCATCTTCGTACTGCAGATTTCGGGACATAATATCATAGGCAATTGGGTCTTCTAATGCGTACTTGCATCCAAGCTCACCAATTTCTTTGTGCTGTTTGCGCAATTTAAGAATATCTTCCATGTCACTAATTTCTGGAGTTGGTGAAGTTGAAAAGAATTCTCCTTCATCGGTCACGATTAGGCTCTCCAGATCGTGCAGGTCAGGCGGCCACTGATATCCCCGCACAAGTAAGTTGGTAGATGTCTCTTGAGAAAAAATATCATTGTCACCAGCTAAAGATGTTCCACGTAACATCCATCCAAACGGAGTCAAGACTGCATCGGGGCTTAAGTCGGGGTCGGGAGAGAACCTGCTCTCAATGCACCGATGCGCAGCAGCATAGTCACTTCCTATCAGCAGAGTAACAGAGCCCCCTTCAATCTCGGTCAAAGACACATCACAAAGATGAGAGTGCTTCTGAATACTCTCTGAACTAGGAGCAACAGATGGAGCTACAGGGATATTATCAACGACTACTACCTCGGACAAATTCATAGCGTAGTCGTCGTTTAAAGAACAAATGGAAAAGGAAACAGCTATGGTATTAAGAACATAAGGGTTTCCAGGTGACAAGGTCTGAACGGCCAACTTCGCTGGAACTGAGCTTTCTAAGTCTAACCTCTTCGCTAAACATTGCTCACAAAATGTCCTATCGGATCCCGTATCTAATAGGGCATAAGTGTACACGACATGGTCATTGCTTTTTACCTTCACAGGAACAATATCCAAATAGGCTCTACTACTAGTAGTAATGCCAGAAGTACGAGAAGACAGCGCAAGAGTTTTTGTCTCGACTAGTTTGGCTGAAGGATCAGGATCGGGAGCAGAGTTGCCACCTTTGGAGTCGCTTGAACTCTCCTTAGACAAGGAGTACGGAGTATGCAGCAAACTATTGTGATCGTCACGCTTATCACAATTCTTCCTCTTGCACTTTATATTAAGAGTACAGCTTTTAGCATGGTGCCCAGGATTAAGACAGCGTTTACACAACTTATGCTTTTTAACTAATTGAGACCTGTCCGAAAGAGGCAATTCGCGAAACTTGCTGCATTGGTAAAGTTTGTGCATCTCCGAACAGCAGTGGCATTTCGGCTTAGGCAAAGATTTTTCGACTTCGCTTTCACTCTTTGTAGTCGTTTGAAGTGTAACGGCTTTAGTTTTCTTAGGAGGGTCACTTCGTGATAAACTTGGACCAAAAAGTTTTAAACCGAAAGTGGAGTTAGAAACCTTCGCTTGAGTTTCCACGAAAAGTGCTAGGTCCTTAAAGGAAGCATTGCGACCAGATTCTTCGGTGATTTTTACCGCTGTGTCAACCCACTTACGCTTAAGATCCAGAGGAAATTTACTAGCAATTGCAGTGAGAAAGGGTACAGAGTCTAAACTGGACGCAACTCGGTCATCTGCTAAAGCATGGCAGCATCGTTTCATCAGAACAGAAAGCTTATTCAGTCGATCAGCTGTGTCCTTGTCAAGTTTAGGAAAGGAAGTCAACCTTTCTTCACATGCTTGTGCTATGATGTGTGGCTGGCCATATCTGTACTTGAGCTCCTGCCAAGCCAACTCATATGCATACTGGTCATCATGAAGATCCGCGTAATGCTGGATATTATTGGCCACTTCAGCAGAACAGTGCTGCAATAAATAAGAAAGCTGTCGTTTTGGAGACAGCCAGTCCCCAATGTGACCTCGAAAACGATTGTAAAAGGCCCAATAATCCAAAGGGTCACCTTCAAATAACTTGATACTGGGCTTAGGCAAAAGCCGATCTGGGTCTAGATATCGATTATAGGTACGGGGCGATGTGTACTCAGGTCTTTCCCAACGATCGGACTCGTAGACCTGGGCAGCCGGTATACGATCTGGTACCTCCATCCCAATGTCACGAGCTTGATGTGAATTTACTCGCACAGTTGGTCGAGAAACTTGCTCATTTCCAGTATGCAGCCTGGGACATTGCGTTTCGGTGTAGAGATGGCCAAGTCCTAACCGCGAAGGATTAGGGTGAGCTTCCCGAGAAGACTTATTGAAAGCAGACATTTGCGAACGTTGTTTCCCTACCGCAAGATCAAAGGTATGCAGAGAAGAACGTTGAGCTACTCCAACATTTAAAGAATGAGTGGAAGAAAGATCATCGTATTGACCTTCAGCTCTACGAAGGGTAGTTTCTAGTCTTGCGGCCTCAATGCGACGCTCATCCTCTGCTGCCAGCTTTTCTCTTTGCCATTTTGTTTGCATTTCTTCCTGTCTATTTTTCAGCTTTTCTTGGCGTCGTTTCATCTCTTCTTCCAACTCTGTCTGCTGCCGTTTCATTTCTGCCTGCTGCCGTTTCATTTCTGCCTGCTGCCGTTTGATCTGCTCTTCCATCTCTGCCTTCTGTCTTTCCATGTCTGCCTTGACCCGTTGAATCTCCTCTTCTTCTCGTAATCTTTCAAGGTTTTGCATCTTTGTCAAGCGAGCTAGTTCAAGCTTAATCTTTGCTTCCTCCAAACGACTAGCAGAAGTAGCTGTGGTAGAAGTCTTAGATCCTTTAGAAGACTTGGATGATCTGTGTGATTTTTTATAAGATCGAGATTGATAAGGCAAAACGTCCTTTTCGAAACAAGGCGGAGAAACATCAGGAAGTTGAACGTCAGACGATATACCAGGAGGAACATCGTGCGAAGAACCAGGGGAAACACCAGCTGGTGGTGAAAGAAGCAGCCCAGGG
This sequence comes from Trididemnum miniatum, assembly GCA_964006365.1. Lineage (NCBI taxonomy): Eukaryota > Metazoa > Chordata > Ascidiacea > Aplousobranchia > Didemnidae > Trididemnum > Trididemnum miniatum. The sequence goes on from OZ023233.1 coordinate 1,655,008, forward strand.
GGATTTCTTGCCTGAAGAGTAGCTTTCGCAGAAGAGTGGACCATTCCTTCAGTCTGGCCTATGCTAGGCATACTTACCGCAGGTTGATTTCTCGAAGAGACCATTTGGCCACTAGAGACAGGAGACCTAGCATCCCTTCTGTACTGACCAGAATCTACATTGCTAGAAGACGCTTTATCTAACCAGTGCTGAACTTTCGCTTTGAACCCCCAATACCCTGCATCAACATCTAGCTTGCTAAGGGAAGTACTCGGGATCAGGTCATTATCATTTAAGTTAGAACATAAAGAAACTAAGCGATCATAAGCGGAATTAACGTCAGGTAAAAAAGATTGAATATCATTAACATTACTCATATCAGTCATGAGAATATCAGCTTTTCTGTACAATTCTATCAGAGAAGCAACAGCTTCTGAAATAACCTTTTCATTAACAGGATTCATAGCGTGACATATACGCCCACTTCTAAGTTCCATAAACGTAAATATAAACACCACACTAATAAACAGCAACGAAATTGCATATAATATCAGCGTCGAGTAACATCCGGGCAAACTGCTAAACCCGTAATTAGTTTCGTAAAACGAAACCTTTACAAATTGGAAAATGGACGAAGTCGAACCTTTCAAAGGTTATTATAATAGAACGCAAATCCACAGTTCGCTGTGATTGCCGAAATTGCTGTCGAAACGCAGCACGATTGACAAACGTGCTTTTTACAGACACGAATGTGTATAATTCGTCGCTCAATCGCGAGCTATTCAGTGTTCACAATGAAACCGCAGTAAAGAAAATACCAGCGTCTATTGTAACTTGTACCTTGATTCCGTTAACTTGAATTTTCCTTCCGAGTAGAATTGAAAACTTTGTTGATTAAACTTAAATGTTGGAAGGAACTTCTTGATTTGCTTGTTCACTGGTGTGCGTGACCTCAACCAAATTGAATGACCATAGAGTAGGTACACACACCGTTTTCTATTAAAGTTGTAAACACAAAATTAATAAACATATAAGCAAATAAACAAACACGCAATAACTTAAGCCAAGTGCAGGAAAACATGTAAACAAACACGCAATAACTTAAGCCAAGTGCAGGAATGAAATTTCGAGGCGAGAACTGACATAAACGTACTATGCACAAGTGATCTCATTTTGGAATACAATTCATGAAAATAATCGCTATAGGTTATGATTAATTATCGGTTGATTAATTATATATACCACATATTAAAGTACAAACCGTGTGTATTGTCGGTTGACACTGAAGTTGGCTAAGAAAGTAATTAATAGATTGCTTATTAAACAACGAGATATTCAGTATGTACAAATTAATTCGACTGCATAACAGGGATTTATAGTCACAAACTTATAGAAGAATATTACGATATTGGATTAACCTTTCATTTCATGTAGAGTGCAAAATTAATCACAAACCAATGGTTAAGAGAAAGAAAACGTATTTCGGTGAATTAACTCAAACTATATTTAAATTCACTCAATAAGATAACATTATACTTTAAGATAACAAACAATCTTTAACTCACCAATTGTGTTCAAACCAAGAATTGTTTCGTTCAAACCAAGGACTGTCTCATAATCGTCAGTATTTGCAATAAAATTCTCAAATTTAAAGCTAGAAGCTCGGTCGTTCATTAAGTTCCATCGATTACGCAATGATCAAACCACGTGCATTTGCCGTAATTTCACGAGCCAAATATGTGTTGCCAAAATAAAACGTAATTCACAAATACACGAACTTATCAAGAAATTGTATGGGATTTAGAAGTGAAGTGGCGTTTGTCTCGTAATAGATTGAAGAGGGTAATCATATTAGGGAAAGTAATTGGGATCTAACAAAATCGACAAGAAAGTTAACACTGCATTATTTCAAGGAACATATCCAGAAATTTCCTCAGGAATGGCGCCCTCAGCTTTCGTACACGCAGTTTCTTTTGGTTTGTGGCAAAAGAGCAAATTTAAAGTGGAATAAAAATTGATGATGACTTTAGGAAGGTACGGGAGCATGCTCCCTCGGAAATGTTTTGAAAATTTAATTGTAATTTCGCCTACATCATGTAATTGCAATTGAAGTGCTTTTTAAGCGACTTTTGATAAAATTTTCTGAGTCTAATACAAAAATATTGTAGGACTCCTTTAATTGACTCTCCCCCGACGGGTAGATCAAACTTCGGCGATGCCTTGATACGGCACTACCCACCACGCAACAAAAAACATGCAGAAAATATAACAATTTATTGGCATTGTTATAATCGTCTTAATGAGAAGAATGCAGCTGTTTTGGTGAAACAAGTTTTGAAGTTTGACGAAAAAAGATTTGAAAATATACGTTCAATCATTAAATCACTGCAAGTGCTTTGCTTACACTTGCCTCGCAAACCTTTTACGCTTCCCAGGCTAAGAACCTCTGCTCTAAAGTCTAAACGTTCACGAGGACTTGGCCAATTTTAAGAGCCCCCCTGAGCCTTCCCGACAAACAGTTTTTTTAGAACTAGGGGACCGAGCTCCCCGGGCGCTCCCACCAAGGCAACCATGCAAAGAACTTACTAAACACCGCAAAGTACGACAAAGGACCAGATAACTCGAATCCTAACTCGAATTTAACCCCAACCCTAACCTAACCTACATATCAAAAACTTGATCGGCGGGATGACGCGGTGGTAAAAGACAGCGCTGCGGGAGGCCTGCTCTTTGATTCCCGCAAAAGTCAAACCGAACACAGTCCGATAGTTCGCTACCGCTGCGACGTTTCTTCGAAACTGTATTGCCCAGCCGCTATAAGCCGCGGATATAGACTCCGCCAGTCGTTACACGCTGCGGGGTAACACCGCGAGTACCATGAAGGTTTGATTTGAAATCTTTTGTTCCTTTTTAATCTCCCACTGCCACGAAAAATTTAAGTCGGAATCAATTTTTCAAGAACCTACAAATCGCTGGTCTAATATTGTTAAGTTATCATTCTGAAGGCTATGTTCTCCATCTTTTTCTGCCGCTAAAATCACCCGCTAAATGTTTTTTTTTATTTTAGAACAATTACGATCACGAGGTAATTAGCTCGTGATGGTAACTGTTCTAAAATAAAACAACAAATTTAATGCTGGTGTGAATGCGTTAACTTCAGTTCTACTAGCGCATTGCAAGTAAGTTTTTCACATCGCCTACACGGTTATATCGCAACCGATAGCATGCTTTTACCACCCTCTACTATAAATTTCCGCGTTAATTAATGCTGTGACTGACTATATTTAATAGAATGACATCCTTTCTAAAGCGTAACAAAACCATTGAACCTACACAATTTGGCTTCAGACACAACCATTCTACATTACACCCAATCCTTGATCTGATCACCAGTTGCCTAGACAATATCCATAATAAACAATGCTCTGCCCTTGTGTTCTTGGATTTCAAAAAAGCTTTCGATTCAGTTTCCCTAGAAAAACTTATCAAAAAATTGGATCATTATGGCATTCATGGAATTGCAAATTGTATGCTGAGTTCATATTTGCCTATCGGTAGACTAGTTTGACATTTTTAATTTTACAGTTTACCGTATGTAACTGGCTACTGGTGTATCGGTGTGCTGATCTGCTGATGTCAGGATGTAGCCTACCTGCTTTCTGTGGACAGATCACAGAAGTCACTGTAATCTGACATGTTTCAGCCATACAGCATAAGCCATTCTGCATTAGCAACGAGATAGTAGTATGTCACAAAAACATAGGTTGAGGTAGCTAGACTTGGCCTAATGTCGGGTTACTGGTCCTGTACTTTAAAACAAGATTTTTCAGATACCGATATTTTGTAACTGAACGAACCCTAACTAAATTTAACCCTAACTGAACCTAATTCTAATCTAACCCAACTGGACCTGGGAGCTGATACTAGTTGTTACCCCCATACCGGTAGTCTAGTCTAGTCTAGCTGCTGGTATTCCAAAGGATACCGGTACCAGTAGCTTAACAGTAGTAGCTTAAATGATTCATTTAACCAGTAGCTTAAATGTTTCAGCCAAACCAATAAGCGCACACTGCACAGTCAGTACAACAGCGCCTCAGGCCAGTACACTACATGATTTCATGGAAAAAGGGAAAGGGCAACACTGACTGTTTTAATTAGCATATCACCATGGCAATTAAAAGCCGATTTAAAGGTTTTTTTGCAATATACGTAAATTGCAACAATTTACACAAATTGCAGCAATATACACAAATTGCAACAATTTAACACATATTGCAGCAATACAGATAAATTGCAACAATATATGATATTGCACGTAATTTAACCAAAATTAACCAAAAAAATGATGCAAAATTTTATATTGCGTAGCTTTACACACAGCGCCCCATAACCTTCCGTCTTAGCTGCTTCACAATAACGCTTCACAAAAGCTTGAGTTCTATTAGGCTATAGGCCTACGTCACAATATCGGTCGTAACACCAGTTGGGGAAATCCTAGATGACGGTTTGTTGACAAAGCGTTAATGTTCGTAACTTCTGAAATGCAGCTTATTTTGCGAGTTGTACGCGGTCAAAAAAATTTATGAGGAAAAGAGCTATGATTGCAGATAAATTAATGGTTAAATTTCTATTTGAACTTCTCAAGTTCTCGGCCGATATTTACTATCGTCGGTTTAGTTTGCACAAGGCGTCTATTTACACTGTGGTGGTACAACCTATCACTCGAAAAGAGCTGCAATCACGTCGAAAGCCAGCCCCTGAAGTAAATAACCCTAATTTAAAATAAAAAAGATATTCACGTCGCAATCAGTGGCGTATTTAGAATTTACAAAAGGGGGGGGCCAACTTTTGACAAATTAAAAAGTTGCGATAAAGCTGAATCACTGACTGAGATTTTAGTTGGAGTACGGATGATTTTTTAACGTGAAAGTCAGGATCTAGTAATTAATTATTGTCTGTCGATTGTCGTAAGTAACTTCATATAATTTATTTGAACATAAGCGTTCACATTTAAGCATTTTAGGAACTCTCTTTTTCTTTTGTTTCGTATTATCTTATAATAGAGTGGTTCCCAACCATTTTCATAATAGAGCGGTTCCCAACCATTTTCATACTCCCAATTATTTTCATATAAAATTTTTGATATGTTCTTGCACCCCTCACAAAATATGCCACTGCAATCAGCCACGCAAACCAAATGTTCGTAATGGTAGGGGTTGAATTGAATTCATGTGTGTTATTGACCTTAAACATTTTCCTGTAATGACTTTGCGTCAAAAACCCTGCAGGTATTCAGCTGGGGGGTCTGGGGCAACGCTGTAAGCTCCCCCAGCGGAGCAATCAATTTTCGAGTTTTTAGCCTTTTTGAAAGTGTCGCTAATGCAAGGTATAGGATAGTTCAACCAGTCACTACTCTGTTGTTGAATCAGACGCATTTTGTTTTCATAGCTTGATTTTAACCAACCACGAAGATGCTAAGGGTTTTACGCCACTTAGACGTTTGCGAATTACATATTACTAGAGTGTAACAGCGCTGAAAAATTGACACTGAGCAACCGAAAATAAAAACACTCTTATTACAAGATAAAAATCTATAAGCCGTTTTGAACCCCCTGGAATGCTTCCTCGCGTCCCCAAGGGGTGCAAGCATCCCCAATTGGGAAACCCTGTTCTTAATGGTGTGTTGAGATTTTGTAGACGTGCTGAAGCCTTTCATTAAAAATATTTTTGTGTTGCACAATTCTCGCATGTTTTAAGATTGCAAGCTTTGCAATATCGCCCGTAAGTGTACACATTAAAGCAGTGATTTTCAAACCTTGTGTTACTACGCCTCCCTCACAAAATAATCATAACGCTTTCCTTCACGAAATAATGCACCAGCCATATTTTTAAATGATCATGACTAACATTTGCGCCTCTTTTTAGACTAGTCCACGCCTCCCAGTTTGGAAAACGCTTACATGTGTGATGCTTTGCACCGTTGCACGTCTCGTCAAAAATAAGGAAAAATAAACGAATGAATGATTTCACAGAAACACGAAAAAAATAAAGAAAGCTTCGTAAAAATATTTTTGCGCAAACGCTGTATTTTTGCTTCTTTTGACTTATGAAACTACGATTTGAAACAGTGCATTGAAAGCTTTCTGAAAAATCACTCTGAAATTTGGTTTGCGTACAATCCGTAAGCGACTTTTGGTTGCCCAGGTCCAGGGATTGGCAACCTGCGCTCTTTGAACCCCCAGTTGTGGCTCCTTTTCGAGGTAAATAAAGACCTTTTTTCAGGAATCATTTTGGAATAACTGAAGTTTTTGGACCTGACGATAGTTTTGCGGCTCCCGCTAGGTTTCGTATTGTAACAAACGGACTATTTGGCTCTTTAAGTGCAAAAGGTTGCCGACCCCTGCCCTAGTCATAACGATGCAACACCCAAATAAAGTGAACGTGACGCAGTGGGTGCAGCGTTGTTTCCACGTCGACTATCGTTAAAGGTAGTGACTGATTCAACTCTCACAATACGCTTTGTTGTTGAGTCCTTGGATAAGATGCTTCACGATGATTATCTCTGCTTGATGGTTTCTTTACAAGCAACAAATTAAAGCATCAACAAGCAAAATTCAACCAAGAAACTTGGAAACAAATGGCAACACCTTAAACCAAAAATCTGGATTCGTATAGACGCTTCTCACACTAACGCTCAATCAAGCGTAACGAAGTCGTTTAGCAAAAAGTTGCCATCAAAGCGAGTTCGCATATGGTAAACCAGTAAAATCGCTCTTTTGCGTTGTCTTTTTTGATGAAATGAAAGCTATTTTGTTTTGTAAAACAAAAGATATTCATTTATTATAATTTTATAAAACAGTTAAAGTCAGAAATTTTTTTTGAAAATTGCTTTTGACGCCGGTGGTTCTGGTATTTGTAAACTGGAATTTCGTTAGGTTGTCTTAACCATAAGAAGCGCGTAACTTGGCTCTTTCAGATTCAGACTTGAAATTTTTCCTGATTTTGCATTCAAGATTGCTTTGTTGAGTAACCCGTGCAAAACCTTTGCTGAAGACAGCGTTATTTCACTGGTCGCTTTCATGTTTCGTATGGTTAAATTGTTTACAAATTACATTACTGACAATGCAGATAGCAGAGTGTTTAATAATTAAGTTTGTGTTTTGTCCTGAACCTAAACAAATTATAAAGCTTAAATAGTGTGCTCTGCAAGTAAGTAGAAACTCATTTATTATAATTATATGAATGATGTCGCAGTTTAAGAGTTGCAAAATGCCTACGTAACCGTTACGGTAAACAGTAAACTTAACAAAAATATACCTTACGCAGCTAATACTTTTGGTTTAAGATGATATTTATGTTCTATCACACATTTACTGAGCAGTACACTCACTTATGTAAAAATTTTGCCGTTGTTATACGAAAAAACGAAGCTTTTCTTGTTATTTGCCATTCATTTCTATAGTAACTTGATCGCCTTATGGCAACTCGCGCAGACATCGCTTTGTCGCGCATGCGCAGTAAGATACAGTGCAAAGGGTCTATTGCGCGTAGCGTCTTCGCCGCTTTCTCGTCGATAAGCTTTTTTTCTACGAAGATAAAAAAAATATATTAAATTATGCGTAAACTGACAATCAATCTCACAATGAATAACTAAAAAATTGAACAGCTTGCAGAACAATATCCGTGATCCTCGTTATCTAAAGTAAACCTGTAGGTTCTCAGCTGCTTCGCTTAGAGCAGATTTGATTTTATTTAAAGCTGCCAGACCGAACTACATGCTAAGGCACGTTTTGTCTCTCAGCCAGGCCACCACGTTATCATAAACAGACGCAAGAGCAAGATCACGTGCCCGTTCTGAACATTGGCAGCACCCCCTAGTTTTAGACTCACGAAATTGTGACGCAATAAATGGCATTCCGAAATTGAGCAACACTTGTGGTTCTTGAAGGCTCACGCTGCGTAGTTACTACAGCGGCACAGCCGCAGATCAAGGACCAAGGTTAATCTATAAACCTGAAAAGTTGACGAACCAATAGGGAAAGGGAGCTTTGAACTGACGAACCCCCCTTGCCTACGCACTTGGTTATCGTATTATTTCTATAGCTAGAATCACCCGTCAAAATTTTACCAAAACGGTCGTATATTTCTTGCATCGGAAAACTAGTTAACTCCAATTTTTTTCTTGTTTTACCCAGTAGGTTACTGGGTCTGGCTACTATACATTTTTTCTTGGCCTATTATAATCAATCAATCTCGTATATTTCTTGCATTGGAAAACTAGTTAACTCCAATTTTTTTCTTGTTTTACCTTGTAGGCTAGTGGGTCTGGCTACTATACATTTTTTCTTGGCCTATTATAATCGATCAATCATTTTATTTCTAAACGCCAATACACTGAAAAGTAACGATAGCACAAACAACACAAATTTCACACTAAAATTGATGAAGGCTTAGAAAAGGGCGCGGGCAACAAAACAGGGAGGCGCTGAAACATGCAAGTCAAGATTGATTTATAAGCATAGTTGCATAGAGTCGTTATAAAATCCATATTTAGATCTAAATTTTGTCACTTTAGGTCAGAGCAACAACAACTTGATTTGCGATTGGATCTTATCGTCTTTATCCAAAGCTAGCTAAGTTAGCGAGCCTGTTATGCAATAAAAATAGCCATTGACAAGAGGCCGGCCTTGAAATTGAAAAAAGCACTAACTTCTACCTTAGGCAAAATAGCCTTTTTTAAAGGCGAATTAGCAGCAGTGGGCTTCGTCGTGACAAGCAAAATCAAATAAATGAAATAACTTTATCAAAATAATCATTTTTATTTTAGAAATAAACAAAACTCAAAACCAATGATAAATTTTTGCTTTGAAATTCGTGCCAGTTCGGATTTGGATGAGGTAAAGGTGCAAAAAGAGCACCCTAAACCGATTTGAATTAAATTTCGGCTCATGTCACGAACGCGTTATCTGTTTGTATCCTCGCCCTATTTTATTTTGCTCATCTGAGGTAGGACATACAAATCGGTATCAAACACTTTTAAATTGCAGTAAGTAACGAACATGGCATAGCAAGCACATTGTAGGCGCTTTATTAATTCTCGTTATTTCACGATACCCAACGCCGACCGCTTACATCTCTATAGCCTTTAAAAGTTAGTTTAAATGTCTGCATTTCATTGTTATTTTCAACCGACCCCCCCCCCCCCACTCCCTCTGATACTATATTGTAACACAGTTCCACAATAACTTCCAAATATATCTAAGTTACATTTATTTTTGCTCGTTTTATATTTTTTTTGTAAGGTTGTTTGGGGGGGGGCCATCGCCCTTTATCCCCCCCCTTAAATACGCTAGTGGTCGCAATTAACGGTGGCGAGCGGTCGGCGACTCTGTGCCGATTTGACCGGCCCGGTAATCGAACCCTAAACTTCCCGTGCCGATAACGTTTGCTTAACAATTCAGCTAACTAATCATGTTAACAACTAAAATTTCTGATTGAATCGCAAACTGATTGAGAATTGCAAAATATTTTGTCATATGAACATAATCTACAAGTTGGCAGTCTCCAGTAGCCTAATCCGTCTTTCTATGAATTTTTGCTATGGATTTAGAGTTAGACAGAGGAATCCTAGCCTAGAACGCGTAACCCGGATTGGCGCACATGAAAGTTCGCGCCTTATGTCAAGCCGTCCACAATATTCTGTGTCGCGTCTCGCAACTGTAAGCATTTTGTCAGTTCATTTTATATTTAATTGGACCGTATCGTCACTTCGATGACTGCAAAGCAATAGGCTGCTGAAATTTCAAAAGGATGAACAAGAACAGCCCAACTCAATCCTCACATTAGTTTAGCTTAGTTGCATATTTATCCTCCTATCACGAGAAAGCGATCAATGCGCTATACGAGCTCGCTTAGGAGTTGCCAGCCATCTGTCTACCACACCAAGATGGGAAAATCCCGGTAAGTGCCTTTCCCAACGGCACAACAAGTAAACTTGCCGGCTTGTTCTCCACACTGCCCCTTTAATGCTGAACGTCAAGCAGGGAAGCTGTGAATACCATTTTTAAAGTCATTGGTTTGACTCGACTCGGAATCAAACCCGAGTCTACAGCTCAAGAGACAGACGCTCCATACCACTCGGCCATCTGAGCTGTTAAACTGGTGTATTGCATTGCATTGTTAAACTGGTGTATTGCATTAACTGGTGTATTGCTTCCTCGGCCCATTCGTACCCTGGAAGCTAAAGCCTGCAATCTTCTATGCCTGGAAGAAAAGCTAACAATTCTTACAGCTTATCCGATATCAACCCTAAACAAACGCTCTGAGCTAATTGGAAAATGCCGCAAATGATATATTCAAACTTGAAATGGCCAAGTTTATGCACTTATATTTCCACCAAAACCTTCACGAAATATTTGCAAACTACTTTTGTTCCGTTAGTAGGCCTAATCATCATAATTATGCTACCAGATCTATTACCAACAAGAATTATTACGTAACACGAGCAAACACACAATTAGCCTGTTTCCATGCCCACTCAAAACGTGGCCTTTCTAAACGTGGGCCGAGTCCAAAGTAGGCTTTTTCAGCCTCTTTTTCCAAAATCCCTTGCTCAGTAAAACCAGCTCTTTACTTGCGTCCAAGAAAGCCCACGATAATGCTGAAATTGGCACCTATAAAGCTTGAATCCTCCTGACTGGAACAAAGCCCACAATTTTTGGGACGTGGAAACAGGGTAAATGTGGGTAGCAGGGCCGGCCTTAGGCATAGGCGAACTATATGCATAGGGCCTCCGATAAGTGGGGGTCTCACACCCGAATCATAAGAAAAAAATAAATATGTTTAAAAAGCGAAACATGACCTACTATACGAGCTTGTATGTCACATTTTTGTGACAATTCCTGGCAGTCTGATTGTGGTCGATTATTGCAGCATAATATACAGAATGCAGGCAGAAAACTGATCCAGCTACTGAGTTGTAAAATATGTTGAAGCTAAAAAGCTACTAAAGTTAATTAAGTCGACTTATCTTCAAATAAAGTGAATTTTAAATGGCTAAGATAAGCACTAACGTATTAAAGATGTTTTTAAAGTGCCGGTATGAAAGTGATTTGCTGAATATAGGTCAGGTAAACATATACAAGGAAGGGATTTAAAAAGTTCTATTTTAACGGTTGGACTAATGAAAAAAAAAAAAATAGAAATTTAAGTTTGAATTACTACAATGTCTGTTTCAAAATTTTCGAACAGTTGCTTTTTAACGGAAGTAGTTTAACATTTATTTCGAGAAGTTCGCGTCAGCGCTCAAAAGCAATAGAAAAATAAATAGTTCGCCACATTGCTTGGCCTAATTTTCTAAAAAGATTTATTTATTTATTTATTTTTATTTTTGTTCGGAAAAAAGGCATGCACAAGACTATTTCTACAAATTAAGCAGGCTAAAAAAATAACCGGCGCAGAACACGAAACATTTTCTTAAGCATACGTTTTTTTCCAGTGAGAGAGTGCGAAAGACCATATGTCTAGCTTCCAAAAAAGCTTGACGAGGTCATCGAGTCTGCACCCTCTCACTTCAGCAACTAGGCTACTTCAATACAGAAAAGAAAAAAAAAAAAAAACATCACAAAATAAGAAAAGCGAATAGGCGTAATTTTGTTCAATTTACAAACACATTAAAAAAAAGAAACACTTGCTGCAGATAAAAAAAAAATTTTTTAGAGTGGATTTAATTTTTGTTCCGTAGTTGTTTTAGCGGTTTTATTTGTTTAAATACTCGAATAATTATTTGGTTATTTATTAAGAGACTTGTGTCAGACTTACGTCGAATTTATCAAAAACTTTTTTAAGGATTTGATAAATGTTCTTTTACCAAGCTTAACTTTTTCTCTGAGAAGCAAAGGTAAACTGTTCCACACTTTAACGCCACATACTTTAATTGAATTTTGGGCAAATTTAGAACTTGATCTAGGCAGAAAAAAATCGTGACGTCAGGCTTGTCTGGTGGCAAATTTGTGAATATCTGTAGTGGAATAAAATAGTTATGAAATAATTCTGGCAGGTTATTATTTTTTCTCTCTGACATAAATTTAGTTACTTCAAGTTTGAATATATTACTCAGTTTCAATATCGAAAACTGTTTGTACAAAGGGGGCATGCGAGTTTTTCGATCACACTTTTTAGTAATAATTCTAACGAGGCGATTTTGCATCACTTGAATTTTATTTAATCGTGTGCTTGCAGCGTTGCCTGCCCCAAGTGGTGATAGCATAACTTAAATGTGGATACATAATACCATAATAAACTTTTTCGAGTAAGCTTGGAGGTGCATAAAATTTTAGTTTGTGAAGTATGGCAATAGCCGAACTCAACTTATAAATGACATGTTGAATATGTTTATCCCAGTTTAATTTGTCGTCAAATAAGACACCTAGATATTTCATGGAATTAGCTGCAGCTATTGCATTGTTCCCTATTTTTACAGAAAATCTACCGGTATTTAGCATTGGTTTATTTGAAATTAGCATATACTTTGTCTTGCTTAAATTGAGTGAGAGTTTATTACTAAGAAACCACAAATTTGTTTTTTCTAGTTCTTCATTTATTTTTAAATTTAAGGAGTTGACGTTTTTGTCAGAACCGATAAGGACAGTATCATCGGCATATAATGTGGTGTTAAATTTTGAGCAGAGTGGCAAATCGTTTATATAAACCAAGAATAAAAAGGGACCCAGTACGCTTCCTTGAGGTACTCCTGTTGTAATAGGGAAAAAAGTTGGAGATACATCTTTATATGAAACGCATTGTTTTCTGTTTTCGAGATAAGACTTAAAGAGACTATGAACAACGCCTCTAACACCATAATGTTCGAGTTTATCTGATAAGATCTGGTGGTTAATTGAATCAAATGCCTTGGCAAGATCAAGTAATATAGCACATGAGGACATGTTAATACCTTTATTGTTTAGCAAACTTTTATGATCTGGTGGTTAATTGAATCAAATGCCTTGGCAAGATCAAGAAATATAGCACATTAGGACTTGTTAATACCTTTATTGTTACATTGGGCAAGGAATATCAGGCTACCGATAAACACTAGTCTTAACAGAGGAAAAATTAGTTTCTGCTGAATGTTATCATTATTATTTTTTTATTATTGACACGTTTATCCTCCTATCACGAGAAAGCGATTAAAGCGCTGTACGAGCTCGCTTAGGAGTTGCCGGCCATCTGTCCACCACACCAAGATGGGGGAATTCCGTTAAGTGCCTTTCCCAACGGCACAACAAGTAAACTTGCCGGCTTTCTCCACACTGTGTCTTTAATGCTAAACGTCAAGCAGGGAAGCTGTGAATACCATTTTTAAAGTCATTGGTTTGACCCGACTCGGAATCGAACCCCAAGTCTACCGATTCAGAAGCAGACGCTCCATACCACTCGGCCATCTGATCGGTTATTAATGTATTTATTTAAGTAAGGATTTTTGAAAAGATGAAATGTAAGCGCAAAGTGGCTGTTAATTTATACTACTGCATAGTAAGCTTATTTTGATACCACAAACTAGATGCTATTTTTCACCTGCAGGATTTTAGTGAAGGAGTATCATAATCTACGTCAGTAGCGGTTGAAAGTTTCAACAAACTATAAGAACAGAATGCTGTAGTAATGATATGCTTTCAGCAATAGGACCTCCAAATTCACTAAGCCTAGGGCCTCTAATCACCTTAGGCCGGCCGTGGTGGGCAATCTGGGTGCGCTTTCATTGGGGCTAAGATTTGGAACAATATTTCCACAGACCTAAGAAGAATGTCCAAATTTACTTTTTCAAAATAGTTAAAAAAATAAATATCTAGTATATAAATATTAATACGCAGTCTCTGCAAAAACATCTGATTGAGTAAGTGTTTTTGGTTTGTGGCTGTTTTTGTTTTTATTTTTTTGCTGTTTTATTTATTTATTTATTTTTTGTTCTTGGTTTTTTTTTGCTTGCCTTCTTTTTGCTTTTAACATTATATTACAAGACTGTAATGCTTCAACCATTTGAATATACCGATATCCTGAACCTGAAAACGGGCAGTTTGACTTGGATGACCATGAAATGGTCTGGCGCTGTCCAGTTTGTCACTGAATAGTTGCTTGTATGAGTGATTTCTTAATTTTTTGCTTTTGCTATTTTCCTGATTTCAATATTGTTGGTAACTACTTTTCGTGCAAACGAATAAATTTGACTTAACTTGTCTCTGCTATATTCCTGTTCGCGCAACTTATGCGAAATTATACGGACTTTGGTCGGCAGCGTGGCGCAGTAATTTGGGGCGTCATTTTTACGACAACCATGATCGCAAGGTTAATGGTTCAACTCCCAACCTAGTCTCGTTGTTGCGTCCTTGGATAAGATGCTTCACGATGATTATCTCTGCTTCGTGGAATCTGGAAAGCAGCAAATTAAAGAAATCAAAAGAAAATTCAACCGGAAAACTTAGAAATAAAGGCTACTCCTAAGCGAGTATGGATTCGTCCTACGCATAGCGCCTCCGCCGCTTTCTCGTGATAGGAGGATAAAGTTAAAGATATCAGTCAGATATCCTACTTTTCCACTGATATTGAGCGCCCAGCTAAAAAAGAAAAAAAAAGGTCTGATCGGCTTGATTTACCGTATAACATTTTATATTTTTGTAAGTGCCAGCGGGCCCTAGTTTGCCCACCCCAGTCCTAGGCCATTCCTAGGCAGTTATGCCTGCGGGCCGCAGTTTGACCACCCCTGCTCTACGCAGTTGTGGTCATTTTCGCCATATCCTTGCGATGCTCATTTCAGCACGAATAAACGTATTGATTGAGTCATTGAGTGATTGATTTAGAGATGGGTCGGGCTGACTTTTTTGCAGCCCTGACCGCCCATGGCCCGGAACCTCCGGCCTAGTTGCGGTAACGGACGCAGCAACTCATCCAAAAAAATAAGCCCGGCCCGCCCAAAGCCCATTCTTTTACAAACCTCCAGCCATATTTAAAAGAAAACTGAAATAGTTAAAAAGGATTTCAAAACTTGGTGGCGGCTCGTTAGCGGCCCAATTAGAAACAAAAAATATAACTGCGTTAGCGGACCACTGGAAAGACCGGTTGACGGCTAGTTCAGTCCTTAGCATCTCTAGATTGATTGTTGGCAAAATCCAAAAAATCCGCACAAATCCACAAAACAGAATTAGGCAATTCTTTTTTTTCAGGTTTTAGAACTAAGCATTATTCTACCAGTGGTGAAGGGTGCTGGTGTTCCTGAGTTTGGTACAGTGATAGACTAGTCTTAGACGACTTGAATCTTAATTGCATTTTAGTAACATGTAGCAGTGTAGTGCATTTATGCATACTGACTATACATTTTGAACTTGTGGCGTCACTGATCTTGTTTGACTTTCGTTTACCGGTATCTCAGATCTGTTTGTTGCATCACAGTGCGATGTTGTTTGATGGGTTGATTGTGATTCATTCTAGTAGTAAACCAGTAATTGTCAGATGCAGACTGAGTTTGTACATTACTGGTGTCTTCACCTGTTCAAAAAAACTTCAAATCCTATGATCAGCCTGTCCAGTACCGCCTGTTGCCCTGTACCAGTATCCCTAACCACTGTCCAGTTTGTTCCCTGTTTTCTAAGGTTTGATCTCTGATGTTCAAATTAATACCGTAGACTACTCTGAGTATAGTAAAGGTGTGATGCTTTTTGGTTTTTACCATCCGTTTCAAATTGCCAGTGTTCTGTGTTAGTATAGGGCCCAGAACCGGCTATTGATCTGAACTTTGTATTTTGAAGTACTGGTACCCAGGTACCTTTGTGTAGTCAGTTGGGGTAATTGTTGGACAGTTAAAATAGTGGGGTAATTGTAAGACAAAAGGGTTGCTCCAAGACCAGTAGTGCCTCACTGTCATCTTTTGTGTCATAACAGTAAAAGCATCACTAGTCATATTGCTCATAAGAAGCAAGAATTTTAATCCTTTGTTAACTTGCAAAACGTGTCCTCAAGTAAACTTGTCAAAATTTTATGAAAAACGTAACTAAATGAAAAAAGTAGTTTGCTAAAATTGAGAACTATTTTCACGATTTTTGATTTTTTATGGACAATCCTACCAGGAGACGCTCTGAATTTCTTAATTATGTTAAGTAAACATTTACAGCTTTATCATGCTGTCTTTGCAGACCGTCCAATAATTACCCCACAGAAATTTTGAAAACATGGGGTAATTATTGGACACTACAGGCAGTGTTCCCTCTAGGATTTTTACTAGCGGGAATTTGCCCAAATCATAAATTGATTAAAATTTTTGCCCAAAGATTTCACTAGTCTACTTTGAGGACCCCTTTTACAATTTTTTTTGCATTAAATTTGCTTTTCCAAGATACAAGCTACAGTCTTGCATTAAAATATTCAAGTTTTTTGTTTAAGTTTTTCAGTTTTGCATTTTATAATATTAACTTCTGGTTCAAAATCAGTAAAGTTTGCCTAAACATTTCGGATTTTTCTTAAGTTTCTCACTCTAGAACAGGGTTTCTTAACCGGGGGTAGGTAAATTAACCCCCTGGGGGTAAATTTTACCTACCAAGGGGGTAAATTTTCTGAATTAAAGACTAAAGAAAACTTTAATTTTCAGCATTGAAAAAGCAATAGTGGTACACTGGGGGTAAATTATACTTTTTTCCTTTGGCAAGGGGTAAATGAGACAAAAAAGGTTAAGAAACCCTGCTCTAGAGGGAACACTGCCTACAGGTACTATTTAGCATTTAACAACCATTGATTCATAGATTTTTAGATTGACTATCAGTGGTACTATTATTATGTACTGTGTAAATTAACCACTTTGATTATATATTGTAGTAATATATCACCCTCTTCCCAGTCTTACAAGAGCATAACAGCGTAATGAAATAAACCAAAGTGGCAAATGTTACAGTCTCGTAACTTTACTCACTTTATTATCATTAACAAATTTAGACTATCCATTATTTAGTGGTATGTTCTTTCCTAAAAATCTTTTCTGAATTCTTTCTACGGTTTACAGTTTAATGAGTGTTTCTGCATGATATGTTTGCAGTGCTAGTTTCATGATGGTAATAAGGCTAGGCTACATCAACCACAGAAAAAACTTAAATGATTGAACAACTTGTAGAAACTGTAGTATATAATAGGCCTACACAGCTACAGTGGCTTATTATGTTTTTGCTCTACTATTCACTTAAATGTAGCCATAAATTGCATGATATGGTGCTAAAGCATCAATGCACCTGCTGATGTTAAACTTAGTGATCTGAAATTTTGCAACATGTTGTGAAGGTATGAATTTGATGCTAATCCACAATGCATGTGTTTTCTTTTTAGTGTAAAAAAGTTAACTGTTGCATCATTAAACCATGCTGAACAAGTTGGTGCTATTCAGTTTCTTTGTTATATACTGGTAGGCAGTAAGCAAAATACAAAATTTAATGCTGGGGTACCAGGGTAATTATTGGACAGAGGAAAGTTAGAATATTGGCCAAGACTGACGTTGTACAGCTTTGGAACCTTTTCTAACTGATAGAGGAAGAGTGAAGCTAGCTATATACCGGTAACCATTAATTTATTTCAACTAAAGAAATAAGCTTAGCCAAAAATTTTCAACGTTTTTCAAATTTGTCCAACAATTACCCCATCTGACTATACCGGTCTGCAGTAGTCTACCAATATCGGTGGACTAGGTCACGAGTGAAGCGAACAACCACTTGTCAGTGTACAATCGACCATCCATGACTTTTCTCAATTCACATTCTTCTGAAGGTTAGGATTAACCCTAACCTGTAGCATGGCGCAGTGGTTTGGAGCGTCGTTTTTATGACGACCATCATTGCAAGGTTAATGGTTCCACTCCCAACCTAGTCTTGTTGTTGAGTCCTTGGATAAGATGCTTCACGATGTTTATCTCTGCCTGTGTGCTTGGTGGAATCTGGAAAGCGGCAAATTATAGTCTAGAAGTCTGAAGAAAATTCAACTGGAAAAATTTGCCATAGAAACAAAGGCAACTCCTAAGCAAGTCTACATCAGTGGATTCGTCCTACGCATAGTGCCTTCGCCACTTTCTTGTGATAGAAGGATAAAGATGAAGAAATTAATTTGTAGTTGTTCAATGTTGCCTGACGTCATTATGTCAGAAGAAGATGAAATGAGAAAAGTTGTAGATGGTTGATTGTTCAACTTCATCCCCCTATAGGTATCACTTTAGCCTGTTTTGCTAATGGCACAGGATTAGAAGTTTCTTTAAACTGGTAAACACACAACACTGAACAGTTTAAAGGAGAAAATGTTGATATATACTAAATTTCTTTTTGAGACTGTCCAGTGTCAGAAACTTACCAGTTCCCTAGCTTTCATTCACTGTGGAGCTTTTACTTACCGGTACGATAATAGTCTAATAATAAAATATCAGCATTTATCCTGCTTTATATCTAGGAACAAAGAGGCAACATACTGGTAGGATCTTAAGCGCTTTTAGCAGAAAGCAGCTTAAGTAACGGCATTGAACTGTGAATAAATGTTTAACTTGAAGGGACTACCAGTTACCTTCACCAGCAGCGGTATGGGACTCTGGATTGTCACGCTGTAGGAGCACTGATACAGAATACCTGTTCACTACCCATATTTGATTGCTTGTGGGCTGAACTAATAAAATCATATGCGACTACGCCTGCTGATTCCCTCATCTTCAACAGTTCAAGTTTCATTCTCGCTAGCATGTTACCGGTACAATGTTAATCGTTTTGTTGCTTCTTCCCTTTTCCGTGTTCATTTGTAGTTTAACTCCTATATTGCTGTGTACCAGTACTGCATGTTTTGACGGTGCAGAAATGCAAGACACTACTACTATCATACATATTGGTACCTGAACATAATACTGAATAGCATACCAGTACCTCTACTGGTAAGTTGATAATGATGGTGTACACTGGTTTAGGTGATGAACAGATTGATAATTTGTATTATCACGTAAGTTCTTTTATTTGGCATGAATTTATATTTCAAAATTAGCCAAATATCAAAAGTTTGGCTTTTCTGTGGTTTATCTACATTCCTTGAAGTTTCGGGAAATTTTGCACCAGGTATGTTATGAAGAGTTTAAAGTAGTTCAATGTTTTTTTTTACAAAGTGGCTAAAATTACGTGATCGTAACATTTGCCTCTTTGGTTTATTTTATTACTTTGTCACGCTCTGGTGCAACCAGGGAAGTGTGAAGGAATAATAAATTAACAAAGTGGCTAAAGTTGAACTTTTGCTTCTTTATTTTATTTTATTAGGCTACTTCGTCACACTCTCGTTCAATCAGGGAAGCATGAAGAGGATAATAGTAAAATAAACCAAAGAGACAAATGTTACAGTCACGTAACCTTAGCCTCTGCCATAAAATAAACCAAAGAGACAAATATACGGTCATGTAACCTTAGCCTCTGCCTTTTTTTTAACCTCTCTTCTCTTATCTGCTCGCTAGATTGCTGGAGATAAGTATACAGATTTTTTCCAGTCCAATTCGACTTCGAAAAAAAAAAGGCCAAACTGAGAGTCCGCAGTCCAATCTTAGTCCAAACATAAAAACCCTTGATAAAAATTTATAATTGCTTGTTCATGATCACATTTTCACAGAGCAACCCCTTCAATCTAAATTCAACTTATATACTGAAGCTACTCATTAGTCTATATGCTGCAAAATAGTTTTAAAGTGTTTTTCAAAAGGAGATATAAGGTAGCCTAAGCTATGGAGTGTCAGTCTGGGTCCAATCCTATTCAGCACTAAGCTACAGTTCGGATAATCTGGCTTTAACAAAAAAATAGCACTATCCAAATCCGATCCATGCTCATCTCTACTGCACACCCTAATGTAAATAGTTTTGTTGCTTTTTTCTTTTTCTTGTGACGTTGGTTTATTTCCTTCATCTTATTGTATTCTTTATCATGTTGACGATGAAGAAATAAAAGACACCGCCACTTGTATTGGATGAATGATGCTGTGTCAGAATGTTTATGATTGTAACATCAAAGCATAACAAGGGAATGGCAGATAGGAAAGGGTGAAGTGAGCAATCGAGCGTCAGTGTGCAGTCAAGCGTCCGCGACTTTTCTTGTTTTGTGTTGTTCTGAGGGTTAAGGGTTAACCCTTAACCTTTTGTCACTTGATGTCGCCTGGTGTCAGAAAAACATGAAACAAGAAAAGTTGCCGACATTTGATTATACAGTACAATATCGACTGATTGTTCACCACACCCAACAGGAAGCATTTGAGCATTACTTGGTTTATTAGGATTACAGACAAATGGGCACCAGGACGAATAGGCATTTCAAAGATAATTTTTCCAAGTTCCAAGATATTGCTTGGTTAAGATTAGTAAATTGAATGCGATTACCAGCAGTATTCTATTGTGGTTGGAACCTGTCAATACAATCGTTACGTTTACTTAGTAGGCGACCCACTGGTTGAGAAGCGTTGTTATGGCAGAGCAGATAGGTAGACCTGGTGCACACTTGTCCAGTGCCCATTTGTCTGGTGCTCATTTGTTCCAATGCCCATTGTCCCAGTGCTCATTCGTCCCAATGCGCATTTACCCTTGTTCCCATTTGTCCTACAATGGGTTCATTATGCCTTAACAACATGTATAAATATGTTTATGTTGTTCTGTTCTGTTGATTTGCCAGCTAGTCTTCTTAGTCACTGCTCAATGGAAAACTTGTTGCAAGATGTGTGTTTAAGCAACACTGCCTTGGCAGAGAATGTATTTGTGTTAAATGTTTACTATAATACTGTTGCACTGGTCAATTTTTATGTCGCAATTATTTTAAACTGTTTCGCTCTAATCTGACAGTTTGTTGATTTACAGTCGTGCTCAAAAGTTTAAAACCACATAGATAAAAGTTGATTTTTGTTGAAGATGATAAAACTCTGGCTAAATCTATGTCACATTGGCCTTTTATGTTCCATGAGCATTAAATGATACTTGTGAAGCCTAAATGATAAGATTTTTGCACATTTCTGGTAGTGGAAACAAAAAATATTCGATTTTATACAAATTTTAGTGCCGAAAATATGGGCGAAAAGAAGGGAGTATCAGTTGCAGAAAGGGCAAAAATTGTTGCTTAAAATCAAGAGGGGTACTTGGGAAGACAAATTTCAAAAAAAAAAAAACAAAAAAACAGCACCTAGCAAAACAGCGATCCATCAGGCAATTGTAAAATTTCGATATTTGGTGAGTTTTCAGGACTTGCACAGGTCCGGAAGTCTCCTGAAAACATCCTAAAGGGATGATCACCTGATAAACTGGATGGTGGTGCGTTTACTAATCAGTTCAAGCAAGAAAATTGGTCAGCCTTGTAGCAACTGTATCTTTGAACAAGGCCGACTCAATTTTCTTGCTTGAACTGGTAGATGAATGCACTACCATCCATTTTATCAGATTATCATTCCTTTGGGAGGTAATCCTGGAACCTCCAGAGCTGTGCAAGTCGTGAAAACTCACAAAATTTCAAGATTTTACATTTGTCTGATGAATCGCTGTTTTGATAAGTCGAATTGGACCCAGTGTTTCCAATGGCTCACCACTGCTGCAAGCTTTCTTTGAAGTTCAAAGCTGTGTTGCCCAGGCTCTAATTTATGGAGATGGGCCCCGCCACCTGTTGATTCTTTGCGGTTATAGCAAAAGTATAATGAAGTTTTAAATTAAATTTCTAATTGAAGAAGTTTTAATGCTTCATATTTCTGTTACAGTAAAGATTTTTGGAAATAATAATCATAGTGGAATATGTCCAGACCATAATTGGGTTCCACCACATGGAGTTCGTAAACCAATGCCAGACCCGAATTTATTGTTTCATGAGGGATCTATTTTGCGATATGTGTGTGATAATGGTTATGAATTGAGCCCACCTAATGGAACACAAAAATGCCATAATGGAATATGGACTCCTTCTCGATTACCAAATTGTGTGCCTGTTTCAGGTACGTTTTACAGCATCCATAACCGCCACAAAATAAAATACCGGTATACTGAGATCAGACATTTGCTCAATTTTGCAGGAATTTAAGATTTTTATTTCAGTTTTTGCTGATGTATGCAAAAAATAAATGCTCAAAAATTTTGCTTGTTTTAACAGCAATTCATTGATTTAAATTAATAGAGCTCTGAAATGGTCTCATTGCCGAATTGCTTATTAGGGTAGACAAGAATCTCAATTTTGTGGATGAAGAAGGAAAGTGCTAAAATGTGAGATTTGACAGGATATTTTTTGCATTGATTCATTTCAATGTTTGCAAGGAAATGATATATAACATGTGAAACCTCTTTTAAAATTACTATGCGAATATCTTGACTATTGATTCATTTTTTAAAGTTTTACAACATTTTTCCTTGCTCATTAACAAGTCTCATATACATGATGTGGTGTGTTTTAGTCACGCAGTGTACAAATGCTCTTTATGTGCACAATGGATATGTTTGGAACAATGTTCCTGTCGATGTTGGAAGTGTTGTTTATGCGTCTGATATCCACTGCTATTCTGGCTTCGTTCCTGATTATAAAACTCCTAATAGCACATGTACGGAGACAGGATCGTGGTCCAATGATTTGGCGTGTGTTGGTAGGTTGCTTGCACTAATATCAAAAAAATCAAATCTATTATACTCGCCGCTTTTCACCAAAACAGGTAATGAGTGGCAGGGTTCATCTTTGCTGCTTAGCGCCTGGCCAACACGGCTCCAAAGAAGTATCACAGCAATGGCGAGTCGTTTACGACACTGTGTCTGATTTGACTGGCCCAGGAATCAAACCAAGATTTCCTGCACCGTTAGCAGCGTCTTTTACCCCCAGGGGGTAAATTTTGCCTACCGAGGGGGTAATTTTTCCGAAGTATGTACTAAAGCAAACTTTAATTTTCAGCATTAAAAAGATGAAAATGGTGCACTGGGGGTAAATTATACTTTTTTCAATCGGCATGGGGTAAAGAATACAAAAAAGGTTAAGAACCCCTGCACTACACTAACTGTGTGGTTATATTGCACCAATAATGTATTTCGATGCTAGCTAACTAGAAATTTTCCGGGTCCTAATTTTGTAGTGTTTAAAAATTATGTAAATTTCCATATAAAGTGGCTTTGCAAATAACTAGCGTTTGAGTTTCCCACTTAATTTGCTTCTAGTTATGATCAATCATACATAATGTTGCAGCTTGTGACTCATTATATATTGTCATGTCATGATTTAGTAGTGTCCGTGCTTTGTGATGTCACGTAGATGTCTCTATTTATCTTCGATACCAATCTATTCTGTTTCATTTTGAAAGAACAACTTCTGCGATACAGTTATGCACTGAAAGTATTGCAATTGTGCTTAGTTTTTAAATGGGAAAAGTTCTTTACAAAAAGATTTATTTAAGATGAGCAAAGGTACCGGTATCTCTTATGTATTACGGCTCAAGTTTACGCCATGTGAATTCATGTGCAATGATTTTTTTAATCAGTGCAAACGTAAGGCAATGAAGTAATGCTAAAATTTGTTTGGAAATGTACTTCAAATGCGTAACTTGACTGCTGCAAACAGTACTTATTGACTTTGGTTATAATATTGCCACTGCGTAGTGCTTATAAACCATATTTATTGAGATTTTATTCTCTGTGTCAGTTTGATACTGGTACAAAACCATTTCAAATCTTTTTGTTTACTTTAGTGAAGTGTAAAATGCTGCAATTGTACGTAAGCTGAAGTTCAACTCAGCTAGCAAGTCTGTAGTAACACTTTTTTACTTCTTTGCCTTAGAAGTTTGGCTGTATCTACTACATTCACTTCAAAACTAAGCTACTCATTAATCTTGTTGAGTCGATTAGTGACATTGGCAAAATACGAAACGAAAAACTTCTGGCCAGTGTGTTATAGATCAGTAATTACTATCATTTTAACTTGGCACAAACTTAGCCTTTACAAATCGCAACAGAAGAGGCGTCAATGTCGGAGATGTTGAAACTTTTTGCAGTTAGTTCAATTCAAACATAGTTTGCATAAACATTACCATGCTCGTGAAATTAATTGTGTAGCATATATTGTCGATATTCTTGTGGATTAGGTGTGCTGAAGAATTTTTTTGAAGCTACATTTCCATTTTCTATTTTCTGACATTTTGTTCGTTTCAGCTAAAGAAGAACCCGCTTATTGTAGTCGTCCTCCGAATCTGGAAAATGGTGTCGTATTTTGCTGCGAAGACAAAGGTACCGGTAATTAAAATGTTGCGTCATTCGTTGCCCAAAGAAAATCGTCTTATTTTTTCTTTCTCAAAGTTCTGCACTAAACTAGCGTTGTTTCAAAATTTCGTCCTACATATTTTCCACCTTTTTATAAAGAGTTAAGCGACTTTCTAAAATCTAAACAATTTGAGGTGTGAGGTAATATCGCTTTCATGGCTGGCTTGTAAGCTTTATGAAGAATGAAAATCCTGTGGTAGAATTCAAAGAAACTGAATTTCTCGTTAAAGTGCTGTGGGGAAAACTTAAGGAGAAAAATAAAGCCAAGTTCTGAAACCTGGACATTTCGACTTCGTAGATTTAGCTGTCATTATTAGCTGTGTAACTGGTTGTTGGAATTATAATTGTAGTTCCTTTTGTTTTGTACTGCCTTGCTTATTGGTAGCATAGAATTTCAAACCAGATTTAAATCATGTTTTCGGTGCTTTTAAATCTGCCTTGCTTACACTGCTGACGATGACAGCTGAGTCTATGTTGTCAAAACGTCCAGTTTTAGAAACTAAGCTACTGCATGGTTTTATTTTTCCTCTTTAAGTTGTTTTCGTCCCATGTTGATTGTATTTTGGAGTTTAAAAGTTGATATTATGTTGTTGTTATTGATTTTATTCTTGCAGAAAATGTCGACACTATTTTATACATTATGTAACTTGGGGTTATTTTTACTTCTTACCGACGTCTTTACTGGGTTAGGTACAATTTAGAAGGTTTACGATAAGCCTGTTTCATTACAGTGCAATGATTCAGACGTTTTCACTTCTTGTCGGTTTCATAACAAAGTAAACAGAACAAAATAGCTTGAGGAGGAAAAAAAGCTGCAGTCATACTTAAAGGTGGACGTTTTGACAACATAGATTAAGTTGATATTATCAGCTGCGTAATCAAGACATACAAAACTTAAAACCTTTCAGTTTTGTGCTGCCTAGTTGCACTGCTGATGATAATGTCACGTGAATTTATGTTGTCGAAACTTTTTACAGCACAATATTGTGAAGAAATTCGTTTCCAACTGGCAATACTGTACGTCAGTTGATTGCGTTATGGCGTCACAATTAATTGTGTCAGTGACAAGCGATTATGTATGTAGTGGTACTAATGCATCACGGTGCTTTTGTTCGTGATTTGCAAATGGTTTGCCTTATCTGTTTGGTTCATGTAGGAACAAACAGTCGCTGTATTTCCTTGTTAAAAAAAACTAACCACATAATCAAGCTTTTGTGTTCAATATTTTAGACTACGGTGTGCTTTTTTTTATTTCAAAACGTCATTTTCCGTCTGCGCGTGGTGCAAAAGTTTCGATCTTTTTTGTTCAATTGATTTTCAGTTTCAAAATTATCATATCAGTTTCTGATTAGATTTTTCCATGTTTTAGGGAACTTTAAGCTACTATCTACAGTTCTACACTTCTGCATAAGTACCACAATGTAGTGTTTTGGCATTGCGTGTAGATACGTTGCTTCCCGCTGGATTTTTGTTTTGCTTTTGTTTTGTCGTTCTTCTGATGGAGTAAGATAGGTCTTGAACACTCTGGAGAGTGAAGAAGCTGCGCTTTCTCATTTTCTCGTCTCAGTAGTGGTGAATTTCAAGAATTGCTAAGAGGTTGATTACTTAATAGCTATGATAAGTAAAAGTTGTTCAGTTTTACAACGCTGCGCGAGCTTGAGTGTTTTCATTTCAAACCTTTCCTCTCGTCGTTGTTACGTAATTTTTTATCAAAAGAAAAATACTGATTAGTGTATAAGGAGGAAAAAGAAAACCAGAGCAAGTGTTAAAATTGGACGTTTCAAAAGCCTTGATTTAGCTGTCATCATCAGCAGTATAAGCGAGGCAGTGTGACTTTGTTTGTATTGCCTTGCTTACACTGCTGATGATAATGACTGGTGGTTTTATGTTGTCGAAACGTATAGTTTTTAAGATTTAACGTGGCTATATTTTTCCTTCTCAAGCCAAGTTGGTCCCATATTTATTGTATTTCGAAGATTAATTTTTGATGTTGGTTGTCTTCTTCTGATAATTGCTGGGCAATAAGCTTGTTTTCTATCCAGCTTGTACTCAAATGGTAATTGTCATGATTTTCCTTTAAAAGCTGTGCTACTTCTATTTACTGCTTGTTGAAATCTAAATTTAGTGCCTGTTAGAATTTCATGGTGTTTTGGAAATCTACCGTGCTTGTAAGAGGTATTAGAAAAAACCGGTGGCGTCAGGGTTGAATTGCTGGCTTCGAAGTCACTGACCTTCAGGTTCTGGCGTAGTTTTCTCATTGCTATGCTATAAAAGTGTTTCACATTAAACAGTTGATTTACGAGTAGATTGCTGGATTTTTAAATTGAAAGTGTGGCTTTGCATTTGTTGAAACTGAACTCGTGTTTTTTTATTCTACTGCTTTGTTCCTCGTATTGCGTCCGCTGAGGCAGCTGAACAGCTGTTCAGTGCGCTAGCTGGTTCTGTTGGTGCGCAGTCATTCGTGGTATATCGTCACTGGCTTTGTCGGCGGCTTCACCATGGTGCCGAGGCTTATTCAGCGGTATTATGCATAATTGATGCGTTAACTCGCTTTTATTTTACCTTGTCTAAGTATTCTTGCTGCTCTACTGAACACTACTTCGTTCTTACAGCGTTTGATTTTTTAAAGTCGAGATTAATGCACTTGTTGATGCTCTGAACTCACATTAAATGTCTTCAAACCCGATGATGGAGGCTTAAGCTAATTTGTGTTTTTAGTAAAACAGTTACAACTATATTTCGACAATGTGCAATACCTTATTATCACGTATATCGATGTCAATGTTTCACTGCTTGGATGAAAAAAATGCTTCATGCTCTGTAGGTGCTGCTAATTGTGACTGTTTTTAACGCTGCGATGTTTTTTGAAGGCATCTGCTGGAAATTTCGTTAGGTTTATATAACAGCGACGTAACATTTTCATCCATCGTGCCATATTGAGATGTTCATTTGTTGCGTAGAGTTCAGCTTGTGTCAGAGCTTAGCGACGCGTAACATTTTGATTTCTTTTGACTATAGCTGTGGGCATTTTCGAAGCTTGAAAGGTTATGATGGTACAGCTAATTTTGTTGAGCAAGGACTTTTCAGTTGAACTTCTTCGTAGCAAAACCTTCACAAACTGAAAAATTGAAATGGCCAGTTATTGGAAATTCTTAATTCGCCGGCCATTTATACCTATAAGATCTGTATTTACCTTGGATATGACAAGTCACCGGTTGGCTTAGTAGTTTAAGTAATTGCTACCTGTGGGGGAAACCTGGGTTCGACTCCCGATCTGGTCAAATCAACACCGGGCCGCCAGTGTATCGCCACCTATGTGACACTTCTTCGGAGCTATGTTGCACAGGTGCTAAGCCACTGAGATGGACCCCCCGCTAGTTACAGGTTTTTTACGTGATACGGCGAGTATAATGAAGTTATGAGTTTGGCTACTCTTGTGTGCTTTATCGCCCGGAAAAGCAGCTGGTTTTTCATTCACATAAGAATGTAAGCAGTGTATTATCGAGATAATCATGGCAACCCTCTGTGATTAATTAGAGGTGATGCAAGCAGCTATCGCTACCAGCCTGGCAGTTGTATCCAGTCTATGTAGTTTGTTACCAGTCTGTCGCCACTCTGTTATCTTGTCAGCACTATCTCATCTCGCCAAACTGGCCTCGTAAAAGTCTGTTTTAGCACTGATATTGTTATAGTCGACGCTTGTCTGGTTTTTAGTGCGTGTGCAAAGCTCCTATTTTTGGTTGTCGCGTCTGGGAAGCTTTATTCAAATAACCGTCAACGTCATTTTCTACATAAGCTGATAAAATCAATATTACCATTTTCAAATTTGCATGAAGTTCGATTTTTGCAAAACGCCAACCAATGCAACGTCGTATCAATATTTTTCGCTCATATCTGCAAAAGTTGCTGCACTTAGCAGCATACGTCCAGCCATTTTAATGTGACGTTACAAATTAATGGGTAATGGTGCGTTGCACCTGTGTGAAATAACAAGTTTTATTTTAACTGAATAATTAAGTCCAAAGCAGCTGCAAATTTATTGATATTTCCATGTAGCCGGTTGTCTCGGGCTTACTTTCAAGCCATGTCTGCAGTTAGTTGCATAACGCTTATTATTATTTGTTTCAGCCGGCGAGTTGGCGTAGTGGTTAATGACATTGCTATCGTCACGGGAGGTCTTGGGTTCGATACCCGGGCTAGTCAAATAGGTGACAGTGTCGCCAACGGCTTGCCACTGCTGCGACGTTTCTTCGGAGTCGTGTCGCCCAGTTGCGAAGGTGGGCCCCGCCACTCGTTATACGCTTCGGCGTAATACTGCCTGTATAATGAAGATTTTTGGTAACTTTGCTCCTTTTCGAGCCACCAAGGATGTGCTGTTCCCAGACCATGTACCACCTTTTTATATCAAAGATTAACAGATTATATTTTTAGATCACAATTGGAACGAAACTGATTTCTGTTGCTTTCCTGGTGGTAAAGTTCAGTTTGAATGTGATTCAGGATATTACATGAGTTCTGGTGATTTGGAATGGCAATGTTCTTCCTTAAACACCTGGACTTCTTCGCGAATGCCAGTCTGTACTAAAGGTATTACATAGTGTAAACTATAAACTTTTTGTCTCTTTGACATTTTCTTGATAAATTAATCAAAGCCTTGAAGGTTTGAAAAGTCTTGGTGACTTAGAGTTTAATGTAGGTTGTCATTTGCCAGATTTTTTATGACTAAAATGAATATTGAACCCAGGTTAATTAAGTGTGGAATTCTCCCTCCAAACACTAAAATTTTCACTGTTATTGTGCTTAGGTTTGCGCTTATGCTGATTCGCTGTTTGTGTTGGTAAAAGTCAGTAGGCGATGCCAATCTTAGCCTCAGGTCTTGTAATTTCTTAAGTGTTTTGCTTAACTGTAACAGCCGCGGCTATTATGCGGTGGGCTTTTGTCAAATGACTAAAATAAGAAAAAAAAGATACAGCAAGTTCAAGCGCATGGCTGGAAGTGAATTCAGCTATTTATGAAGCTAATCTACGTATGCACGATTGCACGGTTAGCCATTGACACAGTCCAGCTATGACCTATGCCTCGCTCAAATTGCACTCGTAGCCTTCTATTTAAACGACCTTAGTGGTTGAAATCTTAATAATTTGCTTTAACTGTGATTTGTTTATTGTTGTTTATTTACACGGCGTGTTTATTCACAAAAACCCTAAGATTAATGACTTATACCAGCGCAGGTGGCCGAGGAATAAGAGCGTTTTCCTCTGGAGCTGTAAACTCTGGTTTGATTCCTAGTCGGGTCAGTCACTATAAAATTGCTATTCACAGCTTTCCTGTTTGACGCTCAGCATTAAACCTGTGTGAAGAACAAGCCGGCAAGCTTACTCGTTGTGCTGTTTATGAAAGTTAGACAGGTAGCTGATAACTTCCCAAGCGAGATCGTTTATAGCGCTTTAATCGCTTCTTTCGTTGTAGAAAGATAAATATGCGAGTAAATACACGCACAGCTTTAGAGTTAGTGGAACATTGCATCCTTGCGTTTATTCATTGCATTAAGCTTTTTTTTATATTTTATAGTTTTTCTCATATCTTGTTTGCTTAAGTATCAGCTGAGATCGCTTGAGCTTTTGAATGCCTCAGGCTGATTAGCTATATCTTTCAGCTAAAATCTGTTTTGCATAGAACACATAATTCATTACCAGTATAGGCGTCTGCTTTTCTTAATCAGCATTTTGTGTTTTCCCTATGTGCCAATCTTTTAATGAAGATACTTACCCTCTCCACGTGTCCACTCTCAGTGGTTTCAAAAGCTCATGGGTCGTTAAATTGGTGTAGAATCTGTGGATAATAAGAACGTGATACTAAAACAGTGAATTTCGAAACGTTTGCGCTGTTAATGTTTGATTGGTCGGATTGCGTCGCAGTTAAAGTCGTCGCAATCGGCGCGGGAGGTCTGGGGTTTGATTCTCGGGTCGGTCAAATCAGACTGTATCGCCAGCGGCGTGCCACCGCTGCGATGTTTCTTCGTAGCTGTGTTGACCAGGCGCTAAGCCGCGGAGATGGACCCCGCCACTGGTTACACGCTTCGTCGTAATATCGCGAGTATTATGAAGATTTGATTACTTTGATTTGATCTTTAACTTTTTGTGCAGATTTTGCAACAGTTCCTTCCCACTCAGACCAAGGTGCTATATCAGATGGAATGATTAAGATGGTAGTCGCCGTTACATCCGGGATATTAGCTCTTCTACTTATTGTAGTTGCTTTCGCTTTCTGCAAACCACGACTAAAAGAAATCAAGCGGAGATGGAGAGACTTTCGCGAAGATGAGGTGAGTCTAAGAATATGAACAGCTCAGATGGCCGAGTGGTAAGAGCGACCGCCTCTGGAGTTGTAAACTCGGGTTTGATTCTGAGTCTGGTCAAACCCTTAACAATTGGTATCACCGCTTCCCTGCTTGACGCTCAACATTAAGGGGCAGTGTAGAGAATAAAGCGGCAAGTTTACGTCTTGTGCCGATGGGAAAGAGTGAAATGCCCCCATCTTGAATTAGTAGACTGGTGGCTGGTAACTCCTGAGCTAGCTCGTTATAGTGCTTTTGATTTCTTGTGACAGAAGGATAAACTTGCAACTAAATATGTACAAGAAAATACAATAATTTACTATCTCTATTGCTACGTTGTATGTTATTGTAGTCTTTGAATCAAATCGTCAAAATTTATTCTTATCGTTCTGCCTCCCTTGTTATTTAAGGAATATCTTGTTAGTTATACTCAAATCAGCAAGTCTTGTAATCCCAGCTGTGGCTTGCAGTGTACTTTGAATGTTAGGCACTTACACGGGTAGAGCTACTCGATAAAGTTTTATCTATATTGTTAGTGCTTTGGTAACTTCGTGTACTGGTGGTTTTCATGTCTGTGCTGGAAAGAGGGATTTGTCCCGATGTTAGTGCCCAGTAAATATCCCCAGACGTTAATTGTTGCTGATTTTGTGTTTTGTATAATTGCGTTTTGGTGATTTCAACGTCTGCAACTTTCTGGCAGTGTTTTTAATTTTCGGTTTTTTAATGAGCTGTTACAACATTCTGTGGTGGTGAGGCATATAACATTTCTGGTGTGGTAGACAAGTTTATTTACAATAATGCCGCCTAAAATAATCTTACTGATATTGAATAAATTTTAAGTGTAATTCACGTTTGTTGCTCCACGTTAAAATGTTACCTTGCAAACTAATTGGTTTGCATCAATTCAACATTTGTGCAATCGATATTGGAGTTAGTGCATGTCACTACGTGCAGTAACTGCTTTCGCGAAAAGCAGCTAGTTCTGTAGCTTGGCTTGAAAAAGGAAGTACTGCACTTCTTGCAATGAAGATTTTTGGTTCTGATTGCACAGGGACTATAACATTTCGTCACGGTTGGCAAAACTGTTATCAAGGGGAATTCAAACTTTTGTATTTACAAAAACTGTTGTGCTTCTGACTGTAATTGATGTGGGACGAAAATCGCTTGAGGAAAGGAAAATAAATCCAAAATAATTCTTAAAATTGGACGTTTCGACCACATAGAATCAGCTATCATCATTAGCAGTGTAAGCAAGGCTGTATAAAACTGAAATAAAAATTGGCCAAGCGTTCCTTTAAGTTCTGTACTGCCTTGCTTGGACTGTTGATGATGACGGCTAAATCTATTTTGTCGAAACGAGCGGTGGTAAGAATAACTGCGGCTTTCATTTTCTTCTAAGCTATTTTTTCTCTTTCGAAACCAGACAATGCAAAGGGAATTTTTGAGATTTTGGTTACGCGATCTGCACATCGGTTTTTACCTGTTTAACACGATTAGTTTTGGTTGTGAATAGGATATAGTAAGCATTAAAGGTTTCATCAATTCGATACTTAGAATGTGTGGTGCTTAACTCGAGAAATTGCTGAAAATTTTGGAGAAAAAAAAACATTAAAATTCTGCTGAAAACACGAGACTTAGAACCTGAAGATCGATTGTCAAATATTTTTTTCATTAGCTCATTCAACTGTGTTTTTCTTGTCTACTTTACTTTTCATATTGCCTCGTGTTTCTTGTAGAAGTGTTTTTACGACTGTCTTGTCTAGTTAATGAATAACATCTACTCTACAAAATCAAGCCTCTTTTCGAACACTTAATGGGTTTTCGTCGAAGTCAAATGTAAACAAAGAAAAGCAATAGAAATTGTCATTCAGCACTTTTCTGTTACTGCTGTCCACCGACTGGTTGGTGTTGAGGTTAAAAACTTCGCTGTCGGTGCTGGGGTTGTGTGGTTCAATTCCCCAGACAGTCAAATCTCTCATAGTGTTGCCAACAGGTCGCCACTACTGCGACGTTTTTTCGAAGTTGTGTTGCTTCGGAGGTAGGCCGCGAAGATGGGCCCCGTCACTCGTTTCACTTCGGCATAATGCGGCGAATATAATAAGACTTGAATTACTGTACCGTCCTTGTGTGCAGGCTTACTAAACTTATTGTTTCGCAGAACGGTTTGATCGTGGATGGGAGACGTGTAAACCTTCCCACCTATGAGCAAGCAACTTCCAATAATGAACAACCAGGATGGTCTGACTTCTATCACCAGGTGGCGCCAACTCCTTGTCTCAATCCCCTTACTTCGAACCAAACCGAAAACCCAAGTGACGTCACACGACCCCCACAAAGCAACGTGACGGAATTTACCCCCCATAGCACGTCTTCCCACCCCTACTCCCCATTGAGTAATGAAGATATGCCTCAATTTAGCCCTAACCCCCCTTCGGAACAATTTCAACGCGGCCCTGAAGACCAGCTTACCGTTGTGGAATTTCTTCGGGAATTCCCCTCTACAAGTACCGGCATCAGCGCAGAAATTTCCGGTTTTGAAGACAATTTTGTTTCTGTTTATCCGGGGGGCCGGCCCCATTTAGTCTCCAACTCCCCAACTTCGAGTTTAAGTTCTAACGAAGCAATATCAGCTCCTTTACTGACGTCATCATCCCGACAGCGAAGCGTCCCGAACATAAAAATAAAATGCAAAAGTTCCAAGTCAGAAAACGAAAATGATCCCACAATTCCAGCACCCCCACTTGATCAACCACCTCTCGACCTTTCCTCCCCACAACCGAACCCACAACCAGTGGTTTATGATAATTGTGCTGTGGCAATTAAAGAAGGAGATTCTTTGGGATTAGGTAAGCAAACCTGTGTGCACTGTGCAGTGGAGTAGCGAGAAATTTTAAAAGGGTTGAAGGAGGACATAAGCTGCAAAAGTCATTGGAAGAGTCTGGCATATTTCAGTCACTTAACGACATTTTTTTTATGCTAAAAAGTAACGTCGAAGTAAAAGGCCATGGCACAGTGTCCCTTTTAATGCACTCCTGTCTGCGTGCGTGACTGCAGGGCCGTCGCCTGGGTTATTTTTTTTTTAATTTGACTTCGGTCAATTAACCTGACTGTTTACAAAAATTTCGGTCATTTCAATATCTTTTCGGTCATGTTTGAAGTGACAACACGTTGAACAAAATATACACCTACTTCTTTGTTACCGCAACACATATTTTGATCTCCTTTGTAACCGTAAACTATTTTGATCAGTTGGATGTCTGTTAAACCTGGCACTGTGACACCGGTAGTCCGTTTGTAATTGTTGCTTGCATATTGGCAGAATATTTACTTCTGTAAATTTACCGAAATGGCTTTAATTTTTTTCGGTTTTTACGAATTTAATTTGGACTATGACCGAAATTTGACCGACAAAAAAAAAAAGAAAACAGTCCGCAGCAAGCAGAAAATTAAAAAGGGGGCGGGGGAAAATTACAATAGTCGAAAGATTACGAATATTATGATATTCATGAAACTGTTTCTCGAGCGTAATTTCATGTTAGGATTCGGCTAAAAATGGGGTGCCGTGCGTTGTTCCCCATCCTGGCTATGTCACTGCTATCTTGTTGATAGATTCACCAGCATTCAAACGCATTCATGAACTGCATTATGGTGGTCATAGATAGGCATTGCCAGATCTACGCAAAATCGTTTAGCAAACACATTCAGCCAAGGCTAGGAAACGAACCCGCTTGTTACAGCTCCCATGCCGAGTGGATGAAGTGTCCGCCTCTGGAGCTTTAGACTGGGGTTTGATTCCAAGTCGGGTTAAACTAATAACTTTAAAGTGGCATTAACAGCTTCTCTGCTTAACGCTCAGCGTTGAAGGGACAGTGTGGAGTACAAGCCGGCAAGTTTACTTGTGCCGTTGGGAAAGGCACATAGCGGGTTTCCGGTTTCCCCATCTTAAATTGATTAGTCTACAGATGGCTGGCAACTCCTAAGCGAGCTCGTTATAGCGCGTTGATCGCTTTCTCGTGATGGGAAGGGTATGTAATTAATTATGCAACTAAATACAAAAAAAAAAACTTACTAGGCTAACCTTTTAAACCATGGCTTCCGTACTTAAGTCGACATAGTTGGAATATTTTGTTTATTATTTGTATTGTTTATTTTTCAGATCATATTTCATTGAACGTCGATGAGAGCGTCTCGTCACGTGATCCAAATCACGCTGATTCAACCACTGTATGACGTCATAAGCTGAATTGTCTTAATTTCCGTTCTTGATTGAACGTTGTACTGCATCCATTTCTTGGTATTTTATTTACCGAAAGTTTTCATAGATTTTAGTTTAATTTTTCGCCAAGCTGCCCGCACATCATCAATGGTTATTGAACCGTGAAAACTACGTAATAGAACTCGACTGACGCTATGACTCTGCTAAAAATTGATTCGTTTTGCTTTCTTTTGAAGCAAAAAATATGGCGAAGAAGCATAGTGATTAAAGGCATCGCTGTCGGTGCAGGAGGTCTGGGGTGCCATTCTCGGGCGGGTCTCAGCAATAAGCGAATAGATAAGCCAAAGAGAAGATTAAAGCAGAAGCGGTTATGCGAAGAACCACCCTCTGAAATTGATCAGTTTAGCTCAATTATAACACATTTTTAATGAATTTTAAATACATTTAAGTATTTTTAATGAAGCTTTTTGTCCTCATGTGCAATTGTCTGTTAACCAACAACTCGTGTTATGATCAAATTGTCATCGTCAAAGCTAACACAGTGTGTATGAACGTTTCGACAACATAGATTCTGCTGTTGTCGTCAGCAATGAAAGACAAGGCCGTGTAAAACTGAATGAACTTTCAGTTTGGTAATATACTAAATTGTGTATGATGATGACATTAAAAATTGCTTGTGAGGCATTTCTTCACGGAGTTTTTAACACGAAAAATCGACCCGTTGATGAGATATTTCTAATAATAATCGAGCTTACGAAGTACACAAGGTGCAACCTTCGCATAACGGGATGCTGCTGACTCGAAAAGCGCAAGCTCACTTCGCAGTCCCCTCTATTACTGTTGAATTTTTTTGTTTAATATAATGTAAACCTCACTGTAGCTTTTTGTAAAATGATCTCGGTTGCAGTGGAAATTGCAGACCTTTCGATGGCTCACTTTTAATTGTGATCTTTAGCGCTTATCAGCTTTCAGTATTTACGGAAAATATATAAACACTTTTCTGCGCTGATTCTGATGATGACAGTTACGAAGCGTGGTCAAAATATCGATAACATCATACTTTATCCAAATCATTTTTTTTTTTTTATAGCTTATTGGTTGATATTTGCTCAATTGGAAACTTGTTTTTTGGAGTGGAAACACGTTTTTGATTTTTAATTTGTAATTCAACTCTTTTTAAGTTAATTAGAAAAAAGTAAGTTATTTAATTGCAAATTTCAAGGAACGACTGAAATCACTGTAGCAAACGTATTGGCTCTCTTCTATTGCCATTGTCAGCCCTATAAGCTTACATTGAGCTAGGTCTAGGCTTAGAGCCAAGGTGAAAAAGAAGGCAACCCAGCTCATCGTAGGCAAATAGCGTTGACAATTGATCCAGAAGTGAGCCGAAACTTCCGTTGCAAATATTTTAAGCTGTGTCTTCGCTGTGTTATTTGCAATTAAAATTGTTACTCCCAGTTATACCATGTGCTGAAATGAATATGGAACATGTTTTATTCGATTGTGGTTGCGAAACAAATTTCTAAATTATTAGCTTCTGAAGCCATTTGTGATCTATCCTTACGTGTCTCGTATTGAACTTTATGCGGTGGTGTTTTTTTTTTTCTTTTTTGACGGACGTGGAAACTAAGAGCTAATTTGGAAAGAATATTGTGTAGCTGGCATAGTGCCAAGACGCCGATGCGGGAGATCGTGGATTCGAAGGCCTGCCGGTCAAAACACACACACGGCTCGCCACTGCTGCGCCGTTTTTTCATAGCTGTGTTGCCCAGGCGCTAAACCGCGGAGATGGGCACGCCACTCTTTATACACTGAGCTTAACACCATGAGTATAATAAAGATTTGATTTTTTTGGGGGAGAATATCATGTCGTTTTCCGCGAGTCAACAGTTGTTTGATTAAAGTGTTCAAACTCGTGTGCGCGATTTTGATGTGCTGTGTGGGGGGAGGTGGGATATTTTCGCTAGTTGTAGATGTGTGCATGTCAATATTCACAAACTCTTTTTGCAAAAGCATTTCTATTCAAGAGAGTTGCTTTGAAAGAAAGAGTTTTTGCTTTTCACGAATTTGTCCTTGATTTGTAAAATACTTCATCAAAAATTAAAAGGCAAGCTCATTTTAGCCATGGTTATTAATTATTAAACTTTACATGCTGTTTGCAACTCCGTTTAAGTGATAATTCCCCATTGATGATGTCATATGTGCATAGGATGGTGTAACAAGCAATGCTTTGAAGTTGATTTTTTACGAACCGCTTTTAAAATTCCAGTGTACTGCGTACTGGTACTGCTTGATATGTTGATGTTCAGCCAAAAACTTTTTCTCTGGCGTTGAGTTTACACTGGTGGCGGATCCGGTGGGGAAGGTTAATATTTCCTAAACTTGAGCATTAGTATGAGGATAGTACTATCTAGAGGATAAAATTGCAAGATAAATATTTTTGGAATTTTGCCCCCTCCCTAAAAAATTATTGACCCGCACCTGACACTCCCCAAGTATTAGGACCGAGTAGGTTACTGAAGATTATCTATGAAAAGAGTGATTTTAGGTCATGTTATCCAGCCTGGAGCATTTAAACTGGTTTTGTAACTCAGCTATAATAAAAAGATAGCTACAGATGAATCCTTCTAGCCTGATACTCTGCAGTTTTACTCTGATAATGTTATTTACTGAAACGTTTGTAAAATGATTGCAAATATACCGGCGCTGATGTTTTTATCCAGGTGGATTTTTTATCTCATTGCTGCGCAGTTGTTTTATTTTTTCTGCTTTTGTGTTTACTAAATTGACAAAAAGGGCCAGACGTGTAGATTCTGTATGTAGAAGAAAATTTTTGGTTTACATGATTTTGACAATTCTTTTGTATTTTTCTTTGTTTTACGTTATTTTTGATAGTGTTTTTTCTTCGTCTTATTAATTTTAAAACAAGCTTGTCATTTTATGAAAGTTGTGTTCATTTGACTTGTGCATTTTAAGTTTTTTTTTTAAGCTAAGTGAAAACATCTAGGATCAGCCAGCGGTATGGTTTGGCGGTAGCCTACTGCGCGCAGGTTAAAGATATTACGTGACGGGTTCGATTCACGGCTGGGGCCGATCGCATTTGACTCATATATCGGGTGGCTGCGGACGCTGACTCGGTGGAGAGCAAGTTCACTTCGCCATCTCCCACAATTACTTTTGAAGTTCAAACTGAAACACTTTGTATTAGTGATATTTTTTCGGCTGTCACGAGGAAACGACTGAGTGGCTGTGGCAAGCTTGTTTAGGAGTAGCCAACCCCTGAGCCACCTGATGATTACTTAAAAATGGGAAATCTGGTTAAGGGCCTTTGGCAATGGCACTAGTAAATTTGCCGGCTTGGCTTATTACACACTTTCCTTTTAATCCTAAATTTCAGACCGTTTTTAAGTCGTTGATTTTACTCCATTCGGAGTCGGAGTCTACCGACCTAGAAGCAAAAACTTTGCCTTCCGTCAACTCCGTCACCTCATCAGTTAAAACATTTGTTATTGCCATTGCCTTCGAAAAATTACTCAAATTCTTAGCAGTTTAAGACTGCTGAAGGAGTTATCTCGAAGAAAAGTGGAGACATAGTTGAAAATTTTGAGTTCCCAGTTATTTTCATGTTACGGAAATGCTAAAAAACGGAACGAATCCAACTGGTTTAGAGAGAAAGAGCCGATTAACTTTGGTGAGATTTGAACCAATCACCTTGCGACCAAGGGCGTCATAAAAACGTCTAAATTACTGCATGCGCCAGGCTACCGATATAAAAAGCACTAGCGTGAATACCGCGTAAGAAATAAGAGTTCCGTAGAGCGGGACACCGATGTTTCGGACTATTGGCCGTCATCAGCTGCACTCAGGTAAAGGTACACTCATCCTTTGGAATGCTGGACCTTGATCAGCCAAACACTCCTCCGGATTTGTACATTCAAAAAAAAGTTTTACAAATCCGGAGGAGTGTTTGGCTGATCAAGGTCCAGCATTCCAAAGGATAAGTGTACCTTTACCTGAGTGCGGCTGATGAGGGCTAATAGTCCGAAACAGCGCTCTCCCGTTTTATGGTTACCCTATGGCTGGAGTTGCTCTTGCAACTGTTGGTGGTGGAGGACGTTATATCCTCCGACCCAACACGTGGAAGTCGTTGAGGCTTCCCATTCAGCAGGCCAGGAAGGACGATGTTCGTTTTTACTGTAGAAATAAGAGTTGTCGCTTAGAAACGTAAAGAATTCAAGCACTACCATTGCGAACAATTAAGGTTCACACTCACAAAGATAAAGTCATGTGCAAAATACCAACATGTAAGGAGTTAGTTAGTTTAATTGCATATTTATCCTCCTATCACGAGAAAGCGATCAATGCGCTGTACGAGCTCGCTTAGGAGTTGTCGGCCATCTGTCTACCGCACCAAGATGGGGTAATTCCGCTAAGTACCTTTCCCAACGGCACAACAAGCAAGGGTGGAAACCTAAAGCAACACCTTAAAACCAGGTTTTAAAGGAAATTTTGGAAACCCAAACTGAAACTGACAACGACTAGGTCAAATTTTTGAAAACCTAAACATGAACCAAAACCGTTTTTTCTTAAAAGGTCGAAACTGAGACTAAAACCTGTTCAAAATTTTTCAAGATTTTGGGTTTTAAAAATTGTTGTCACCATCATTACTAGTACAGTTCCTTTAATGCTGAGCGTCATACAGAGAAGCTGTGCATAATAATTTTTGAGGCTTTGGTTACACCGGACTCGGAATTATACCCAAGTCGACAATTTCTGAAGCAATTGCTCTCTTCACTCGGCCATTCGTGCTGCTTCTAATCGTAATAAAACAAAAACGCCAAGAAGTATTTTTATTATTATTATTATTATTATTGGCATATTTATCCTCCTATCACGAGAAAGCGACGAAGCGCTGTACGAGCTCGCTTAAGAGTTGCCAGCCATCTGTCTACCACACTAAGATGGGGGAATCCCGCTAAGTGCCTTTCCCAACGGCACAACTAGTAATCTTGCCGGCTTTCTCCACACTGTCCCTTAATTTGCTGAACGTCAAGCAGGGAAGCTGTGAATACCAATTATAAAGTCATTGGTTTGACCCGACTCGGAATCGAACCCCAAGTCTACCGACCCAAAAGCAGACGCTCCATACCACTCGGCCATCTGACCGAAAGCAGTTAAATAATTCGTATTCAAAATAAAATAGCTTTCTTGGATGAAACTTAAACTGAAACCCAGAAACCGAAGCTGCGCGTAAGCAAAACCGAAACTCGAACCTATTTTTCAACAGCCGTAAAACCAAACCAAGACTGAAACCCGACATCTGGGTTGCAACACGCCGAAACTGAAACTGACACCCTAACGCCAAGTAATCAAGTTTTCACCCTTGACAACAAGTAAACTTGCCGGCTTGTTCTCCACACTGTCCCTTTGATGCTGAGCGTCAAGCGGGGAAGCTGTGAATACCAATTTTAAAGTCATTGGTTTGACCCGACTCGGAATCAAACCCGAGTCTACAGCTCAAGAGACAGACGCTCTATACCACTCGGCCATCTGAGCTGTTTTACAATCTGGTCAGTTTTAGCGCAAAATTTATATTCTGAAACTGAACCTTGGATGCGAGTTACAACCGCGTTAAATTCATCATAACGCTCGAAAGTCAGGCGACCTGGCTGAAAATGTCTTTGCGCCAGACTTGAACACCGTCGGCGGACTTGAGCATTTAAAGTGACTTTTTGGAATGGAAAAAATGAAAATCTTTACAAGCTAGGCTGTTTTTTTTCAGTGAATGGGTAAGTAGGGCTGGACTTAGGAGCGTCGTCACAAAAAAATAACTTTTTTTCGGAGATCGAACATTAAACCTTTGTTTATTTAAAGATCAGCCCCATCATTGATCACTAGGGGCAGACGAAACATCACAATAGCTTAATGCCTCATTGTCTAAGTCAGCCCCGAAAGTAGAAAAAGTAGACCCAACTACTCAAGCTTGCTATTTCCAAAGGAAATCGGCTCTCTTGGCGTGTTTCTTCTAAAACAAAACCCAAATCATTGGAAAAATCAAATGACTGGTTTCTTTAAGAATTTATTCTCGCTAGGTGGCAGTGACCTTTAATTCTTTGGGTAGGAACAGGAGTTTCCAAACTATTAAACTTAAGGGCCACATGCTTTCGCGCAGTAGTTAAAGGACCAACCATGTAGTCTGAATACGGCCGGATTTATCAGCAGGCTGGGCAGGCTGAACCCTAGGGCCTCGGAGAAAATAAGGGGCCTCGTCACAAACAACGGAGACCTTTCTTGAGATCGCCAACCTTTTCTTTTTTCGGAAATCGACCATCAAGACCTTTATGGACGTAGAGATGGGTTTAATCGTTGATCAGGTAGCCTAGGGCCTCTCAGTGTCTAAACCCGGCCCAGGTTCTGAAATCGAATAAAAAATAAACTAAACCGGAATGTTATTACCATTTTGTACACAAAATTCGGTTCTGCCTTCTTGGCACTGTAAGAAAAATTGATTTAGAGCTATGAAGTGCGAGGCAATTTCTTAAGAAATACGATACTATCTATATCAGCGCTACGCTTTTTCTTTTCAAAATTAAAATATATTGCCCCATTGATAATAGTTTGAATAAAATCTTCTTGTCTACGTATTTCTTTGTTTGGCATTGTATATTACTTCCATAAAATGCAAGGTTGTGAGGGACCTGAGCGTGAGAGACAATTACTTCTTCCACATGCCCGGTTCTGCTGGTTCCAATCATCCACAGACTTTCTGCCTCACGAGTCACCATAAAATTTCTTTATGTCATAATCACTTGTTTTATGACATCAAAAAATTTATTATAATGCGGAAAGCCTAACTCAATCTGCAGGTTCCACGACCCCTTTTAAGGGTAAACGGGTCTAGTAATTGCGTAGGACAAGTAAAGTCCGTGGGCCTTTGAAATCGCTTAAGC
The DNA here is from genome assembly GCA_964006365.1 of Trididemnum miniatum. NCBI lineage: Eukaryota > Metazoa > Chordata > Ascidiacea > Aplousobranchia > Didemnidae > Trididemnum > Trididemnum miniatum. The sequence continues at coordinate 1,696,777 of OZ023233.1, forward strand.
TGGGCACGTGGGCAGGTTAATTAATGGCTTTTTGGTTTCGCAAATTGCAAGTAGCGGCTCGGTATACAATAAAACCTAAATGGATCACGCAACTATAGACGTTTCCACAACATTCAGCAGCAGTGTTAGCTAAACAGTTCTTAAACTTAAAAACTAATTATTCGATGTTCTGACCGGTTTATGCATTTCTTTCGGTTTTGAGGGCACCTACCCATTTACACTAATTTAACATGGCAAAGGCCGGTTTACTCAGTCGTTAAGCGCACGCTATCGGTGCGGGAAGTCTTGGGTTCGATTACCGGACGCATATTTCGGAATGGTTCTACAGAAAAAGATAGGGCTCGATCGAAATGAGTATAAATAGAAAAATTGCACGGATCTACGCTACAGCGGCGTGGTACATTGGTCGGTTTGCTGGACTGCGACGCATGAGGTCGGGGTTTGATGCTGCGCTAGGTTTTGATTTTATGCACTTTCGTATGTTTATTTCGGGAAGGGGTAGAGTGGTGATAATAGAATAAACAAAAAATGTTCTGTACAACCATTTCGAAATATGCGCCAATGGCTTGCCACCGCTGCGACGTTTCATCGGAGTTGTGTTGCCTGCTGCCCAGGCGCTAAGCTGCGGAAATGGACTCGCCACTCGTAACACGCTTTGGCGTAATACTACGAGGATAATGAAGATTTGATTTTAATTTTGCAGACACCACAATATAGCCAACAACATTAACATAATACAAAATTTCAAGAACTTTTCAACATACACAACCCTAATAAGCTATCACAACACCATACGAATATCTTAGTTGTGTTATTCCTGTAAGATATTCCTATGATGCTGTGTTAGCTTATTAGGGTTGTGTATGTTGAAAAGTTCTTGAAATTTTGTATTTTATTTGAATCTTGTGCTTTGCATAATTAACACAATAGTATGGTAAATAGGTAAGCTTAAAAAGACTTTTTATTAAGAAAACTGTGTTTTTTATACGGGTTTCGAACTCGTGTTTACTGATTTCTATGCTGGACTACATCTTAGGCGTGAAGCTTAATCTCGTAATTCAATTGATTGAGCGCAACAGCTGGGTCACGTGACCGCATCTGCTTCTCGTCTCGCTTATCGATTTAACAATGACAGAATGTTGTGATTGGACAACTACATGGTGAACCAGTCAGTTATCTTTAAATTGATTTACCAGAATCTCAGGAAAGTCATGAGCAATAAGCTGGTTCTAACAGTTATAGAAATTTGTAATTATTGCTCTTGTTGGTGGTAGCAATGGTGGAGTTTCTACTGTTTAGCCGCGAAATCATAAACACGAAAAACAGCACGGATAAAAGCGAAACAACGACAAAACGATATAAAAACATGCAACGGCAATAGAAATACAACATGTTTAAAAGTTTACGCGGCCATTGCACCTAATAGTCAAGCCAGCGGCTCTTAATTTGGAAACCGCAGGACATTAACCACAGAGAGCAAGATTTATTGCGTGTTCAGGGTGATTAACTTGCGAATGTAATAACATTTTATTGCTGAGCAGAGCGCCACTGGTGTTGTGAGTTTTTAGAAGGGGAACACAAACCAGAAGAGATTGAGAACCACTGAGTTAAGCTATTACTCCGAATTTTGGACCTTCGCGATATTGTTATTACTTGTATAAACAAGCTGAAGCTACTATGAAAGTAACAATGGTCAGTGCTATGTGAAATGTTTATCGATAAAGTTTATATTTTACTTAAAAGTTTCAGTTTTTTCTTTTTATTTTTGCTGTTTTTTATCTTCAACACGGATCATCGTACCTACACTGGACAAAGCATAGACGCAGAACGTAACCCTACCTAGGCGGTTTTACACTAATTCACTGATTTTACCCTAAATTCACTGATATTGCCGATGAAAAAGTTTTAGAGAAGAGTATTTAGTACTAGTAGCTCTGCTACATAAGTGAAAAAGTTACTCAAAGTGGTGATTACTTCCACCAAACAAAGAGCTTGATGACATAGATCAAAGCATATATTTATTGTAAGTAATCATGAATAAAAACTCTGCAGACTGCTTCATCTTGTAAGATACCTCCTGATGATCCGTTAAGGTGAAATAGTCTGTAGAGGTTTTATTTGTGTTTTCTCATACCTGTGATATATAATTATATATGTATGAGTGAAAAAGTATATTTAAACTAAAAACAGTTTCAAACATGAATTCTCAGAAACAGGGCCGTAGGAAGACTTAGGGGGCCGGCGCGACTAATTTTGCGGGGACTTCTTTGTAGAACTTTTTTTAAAGGTGCGATTTAACAACCTTTTCTAGTGTAAGTGGCAAGGAGCGCTCCCTGACTGGGGGATTCCGGGGCTGTAGCCCCCATACTTACCCTAATCCGGCCCTGCTTAGAAATTAGTTTTTGATTCTTTTGGGGGCGTAGAACTTGAGAAAAAAGTGTGTGGTTACCAAGCTTGCGAATTGCGATTTCAGAATACAACTTTCTGTACCTGGCAAAGTGTATTTAGGCAGTTTCTGTGGTGATTTTAACAGTGAAAAATGGCGGATGGAGCGGAAGTGGAGGCGGAAGTTCATTATTTGCGAACAGTAAGTATTGAAAAATAAAGAGTAGCAATTATTCTATTTATTTCGTAATACAATAAATATGGGACGAAAATAGCTTAATAAGGAAAAAGATGGTTATCAAGGCAGTAACAAAAATTGAAAGGACTTCTTAGTTTCAGTAGTACTGCCTTGCTTACACTGCTGATGATGACGGCTGAATCTATGTTGTCTAAACGTTCTGTTTTAAGAAATACTGTAGCTTTATTTATCCTCCTTAAATTATGATTTGTTTTCAGTTTGGATTGGACCCAAAATATTTCAACGGTTAAAAATATCTGATACAAATAAACAAATGTTTTGAAGTTTATTTATAAGGTGTTTATTGCTTTCAACAAATCAGTGATGACGTAGAATGACGTAGATTGTTCCCATGAGACGATTGGTTGAAATTTAGCAAGATGTCTTTGCAAAAATTGAACTGCTTGATTATGACAAAATGAACTGATCACACATGCAACAATTTAGGACGGAGTGAGACAGTCAAGTTATTTTCACAAAAATATTCACCACTAACGCCCGTTGGTGTAGTAAAGACACCGCAACGGTGCGGAAGGTCTGTGGTTCAAATCCCGAGCCTGTCAAATCGGACACAGTGCCGCCAACGGCTCGCCACCGTTGCGGCGTTTCTTCAGAGCTGTGTTGCCCAGGCGCTAAGTCGTGGGGACGGGCCCCGCCACTGGTTACTCGCTTTGGAGTGATATCGTGAGAATAACAAAATAATCACCAAATACACTACGAGATTGCGATACCAGAAACAATCACACTTGCGTACCCTGTTTACATGATTAGTTTAAGTGGTTCCAAAGGCTACGAACTTTTTGCATCGTAACAAATTTTTCATGCCATAATTAAAATGTGATTACGCCATCAAAGATTTAATGATGATGCGTAAAGCCCAGAGGCATTTGGAACCATTTAACTAGGCATGCGGAAGGGTAAGGAAGTAACCGCACAGAGGGCAAACTGGACAACGCAAGACTATTTTACTGTCATATGGGTCAAGCTGCAAATCTCAATTGGTATTCACGCTTTTAAAATGCAATTTTAAACAAACGAAAGCACAAACAGCGTAACAAAAATAAGACAATAAAGAGATAATTAATAAATTGAAAACTCTTCCGTCGAGTGTGCGTTTTAATACTCTCTACTTACTTGGTTGTTTAGCTATTTAGTAAACGTAAGTTATATTTAGATATTGTTTTCATGCTTGTAAAAGTAGCATTTCAAATTTAGCAGAAAACAAGATTTAACCGTAAAAAATACTTGGGCAAATGTTTCGGCTCTCATCTGGTGACATTGTCAGCGAGCCCAAACGTCCGCCCAAGCTTTTTCAGCTGTTTCTTGGTGGTGTTATTTATAATTAAATGGTTAAGGTTCAACCGTAACCGCCCTTTTTTAACAAAAACCAAATTATCATGTGGCGTAATGCAGAGCACTGAGAGACATGATCGTAGGAATCGAACCCATATTTTTTTCTCCGATCTTGATTTTGTTTCTTACTTATTTCATCAAACACCGGCGCTTGGTGTATCGGTTAAGAGCGTCCACTTGGTAGCCGGTAGACTGGGGTTTTATTCCCAGTCGGGTCATACTAAAGATTTTAAAAATAGTATTCGCAGCTTTCGCGCCAGGCGCTCGGCACAAGCGGAAATGCGCAGGGTTTTGTGTATGTGTTGTTCGTCATGTTATGTCCCTCAACAGCGTTCAATCATTCGTGATTGAAAATTGTAATGGGCCGACAATTGAGAATGGCCTATACAATGTGTGCTTGCACCCGCTGTCCCGTACCCTTACCCTTATTCCATCAAACTACCCGGTTGGCTTAACTGCTACGCACATCGTTATCGGTGCGGGAGGTCTCGGGTTTCATTCCCGGGCCGCTCAAAGCGGACACTCTGTCACCACCCCAGCGATATTTCTTCGGAGCTGTGTTGCCCAGGTGCTAAGCGGCGGAGATGGATCCCACCACTCGTAACACGCTTTGGCGTAATAACGCAAGCATTCTGAAAATTTGATTTTGATTTGTTTGACTTATTTCATCACAGGACGATGAAATCTTTTTTCAATGCATCACCCAGCAGCAATGCAAAGTGTGTCTGGCTGCGGAAGGTTTCGGTAATCGGCTATGTTATGTCGAACATGCTACTGATAATAAGGTAAAGTAATAACTTGATGATGATGTCTTCATTTTTATCCTCATGTCACGAGAAAGTGACGGAAGCACCAGACAGGATGAATCCAGACTCGCTTAGGAGGTGCCTTTGTTTTAGAGTTTTTCAGTTGAGTTTTGATTCAACTTCTTAAATTTGCTGCTTGTCAAATTTGAACAAGCAGAGATAATTATCGTGAAGCATCTTATCCAAAGACGTGGCCACGAAGCTTGGGTGAGTGTTGAACCATCAACCTTGCGATCATAGCCGACGCAAAAACGACTTTTGGAACCACTCGTTACACTGCCGATGAAGGGGAGAGAGGATGAAGTGTTTGGCACGAGGAACGTGCCAGAGATGGGTCCAGAGACGGTGTCAGAGATAGGTCCAGAACTAACAACCAAAAAATGTTTATTTTGCAGTATTGAAAGTATCAAAATACCGATGTCACAACATGCATTACTAAAAATTTAGGGAAGTAGGACCGGCCCCCTTTACCCCCACAACCCGCCAATGGGTTGTTAGTAGAGCATTAAACTTGCAGTTGATGACTTGCAGCGTGGCGTCATGGTTCGGAGCGTCGTTTTTACGACGACCATGATCGCTAGGTTGATGGTTCAACTCCCACCCAAGTCTCGTTGTTGCATCCTTGGATATAAATAAATGAGGTCATTTTCCAATTAAATTGAACTGAAAGGTCAACAGTAATTGAGGGAGACTGCGATGTAAACTTGCGCTCTTCAAGTTAGCAGCCACCTGTAATATATGTCAAATGCGATTGGCTCCAGCCACAAATCGAACCCGTCACGTAGGGTCAGTCATCTGCACGTGGTACCGCTGGGTCACGTCGCTGACCTAGGCCACGGATAGGATCCTTTTCGATAATTATTTCTGCTCGATGGAATCTAGCCAGCTGCAAATTAAAGAAGCCAGAAGCTAAACTCAACCGGAAAACTTTGAAACAAAGGCAACTCCTAAGCGAGTATGGATTGGTCCTATGCGTAGCACCTCCGTTGCTTTCTCGTGACAAGAGGATAAAAATGGAGAAATCAATCATTTCTAAATATTTTCTGCATTCAAATTTTTGGTGCTCAGCTTTGCATTTCAATTTCACGATGATCCGTTGAATTTCTGAGCAGTGTTTCCTTTTTATTTTTGAAATTATAATTGTACAGGATGTCGTCACTGATACGTCACGATGCGTGTTTATTCTGTCACAAGCGTTGTCGGTTCGAGCTCTGCAGGAGTTGCTTGGTAATGAGGAGGTGAGAGATTTACATCGTTAAATAATTTTCAAACCATCTCTAGAGGGAGGAGAGGCTACTATGCGGACCCGGGCCCTTTTCGACAGACGTTTTCTATTTTTTGGCTAAATTTAGGATATAGGCCGATGTGTAAAAGGGAGAAGAACAAGCCCGTCTGCATGAAATACGGAATCTCAGAGAAAATTTTGTGTGACGGTTGCTGTTAGAAACTGTTATTGTAGGTGGGTTACTGAACCAGATTGCTACAGTACTTTTATATTCAAGCTGAGGTTGCTCCAAATTCATACTGAATGAAATCATTGCACATGCGTGTGGATTGCATTTTACGTCGTTGTCATCTCGTGATTGCTTGTCCGTATAATATCAAATCTTCATTATACACCGAAGCGTGTAACTAGTGGCCTGGTTAGTGTTCGCGGCTTAGCGTCTGGGTAACACAGCTCTGAAGAAGCATCTTGAGCCGTTGGAGATGCTGTGCCTGATTTGACCGGCCAAAGAATCGAACCGCAAACCTCCCGCACCGATGTTACCACTGCTCCAACTGGCCGGTTGGTTGTCAGTGTAGGATGTGTGAAGCCAGTGTTATTCACCGCTCTGGCTAAGAATCAAACTCGACACTCAATATTTGCTTCATTCAACTTAGCCAAGTGATAGCGAATGGGATGACGTACTGGAGGTCAAACCAGTTCATTTGACGGCAGAAGAGCAGGCAAGATTTTGATAGTTTGATGATTGCAGTTGTTCCATTTAATTGATAGTTTTAAAGGTTGATTGACAGGTTGAAGTTTGATTGACAGGTGTCAAATACACTGGAAAGTTTAGTTGAAATTGACAATTACTTTTGCTGTTTGTTTGCATGCTTCGTGTTCTTGTGTTGCTTTCATTTACGAAATACTTTTGGTGTTTAACACGACACTTGTTGTGATATACTAGCGCTAGTGTTTGCACGAGTTTTACTTATACATAGCGTTCAAAAAAATACGAATCTTGATCCAGTTACATCAAACTAAAAATTTGTTTACACTAAATACGATTTTTATCCGAGTTGTCTTCGTACGAAACTTGATCCGATTTTTGGCGTAAGCAGTTGACGGAAATATTTTTCACAGAGTTCGAACTTAAACGATTTTTACTTTTTATCGGTTGTTTTGTAAAGCACCATATAATTGTGTTCTATAGAATGCCATGTAACGTAACGTAGCTCCACGCGATAACCTTTAATTTTTTCGCAGCTTACGTCACTTTGCGTACGAAAAATCGAATTGTATTCTGTGTAAAAACACCTTCAGTATTTTTTTAAGGCGTTTTGAAGAACCGAAACGGTCTCTCAAAATTGTTCAGCGGTCTAACAAAATCTGCTTTTAGAATAGTGTAGAAAGTTGTATTTTACGTTATTTAGAATTGGTGGTCTTTCAAAATTGCTTTACGTACGGTTCCTCAAGCCAAACCTTAAAAGAACTCTGCACACCTTAACGCATTTGTAATTACAGTCTAGCGACGGAGCTACCCACTGCAGAACTCTCTTGTACGGAAATGCTGTTCAATTAAAACATGGTTTGAGTGGAATGGTAAGTTTACTCAACTCAACAGCTCAGATGGCCGAGCGGCAGGAGTGTCCGCCTCGGGAGCAGTAGACTTGGATTTGATTCCAAGTCGGGTCAAACCCATGTCTTTAAAATTGGTTTTCACAGCTTCCCTGCTTGACGTTCAGCACTAAAGGAACAGTGTAGAGAACAAGCCGGCAAGTTTACTTATTGTGCCGTTGGGAAAGGCACTTAACGGAATTCCCCCATCTTGGTGTGGTAAACAGATGGATGGCAACTCCTAAGCGAGCTCGTATAGCGCGTTGGTCACTTTCTCGTGATAGGAGGACAAATATGCAACAAAATAGAAACAACATAATCTACGCGTAGCATTGTCTTTATCACAATAATTATCTTTCCACAGCTGTAAGTATGTATTGCAGCTGTAATTGCAATTTTTTTGGAAATTCAGTGATAGTGTTCTACAGTGTAAGCTATGCTGCAATTGTATTGCCTTTGAAAAGGGTTAAAACAGCCTTAGAAAGTTATTTGAAAATATTTACATTTGAGAGCTTTTTTTCAGTTTTTGACTTGCATGACCACCTCCAGCTCCGAGACTGACAAACTCGCTTTCGATGTTGGATTGAATGCTGACGACTCAGGTAAATTATAGTGAATGCAATGTTTGATATGACCATGTCCAAAAATCATTTTTCATTATGCACGCGGCAACAGGCCGAAACGTGTAACGAGTGGCGGGGTCTATCTTTACGGTTTAGCGCTTGGGCAACACAGTTACGAAGGAACGTCGCAGCGGTGGCGTCGCTATGTCAAATTTGACCGTCACGGGGACTGAACCCCAGACATCCCTCGTAGATAGCATTATTGTCTTTAAATACTTTGCCAACTAATTGTGTGGTAAGATCTTTGATTATTATAGACTTATGTTTGGTTCCGGCCAAGTTTTAATTGCGATTTGTGCCGCAAACACCGCCCAACACTGTCTTCGCGAGCTCATTTAGAGCCGGATTTACCTGAATACTTTACAAGTTGAAGCCTTGGGGCCTCATCACAAACAAAAGAACTCGACAGGATTATGGGATATCTTTTTTTTGAAGATCCATTATTAAGAGCTTTATTTATTTAGAGATAAGTCCGATCATCAATCACTAGCGGCAATCGTGAAGTCCAAACAGCATAGGGATTCTCAATGTCCAAATCCGACCCTGAGCTGCTCAGTTATACCGCTACTTAAACATTTTAACTGCAGGAGAAGACACTTGGTGGACTGTTCATCCTAAATCGAAGCAAAGGTCAGAAGGTGAAAAGGTCAGAGTCGGTGATGACCTTATTCTTATCAGCATTTCTTCAGAAAGATATCTTGTAAGTCGATAGTTTTTGAAATGCTGGCTGCTTCAAAGTTGATGATTTCATCAGAAAATTAACATGTGATACTTGAAGATTTTTTTGATCGCAGCCAGAGCCGGCGCCAGAGCAGTCGACTTAGGGGGGAAGCGTTTATCAGGGGGGGCCAAAGTTTGAAAATAAGCACAAAAGCCGCTGTCTTCAAAAGAAAAGACTTGTTAATTGGGGGGCCAAGCATGTCGATTGGGGGGGCAGGACCCCCTGGCCCCCCCTTAGCGCTGGCCCTGATCGTAGCTAAACGATAAAAGTGTGCCAATGCAATTCCTATTACGTTGAACAACTCATTTGTCAAAAATTATTGCGCTGACTCACACTTCTTGATTTCACATATTTGTTTCCAGCATCTTTCTGTGTCTGAGGACGAACTTTTTGTCCAAGCTTCCTTCCAGCACACAACCTGGTCAGTTGGACCAGTGGCTTGTGGTGGATGGAAAAAGCAGGGTTACCTGAATGGTGGGAGTGTGCTACGCATGTATCATGGTCACATGGACGATTGCCTTACCACGCCCAGTACAGGGGATAAACAATTGGCTATAAGGTACCAAAATATGCGTTTGAATCGTTTAATGATCAAAATTTGACCCAAGTTTTTTTGATCTTGATCCAACTAGGTCAGTTATGTATGAATCAGGAGCAGCTGGTGGCCATGCGAAGTCGCTGTGGAGGTTGGAACTTCTCCATGTGAAATGGTACGGAGCATACGTGACATGGGGATACCCCTTTCGGCTCCGTCACGTTACCACAGGTGATTCGATTTTCAGTCGTATTTTCAATCAAAAAATTTGTCGGTAGTGTGGCCGATTGTCATTTCTTCGGCGGTTATCTAATCTTAAGATTGATGGCTCCACTTTCACCTAAGCCTTGTTGTTGCGTCCTTGGATAAGGCTCTACGATAATTATCTTTGCTTGATGGAATCTGACTAGCAGCAAATTAATGAAGTCAGATGCAAAACTCGGCCAGAAGCTCGAAACAAAGCAACTTCTAAGCGAGTCTGAATTCATCCTATGTATATCGCCTCCGTCGCTTTCACGTGACTGGAGTATATAAATGAAGAACTCTCGAAATCACACGCTGTACGCCGATGCGTGTAACGAATGACGGGGCTCATCTCCACAGCTCAGCGCCTGCGGGCCGTTGGCAACGCTTTGTTCGATTTAGCCGTCGCGGGAATCGAACTCCAGACCCCCCGCGCCGATAGCGATGTCTAATATGTTTAACCATTACCTAGACCGGCTGGATATCTTCGTATTTAGTAGGCAGCGTGGCGTAGTGGTTTGGGGCGTCGTTCTTACGACGACCATGATCGCAAGGTTAATGGTTCAACTCCCAACCTAGGTTCGTTTTTGCGTCCTTGCATAAGATGCTTCACAATGATTATCTCTGCTTCGTGGAATCTGGAAAGCAGCAAATTAAAGGAGTCAGAAGAAAATTCAACCGGAAAACTTGGAAATAAAGGCAACTCCTAAGCGAGTCTGGATTCGTCCTACGCATAGCGCCTCCGCCACTTTCTCGTGATCGGAGGATAAAGATGAAGAAATCATCATCAATTTGTTTGACAAAAACAGAGCATTCTAATTGGAAGTTTGTCGAAGTAGCTTTGTCTGATTATACTCGCTCCCACAGCATCGCGCATTTTCGAGAACGTAGCGTAAGTTATCACCAGAGGCTTTGCCAGCCAGAAATTTGGGGTTATGTGAGGGGAGAATTGGTACTTCCAGCTGCCCCTGTTGTCCTTCCTGGGTCAAGATAGACGTAAATCTTTGTTTTAAGACTGGTTACTTTAAGGGGGTGCGTGCAATTGCTTCCTTCGAGTATCACCATCTTCTGGGTTTAGGTCTCTATCTGTGCATGCTTGAGGACCGGAGCCTTGCGCTAAAAGGAGTTGAGAATGCAACCTTTGATATCTCTGCGTTCTGTTGGCAACCATCTAAGGTAAGAGAGAGTAGAAAGTCATATTTTTATTTTGCTTAGAAATAAGAAGACTTGTAGTTGTTTTTATCAACTTTTAGCGTTTTTATTAGTAAGTGCTTTAATCTAAAATTGCTTGAGTCAAAAAAGTTTTAATAATCTCTGGCCTACAAACGTATAATTCGATGCCAATGCGTGATCACTAGAAGGGTTCCACGCTTTGCCTTGTTTTTACGAAACAAACGCTTACAATTTGTCGAGTCATCGTGGACGAGTTCATTTTTTTAGATGCTGAATCAAGCTTCTAAATGTTTTCAGTTTCGGCAGAAACGTGAAGCGCATTCGAAAATTTTAATTTTTCATGCAGGAAAAAGTTGAATCAGTTGTTGAGCAAGATATTGAAGGAATGGGGGGTTATGACATTAAATATGGAGACTCGGTATGTTATCTCCAACATATAAGCACTGGACTTTGGGTAACCTATATGGTAAGTTTTTATGTATAGATTCAATTCATAGTTTATAACGGTATTTAACCTCTAAATTTTAGCCACTGACCTGTGGTGTAATCAAGAGAAAAGCACCGACTCCCCACCATTTTGTGACGTATGCAGACCTTTTTTTTAAGCGTCAATCACTAGGGGTGAATAAAAGTGGGGCCTCTCGTTGTTTAAGTCCGGCTGTGTCCTTGCTGAATTTCTCGTATCTGCGCCACTACTGCGGACACTTAAATTGTTGTGTTGTGATTGAACCAATGAATCACTTTATAAAAATTGCTTTGCAACAGCCAATATGGTAAAACTTTTGAAAAGCACAAATGGATATTCTTACCGCGTTTGCATTTGGGTTTACGGACCTTTGAAGGCATCAGCACTTTCCCTTGAAAGTTCAGGGATTTTAGCATAAATACCCTTGCCTATCAGTTTTGACGCAAGCGGTTTTGGTTTTAGGCAGTCGACACGAAAGGAGCGCGGTTCGGTCCCAAAGAACGAAAGGTAAGTGAAAGTACTGCAAATATGTCAAAAGCAACATGAACTAACCGTACCGCGCGCAGTTTGTAGTTCCTACGTGACGGGCTCGATTCACAGTTAAAGCAGATTGCATTAGGCATGGTGGATGATGACTGGAAGAGCGCAAGTTCACTTCGCAGGCTCCTTTGAATATTGTGAATTTTCAGTATAATCCTTTAAAAATGACCTCAGTTGTTTATGTAATTTTGATTGGTGAGTCAATAGGTTTTTCTTTAGGTAATTTTACACCCAGAGGGCCACATGGACGATAAGCTGACCATCTCAAAAGCCCAAGACGTGGAGTCCAGGACAGCAACAGTGATTAGACGAACAAGTCAAATCTTTTTCCATTTCATTGCGTAAGTTTGCAATAGAATCTACAGAACATGAAATAATACCGGTCAGGTGGCGCAGTGGCTCAAGACATCGCTATTGGTCCGCGACTTCCTGGGTTCGATTCCCGGGACGGTTAAATCAGATACAGTTCGCCAACACCTCGTCACCGCTGTGATGTTTCTTGGAATCTGCGTTGCCCAGGTGATAGGCCACCACGTCCGTCTAATTTTTTTTTTTATTTAGTTGTATATTTATCTTCCTATCGCGAGAAAGCGATCCATGTGCTATACGAGCTCGCTTAGTAGTTGCTAGCCGTTTGTCTACCACACCATCAAGGGAAAATCTCGATAAGAGCCTTTCCCAACGGCATAACAAGTACACTTACTGGCTTGTTGCTCACACTGTCCCTTTAATGCTGAGCGTCAAGCAGGGAAGCTGTGAATACCAATTTTAAAGTCAATTCTATTAACATCGATCTGATCCAATTCGGAATCAAATCCAAGTCTACAGTTCCCAAGGCGGACGCTCTTACCACTCGGTCATCTGAGAAAAAGCTCTGCTAACGTCAAAATCAGGTCTGCAGCCCCCCTTACGCCCCTGGCCATAACTGTGGAGCAAAATATTGCAGCTTTTTTTACCAAACTTTTATTGACTAGGAAAAGTCTTTTTTAGATCAATTAGCTCGTTCCAAAACAAGAAAATGACTCGACGTCCCAGCCCTCCAGATCTTGATGAAGTCCAGCAGTGTGTGGATGACCTGATTGAATATTTTGAAAAAGATGAAGATCTCAACCCAGAATCAAATGAGGACGAACAAAGTGAAGATTCAGGGGAAAAACAAAACAAAGCGCAACTGCTGCTGAAAAACAGGTTTGTGCGAAGGGTGTTATGTCAAAAAATGGAGTAATACTTTAAAATTTCTTGAGTAAAAGAAGTGTGTGATTGCCGGCAAATCTGCTTTATCCTTAAGAATCGTGATGCAACATCCAGTCATTTCGATACACTCACGAACAACACGGTTGGCCTCATATAGCAACAACCTGTATTTGCCAAGATACAAAACAAACAAAATGCAAAGAAGTTTCAAATTTCAAGGGGTTCAAATTTGGAACTCTATGCCTCTTGACCTAAGAAAACTCTCTTTCAATCAGTTTAAAATGAAATACAAAAAACCTTACTTTCTAACTATTGAAGTTTCGCGCTTACAAAAATTTTTTTTTCTAATCTATTGCAGGACTGCACAATATTGGTGACAAATATGTTAATAAAAACCGCTCAACACTCACAATAGGTCGATGCGATATTAATATATCCACACGTCATTAAATGTTATAAATTAGCCAAGAGATGCAGCAAATTCGTCTAGCGCCCTACAAATGACTAAGGTGGCTTGCTCGACTCGAAGACCGAAAGGTCCCCTCGCAGCTTTCTGTTACAATTTCAACAACACTGCCCATAACTTAACGGTGTGCCTTTATGTTGTCTTGTTTTTTTTTTTTTTGTGATTAATTTAACTTATGTAACGAAATAAACTTAAACTTGAACTGATGATTTGGCGAACGGTTTGTTGCCAGTTGCTCTTAGCATTGGTTTAAAAATGAAATTAGAGTTGAAAGAACTTGAGCTCTGGACTCAGCAGCCATCCAACATATGCGTTCATTGCCATCAGTTCTGGAGTGAATTGAACTCGACACAATGGAAGTGTCACCTATAGCGTACGACCACTACACCCACCGTAGACAACCTGCGGCTCTTTTACACCTGTGTTGTGGCTCTTTGTGACTCCCTTGAAGACATTTTTCTATTTTGTATACGACGTTTTACTACCTTTTCTGCTTTTTGCTCACCATTTATCGCTAAAAAATAGTTTCATTCTCCCAATGTTTTTTAAATTCTGGAATGTAGACAAAGTTGGCTGTTTAGGTGCACAAGATTGCCGACTCCTGCATTACACCAAGCGGTTATGGGCTACAACCTGGGGTTAAAGAATAGACCCTTAGCCTCAGAGTGGTTGCATTTGATCCGGAATGGATGCTTTGCCAAACGGTCATGGACGACGACTAAGGCCTTGCCGCCAACAGTTTATTACCTATACATGCACATGACAAAATCAATGTAGTTTTTCGTAACTTGAGTACTAATGCGTACAATAAGCGCAAAGAACTGGAGATATATAAAAGAAAATTACGCCGAGGATGACGTTTTGACCAACCATACATTTAACCTTGCTAACATCAAAACTTCATTCAGTCGATTTTATTGACTTGTTTTATTTCGTGAGCGGCGTGAAATATCGATCCGTTTCAAAAATACGAGCTTGTATCTCGCAGTTCAAGCAAATCGAAAACCCGATAAAGTCAATTCTTTAACGTCCAATCGATAGTTTAGATATTAATCGGGGCCCAAATTGCCATTACAGCCGATTGAAAACCCACTAGAGATTTCCACAAATGGATCGAATTGCTTAAAGTATCACCAAGAATTTCAATTCATTAAGCTTGACAGTTGCAATAATTTTTGTTTTTGGTGGTGCAGTCTTTACTGCTTTACACCGTGAAAGGCCTTTGCATTTTGCTATTGTTTGGTTATGATTTAGAGTTTTGTTTGAGCTCTGATATGTTATAGAAGGACTGTAGTGTTCAGGATCGGATTGAAGGGAGGCTAGAGGGGCTATATCCCCGGGAAAGACTTCTCGCTCAGAGCGACCTCAACTTAAAAAGGTAGTTAAATGGTGTCCTCCCAAAGTGTCAAAATCAGGTTTGAAAAAAGGTTGAGGCCTCCCGAAAAATTAACTCCACGGTCTCCTAAAGTCTTCATACGACCCTAACTGTGTTACGGTTTGCTGAAGCCGAAAATACTTCGTAATTTTATCTCATTTTGATACAAATGTCAGGTTTTGTGCTTTAGCGTCTTTTTCTTTTGCTTATAGACAAGATTTGTTTCAAGAGGAAGGAGTCATAGCTCTCATACTTCAATGTATTGACAAGCTCAGTTCGTATGGGGATGCTGCCAACTTCGCAGCGGTGTTTGGTGACGACACTGAGGAGGTTTGGGAAGCTCTTCTCAACTCTCTTTACGTCCTGTTGGCTGCCACTGTGAGAGGAAATAAGACAAACTGTGCAAAGTTTGCGAGGAACCTTGACTGGCTGGTCGGGCAGCTGGAAGGACAGCACGCTACACTGGGTATGTTAATTGTTATAAAAAAATGATAAATCTTCATTATACCCGCGGAATTACGCCGAAGCAACGCTTGGCGGAGCGAATCTCCGCGGCTTCGCGAATGAGCGACAACACTCTGAAGAAACATCGCAGCGGTGGCGAGTCTATGTCCGATTTGACCGGCCCCTGAATCGAATCCATGACCTTCCGCAATGCTAGCGGTGTATTTAACCATTAGGCCAACTTGTGTGACGTAATTGTGAACTTTGAGTTTGCTTATCTTCAGTGTTTTTGAAAGATTGAAAATTTCGATAAAATTAAGAAGGAATAAAGTCACAGTTATTTTAAAATTGTACTGCGGCTTTCTTTTTTCTCGTTAACCTTTTTTCGTCCCATATTTATTGCATTATGATAAGACGCATTTCATATTGCAAGAAAATTTTTAAAGGTATCCTTGAAGTTCTTGGAGCAGTTTTAGATGATTGCAGTGAAGCTCTCAACATGATGAAGCCTGATCATATTCGTTTAATCATCACGTTGCTTGAAAAACACGGAAGAAATTCCAAGGTACAGTGTGATTCTGATGTAATTCTCCCAACTTTCAGGTTATCTTCTATCGAATTCTGATCAACTAGTGAAACTCATTCAAACCTGCTGGTCAAGAAATCACAAAAACAAGTTATTATGGAGAAAATTTATTGGCCCAAGAACTAATGGGAGGAATTTTTGATTCGTATTGAAAGTTATGCGAAACATCAAAAAATGAATCAAATCTTCATTATACTCGCAGTATTACGCTGAAGCGTGCCACGGGTGAGGGGCCCATCTCCGTAGCTTAGCGCCTGGGCAACACAGCTCTGAAGAAACATCGGAGCGGGAGCGAGCCGTTAGCAAAAAGTATCCCGTTTGACTGGCTTGGAAATCGAACCCCAGACCTCCCGCACCGATAGCGATGTCCTAAATCGCTATCCCTATCGTTTTCCTAGCGCTCTCCTCGCAAATGCTCTAGCCAATCGAATCCCTGGAGAGCAAAGTGGAAACTTTCTACGCAGCCATTCCGAAATGTGCCACCCGGCTGGTTAACATTTTTCCTTCTCATTGATGGATGTTGCTTTTACAATGGCTGAGTGGTAAGAGCGTCCGCCTTTGCAGCTGTTGACTCTGGTTTGATTCCGAGTCAGGTCAAACCGACGACTTTATAATTGGTGTTCCCAGCTTCCCTGTTTGACGCTCCGCGTTGAAGGGACAGTGTGGAGAACAATCCGACAAGTTTGCTTGTTGTACCGCTGGGAAAAGCACTTGGCGGGATTCCCCCATCTTAGAATGGTAAACAGGTAGCGGGCAACATCGATTTATGCGAGTTCGTTGCAGCGCTTTGATCGCTTTCTCGTGATAGGAGGATAAATAATTAATATGCAACTAAATATAAAATAACAATAATTATTATTACTTTTATTATTACATGTCGTTGTCTAGGTTCTCGACATTCTTTGTTCACTTTGTGTTTGCAACGGCATTGGAGTTCGAACCAACCAGAACCTCATCTGCGAAACTCTTCTTCCCAACAGAGGGCTTCTGTTGCAGACCAACATTGTCAATTACATTTGCAAGTAAGTTTAAGACACGGTCGTAGTTTAGATGCAACGAATACTCTGTCCTCGTGTGGACCTAAAACCCATGGGCATTCTGCATCATAGCTCAAATGTTTGATGTGATAATTTAAAAAAGTGGTAGTGACGTCAAATAGCTCACTTGCTTAACGCAAACGTTATCGGTGCGGGAAGTCTGGGGTTCAAATCCCGGGTGGTTCAAATTGGCACAGTGTGGCCAACGGTTCGCCACCGTTGCGACGTTTCTTCGGAGCTGTGTAGAACAGGCGCTAAGCTGCGGAGATGGACCTCACCACGAGTTACACGCTTCGGCGTAATACCGCGAGTATAATGAAGATTTGATTTTGATTTGTCCGCACGCCCGATTTTCGTGGGCTGTAGACACACGTTCTTTGTTCTACTTTCTGCATCATCATCAATTTTTTGATGACATAATTAAAATCTATGATGCAAAAACTAGAACCGAAATCGCGGGCCTGATGCCCACGAATATAGGACAAGTGGAAAATGCAATTGTCAATCTTGGACCAAATTGCGAATAAGTTGTCAATCTATAGAGGAGTTAATTCGTTGAAAATTGTTGTAGTCATTTCATCGGTAGATCCGCAGCCAAGGGTGCAAATCTGTGTTGAGCTTTGAGGGAAATGATTTAGCAAAATTGATAATTTTTTGATACTGGGAGGATGTAAATTGGTAATAATCGCCGTATTAAGGAAATTGTTACCGACAGAACTGATTTGCGCTACGCTTTCCGCATAATTAGCGCTCATGTGTCTTGGTAGGGTAGGCGTACTATACATCGTATGGGGGATTTTCCACTTCCATGAAAAATATTGGGGGGGAATGCTGCCCGAATATTGGGCGGAGTATATCCCCCCTGGATTTGCACCCATGTCCGCAGCTAATTGCCCGTTGCATCGATGGTAATGTTCGGTGTAGCATTCAAGTACCTTCGTGGTCGAATCGATGCACAGCCAACAGCTGCCTACTGCAACATGATTGAGGAAGAATAATGTGCAAAAATTAACTTTACGTTAATAAGTTCAGTATTTCGTTATGGAGCAACAACTGGAGCAAAATCCCAGTTTTAATTATTATTGATAATCTTCTAGTGTTACTTTTTTGTAGCTCATACGCTAGATGAAGGGCCGTATTTACGTGAAGGCTAAGCAGGCTGAAGGCTAGGACCTCGGAGAAAATGGGGGGCCTCGGAAAAAATGAGAGGCCTCATCACGAACAACAAAGCCCTTTTTTTGCTCTTCACCGATATTTTCAGTGAAAACAGGACATCTGAAGAAGTGAAAACCTTTTTTTGCCCTTCCAATCAGTGTCATCAAATAACCTAGGGCCTCTTCTTGTCTACAATAAATCCAGCCCAGGCTAGATGTTATATAATTTGGTAACAATTTCGGCAAAATCATCTGATTTGCCTGAACTTCTTACATTTTTTCTTGATTTGCCCAGCCGGTTGGCACAGTAGTGAAAGGTTAACATGGGCGTGCCCAGGAATTTGAAAAGGGGGATGCAATTTGAAGCAGTCCGTTTTCCGCCCAAAGTCAAGTGAAGAGCAAAAAAAAAGGTCAACACGTCCGCAGATGTCCAATTTTTCAGCCCAAAGTCAACTTAAGAGCAAAAAAAGAAAAAAGTTCATCACGCCCTCAGATTGTTCTTTATACGTATATCACCTTTACACCACGAAAGTTTTATGCATTGTCTGCAGGGGGAGGGGCTGCTCAACGGCCCCCCTGGATACGCCCCTGGTTAAAGATACGATATCGCCAACGGCTCGCACCCGCTGCGACGTTTCTTTGGAGCTCTGTTGCCTATGCGCTAAGCCGCGGAGATTGCCCCCACCATTCGTTAGCCTACACGCTTCGGCAAAATACCGCAAGTTCAGATTTTGGTTTTTTGATTCCAGCGTCCAACCTAACATTTACATGGGTGTGAGTGAATCTTGTGCACAGTACAAGAAATGGTACTACGAGGTACTTGTGGAAAAAGTTGAAGAAGATTCGAATTGCTGCAATCCATATTTGCGAGTTGGATGGGCCAACACTTGCGGCTTCTCCCCATATCCCGTTGGGGGAGATTACTATGGGGAGAATGGTGTGGGTGATGACGCGTATTCGTTTGGGTTTGATGGAATCAGTTTATGGACAGGTAAGGTTGAACCAACTATATCTAGAGAAGTTTAAAGATAAAGAAGCAAAATTCAACCGGAAAACTCAAAACCAAGGGCAACTCCTAAGCGAGTCTGGATTCGTCCTACGCATAGCGCCTCCGTCGTTTTCTTGTGACAGCAGGATAAAAATGAAGAAAGCAATCAATCATGTCATAACTAGTAGCATATAACACAAGTAGGATTTGATTTTGTTGCTGTTCATTCTCTAACATGGTGTAAAACTATTTAAGTCAACAATTGGGAAGAGTCTACAAGGGAGAGTGAGAAATTTGGTATAAAGTAGCCTATACTACCCAACTTCTCGATAAAGCGTTTTTTTTTTGTTTTAATACCCATTATTCACCTTTGGTGGTATATACGCTCGTTGGGTCTCAGTTTTGCATAATTGATGTCTTGTCTAAAAACTAACTGAAAAAGCAGGCTGCCTCAAACTCGTGTCAAATGGAAGTTTCAAGTTTTAGCTGCATGCTTGAATGCCATGAATGTCATTACGTTAATCGTTTTGTTGCCTCTTTCGCTATCTTGTATCGTTGTTTTACTGTATTTCCTTCATCGGATTGTATTCTTCATCGTGTTGAAGGTGCCAAAACAATTATATGGTTTCTATTTTTTTTTTTTTTTGAGAAGTTGTATCACCAAAGTGCTTTTTAAGGTCTTCATCAGTGTTGGCCACAATTTTCAATTTCGTAATTAATTGTTTTGCTCCCTTAGATCATCGAGCTTGTTTGGTTGGCTCTAATGACCGCCATACTTTGACCGGAAATGACATTATCAGCTGTTGCATGGACTTGAACGCACCTAGCATTTCGTTCCGCATCAATGGTCAACCAGTTCAAGGAATGTTTGAAAACTTTAATCTCGTCGGACTTTTCTTCCCTGTGGTCAGCTTTTCTGCTGGAGTCAAGTAATTACCTATAGCAGGCAGTGGTGTATTCAGGGGAGATGGGGAGGGGGCAGGGGGTACTGAGGTACTGCTCACCTCCACTCTTATACCTGTTCAACGAACCCTTGCGTGAACTACGCTTAAAATCAAATCTTCATTATACTCGGTTTTTACAGCTCAAACGACCGAATGGTAAGAGCGTCCGTATCGAGAGC
This sequence comes from Trididemnum miniatum, assembly GCA_964006365.1. Classification (NCBI taxonomy): domain Eukaryota; kingdom Metazoa; phylum Chordata; class Ascidiacea; order Aplousobranchia; family Didemnidae; genus Trididemnum; species Trididemnum miniatum. Next base: position 1,717,048 of record OZ023233.1, read on the forward strand.
TGTAGACTTGGGTTTGATTCCAAGTCGGGTCAAACCAATGACTTTAAATTTGTTATTCACAGCTTTCCTGCTCGACGCTCAGCATTAAAGGGACAGTGTGGAGAACAAGCCGGCAAGTTTACTTATTGTGCAGAGTCTGTGGCGTAATTTATAAATTGCGATACCTTGTCCCCATTTCCACTGTAAAGTTGGTATAAAGTTTAACTCAACTCTCCAATATTCTTTGATCAACTGGGGTAGAGCGTGTAAAACTCATTTACAAAAAGTATCCGTCTTGCAAAACAAAATAACAATAAGAGCTTGTCTATTCTGTCCTACACATCACCTTATCGTAAGCTTATACTCCAAATTTGAGGTTTTACGTCTTGAGGACATGAGTAACATGGAGTTAGCCAAATTTATGTTCAAATATTCTAACAAAATGCTTCCAAAATCATTCGATTCTTACTTCAGCAAACTTGACATAATTCACAACTAAATAACACGAGACGAAAAAGTAAAAATGAGTTCTTTCATGATCGCGCAAAAACTAACAAGGGAAAGATGAAACTCCATCATATCTGTTTTCCTGTATGGTAAAAAATTCCATTAGATGATCGAAACGTCTCATTTTCTAAATTAAAAAAATTGTTCAAAGCTACGTGTCTGGCAAAGTATGTAGATTAAGTAACAATGTTCGGATATAGGTCTATGTATAGCTGTTTGACATTTCTTTCGATAACTGTGTTTGCCTAATGTGTTAACGTTTATTTTTTGTTTGTTTTAATGCGTGAACGCTTTTTTGTTTTTATTTTAGTTTTGTTTTTGATGTGTACGTCTGGATCAAGTTTTTATGTGCCGTGTTTTGTAACATGCTTTAAGGTACAGCAGACTCAAAGATGACGAATTGGTCTTTTGCTGTTCTTTCCAGCGCATGTCTTACAAAGCGTTTGGAAAATAAACTTGACTTGATTTGTGCTGTTGGAAAAGGCACTTAGCGGGAATCCCCCATCATGGTGTGGTAGACAGATAGAAGCTTGCACAGCGCATTGATCGCTTTCTCGTGATGGGAGGATAAATATGCAACTAAATAAAAAATAAAACACTGGCGGTACACCGAATCGTACAACAAGCGGCAGGGCTCATCTCCGCGACTTAGCGCCTCGGTGACCAGCCATTGGCGACTGTGTACAATTTCACCAAGAATCGATCTTCAGACCTCCTGTCTAGGGATGTGCCGAGTCGAGTTCGAGTACTCGGCCGAGTCCGAGTATTGATTGATACTCGGCCGAGTATTAAACCATTATCATTTTGACCTTTTTTTTGCTTTTTATCCGAATTTTAGTCGAAATTAGGATTTCTACGGACGTGATGACCTTTTTTTTTTGCTCTTCACCTAATTTTGAGTTCATATTTTGACGTCGTAGGTACTCGGATTCGGCCGAGGCGAGTCCGAGTAATTTTCCTTGAGGCACATCCCTACTCCTGTCCTGATAGCGGTGTCCTTAACCACTACGCCAATCGGCTGATCCGTGCATCGCTACAAAATGTCGTTATATTCGTAATTTTTGATTTTTGCCTTATTGTAATTTGCTCCCTTTAAGTTTTTCGCTAGCTATGCGGTTACTGGCTCTACAAATGACTCTTTATTCATAAAAAAAAAAAAAACATGTGGCGGTATTGTACAAGGCAGATGTGTGAATTATGCTTGTTTAGTCAGTTCTTGGGAAACCTATTTCAAGATCTGGATTTTGCCAGTTTAATTAATTTGGTCGACTTGAGCAGAGTCTTGATATCAGAAAACCGTCCAGTAAACTTATGCAACTCGCGGCAAATGACAGATGTTTAATGTATAGGCAGCTTTGCGTTGAATCTAGCCATCGGATTTTACACTAAGAATGAGTACACGATTGACATTTTAATGATGAGTGCAATGACAAGCTGGTTGGTGCATTGCTCGCTATCGGTGCGAGAGGTGCCAGGGCCGGATCGGTGCTAGGGCCGGATTTACGTATAGGCTAAGCAGGCTGAAGGCAAGGGCCTCGGAGGAAATGGGGCCTCGTAGAAAATGAGGTGCCTCATCACGAACAACAAAGACCTTTTTTTTGGTCTTGGCCGATTTCTAGTGGAAAAAATAGAATAGCCTAGGGCCTCTTATTGGCAAAATCTGGCCCTGCCCGGGCCCGTCAAAACGGACACAGTGTTGACAACGACTTGCCACCGCGCTGCGACGTTTTTTTCGGAGCTCTGTTAAGCCCAGGCGCTAAGCTGCGGAGATGTGCCCCGTCACTCGTTACACGCTTCGGCGTAATACCGCGAGTATAATGAAGATTTTAATATGATGAGTGAAACTGCTATTTCAAAAGCTCGATAAAGTTTTCTTTGCTTGTTAAGCTGTAACACGTTCAGAGCTCACGTTTATTGTTTTTCAGGGTTCGGTTTTTATTTGGGGGACAGCATGGGGAGTTTCGGTTCTTGCCCCCCGTTGGTTTTGCTCCTGCATACGAAGCATTGTTGCCAGGGCGACGCCTGTTTTTGTCCCCCAGCAAAACATACGGTCAATTGAACCGTGGACATTTGATGGGACCGGGAGCTTCACTGCAACAAACTGTATTTGTCCCGGAAGCTGTAAACACTCAAAATGTAAGGCCACCAATATGTTTTCTCTTACATAACCAACCCGCAGGGTTCCACGATAATTTTTCGGGAAGCTTCATGTTTTTTGCCGACGTAGTTTTGAGGTTCAAAGCAGACTTTTTTTTAGAGTACGCAATTTAGCGAGCTGTTTTTAAGTGTAGCACAGGGGGCACCGCTGGCCTCATATTATAATCCTATAGCCGTTCCACCCCCTTAATTTAGCTCGCCAGCCCACGGTGATGCTAGGTCGTGTTGTAACAACTGCTGCGAGATTTTTCACTCTTTAAGCTTTTTTTTAAAAGTAAGTTATCTGCAGATCAACTTTATTACTTTGGTGAAACGGCAACGCCCTTCTAGGCCTGCTGAATGGATAGGATGTATCACGACTTCCTTTACTACTTACCACTAGGGTTGCAGTTTCTTGGGTATATAACTCCAGACGGGTGATTGGCGCACTTAAGTTCAATCATTCCGAAGAAGAAATGTCCCTTCACCTGAGTGCGGCTGACGAGAGCTAACAAAACGAAACAGCGCTATTCCGCGCTGTATGGTACTTCATTATTATGGTTGATCCAGGAACCCAAACCTTGTTTTCGATTAGAACGACATAAATAATCACTCAGTAAACAGATCAATCAGAAAGCAAGTCGTAGAAGTGTCTTTTTCTACACCGTCAACGCGATGAGGAGCAGTATAAGATAAAAAAAATATAACAACTGTACAAGAAAAGAAAAGAGGCAACAAAACGATTAACGTTATGGCATTAAGAGAAGAAGAGTCAAAAAGGAAGGAGAAGGCACGGTTGCAACATCCAGAAGTAAATTCAAACCTTTATTTTCCAGATTGTTCTGTCGCCTTCTCTTCAGTCCGTGATTCCTAAGTTAGCTGAAAGCATCCATGAGCTGTGGGCAATGACACGAATCAATGGCGCGTGGACGTATGGAACGGTAGGTTTTTACTTTAAACGATAAAGACATAATACTAGGTGATCGAATGCTTTAACGTTTCGATACTTGCTTATGCCATTAGCAGACCACTCTGCTTTTCTTTTTAAAACATTTCCCTTAAAATTTTAGCTTTATTTTTGATTTAAACTCATAAAACATACATATCAGCACTTCTAGTTAAGCACTTCTTTTATGAGTTTTGAACTATAATGTAGTATTGGGGCTTTTTGCCCATTTTAAAAAATTAATGGTCCATTGATTTCTAAAACGAGAACTACACTGCAGTAGAGTAGATTATTTTGATTCATTGATTCCAAGCTTTTACCTGACTCTCCACATTCTTTTTTTTTTAACTTTTGTTGAGCCTTGGAGCCACACCAGTAATTTCATCATCTTTAGCTATGAAGATAACCAGCATTGCGAAATAAACTGTTCCAATTCGAGTAAAAATATCCCGAGTTGAAGAAAAATGAACAGCTCAATTTTGCTGTTGTAGTGATTTTGTTTTTTTCAAATCCCAAACTTTATTTACACATTTTTAGGTTCGTGACGAGCAAAAGAAGCAAAACCCGTGTCTGGTCGAATTCGCTCGACTTCCGGACCAGGAAAAAAGCTTTAATCTGACCATGTCCCACGAAACATTGAGGACCATGGTAGCGCTTGGTTACCACGTGGGAGTTGCTGATGAGGATGCGGAATATAAGCTGAGAAGACTAAAACTTCCTCAAAAGTAAATAGGCATTTTCGGAAAAGAATTTGTGGCTTTTTTTTATCGAAGATTTTCATGTCAAATATATCCTGGACGAAATAGCCTACATCGTTAAAATCTTTACCGCTGCATATGCCTCTGCATTGTAGCCGCCATTCGAAAATCAGTTATTGTACCAAAACTTGATTTTTTTTGTGTGGCAAGCAGTGTCGAATGCGGTCTCAACAAAGAGACGGAGCCAGCGGGGCCGAATACAGACAATGAAAGGCCCCATTATGTTCACTCTTAGTTTTTGATCTGTAAAAAAGATCTTCCGACATCAAAAAGAGGGGTAGCACCCCAACAACTATTAAAAACCGTTCCGTGTATTTTCAAACCAACCCGTCGGTGGTCAAGTACATCATCATCGGTGCGGGAGACCTTGGGTTCGATTTCCTGGTCCGATCAAATCGGACGCAGTGTTGCCTACGACTTGCCAACGCTTTGTCGTTTCTTCGAAACTGTGTTGCCCGGACGCTAAGCCGCGAAGATGGACTCCATCACTCGCTATACACTTTGGCGTAACTCCGCGAATGCAATGAAGATCTGTGTTTCTGATAGTTAAATTGCTACCATCACCTGTTTGTTGGAAGTTTTTAACCAATCATCAACGTTTTAGTTACATGATGGCGAGTGGTTACAAACCATCTCCTCTTGATCTTTCCCACATCAAACTCACTCAACAAATGGAAGATCTTGTCGAGAAGTTAGCAGACAACGCTCATAACGTGTGGGCAAGGGAGAGGGTCAAGCAAGGGTGGACATATGGAGTCAATTTGGTGAGCATTGGCAACATTAGGAACTCGAACTGTCTATGATAATTTTCATTGTTATGGAAACACAAACACAGTAGACCAGCCAGTTGGCGTAGTGGTAAAAAGCATTGCTATTGCAGCCAAAGGTTTTGTGGTTCGAATCCCGGGCTGTCAAATCAGACACAGCGCAGCCACCACTGCAATGTTTCTTTGGAGCTGTGTTACTCTGACGCTAAGTCGCGGAGATGGGCTCCGCTGCTTGTAGCACGCTTCGGCGTAATACCACGAGGGTAATGAAGATTTGATTTTTTGAATTGGTTTGACGTTGTTTTGTTGATAAACACGAAGTACACGAATGGCACTATACGTGGTAATTGTTGGTGTTTTATATTTTTAGGATGTTTCCAAGAAACGCAACCCACGACTAGTTCCTTTCTCTCTTCTCGATAAACTTGCTCAGCAAAGTAACAGGTGAAGAAGCAAATACTTGGATATAAAGTTGCTGTTAAACGTAACTAAAATTACTGCTAAATGCAGTTGCAAGGTTTGCATATTTGAGGAAGAAAAGTTAAGCCACAGTAAATCTCAAAACTGAACGTTTCGACAAAACAGATTCAGCTGTCATCATCAGCAGTGTGTGCAAGGCAGTACAAAGCCGCATCTATGTTGTCGAAATGTCCAGTTTTGAGATTTACTGTGGCTTTACTTTTCCTTCTTCAGCTACTTTCGTCCCATACAGCATTTGTCGTATTCCGAAAATAATTTGATTTTTCAGGAATTCGATCAGAGAGTTGGTGCGAACGTTGATTGGTCATGGTTACATGATCGAACCCCCAGATGACAGATTAAAAGAAGTTGACAAAGGTGAAAAATCTTTTACTGTGCACTGTGTGCCGTCAACTTGAAAAAGCATTGAATTGGCGACTTGGTGTAATGGTTAAAGACGTGGCTATAAGCGCGGGAGATTTGGGTTCGATTTCTAGGCCGGTCAAATTGGATACAGTACTGCCAACGGCTCGTCATCGCTGCGATGAATAACCAGCTTTTCTAGACCCGCTTATCCTCGAGGGGTTGCGGGGGAAGCTGCTCAAGTTGGGGCCTACAAGCATCTCAATCCTCTGAGGCACAGGATAGATGCTCTGGTGGGATGCTACGACGAGATCAACTAAGATCTTCAACGTAATCTCGCTATCGAGGTCTTGGGCTGCCTCTATGCCTTCGACCAACCGATGTTGAACACAGCAGTTTTTTCTGATGTAATTTTGTCATCAGTTCCGTTTTTCATAGTAATGAACACTTCTTTGTTTTTGCCCCCTAGGTCGAAAGCAGCAAGTGCAACACAACCGCATGAGGGTGTACAGAGCTGAGAAAACACATGCTGTTAATTCTGAGAAGTGGTATTTTGAATTTTCTGTAAGTAATTTTTTATTTATGTTGTATTTGTTTTTGCTAATGGTCGTGTTTGACAAAAAGAACCATATTCGTTTAATGTAAACTTTTTTCTAAATTTCTTGAGACGATGAACGAGATACAAATGCCCTACCATTGATTTACCAGTTTGTTTATTTCTTACCTGTCAGTTGACGTAATGGTTAAAAACGTCGCTCTCCGTGCGTAAGGTCTTGAATTCGATACCCGGCCCGGTAAAATTGGACATAATGTCGCCAACGGCTCGACGCGGAGATGAGGCCCGCCACTCGCTACACGATTGGACGTAGTACCACGACTATGATAAAGATTTGATTTTGATTCATTTTTTATCTTGCAGGTTGAGGGCAATGGAGACATCCGGGTTGGATGGGTGATGCCAGATTGCTCTGCTTGTGTGGATTTGGGAGCAGACAACAAAGCTTATGTGTTCGATGGAGTGAACGTGAGTGACCGTCCGTGGTTTAATGCGTGGAAGCCAGCCAAGCCCTGAGACGGAATCACTCTATGCAAAAACCGCAGAAAATAAATGCTTTAGTTAGATGATAAGGCCTTGCGTGCAATACTGAAATTTTATAGCTTTGAAGTTGAAACCGGTCGATTGGCCTAGACTCTATAGGTTAAAAGACATCGCTACTCGCACGGTTGGTCAGGGGCTCGATTCCCGGGCAAGTCAAAGCGGATACAGTGTCATCACCGCTGCGGTGTTTCTTTAAAGTTGTGTTGCTCAGGCGCTAAACCGCGCACATGGGCCCCGCCACTCGTTACACGCTTCGGCATAAGATCAAGAGTATAATAAAGATTTGATTTTTTTAAGCTGCACCATATCTCGCCTCTTCGCAAAATTCTTAATCATAAATATTAATAGATTGATGCTTCGACTCTTGAAAGCGTACAAATCTGCAAGAAAAGCAGCCTTTTATTTCATAGCCCCCATCCTAAAAATCCTGAATTTGACCCAGAGAGATCGGCTGAATCACCTTATTGGCTGTTGAGTTTAACAAGCTCTGGATGACGGTATGGTAATTACTGGTTTTTGGATTAATTTTTACAGGCACTGAAGTGGCACAACGGATCGGAAAGCTTCGGACAAAGATGGAAAGTTGGTGATGTAGTCGGATGTCTTCTCGATTTCAACGAAAGAACTGTTTGTAAGTCTGCAACGTTTCTAGGTTTATTACAATTTTATAAATGTTTCATCCAAAATTTGGCAGAGAAACGCAAAAACTTTTATAAGTACTCGTGTAAACTGTATTATCCTCCAATTAAACTTCTATTTCTAGTCAGGTCGAATCTATGACTTGACTTGACTTTATTGATATTCACTGCTTCCTGCTAGACCTCCCCATAATCGAGACAGTATGGAGAACAAGCCTGCAAGTTTACTTGTTGTGCCGTTTGGCATGGCACTTAACGAGATTTTCCCACTTTGGTGTGGAAGACAGATGGCTGGCAACTCTTAAGCGAGCTCGTCACAGCGCTTTGATCGCTTTCTCGCGATAGGAGAATAAATATGCAACTACTGTAAATGTACCCAAAATAAACGTTTGTCTTTTTTAGCATTTACGCTCAACGGTGAATTACTACTGGATCGATCAGGTCAGGAATATGCGTTTGCGAATCTTCCATCCAACATTTTGCTAGTTCCTGCTGTGAGTCTGAACGCCGAACAGACCGGAATATTAAATCTAGGAAGGGTGAGAATGAATGGATTTACTGATAGCCAGGGTTCTAACTTGGGGGTCATGCCTTTTGCAGAACTGGCTTGGACATCAGCAGCACATCTTTTCTTACAGGACGCAATAACCGGTGACCCCGGGTAGCCCCCATAGCCCTTGCCCTTAATCCGACCTTACCGGTTGATGTTGGTTTACCGGCATGCTGCGCTAGATGAATGGGGTACAAATTGATATTGCATCGCCCTAAATATGTAATGACCCTTATGACCCTTCACTCTCTGTTCTCTGTAAGTTTTCGTTTTCCTCATTCTCTTGCTCAAACATCGTGCTAATTGATGTGAATTTTATGGCTCTTATACAGTATTTGAATGAGATAAATTGATGAGTTTATGACTAACCAAAGCGTATTCAACTAAAGTAGATGCAGTTTTGAAGCAATTCAGAAATTTCGCCGAACAAGTAAGTATGTCTTTTCTGTACACACTTATTATGCTATCAAACTGCTGCTTGTCCACGTCCTTGAGAAGTTTTGATGCCCAATTTTGAGAAACTTATTGCTTTTTAGCGAAATGTGTTGAATTTTTCATGTCTTTTCCTTTAGGATCCTAGGACCTTCAAGTTTTATTCCGTGATGGGACAGCAAGAAGGATTTCAACCGTTTGCTTTGTAAGTGCATCTACAAACGTTAAATTCAAAAATGTTCGAAACTGAATGAAATTGCTATTGCTTTTCCTTTTTTGCAGCTCAAATAGCCTGGTGGTAAGAGCGTCCGCCTCGGGAGCTGTAGACTTGGGTTACGAGTCGGGTCAAACCAATGACTTCAAAAATTGGTATTCACAGCTTCCCAGCTTGACCTTCAGCATTAAAGGGACAATGTGGAGAACAAGCCGGCAAGCTTACTTGTTGTGCCGTTGGGAAAGGCACTCAGAGGAATTCCCCCATATTGGTGTGGTAGACAGATGGCTGGCAACTCCTAAGCGAGCTCGTATAGCGCATTGATCGCATTCTCGTGATTGGAGAATAAATATGCTACGAAAATACAAAAAAAAGTTTTAAATGTAGTCTATATTCAAAGTAATGGCTGTATTGGGGCGACAAGTAACAACTTATGTTCATGATATGCATAATTTATGTTTGATAAGTTCATATCGCTTAAAGACAATAAAAAAGTTGATTTTCTTCTGTTTGAACGTATATTGAAAGTATACTATAATTTGTCAGAATTAGTTGCTTTATGAAGCAGCTAATGATTTCATTTCAGAGGAATGCGGTTTCCTGTCGGTCTCTGGTTCACAAAAAATCTTCCCTGCTTTGTTAATGTTGATGATGCAAATGAAGACATTGAAGTATCTAGAATACCAGCAAGGTAGAAGCTTATATCTTGAAGTAGCGAGTAGCCTATTTGTTAAAGGCGCTTGAAGTAGCAACGTGAAGCGTCTCCAGCGAAATGTTAGAGTAATCTATTATGGTTGGTTGGTTCCACATTATTGTACTATTCCACTTTTATAAATTTGTATCAATTTCAACGATCATATACCGGTCCGTAGGCGTAGTCAATTAAACATCACTATCGGCGCGGTAGGTCTCGCGTTCGATTCTCTTGCCTATTGAATAGAATGCAGTATCGCAAACGGCTCGCCAATTGCCACCGATGTTCTGTTTTCTTCAGAGCAGTGTTGCCCAGGCGCTAAGCCGCGGAAATGAGAACCGTCACTCGTTGCACGCTTCTGCGTAAACACACGAGGACAATGAAGATTTGATTTTTTCAGTAACCATCGCCCACCCAGACTTAGAATCCATCATAAATGGATCAACAATTCGATGACACGAGAGAAAGCCACTTCATGGTTGTACACAAGACTGAACATGCCAGTGCCAGTTGATACGGTCTTCTCCACCAGGTGAAAATTGGCCTAACAAGTCATAATTTATGTGGGACCGTCATTATGTCAGCGCATAAAGGGAAAGCTCAACAGCACGTGAGAGGGGAATACAAAAAATATTGTTTGAAAACTCAGCCCTTGTTTTAATGCGACAAGATGCAAGCTTATGTTCTTTTGTAACATTGCTACAAAAATTTGTCATAGAAAAACCTTCTTCATCCTTCAAAGCAAATGGGCGAAATCGTCAAGATAATTTAACCAGTTTTTCATTTTTCACAGCACGGGCCATGCCATTAACTTGTTTGCCGAAAGTGACTCTATGGCTGAGGCAGGTGAGTTGTCTCATGGTAATTTGAATCAAAGTAGTAAAAATTATTATTGGGTCAATTGATGACATTAAAAAATCAAAACTTATTCTGATGTTCTTGCTTATGTATTAGCCATGTTATGGTATGATGTTGATATTGCGCATAGTTTTTGTTTTTGAAGTTTAGAAATTTTGTCTAGATTTGGATAAAATATCAAAATATTTTTATTTACTTGATTAACTTTGATTTTGTTTTAGATGTTGACGGTGACTTTGAAGTTTTACTGAAAACAGCCAAAGGATCGAACATGGATTCTAAAAACTCTTCTGGTCGTCATCACAATTATCATCTTCCTAGTGAGTAAAAGGGAGAGTGGCATCAGCAAAAAGCTACTGGAATTGTTTACCAACCCAGTGTTCATTGCTTGCACCAACCTTGTGTTTCAACCAACTATGAGCACATTGGACTGTAATTGTCAGAACATGTATTCGGCAAGAAAATATTTACACCTTTCTGGGTATAACATTCACATGTTACTCTGATAACGCAATGTGCAACGCTGTCCATCGCACACCCTAATTACGGTACAAAAGAAAACTCACAGCAGACACGTCAATCTTGAAAGTGTAAGTAAAGGTAGTTACTGTGTTTAGATTTGAAAAGCGGGAAATTTCCTTTCAGTAAATCCAAATCCTCCAATGTTGGGATGAGTCCTGTTGCAACTAGCAAAATGAGACTTACTGAAGAAATTCTACCTGAAACTCAACCGGATGTCTTGTATCAGAATGATATTGAGCAGGTGAGAATATTGTTTAAATTTGCAAAGTTAGATTGAATCAGTCTTGGGATCAGAGCCGGCGCCAGAGCAGTCGACTTAGGGGGGCCAAGCGTTTATCGGGGGGGGGGGGGGCAAAGTTTGATATTAAGCACAAAAGCCGCTGTCTTCAAAAAAGTAGGCCTAAGCTTGTTAATTGGGGATTGGGGGGGCCAAGCATGTCGATTGGAAGGGCCAAGCCCTCTGGCCCCCCTTGGCGCCGGCCCTGCTTGAGATTGTGTGATTTGTTAAAGAAGAAAAAATAAGCAAGAATGACAAGGTAACATAATTCTGAAGGTTGGTTATCACACAACTTTGTAGCAGAAAGCGATCCCCGTGCTACTGCTGCGTACAGAAAATTCTTGGGTCCTTAGATAGACTTCAAGATCATCTTTTAATTAGCCGACAATTTGCTTCATAGATATCGAGATATCGATGTGTTTCAGCTCCTAAAGTCAACGCAGTATTGCTTCACCGTCCGTATCTTTCCAGACCAAGACCCGAACCCTGTGTATGTTGGTTGGGTCAGGTCAGATTTTCATTGGAACGACGAAACTTTTCTCCCGGAACATATTTCCACCAGTATCATCACACTAGGCGACGATAAAGGAAAGGTTCGAGAAAGGTGAGACTAAAGTTGCTGATAAATCCATTGAATCGGAATTTGAACACTTAAGAAGAGGTAAAGGTTTATTGTTTCGTGGTAAGTGCCACATAGCTTGTGTTGTCCAAGCGCTAAGCCGCGGAGATGGGCACGCTACTTTTTACGAGCTTGGGCGTAGCACCGCAAGTATAATGATGTTTTTTTTTTATTGTATGATTTGAATTTACCCTTCTTTAATAAAAAACACTCATGCTCGTTTACCCAATTGTGTGGTGCGCTGGTTTTCACTTTTCGCAACAAAATTTATTCTAGTATAAAGGTTCATGTCGGATTTGTAATGGTAAATCCAATATAAGGTACTCGATCTTTTGGCGAGACTGTTTCAATTTTATTAGATCTCATTATTGTACTGTTAATACTGATTCATCTTTACAAGAAATAGCATCACCACTTGTATCGTTAAAAGAATTATGTTTCGCCTCAATTGTTCATCATCAGTTTGCCAACGCAAATCAATAAAAATGCAATCAAGTCAAAAAAGATGAGAAAAACTAAATGTAAAACAAAAACCACAGCCAATATAATTGGGCTAGCAATTACCTACCGTCTTTTTTTTTTTTTCAGAGAGATTTATACTGATGATGCTCTTCGAAGACGTTCCTTAATTTATTTAAATACAAGTTGTTTCGCTATTTTTATAAAGATGGCAAATGGCAAAATATTTCATAGTTTTGTACAAATCAGTTTTTTATGTTGATTGTTGCGTCATAATTGCTTTTCTTTCAGCATAAAGAGGTCAAATTGTTTCGTAATATGCTGCGGAGAAGTTCATCAACAAATGCCTCAAACAAGCGCTCAAAATAACAGCGAATCAGAGCCCGGGATAGCGATCACGTGCATAATTGATGTTGCAACTGGCATTCTCACTTTCAGTGCAAATGGAAAAGACATAAACACCTACTACCAAGTAAGAAAATTGAAAAATAACGCGAAACTTTTTGGTGAGGTTAGTTGTGTTAGCGTCGTGCGTGTATTTTAGTCGCATTTTTATCCTCCTGTTACGAGAAAGCGATCAAAGCGCTCTAACGACCTCATTTACTAGTTGCCGGCCCCCTGTCTATTACTTTGAGATGGGAAAATTGCACCAGGTGTCTTTCCTAACCCACAACTTGCCGACTCGTTCTTCACACTGTTCCCGTAGTGCTGAGCGTCAAGCAAGGATGCAGTCATTGGTTTAACCTGATTCGGAATCGAACCCGAGTCTACAGCTCCAGCGGCGAACAACTCGGCCATTTGAACTGTTTTTTAATTTTTTTTTGCCTTTTTCTAGAGGTTTAGAATTCTAAATAATGTAATGTGATATTTTTTTGGGCTAAAAATACAGGATGATCCCATCAAAAAAACGGAACCGAAAAATTTTTAGCAAAACGAGCGCACAGAAAGACGACAATGCAAATAGCCTTCCTGTTTTTTTGATCAACACTCTGAGAGGAAATGTTACTGAAATGCTTCACGTGCTATTTTTGCAGCATGAAGAAGAAAAAAGATATAATTGAATGTTTTATGCAAATATTTGTGGTCATGTTTTTTTTTTATTTGAGGGGTGTCACTTTCAGGAAAGTAGTCAGCTGAAAATCTGGGGCAGATTCGGATTTAGACAGTGAGAGGCCATTTTTTCATACGTCCTTAGCGATCGATTTTCCTGCAAAAAATATCTTTATACATATGGGGAGACGATGCTACGGTGGTCTGGCTGCGTCACTGATCACACTGTGTAAAGAGGTCTACAAAATTTGTTTTCAGGTGGAACCTGGAATCAAATTGTACCCGGCTGTCTTCGCTTTTCCCACCAGCGACAACGTGTTTCAATATGAACTATCCAGAACAAAGGTCGGTTAAAATGAAAACAATTCGGTTGCTTCGTTTGATATTTTTATGCTTACTGGTAATACAAGTATAGCTTGACGGTTAAGATATAGCCTATACATTGCAAGAAGCAATAGTCAAAATGCGATGAGTACATTATGAGCTGTATTTTGTTTTTGTGTTTCGTTGCATTCTTTTATCACAAGAATGCGATCAAAGCGTTATAATGACGAGTCGCTGAGAAGTTACCGGCCATTTGTCTTTCACTCTAGGATGGGGGAATCCCGCTAAGTGTCTTTCCCTACGGCACAACAAGTAAACTTGCCGGCTTGTTCTTCATTCCGTCCCTTTAATACTGAGCGTAAACCACGAAATCTGTGATTATCAATTTTAAAACCACTGGTTAACCCGACTTGGATTCAAACTAGGGTCTACAGCTCCAGAGGCTGACACTCTTACCGCTCGACCATCTGAATTATTGAATGTTATTATCTTTTTTCTTTTGGAAACCGTGTTTTTGTGCGTTAATTTTATTGTGCATCTCCAGAAGTATGGTAGATAAATTTGTACCGCCATGCCTGGTGAATAAATCATTCATGATGTTACAGTCAATTATTTAGAAATGCATGCCACTTTCTGCTGGAATTTTTGAAAGCGAGAGAAAAAACGTTGTTTCATTGTGCCCACCTCGACTAGTGGTCCAGCACATGGCCCGCGTGACCTGGACGCGCATGCCTAACCGTTTAATCAACCCTGAATGCCGACGAGATGCAGAAAAAAGTCGAGGTTGGACCGCCGAGCTGAAAAGAAATAACCTCAACCCTGAATCACGTGAGTTTGTTTGGACCTAAAAAAATTCAAGTTAACTGACGAAGTGGTTGGAGGCATCGCTACCGGCGTGGGAAATCTTGGGTTCGATTCCAAAGCCGGTCAAATCGACTCGGTGTCGTTAATGGCTTGCCACCGCAGCTACTTTTTTTCGGAGCTCTGTTGTCGAGGCGTTAAGAGGCGGAGATGTGCCTCGCAACTCGTTACACGCTTCGGCGTAATACGGTGAGTTTAATGAAGGTTTGATTTGATTAACGTTTTCTATGTTGTAGAGACAATGGCCATCCTGTACATTCCCGAAGAAAATCGTTCTGTTGATCTTCTGGAGTTGAATGAGTGGCCAGACCTGCTGCATTTTCACGAGAAAACGCTCAAGTTGTATTCTCTGATGTGTGCATTGGGAAACTATAGAGTCGCTCATGCTCTGTGCAGGTTGGAATAAGACAGTTTAAAGATTGTACTAAAAACCACTGCAGCCTGTTTCGCTGTTGTCGGCTCTTCAGGTAGTATAAGTTTATTTAAACATGGATATAAAATATAAACCTGTAGTAAAATACTGTAATGGAAACGCCTACTATAGATAATCTGCTGCTGTATACATTGGGGAACTCTGTCAGCTGCACTACTGAGGTACTGTAGTGGCGCAAAGTAAAGTTGCTGTTAACGAGAACGCGACGACTCAGTATTTCAGTAGTACAGCTGGCAGAGTTTTTACGTAGTAATTTTATCTTATAGTACCCTACATTTTAGGTGGAAGTTCAGTAGGAATGAATGATGCTAGTATACTCATTATTTTAAAAAATAAAAATAAAAAATCAAATATTTTTCCACACGCGATATCACACCGAATCGTGTAACGAGTGACGGGGTCCATCTCCGCGGCTTAGCACCTGGGCAACACAGCTCCGAAGAAACGTCGCAGCGGTGACAACGCGTTGGAAACACTATCCCGAGTTGATCGGCCTGGGAATCGAACCAGTGACCTTCCGCAAGGATAGCATGTGTTTAACAACTGAGCAAGCCGACTGCTGATCAAAAGAGCGTCAATACCAAACATGTGTATTTGTATCAACTACGATACTTTCAATTTATCTTTCAGCTATCTGACGCATCAGCAGTTCATGTACATCGTCAAGAATTCATCATTCATTGGATCTTTGAGGGCAGCTTTCAATAATCTGCTTATTGAAATGCATTTGGCTCCTCACGCAAGTGCTAGGTAAGCTAGCTTCAGTGCCGGTTAAAGAAGGGCTATGGGTATAGCCCGTGAGTCCCTCTAAATTGCGTCGTATGAAAGAAGCTGCTAGCTTTAAGGCCTTCATATACAACCTTCATATATTTTCGTAGTATTGTCTCTAAATTGAGTGCTTGAGTAAAAAGTAATTCACACATCGTAAAAAACAACCTTTATCATACTCACGTTATTACGCTGAAACACATAACGAGTGCGGGGTCCATCTCCGCGGTTTCACACCTGAGCAACGCAGCTGCAAAGAAACACCGCAGCGGTGGCGAGCCGTTGGCAATGTTGTGTCCGATTTGACCGGGCTGGAATCGAACCTCAGCCCTATCGGACTGATGGCGATGTGTTTAACCTCTAGGGCAACGGAGCGGTGTAGTTTGCTCATAACCTGAATATTTGCTGCGTTTATCATTTTTCAACAAAAGCAAATAATGATTTAGGCAAAACACTCAGGAAGAATACATCATTCCACTAAATGACGTCATGAAATCTGTGACATTGTTCGCTAACAATGAGACGAAAGAGCCTCATCTGCCAGGCGTTGGAAAGTCTTACTCATTGCGCCCCTCACTGCGACAGTCCACAGTTGATGTGGTGGCCTAGTAAGAAAACAAATAGCTTTGTTGTTACTTTTTTAACTTAAAGTTTTGAGCTTCTAATGCACCCAAATAACCTTTAAGAATTTTCGTAATTTTGAAGATTTTTGTTTCTCTTTCACATAATTTTTATTGCACTTTTGTATTAATTCTCATTGATTTTTGGTTTGGTCATTTGTTATCTTTCTGTCAGGAGAAAACGACGGAGGCGCTATACATAGGCCGAATCCAGACTCGCTTAGGAGTTGCTTTTGTTTCCGGGTTTTCCGGTTCAGTTTTTCTTCTCACTTCTTTAATTTGCTACTTGTTAGATTCCACCGAGCAGGAATAATTATTGTAAAGCATCTTATCCAAGAATGCAACGACGAGGCAGGGGCGGGAGCTGAACCATCAACCTTGCAGTTATGGCTGTCGTCAACACGACACTCCTAACCATTTTCCCACATAACTCTACCAAGGTGTTGGGATCCTGTGTGAGGTAATGAGATTGAATCTCTCTCGCTGCTACAGCTACACACGTTTTACCGACAGGGGTGTCACTGACATTTGGCGTGTAAAGAGGAAGGCATGAAACCAGACACATACCGGTACTAGGTTATTAAGAGAAGTGTTCTCTTTAAGGTTTGACTTGAGGAACCGCTGAGCACTTTATAACTTCAAACCCAACTTTTTACATCATTGTGCAAGCAGGTTTTGAGAGACCGCTGGGCAATTTTGAGAGACCATTTCGGTTCTTCTTAACGCCTTTAAAAAACACTGGTTATGAGCGCTGTGCTTATATACTTGCCTTTTATTAAAATGAATTAACATTTGAGGTTTCTTTCAAATCAAATTGAACTAAAAATTCAACAGTAATTGAGGAGACTGCGAAGTGAGTTTGCGCTGTTTGAGTCAGCAGCCACCCGATATATGTGTCAAATGCGATCGGCTCCAGCAGCCGTGAATCGAACTCGTAACGCTGGATCTGTAACTGCGCGCGGTACCGCTGTGCGAGTCGCTGGCAAAACCACTTGTCCCGATACGTTAACAAGTTTTACACCGCGATGCTCTTTCAGCCCGACCATCATGTACAATCGGTCTCTTGAAGTTCCTGAATTCCCATTGGACCAACTGCGTTGTCACGTGATAGAGCAATTGGAAGATGCAGTGATGGCTTGCAGGAATAATTACAAAGAAATTCTTGGAGCATCTCAAGAGTTTGTGTTCGTGTAAGTGAAGAAAAACTTTACTAATTGGTTTGAGGCGTGTTGCAATCAAATCTTCATTATGCTCGCGGTATGACGCCGAAGCATGTAACGAGTGGCAGGTCCATCTAAGCGGCTTTACGCCTGAGCAACACAGAAAAGTCGCAGCGATGGCGAGCTGTTGGCGACAGTGCGTCCGATTTGACCGACCAGGGAATCAAACTCGATATCCCCCGCGTCGATAGTGATGTCTTGGTTAAAGACCCATTTGCTGTCGACGCTAGATGTCCTGGACCCCTTCACCCGTTCCACGCTTGGGCGTAACACGGCGAGTATAATGAAGGTTTGATTTTTGACTCCATTACTTCAAGTAACTGTTTATTCAAACAACCCCAATGGGCGTTTTGATAGTTTGTGTTTTATGGCTTGATTTCTTTTCGTAGGCGAAATTTTGTGTTTATTACAGACTGTGTTGGTTATCATAGACTATGGCTCGAGTTTGGCACGCGCAGGCGTTGGCCTATTACACGAGTCAGATCATTTTTATGTGATAGTTCGTTTTCAGACCACTTCTACGGCTCGCTACTACTTTGTTGATGATGGAAGTTTTTACCAGTGATGACGTGAAACGACTTCTCGTGCTTCTTGATCCTCGGTTCTTCACTCCACATGTTCAAGATTGCCCTGAGATCAAAAGTAATTCTCTTAAATTGTTGTTACATCAGTACACTAATTGTTCTTTAATAATCGCGTAAAGGCGTGTTTACCGATACGCGGCGGGCTGCAATGCGACACGCGACAGTTTTTTTTTATTGCACCTCGTTTGTTTTTTTTATTCACCGATTGCGCGAAAATCTACGGCATTTATTTGCATAATAATTGTTGTCGCGTATCAGCAAGCACACCAGTACTTTATCGCCGGGTGTTTTCAATTCCTCGTTGATATGTTACATAAAGTTTTGTGAAAATCTAATTTACTTGAAAGATTTATCTGGTAATTTATCTTGTGTGTGTGTTCTATTGATTATTGGTTTAGAACATTCATCCTTCTATTGCGAAAAAGAGAGGAGACGCTAAGCAGCTCGCATTAAAGTTGCCGCCAACTGCTTATCTTACTAAGATGAGAAAATCTCACTTCCATCGTCACAACAAGTAAACTTTCCGGCTTGTTCTCCGCACTGTCCCGTTAATGCTGAGCGTCAAGCAGGGGAACTGTGAATGCCAATTTTAAAGTGATTGGTGTGACCCGATTCGGAATCAAACCTTGTGTCTACCGATCCACAAACAGACGTTCTATCTACTCGGCAATCTGTTTAATTATACACTAATCTTATCACAGAAACCTTGCGTTTGCCTGTGTCTAAACCTTCGTTGTTGCAGAATTATCTCAAGAAATAGGAGACGGTCTACTCCACACGAAACTCCTTGAACCAGTTAAACTCGAAATATGTCGACTCTTTCAACATCTGGCTCAGCTGGAATTACGTCAGCGAGTAGAAGCGCTTGCGTCTTTCTCAATTGTTTTGGTTTCAAAATTACAGCAAGTATGCAACGCGTGATTGTGACTCGCAGCTATAAACTAATAGTTTCTAAACTTCTTTGGGCAGAACAATCGTAAAAAAATTTAATGGAACGTATTGGCCTCTTTATAAGAAACATGTAACGGCCAATTTTTTGCTTGGTGTTTTTTTTTTTGTAAATCAAAAAATCTTTGGAGGTTCTTAACTTGAATTTTTAAACCCTCGACCTTGAGTCTAGACTACTTCGAGCTCCTCTAATGACTATTATACTCGCGCAATTACGCCGAGGCGTGCATCCAGTAGCGCCTGGGCGCTACAGCTCCGAAGAAACATCGCACCTGTGGCGGGCCGTTGGCCACAGTATTTGACCGGCCTGGAAATTGAACCCAAGACCTCTCGGGCCGATAGCAATGTCTTGAACCACAACGCTAACGGACCGGTTTGTTATCAAGTACCTCGTCCACATGTCCAACTTAAGTGGGCCAAAGCCTCGGACTTTCTGCATCATAATCAGACTTGTGATGCCACAATTAAAAAAAGGGTGATTATAACGTCAAAAATTAATTGTGGTACCATTTAAATGGGACATGTGCACAGGGTAAAGGAGATTAAATAGCAGCCAATATTAAGTAGTCACGCTAGTCCTGTTTATGCCGTGGTTGCCTTTGGGTACGGAATCCTTGCAGCATCTCGGGAAGCCATTAATGTTCATAGACCTTAAGTCAAAAATCCTAGTAATAAAACTTGATACAACGTTGTTATCAGGACCAGAGGAAACGATATCAGAGCGTGATGGAAGCAATCAATATGTCCGCTGCAATGACCGCCAAAATGACCAAAGAATTTCGCTCCCCGCCCGGCGACCAAATGGCTTTGTTACTGAGGTGGGTTAATGGTATAAATTTAGGTTAAGAAAAAAGCAATTGTGCAGCACAGAACTCTACTTGGTCGCAAATTTTCTTCTCCAACTTTGATTGATGTGTCATGTCACTATGTCGCCAACGGCTTGCCATTGCTGCGACGTTTCCTCGGAGCTGTGTTGTCCCAGCGCTCAGCTGCGGAGATGGATCCCGCGACTCGTTACACGATTCGGCGTATTACCGTGAGTAGAATGAAGACTGTAGTTTATTGTATCAAGTCAAGTTTGGCATAAACATTTCGCGAATATATTCGTCATTTTCGACCTATACTACCTTTCTACAGATTAAAAAACTGCGTGGGTTTGACATAATTGACGCTTGGATCTACATTTGTATTATAATCATTCATAATTTCAAAAAAATTAAACCTTCATTATACTCTCCGCAATACGCCGAAGCGTGTAGCGAGTGGCGGGGTCCATCTCCACAGCATATATCCTGGGCATCACAATTGTGTCGAAACGTTGCAGCGGTGGAGAGCCGTTCGCGGCACTGTTTCCGGTTGGACCGGTCGGAGAATCGAAGCCCAGACCTCCCGTGCCGTTAGCAGTGTTTTTTAATCACTTTAACCTTGACAGCTTCAAATCGGAGGAAATAGAAAAAGATTGTCCCCTACCTGGTGAAATTCGCGATATTTTGTGGAACTTTCATTTGGACTTGCTACGTCATTGCGGCGAGAAAATAGACGACGAAGAAGAGACGATGCAGGTCAGTGATGTCATGATATAGTTTCTTTTCAAAACTTTCCCAAAATACGGTCAGCAATCGGAATCTTCGCTCTCACTGGTAGTGACAACTCAACGCTTCGCATTAAAATTTACTTGTTGTGACGTAGGGAAAATTCCTCCAATTTAGAAGCAGGTGGCAGTCAACTACAAAACAAACTCGTTGTCACGCTTTCTGGTGGTAGGAAGATGAATATGAAACTAAAAATCGAAACAAACCTTCACTGTATGCCCGGTATTACGCCTAAGTGTGTAACGAGTTGCGGGGTTCATCTCCACAAAGCAGCGCCGGATGGGCAACACAGCTCCGAAGAAACGTCGCAGCGGTGGTGAGCCGTTGGCCGACCCGGAAATCGAAACCCTTGACGTTCCGCGCCGATAACATTGCCTTTAGTTCCAACACCAACCAACCGGCTGTTAATACGTTGTTATTAAATGAAAAATAAAATGCAAACTATTTTTCATCGTTTTGCTTAGATCTGCTTAGATCACGTGGAGACAAAAGTTGTTATCAATGGTTGGTAAAATTGCTTCTGATAATGCAAAATTGCTTCTGTTAGCTGAAAAATTGCTTCTGAAAATGCAAATTGTTCTGCTTAGATCACGTGGAGACAAAAATTGTCATCAATGGTTGGTAAAATTACTTCCAAAAAGAACAAAGTTGGCTTTGATAGTGAAGCGACGGTTGAAAAGCAAAGTTCATTAACATTTATGGAACTGATCAAGGATACCATGGTGCGATGGGCAAAGGAGAGCGTAATTCAAGACCCAGTGTTAGTTCGAGAAATCTTTCGTTTACTCTACAAACGATACAACGGGATTGGAGAGGTAAAAGATTGGAAGTTTTTAATCATTCCTAGCGGCTCGCAACAAGCAGTGATAAGAGCGTCTGCCTCTGAAACTGTACAGACTCGATTTTGATTCCGAGTTGGGTTAAGCTAGAGACTTTAAGATTGGTGTTCACAGCCAGAGATGTAGTTAAGACCATCACCTACAAGACCAAGACCTTGTAAATTTTTCAAGAACAAGACCGTCTTTGCCAAGACCAAAACCTCTGTTGTTTTTTTTCAAGGCCAAGGCCATAAAAATGGGATGAGAATAGTTTATCACTTATCGCTATTTTTCTATAACAAAAAAAAAAATGGGCAAAATATAGACAGATTATTAAAAGAAATAACAACAACACAATCACATACACGCTGTTGGATACTTTTTCTAGCTGTGCAGGATCACTTAAATTTTTACTAGATGCTTTTCATTTCTTTCGGTCTTAAGACCAAACTAAATGGTCAAGATCAAGACCGCGAATGGTCAATACCAAGACCGTCTTGGCCAAGATCAAGACCAAGACCTTAAAAAAATGGTCTTAAGACCTTCATCACTGTTCACAGCTTATCTGCTTGACGTTGTGCATTAAGGGTAGAGTGTGGAGAACAAGTCAGCAAGTTTGTTTGTTGTGTCATTGGGAAAAGCACTTAACGGGATTTCCCCAAAGTTAAGGAAAGGTAGCCTGCAACTCCTAAGCAAGCTCGTTTTTATCGCTTTCTCGTGATATAAGGTAAAATGTGCATATCAGCCTCCCGAAGTGAGATATACGACATTTTACAGCTTATTTTTTTTTCGAATACGTGACGACGTGAAACTCTTCTACATCATTCTGCTTCTATCATAGCTAGCCAAGAAACAAAACTCCGCAAGGTCTACAAAATGCGCTTTGTGCTTGATGGTTTGACCTGATCTTACTTCACCAAAGCGTGATATGTGTAGAAAGTCTGCCTGTCTTCCAAAGGGTAGAAAAACAGGGAGAAATGCATCCCACAACACAAATCATATCATTGAGCACACGATTTTAGGGGGCCACGCCCTGGGTGTCCTTTTTTTAGAGGATGCCCCCTCCCAAGCTAAACGCTCTTGAGACAGACTTGGTAGAAGGTATCAATCTTTTTTGAAATTTTTGCATTTTATATTTTATCTGATCATGTTGTTATTTGTAGCTACACGAAGCTTTGCTCAAATCGTATTGTATCAGTGAAGCTTCGGAAAGTGACACCATGGCCCTCCTCAATGCTCTATCCCGGCTCCGATCTTTGCTATCAGTCAAGCTTGGGAAAGAAGAAGAAGAGATGATAATCAAGGAGTTAAAGTAAGTTGACAGAGATTCCTTGTTTGATGATTTGAATTGAATGATGCCGGCCGGTGGTGTGGTGATTAAAGATATCGCTATTGGCCTGGAGGTTTGGGGTTCAATTCCTGGGCCGGTCAACTTGAACGCAGTGTCGCCAACGGCTCACCACCACTGCGATGTTCCTTCAGAGCGGTGTTGCCCAGGCGCTCAGCCGCGGAGATGGATCCCGCCACTCGTTACACGCTTCGGCGTAATTCCGCGAGTAAAGTGATTTTTTATTTTATGTGTTTCAGCAAAATTATGAACAACAAGGTATTCTACCAACACCCTAACCTGATGAGGATCCTATGTATGCACGAAACAGTGATGGAAGTTATGGTCAGCGTACTGGGAGAAGGAGAAGATGACGAAGACAATGGTGAGGAAAAGTTCTGGTAATTCACCAAAAAATCAAATCTTCATGATACTCTCGGTATTACGCTGAAGCATACAAAGAGTAGCGGAGCCCATCTCCACCGCTAAGCACGTGGACAACACTACTTCAAAGAAACGCCGCAGCGGTGGCGAGCAGTTGGCGACATTGCGTTCGATTTGACCGGCTCGGAAAACGAACCGCAGACCTACCGCACCGTTTGCGATATCTTTTTTATTGCCTTTACTTTATTCTTTAATTTTTTTTCGAAATTTCTGCTCCCGACCTGGGTGTTGCCACCATGCCCACTCCTGTATTCTGCTAACTCCTCCTCTCCTATCTGCATGCCATAACGTTAATCGTTTTGTTGCTTCTTTTTTCCTGTGCCGCGTTACATTCCCTACTCTTATCGCATTCTTTTATTGTGTTGACGGTGTGGAAATAAAAGACACTACTACTACCCCACTATGCCAACCGACTGGTCGAACCAAACATACTGTCATTAAATGCATATAAGGCGAGTTTTTGATATTTTTTGTCTCCATTTTTTTCTTTTTTTATTGTTGTTTAGTGAATTGTTTAAACTACAGCATGGTTTTTGAGGTGTATTCTAATTAACTAAGAACCCCTGAAGAGCGCAATCTCGCAAAGCAATCTGTAGGATTATTTTGCCTTCAAAAGTTTTAATTTAACTCTAAACCTAAAAGGTGCGCTGAGCACTTTTTTGGTTATATGTCAACATTTCTTTCATCTTTTCTGTAATTTTAGAAGTTAAACTTAGTTTTGCAAAAAAATGTAAAGTTTGGCCGTTTGACTAAAAACTCTCTGCTTTATGGTTAAAACCTAATAAATGCTGATCTATCAAGTTTTCTTATTCATTTTCAAACCAGGGCCTCAAGTTCAATTCCCCAACATGGTGGCAGCTTGTTGTCGGTTTCTTTGTTATTTCTGTCGCATCAGTAGAATGAACCAGGGAGCGTTGTTTGAACATTTGCAGTTTTTGTTGGAGCATGGATCAGTTGGATTGGGTAAGAACGACATAAAAGCTACGACGTTTATTCCATAATATGAGCTTTATTATCCGAAGACCTAGGGCTGCAGTTACGTCAATTAACACAAACTTGTATCAGCGACATAACCCAGCGGTTCCGCGCACAGGTCACAGATGCTACATGACGGGTTCGATTCACGTCTGAAGCCGATTACGTTCGACATATATACCGAGTGGTTTCTAAATCGAAGAGCGCAAGCTCACTTCGTAGTCTCCCACAATGATTGCTCAATTCTCATTTCAATAAAATAACCTCAGTTATTTATTTGTTATTTATTGTTATTAAGTTGTTATTTGATGAAGTCTGATGATAATAATTATGAATCTAAGGTGTTTTCCTCCCTTGTTTTCTCGATCAGTCTTCCACTTCTTCCACTTGCAGCTGCGGCCATTTTCTTCACAGTCGTCCGTTTTGCAATGTTCTTGTCCTTGTTCTTGTTCTTGTATTTAAAGAGCGCTTGGTATTGGTCTATAGGCTAAGAGCGTCCGCCTGGTAGCTTCGTAAAGACCTCGTAAAGATTGGATTCGAAATCTAAAGCCTTGGCTCAAAAAAAGCACACTAAAATTTTGCTATTCTTAATTGTAGCTTCCCCTTCCATGCGTGGTTCTACTCCGCTAGATGTCGCGGCAGCATCTGTTTTGGACAACAATGAACTCGCTCTGGCGATTCAAGAAGGCGATTTGGAAAAGGTCTTGCGTTGCTGCGAGAGTTTTGCTTTTCTACTTAATTTAAGAACTGGATTTTATGAAACTATTGAACGAATTATGCTCAAGCATATTCACGTAAAACCAAGCTGTTTGCCAGTCGATGTTACTGGGCGTAGTGCTCATATTTTTGAGCCGCCCAGGTGTTGCAACCAGCATTCCTAGGCATATACCTACTCTTGTTGTTTTTTTACTCCCCTTCTTCTACCTGCATTCCATTTCGTTAATCGTTTTGTTACCTCTTCCCTTTTCTTGTACACGGTTGTACCGTGTTATATTTCCTTCATGGTGTCGTATTGTTTATTGTGTTGACGGTGCGGAAATAAAAGACGCTACTACTACAATAGACTATGAGGAGGGTACCTTGGATATACAAAAAAGCACAAAATAAAAAAATGCAAATTGTGGGTTAATAATGTAGACAAGCCGGTTGTGAAACCGTCCAGATGTGTTTACGCAAAATACACTCGTTGACTTAGTTCTCCGGGATATTCTCCCAGTACACATATTCAGTTAAGTGCTTCCAAGAACCTCGGGCTTTCTGCATAACAATTATATGTTTGATGTCATAATCGCTTTGTTTGATTGTGACATCAAAAATTGATTATGATGCAAAAAGCCCAAGAGCCTGTGGAACCACTTTAAACTGAATATGTGGACTGGGTGAATCTTGATTTGTTGTTTTGTAGCCTCTCCTATATCATGGTTACTTGCAGTGAATCAGTACCGTCACTGTATTTCATGTAAAACCACTTTTGTTTATTCTGTGTTTTGTTTTTAGTTGGTTGAAAACCTGGCTAGCTGTGGTGTAGAAAGCTGTGTAGTGCTGCTGAAAAAAGGATATCCTGATATAGGTTGGAATCCGCTTGAAGGAGAACGATATTTGGATTTCCTAAAAAATGCTGTTTTTGTAAACGGTACGTTTTGTTCAAGGATGAAAAATAAAGCCACAATAATTCTTACACTGAAACTGGAAGCATGGTTGATGGAAATTTCAGAAAGTTTAATTACAAGTGAAATAGCCAAGCAAAAACGAAACCTTCAAATAATGCAGATACGTTTCGGTTAAAAAACATTAACCATCGTCAATCTTATTCAAATAGAATTTTATTTAATGTGCCGAGCCGCCAAAATGGATCTCGCCACTCGTTACACGTTTCAACGAAGTTGTGTTTTTTTCAAGGAGAAAGTGTCGAGGAAAACGCCAACCTTGTCGTGCGTTTACTTATACGGCGTCCAGAGTGTCTCGGACCTAGTTTATGTGGGGAAGGAGGCCAGGGTCTGCTGGCTGCTGTCACTGAAGCTCTTGAAATATGCAAAGACCCAAGTCGCGACGAGCCTGATCGAAATGTTACACGTCGTCGGTAAGTATAGTGTCATGTTGAAAGTATTGCATGATTCTCACTCAAAATAATCTGTACTATGATGTCATAATAAAAAGTATTTTGCGGTTCTCAATCAAAATAATTAGTATTATGATGTTATACCAAAAAGTATCATTCTCACACGAAATAGCTTGCATTGTTCGTTTGCTGTTACTATACTAGAGCCTAGTAAGTGAACCGTTATCACTTCTCAGAGTTGCCCAACCAAAACTGTGCTGTGCAGTATTTGTAAAAATATTCACCTGATGAATTAAAGATGTAAAAATCACTGCTTCAAATCCTTTTAACGTGATCAGAAGGAAGACGATTTTCAAGAAATGTCTTTGGAAACTGTTTAACTTTAAATTAACGAGTTGCGCAAAAAATTTATCGTTCTGTCGTTAATCATCCGAAATTAATGGAGCTTTAAAAAATTAGCGTTGAATCAAAATCGAACAACTTTTGGCTCCAAAGCCAGAACTTGTGGCAACAGACTCGCTATCCTTTGCCTTGCATTTACGAGTCACAAAATTGCCTTGGTTTAGCTTTGACTCATCCAACGACGACGAAGATAAAGTACACATGGGGTTCGTTATTCTAACATTCTACTCTGCGTTGATTGATCTGCTTGGCCGCTGCGCTCCGGAGCAAAATCTTATACTTCAGGTAGGAGCGAATTCCTGCAGACGAACTGTTTTCGGTTCATGAATACTGACGAATGGCGCTTCTTTTCAAACATTTTTTCTACACCCAAACTGTGATGCGATTGATAGATTGATTGATGCGATCTATCAATCGCATCACAGTTTGGAAAATGACATAGATTGATATCGATCGATTGATATCGATCGATATAGATTGATTGATATAGATCGCATCACATAGATTGATTGATGCAATCTATCAATCGCATCACATCATCTATCAATCGCATCATTGATAGATTGATTGATACATTGATTGATGCGATTGATTGATGTGATTAATTTCTTCATTTTTATTCTCCTGTCGTGAGAAAGCGACGGAGGCGCTGTACATAGGACGAATCCAGACTCGCTTAGGAGTGGTCTTTGTTTTCGATTTTTCCGGTTCAGTTTTACTTCTGACTTCTTTAATTTTCTGCTTGTTAGATTCCACCAAGCAGAGATGATTATCGTGAAGTTTCTTATCCAAGGACGCAACAACGAGGCTTGAGTAGGAGTTAAACCGCCAACCTGGCGGTAGTTGCTAAAACGACGCTTCCAACCACTCGGCCACACTGCCAACTTTTTTCACCGCTTTTCGTAGGAACTATAACGAGTTATCAAAAATTAAAGCTGCATAGAGCGTTGCATATACGGTCCCCCACTTTTTTTAGCTTGAGACTTTTAAGTTCGACTTTCATAATCAGCAGTGTAGGCAATGCGGCTGAATCTATGTTGTCAAGACGTCTACAAGCATGACTTTGTTTTCTAGAGCACTTGTAATAATGTCGTAAATTTTTAACTAACAAAAGCTGCATTTTGGTAAGTTGAAACCGAAAATCTAATCTTCGTTATACTCGCCAGTATTACGCCGAAGCATGTGAATATTTGTAGGTATAGTGCACTACCACGGGTCATCTTGTTTTTTTCAGGGAAACAGTGAGGCAATTCGTATCCGAAGCATTTTGCGAAGTTTGGTTTCACTCGAAGATCTTGTCGGAGTTTTAAGTGTTCAGTTCGAACTTCCACATTCAGAACGAGGTAGAGTGATAGTGTGTTGGGTTTTACGTCAAATGTTTGTTGCACAATTTCAGCAGCCTATTACTGTTTTCCAAAAACTACCTGATTTATCTTTTGACAGTCTACTTAAAATTTTCAGTATATTCTATCGGAATTAAACTGGTGATACTCATTTAAGGGCGAAACATCTTTCGTAATAAAATGTTTTGGTCAAAAATCAAATCTTCGTTATAGTCGAGATAATACGCCGAAGCGTGTAACGAGTGGCGGGGCCCAGCTCTACGGATTAGCGCCGGGGCAACACAGCTCTGAAGAAACGTCGCAGCGGTGTTGAGCCGTTGGCGATACTTTGTTTGATTTGACCGGCCTGGGAATTAAACTCATGATGTCCCGCGATTTCTTCAATCACAATGCCAAAGGGCCGGTTTTAGTGGTATAAAGAAGATCTTGCGATGTATCTTATAATATATAATGGTTTCACCGAAGCCTTGTAGTTCCATGTTTAAACTATAGGTCATGCAATCTTAGCGCAGAGCGGTTCTACAGCCTTATTTTGTCAATAAAATCATGAAAAAAACTAACTGCGCAACTTTTTTGTTTTTAGAAGGGGCAAAATTAATGGAGCCAGATCTCTCTGCGTCGTTCATTCCCGATCACAAATCAGCGATGATTTTGTTTCTGGAACGAGTTTACGGCATTACTGATTCCCAGCTCTTCATTCGGATTCTAGAACACGGGCTGCTGCCTGATATGAAAGCTACTGCGCAGCTGGATACAGTAAGTCCGTACTCTTCAACCAGGGTGCACGGTGCACCCTAGGGTTCACGACAACTGCCTTTAGGGTGCATGAGTGAAATAGGGTGCATAGGGGTTCACCACAGAGATTGTAGATGCGCAGGTTGATTACGGATGAAAACATTTTCTTAGGTGAAACTAGTAGGAAAAATTTCGCTATTACATCAATAAATTGATGAACAATTGTTGCTATTACACATACATATAAACATAGCCTATTAGGGAAAGCGGGGCAAAGCGGTCATGTGGAGCAAAGCGGACACCTCCATGCTATCATAAAACTCGAGAGTCAAGAATTCTTTTTTTTTTGTGCCTAACAGCTAGAATTACCTGCAAGAGCGTTTGACAAATATTTTTGGCAACACTGCTTTTCTTTGTTTCAAGGTAATCAGCTTTTAGTTTTTCATGCAGTTGTGATGTAATAACGATGTAGCATAAAGAAGGATATTTTGTGGTTTTACTATGAATTTTTGAAAGGTTTTTTAGTTTTTGACAGTTAAGGTTAATGCTTTACCCGTGCACCAGATTTCATTCGTTGAAGATTCGTGTTTTTTTTTCAGAATTAAGCATTTATATAAATTTCAAGACTGCGGCTACACAGGATTTGATTATTCTTTTTTTATGCTATGCTCACTTTTGATGTGTATTGTGTATTTTGCATAAATGTGTTTTGATAGGGTCTTTGCATAACTGTATGATCAATTTCTTGCCTATCGCTATTTTAATCTATAGGCCTACCTATATCTGTAATATTAGTATGCCATGACAATTTAAGGATACACTATAGAAATCGTGGGTTTCGCAAAGCTTTTTAGACTTTGAGTAATTTTATCACAAGGATGCATGAAATATAAAGTATTCTTGCAAAGGTGCATGAGAGAAAAAAAGGTTGAAGAGCCCTGCAGTAAGTTATTCTTTTATTGAAACACAGGTTGGGGCAGTAGTAAAGCATATCGCTAGCGGTGCGGGAGGTCTGGGGTTCCATTTCCGTCCTGTTTTAATTGGACACAGTGTCTCACCATCACTTTGATGTTGCTTCGGAGCTCTGTTGCCAGGCGTAAAGCCGCAAAGATGACCTTCGCCAGTTGTTGCATGCTCGTGCGTGATAACACGATTTTGATGAAGATTTGTTTCTATTATTTTGATTTGTTTCCATGTTTTGAATTGAATTCTTTGGTAAGCCGTGTGGTAGGCATAGTTTTGGGATGAAACTCAAAAAAATGATTTCTTTGACGAGTTTTTATCAGCTGAATAATTTCGTGATGCATCGGTGTTTTTTATGATACTCGCAGTATTACGCCGAAGCGTGTAACGAGTGTCGGGGCCCATCCCCGCGGGTTAGCGCCTGGCCAGCACAGCCTTGAAGAAACATCTCACTCACCGGTAACGAACTTGTGTTCAATTTAACCGACCCAGGAATCGAAGCCCACTTCGCCTACCAACCGGATATTTGTCAACTTGCTTCTGTATTTTCCTTATATAAACTGAGCAAACGTGTTTTTCAGCCTCTTATGAACAACACAGACATGGCGCTAGCTTTGAACAGATACATGTGTCACAGTGTCCTTCCATTGTTGGTCAAACATGTCCATTTACTGGCAAGTTGTCAATATCGAGTGCAGCTCATCGACCAGCTGCTGCACACCATGTACAGAATGTCACGTGGTAAAGCTCTAACCAAAGCACAGAAAGAAATGATCAGCAACTGTCTAGTAGCAGTTGCCAGGTAATTAAATGATTCCAAATATAATAGGATTAATATAGCTAAGGGGTAAATGGTAATAAATTGTTATTGATCCTGACCATGTGTCCGATTTTCGAGGGCTTTAGGCCCATGGTTCTTGGTTCTGCCGTAGTTTCTGCATCATAATCAATTTTAATGACATTAAAAAAGCTGATTACGATGCAGAAAGTACGGACCAAGAACTACGGGTCTAATGCCCACGAAAATTGGACATGTGAACTGAGTAATTATTAATCAATAACAACATGCCTTTGAAAATGTTTCGGAACGTATTTCCTTTGTCTTCTCCATCATGATTACATGCACCTTCTTGGTTTGATGCCTCAAACGTTTGAGAATCACCATCATGTAAGCCTACTTTATTTATATCATTATGTACTTATCGCTCTTTGCGATTAACAGCTTGTTGCGTGCAACAACGTCAAAAAACTCAAAATTAAATCTTCACTATACTCGCGATATTGCAGTTCGTCACCACAGTGATGTTTTTCGGAGCTGTTATGCCCAGGCGCAAAGCCGCGGAGAAGAAACCCAAAACCCCGGCACTCGTTACATGCCTCGGCGTAATACTGCGAGTGTAATGAAGATTTGGATTGATTTTTTTTGCTACATCCTGAAGAAGCTCTATGACGAAACAGTCGGCATTGTAACAAGCTATGAACTTTTTATCCTCATTTTTGTCTTTATTGCTCTTAGTTATGTGATTGGGCTCTGTGTTTGCTGCGACAGATGAGTTTCATGATCGTTTGATGTTTTTACATCTTCAGTGTCCTTCGGCCGTCGTTGTTGCAAAGTCTGTTGAGAAAAATGACATTTGACGTTCCAGCTCTTACCGAAGAAACATTTATTCCAATTAAGGTTAGTGAGCAGGGTCGGATTTATCAATTAGCTTCGCAGGATGAAACCTAGGAGCCTGCCTAGGGCCTCTCGTTGTTTAAATCCGTCCCTGTTTATGGGCCAGATGTTTGGTGCTCAACTTTATTACAGTTTACAAATTCAGCGTTGGCTGGGAAATTGATTGATTAATGCTTCATGTTTGATTCTTCTCGAGAAAGTTGTAGTTTGCAAAACATTCCCCGTTTTTGAGTTTACCAGCTGAGATGGTCAAGTGTTTAGATCATCCGCTTTTGTTGCTGTAGACTCGGATTGCTTTCGAGGCGGGTCAGACTATAACTTCAACATGGGTATTCACAGCTTCCCTGCTTGACGTTGAAAAACAAGCCGGCAAGTTTACTTGTGCCGTTGCGAAAGGCACTTGGCGTGATTACCCCATATTCTGGTAGCAGACAGATGGCACGCAGCTCCTAAGCGAGTTCGTAATAGCGCTTTGATCGCATTCGCGTGATACAAACGATGGCGAAATGGTTAGATCAACTTTTTTGATTCTGCATACCGGTTGATCCTTTTGCTTTCTGAATTAGTTTTGAGTCGGGTGAAACTAATGGCTTGAAGCAGTACAGAGTAACGCCCCCCCGGGTACGGCACTGCTCCGAGTTATTGTGAAAAATAAAACCTTTTTTGAAGAGGTCAATCACCAATGGTAAATGAAAACCAGGTCTCCTCTTGGGTATTTCCGCTCCTTCCCCCCTGAATTTTTTGCTGGCTACGTCCCTACTCTAAGAATGATGTTTACAGCTCCTTTGAGACTTTAGGAGTTGCAGTGGATAGGGTGGGGGATAAGCATGCAATTTTTCTGGTGTGGTATTGGGAAGGCATCTAAGATGATTCCACCGTTTTTGAGTGGTAAACAAATGGCCGGCAATTTCTAATGGAGCTTGCTGTGGGGTTACGTCGTAGCAATTGAAAAACAAATGCAACTTATTTCAAAAATTAATTTTTGACTGTGTTTAAGTTGTGATTAAACACATCGCTATCCGCATGAGAGTCATGGGTTCGATTGCCGGGCCGGTCAAATCGGACACGGTCGCCTGCGGCTCGTCACCGCTGCGACGTTTCTTCGAGGCAGTGTTGCCCAATGCCCAGGCACTAAGTTGCGTAGATGGGCCCCGCCACTCGTTTTCCACTTCGGCGTAATACCGCAAGTGCTGTATAATGAAGATGTTTTCAATTGGTTTCATTTTATCTACAGCTTTTATCGCAACATTACACCAGATGTTGGAAATATTATTACCTGCAAGATGGATGCATTGAGTTCGGCAAAGCAACGGACGAGGAAAAGCATTTGACAATGGTGCTGTTCTGGGGGATATTTGATTCTTTAGCACTCAAGGTTGGTGGTAGTAAGCACTAGTAGCGTTTTTTGTTTCAGCACTGTCAGCACAATAAAAGAATACGATAAGATGAAGGGAATGTAACGCGGTACAAGAAAAGGGAAAAGGCAACAAAGGGATTAGCGTTATCGAATGCAGGTAGGAGAAGAGATGTTAAAAAAACAAAAGTGGTGGACATGGTTGCAACACCCAGGTCGGGAGCAGAAATTTCACTTTGTAAAAAAAAAGTAAAGTTTGATTTTTTATTCATCAATAAGTGTGCGTATTCTCGATTATCCTGAAACATGAGTAGAGAATTTACCTTTGTTTAACTTCAAGGTAATAGGGTAAAGAGTAAAAACTTGGACGTTTTCGTTAAGCTTTTCAAATCAAATTGCATCTTCTTTACGCTAGCGGCATTCGCCGAACTGTCCTAATGTCCAATCTTAGTGGGATTTAAGGCCGCGGTCCTTTGTTCTAATTTCTGCATCATAATCAATTTCGTTTAACTATGACATCAAAAAATTGATTATGATGCAGAAACTAGAATCATAAACAGCGGGCCTAAAGCCGACTGAAATTAAACATGTGGACAGAGTAATTTGGGCTTGTCCGTGGGCTTTTAGACCCACATATACAGGGCATGTGGACAAGGTAAATCTGGATACACCATTCGTAAGTAATTTGAACTGTTACCGGTCAGAATTTTCCTGGGTAATCAATTTGCAACCATGTTTCAGGCATACGACAGTGATTTATTCTCAAAAGTTTTGCCTTGCTTGTGTGCGATCGCTAACGCCCTTCCCGCGGACTACGGACTTTCGCCTGTCCTGGAACGTCTGCAGCATCAGCCGTCCATCGACGCGGATGGTAAATTTGTACCGAATCCAGTTGATACAAAAGGGTAGGTGTAATAATGTCGCAAATCTTCATTATACTAACGGTATTACGTCGAAGAGTGTATAACGAGTGGCGGGGTCCATCTCCGCGGCTTAGCACCTGAGCAACATAGCTCCGAAGAAACATCACAGTGGTGGCGAGTCCTTGGCGACACTGCATTCAATTTGACCGGCACGGGAATCGAACCCCAAACTTCCCACGATACTTTTAAACCACTATATACGACAAACCTGCCGTTATGTTGTAAGCAACTTGCGAGCTGTTGACAGTATATAGGTGTTTTGAACAATTATCCAGCCAGCCAGATAACGAGTGTGTATAAAGTGTCTGCCTCTGGTGCTGTAGACTGGCGTTTAATTCCGATTCGGGTAAAATCTAAGACGGAATAAGTTATACTCACAACCTCCTTTTTAACACCCATCACTAAAGAGTCAGTATGGAAAACAAGCCAGCAAGTTTACTTATTGTGCTATTGGGAAAAGCATTGAGCAAGATTATTTTATTTTTGAGAGGTAGCCACGTGGCCGTCAACACCTCAACGAGCTTGCTAGACTCTTCGTCATGTTTCGCAAAAGAACGGTAAATACGCAATGCCAGAACTCAACCGCACTTTTTTTAGAATTCTTCTTCCTGAAAAGTTAGAGAGTTTTGTGAGCAAATATGCTGAACATTGGCACGATACCTGGGCCTCGTCCAGGCTCTCCGCGGGATGGATCTATGGACCAGTGTACTCTGATCAAGCTAAACAACATCCAATGCTCAAGCCGTACAGAGGACTCACGGATAAGGTTAGTGGTTTCAAAAAATTAAATCTTCATTATACTCGCCATGTTACGTCGAAGCGTGCTACGAGTGGCAGGGCTCTTCTCCGCGGCTTAGCACCTGGGCCACACAGCTCTGAAGAAATGTCTCAGCTGTGGCGAACCGTTGGTAGCCCAATGTCAGATTTGACCGGCTTGGGTATCGAATCCAAGACCTCCCGCATCGATAGCAATGTCTTTAACCACTGCACCAAACAGCCGG
Organism: Trididemnum miniatum; assembly: GCA_964006365.1. Lineage (NCBI taxonomy): Eukaryota > Metazoa > Chordata > Ascidiacea > Aplousobranchia > Didemnidae > Trididemnum > Trididemnum miniatum. Next base: position 1,751,744 of record OZ023233.1, read on the forward strand.
TAGATTGGTGGTTTACAACTGAAAACAAGATCTTGCTGGTACTCGCGCGATTACCGCAATGTCTTAATCGGTTAGTTTTTATCTCGTGTTTCAATCGCAGTTATTGTTTGTCGCTGCATGTAGCAATAATGCGTTCAAGGAAAATCAGTGTTTAGATGTCGGTGATTTGTTCTGAGCACTGGTTCTTCACTTTTTATGATTTGTGGGGCTCTCTTCAAAAGTCTCTCAACACCAGTGGCTCCCTACTCGTCTATTAAACTTTTTGTACGTATTTCATACAGAGTGGCTGCATCCGTTCCCTGGCCTCACGTGATTAATTTCCATCAATAAACCTTGCGCTTTTGGCCCCATGGTTAATGATCCGTGCGCCCCATAGGTGGGTCAATGTTCCTGGTTGAGAACCTATGGGTTATGATTTGTTGCAAACGCATTTTTTGTCACCCAATCGAGCGCAATTGCATATCTTCGCATGCAGGAAAAAGACGTTTACCGTCCCACAATTCGCGAAGGACTGAAAGCGTTGATAGCTTGGGGATGGACAATCCGGAAAACGAAAGAAGACTTTGATGCTACTCCACCTACTCCCAAGTCAAGATATCTCATGCAAAGCAGCATGGTGAGTTTTCACTTCCACGCTGTGAAAAATAAATTCAATAAAACAAACAGTAACTCAGGTTGGTTTCAAATTATATTGAAACAGAAAATTCAATTGTCTTTGAGGAAGATTGCGAAGATGCTTCAGGTCCACAGTCTCCTGCAATCAATGTCAAATACGATTGGCTCTAGCCGTGAATCGAACCCGTCACGTAGGATCTGCAACCTACGCGCGAGCACGCTAGGCCATGTCATGGACTTACATCATCATCGATATCATTTCAGAAACTTGTTTCGATATCAATGATTTAACTGGTAAATTCAGGGGACTAGATGACTCAAGGATTTCTACTTTGGTGTTAATTAATACATTTTTTCGATCTTGTTCCTCCCCTCAACAATATCCTAAATCTGTTCCTGGATTTCGTTGCGAGGTCGGCAGCTTGGTGCAGCAGGTGATCGTGGCAGTCGTACTTACAGCGGATATCATCGCAAGGTAGTGGCTGGAGCCGATCGCATTTGATGCGTACATTCGGGTTGTAGCCGACTCGAAGAATGCAAACTGACTTCGCAATCTCCCTAGCTGGACTGCTGAATTCGATGTCAAATAATTTGCCAGTAAGCGAAGTTTTAAAAACATCGCCATCGGCTCTGGAGATTTGGGTTCGATTCAAAGGGCTGTTCAAATTGGACACAGTGTCGTCAACGGCTCGCTGCCGCTGTATTGGGGGCTAAACCGTGAAGAAATTACTCGATGCACACTTCGACGTAATACAGTACCGCGAGTATCATAAAGATTTTGATTTTTTGATGAGATAATATGAAAGCAACCTTTTTTGTTCATTTATTTATTTTAGAGTTTGTCCGATTCCCCACATGGCTACTGTCCCCGACCGTACGACCTGACTGGTGTTGGGCTGAGTAGAGAAATGGCGACCACGGCTGAAATGCTGGCCGAAAACTTTCACTTGGTCTGGGCCAAAAAGAAAATGGCGGATATAGAAACCAAAGCTGCCCTCAATGCAGCGAACAACAATCAGCAAGCTGGGGCCAATATTACCTCAAGCCCCATGCTTGTCCCCTACGATCGATTGACAGCAAAAGAGAAAGAAAAACACAGAAGCAAAGCTTATGATATGCTCAAGTATTTTCAAGTAAGTTTTTTAATTAAGTTGTTTTTGCGTTTTTTTGTGATCGAAAAGTTTCGAGTTTTAAAACGAAGACTACAATTTTGATTTTTAGTTTTTGCACCTCAGGCGGGCGAGTAGTAAGATTGTTTGCCTCTAGAGCTGCAATCTTGTTTTTAATTCCGAATCTGGTCTTACCAATGCAGAGCCGGCGCCAGAGCAATCGACTTGGGGGGGGGCCAAGCGTTTATCAGGAGGGGTTAAAGTTTGAAATTAAGCACAAAAGTCACTGTTTTCAAAAGAGTAAGCTTGTTGACTGGGGGGACCAAGCATGTCGATTGGGGGGCCAGGCCCCCCTGGCCTCCCCTTGGCGCCGGCCCTGCACCAATGACTTAAAAACTGGTATTCACAATTTCCCTGCTTGATGCTCAGCATTAGAGGGACAGTGTGGAGAACAAGCCGACAAGCTCACTTGTAGTATAAACACAAAGAAAAATCACTTAGCGGCATTAGCCCATTGTACAGTGATATGCAGATGGCCGGCAGCTCGTAAGTAAGCTCGTCACAGCGCTTTGATCGTTTTCTTGTGATAGGAGAATAAATAATGCAGCTAAATACAACAAATTTAATGCAACTGATGAAAATTCTGCAATCCAAGTATCAGTAACAATGTATTTTTGTGACGTCAGTTCAGCAATTATGTTCTCATAAAAGAAGAGAGAGAAGAGAGTGAGATGCGCTCATCCGTGGACAAACGCTTCTCTTCCATGGTGCTAGTTCGTCTTCTTAGTTTGGTCAATGAGGTAGGTCGTCCCTAGACCTAAACTATCCCTAAACTTTACAGCAGTTTGCATTTTTCTGCTAATGGTGAAACAAGGTGATATTTTGGAATAAAATAAATGTGGAACGAAAATAGCTTAAGGAGAAAAACGAAGCCACAATTATTATTAAAACTGGACGTTTCGAGACATAGCTACCATCATCAGCAGCATAACTTGCTTACACTGCAAAAGATGGCAGCACGTTGCACTGCTGGTGATGATAGCTAAACCTATGTTGTCGAAATGTCCAGTTTTAAAAATTAGATTGGCTTTATTTTTCTCCTCAGGGTGATATTTGCTGAATTTGGAAATTTTTACTGGCGTTTTTTGTCTGTTTACGGTCAATTTTACGCCATCTTGCTTTTGATTGTGGAAACGAGATAATTCGGGGCACCGAAGCTGTGATAAATATCAATGTATAAAATCATTGAGGTAACATTAATTGAGGAGCTCATTTGATAAATTTGGTATTTCAAGAAATTAAAACGAAATTGTTTTGTTTTAATTTCTTGCGTTGCGATTTGCTTCTCAAATTTTTTTTTGGTTTGAACATTCAGGCAAACACGTATATCAATGCGATGGCACAAGCTGTTGAGTCTGCGAAACTTTCCGAAGTAAATTACACTCCTCTGTCCCAACGAGATGGATCAACTTCTCCTTTATCTTTGCATCAGGAAGTCGCTCCTTCGATCGGCGTCAAGTTTTTTGCCAAGGTTAGCTCCTTGCAGAACAATCTAGATCTTCTCATTGTTTGATTGATAACGTCATAATTAGAAAAAAAATTAAACAAAAACAACAATTTGACATTGTGACGTCATAATTGAAATACAGCTAAACAACAAATTCAATGTTCATTTTGACGTCATAATAAAAATACAATAAAACATTGAAACGTCATAATTTTGTATGGTGACGTCGTCATTAACAGCAATTTAACATCGTGACCTACGTGTATTTTATTTCAGGTAGCTCTCCCATTTATTGAGTCTTATTTCAAAACACAAGAAGTTTATTACGTCACAGTTACTGGTAGTTTGAATGAAGGAATGGCAACATCATCCAATAAAGAGAAGGAAGCAGTGACCACGTAGGTTCGCAAATTGCCGAAGTTGATGAGTAGATATTAAAACCTTAATATTTTTCAGGTTGTTTTGCAAGATGGCGTTGCTCTTGCGCCAACGAACGACAATTTTTGGTCAGTAATGTAGCCTACCTCATTTGTTTGGCCTATGTTTAAACTGCTAGCTCTTCTAAAACCGTGTGCTTGCGGGCTGTGAAGCATTTATGTCTACAAAGTGTTGAAGGCTCAAATCGAAAAATTATAAGCTACTTGCGGTATTACGCCAAAGTGTGTAACGAGTGTAGCGGGTCCCATCTCCGCGGCTTAGCACCAGGGCAACATAGCTCCGAAGAAACGTCGCAGCGAGCCGTCGGCAATACCGAGTCCGATTTTACTGTCCCGGGAATCGAACCCGCGACCTTCCTCGCTGGTTGCGACGTCTTTAACTACTTCGCCAACCGGCCGGTTTAGATAAAAACTTCTGAAAAGTTACCAAAACATAACAGTTATTTTTTGGTTGATTTATTTCGTGCAGGTGTGGATGCGCCGACTGCTATCAACTGCTTGAAAGTGCTGGCTGAATGCATTGATGCGTCGTAAGTACAAAATATGCTTGGCAAGTTGACGAATTGTAACTTTCTTAATGGTTCTGCAAATAGTCCCGCAAATAAGTCTTCAAAGTGTTTACTTCCGTACAAACTCCACGTACATTGGAGAAGTGGATACCGGCTATCTTGAAGTTATGACATGGGACTGAGTGGTTATTCTTGTTCGTGCGGAATTTCCTCCAGTGTTGAAGAATTGTCACTTAATTAAATTTTTTTGGTTATACTTAAATTGTGAGTAAAAACATCGCAAGAAGGTGCGGTGGTCATCAGTTCAAATCTCGAGCCGGTCAAATCGGACACAGTCTTGCCAACGGCTTATCACCACTGCAACGTTTCTTCATAGCTGTGTTGCTCTATGCCTGGGCCTATAATCGCTAAGATGGGCCCCGCCACTCGTTACACGCTTCAGCGTAATACCGCGAGTATAATGAAGATTTGATTTTTTTTCATTGAAAAAGCAAGAAACGCGTGTTTCCGAAGTTGTGATGATGCTTTTGCCGAGACGATTCTTGGTGTAGACGAGAGGCTATGGGGCTTCGTGTTACGCAAAACCATACTTCTACCTCTGGGCAGCTAATGATTTACTGTGACATATCTGACGAATTTTGATCATATTGTGACAATTCAAGCGATAATTGTGTCAACAGAACTGTCGCGAAATCTTGCACCGATCAAGTCAAGCAATCTCTCATCACTTTCTTCAACAACGCAGCAGATGACCTCAAAAATATGCTGGAGATTATTCGAAGGTATTTGAATCAAAAGGCGTACGCGGGAATCTCCTGAGAGGAGGACCGGGGGCGTAAAATGGAACTTTCCTACTCTAAGACAGGATTTCTCTGGGAAAATTTTTGCCATATCAACTTTGTACAGTGTATGGAAGTAATGTATAAAAATTTGTTATTAAATGGCCGGCACGCAGCAATGCCAGCATAATATGGTTTAAAAAAAATCTACAAAAAAATGATCGTGGAGGCCCTCATTCTCTACTACAGTAATTCAAATTAATTCATCGTTTGTTTTTGGTGCAGCGGAGATACTGAACATCTACGACAGGTTATGTTGGATGGTCAAAAAAACAATTACGTCACCAATTGTTTACTACCTGTTCTTACGGGATTATTTCGTCATCTTGGACGTCATCGATTCGGACAAGAGTTGCTCTGTAAGTGTTTACTGCAAATATTGTAATCGGTTGTAAGTTTTTTTCTATGAACATTTATGTTGTTGTTTGCGCAGTGGATGATATTCAAGTTGCCTGCTACAAGATTTTAAACGCTCTGTACAGCTTAGGAACTGGAAAAGGAGCTTTCGTCGAAAGGTAAGTTTTCAAATCAAATCAGTTTTGGGAAATTCAGGGCAGTTCAAAACTAAACACTATGATAACAGCTGAATCTATGTCGTCGAAACGTCCAGTTTTAAAAATTACCTTTGCTTTATTTTTCCTCCTTTAGTTATTTTCATTCCATGCTTGCTATATTCCAATTACCTCTTTCCGTTTTCAAACTAAAACCATTTATTTGTTTGTGTCCCTTTTTGCCACGCTTTCCCCTAGTTCAGATTTTTGCTTTGCAACCAAGTACTTCAGTAAACAGACTAATGCTTTCATCTTCATCGTTTCATTTCATGTTTCCAACTTCACAATCTCATTTTCATCGAGAAGCCTGTTGCAAAATGGAAGAAGAAAAGCATCCATCAGAATATCCGAAGAAATTTTTGAAGTGTATGTGGTTTCGATAGTTCATACTTCTGTTTTTACTCGTAGGCTCGTTTTCTTGTTTTTATTTACTTTCTATCATTGTTCAAAATTCACTCTCATTTCACTCCTATTTTCATGAGCCATTCAGAAATCTTCATCATACTCGAGGTATTACGAAGAAGCGTGCAGCTAGGGTGGGGGCCCATCTCCGCGGTTAAACGCTGGGCAGCACAGCTATGCAAAAACGTCGCAGCCGTGGCAAGCGGCGACACTGTGTCCGATGTGACCAGCCCAGCAATCGATCTGATGATCTCCTGCACCGACAGTGATGTCTTCAACCACTTACACTAACCTGCCGATACGCTAAAGTTTTGTTTATTTCGTTGTTTATTGTTTACAGGCATCGGTCTCAGGTCGGCGAATGTTTGGCTGCATTTGCCAGCGCATTTCCGGTTTCCTTCTTAGAACCGAAATTGAACAAATTCAACGCTTTCTCGATCTACAACATTCTCAGCATCAAAGATAGAAAACGTAAGTCGCCACAAAAACGCATTGAGACTCAATAATTATCGGTTTGGAATATTACCATCCGCTTTGCACCAAGAACTATAAAAGCAGTGCTTTGTCAAAGAAAGGACTTGGAAACTTGTCCCAATGGTTGAAAACAAAAGATACCAGAGATAGAAAGCAAAGTTTGTTGCAATGGGTTGGTTTGTGGAAAGTTATTCGCTACTCTACGTTAGGGGTGGGCAACTTGCACAGTAGTGCAGGCCTCATCAGTTGAGTAATATTGCGATCGGGCCAAAACATCTACAGATTTTCAAACCACGCAAAATACCCACAGTCAAGCTCAAATTTATCTAATATTAATGGTAAAAATATTTTTGCAAAAATATACATCAGTCAAATGAATGACTACTGGGTACGTTTTACGACACAAATATAGCAAATAGTTGAATGTGTCGCAGTTTCTAAGAAAATTTAACGTTTTCGTTACTATGTTGTACACTCAACTAGTTTTAACGCGGGACACATTTAGCCTGTCCACATGTCCAATTTATGTGAGCTTGTTGCTGTGGGCTTTTTGCACCACAATTAAATTTTTGATGTCATAATTTAAAAAGTGATTGTGACATCAAGCCCACGTAAATGTGGGCCAAAAGCCCACGTAAATTGGACATTGGACAGGCTAATTGAAAAATTAAGTGGGCTACAGGTTCCCCAGCACCCCTGTTTGTGACGTCACATGTTTTTCAGTGCTTGGTCTTCCTCCCCGGTTAGAGCAGTTGACTCCTTATCTTCCAACTTTGAAAACTCTTCTCTCTGACATCGACAGACTTGCTGAGTCCGGAGCGAAATATGAAGATGCACCAGAAATGATTGATATTATTCTTCCAATTATTTGCAAGTACGATTTAGATTTAGCAGATAAAACTTAAATAAAGTCTCTTCGGTGGTGCTTAAAACTTCAAATCCATGAAGTAAATCCATCAACATATAATGCATTCTACCTAGCACCTTTAAAGGTTACTTTTATATATTAAATAAAGTCTCTTCAGTGGTGCTTAAAACTTCAAATCCATGAAGTAAATCCATCATGCTAGGTAGAATGCATTGTATGTTGATGGATTTACTTCATGGATTTGAAGTTTTAAGCACCACTGAAGAGACTTTATTTAATAGTCGAAACGTATCCCGTCTGGTGCAAAATAATCAGATAAAACTTGTTTCCACTTCGCTGTCTTTTTACATAATCATTGGTCGTTGCACTCATTTAAACTGCTACTAAACGGCACATTATTACCCTGTCCACATTGTCCGGTTTTTAAGGCAAATAGTTCACGGTCTTTCTGCATCACAATCAAATTTTTGATGTCATAATTAAAAAGAGTGAATATTATAACTTCAAACGTTTAATTGTGATGCAAAAAGCTAGTGAACTTTTACCCACTTAAAACGCCATTGTGACAGGGTAATTTAGCGCGTGATAATTATGGTTCAAGTCCAGTTTCATAGATCTGACCAAACACAAACATGCCTCACAAATTTCTATATGTTCAATTTTAGTTATCTTCCAATGTGGCTAGAACAAGGACCAGACAGCGCCAAAGCTTTGGAAAAATCCGTCAATATGAACGGGTTTCGCGATGCGCTCGATAATAAGGAGAAAGTGATCGAAGGATTCTGCACTCTGGTCTCAAACGAAACTCTCAACAAGGTACTAAAAGATATCCTCATGTTGATCCATAATAACCTCGGAACAATGGAAGCTGATTGGATGAAAAGAATTGCAGGTGATTACGTGAATTTGATTGTAAGCTGATTCCGCATAAGATTGTTGTGAGAAAAATATTTAAACTAGAACTTTTGTACAAAGATGTTTTGAGCTAACTAGCCGGTTGTAGTGTCATCGACATCGCCCCGACAGGTCTGGTGTTCGATTTCCGAGTCGGTCAAATCGGCCACAGAGTCGCCAACGGCTTGTCACCGCTACAATGTTTGTGTGGAGCTGCGTCGCCCAGGCGCTAAACCGCGGGGATGGGTCAGACCACTCGTGACACGCATTGGGGTTACTACCGCGAGCGTAATGAAGATTTAATTTTTTTAAAAACTAAACCAGTAAGAGTTGTGATTATTTTTTTTATAGTTTATTCTCAACCGATCATGGTTCGAGGTGATCCTGACCTCCTCCCACTCCATTTTCTTCCCATTCTGAGGAAAAGTTTGAAAAAGATTCGCCAGACACGAGACATGGAGGAGCACGTAAGGATTGATACTGTGGTTTTTGTCGATTAATTTTAAAAACTTTTTTTAAAAAAACGTTTCGTTTTCATTCATCATTTTTCAAAATTGATGTTTACTTTATGTATTACTGAGTGAAATATTTAGCTGAAAACACGCAGCCAGAATAATTGAAAATATTTCTTATTTACTTGGCGTTTCACGATTTTACTCATCCCATTGTCAAAAGGAGAAAAAACAAACTTGGGAGAAGTAACATCTTGCATTAAAAAATGTAATCAGTCATTCTGGCTGTTGCTTTCTACTAAAGTTGGTAAGAAGTTACGAGCATTACTATGTTCCGAAGTATTTTTGCCTCTGCGAAATTAAAAATTATCTTTTCTTTAGATTAATGGTGACTTTTGATGATGTAGACGTTATTTTACTTTTTAATGTGGTCTAAAACAGTTTTAAAATAACATGTACACTGCGGAAAAATTTTAAAACTTTGGAAGCATTAAAAAACGTTAAGATGGCAGGATCGCCAAAAGGTACAGGGTCTCTGGGCAAAATAGCTCCGACAGAAGGACATGTACCCGAAAACAAGTCACTCACCCCCCGCGTGAGCTTAGGGGCTTTTGCTCCGCATTCCCCCCTTTCAGTGCAAGTGATGATGGAGATTATCCTTTCACCACTTTGCAGGAAGGAGAATTTGTCATCGTCGATATTCTAAAGTTTAAAAGGCGTTTGCTTTTGAGTCATCGCAGTTTTTTACCAAGAGATATACTGATTTCTTGTCATTTTTTAACCTATTTCATTTTGTTTAGCTTGCCGGATTGAAAGGAGGCGGAAACGATACAAACAATGCTGTAAGTGCATCAAATTGTAAACTTTTTTCATTGAAAAGTTGAACCTACTTATAGAGTCAAATTGTCAAAATCAGCTAAATCTACAGTCAATCACTTTGGAATGCTTCATTTTTGTAATTTTACGCAAAAGTAAATTTTTCATCAATTTGATCAATTCATATCAACTTACTCATACAGGCATCCGGATGAATCGGTTTCCAACAGTTGTTTCTTGGAATACAGGAACAAGAAACAATGTTGTTTACTTTTTTGACCCTCCACTCTCCTTTAGCATGTTACAACGTTTATCGTTTTGTTGCTTCTTCTTTTTTCTCGTACTGTCCAATTATACTGTATATTATTTTCATGTTGACGGTATACGGAAATAAAAGACACTAACTAAGTACAATCGCTGCTTAATGAAAATGAAATAGGATTTTATTTTGGCCCAAAACACCTGCCGGTTGGTGCATTGGTTGAAGACCTTAGGTTCGCTTACCGGGTCGGTCAAATCAGACACAATATCGCTAACGGCTCACCACCGCTGCGACGCTTCTTCGGAGCTGTGTTGTCCAGGCGCTAAACCGCGGATATTTACCCCGCCACTGGTTACACGCTGCGGCGTAATATCGAGAGTATAATGAAGATTTGATCTTTGAAATCTACGTTAAAAGCAGGAGGAGACAGTTGCTACACGAATGAGCTTCCTGAGTGAAATACAAATTCCCCAACGAGCTGAAATGCCGTAGATGATCACTAGCTATTGATATATTACGGATTTTTGTTCTCTATTTTCAGGTTCGTCATGATCAAGGAGGAAACGATGAGTCTGATCTGGAACTTGTTCTCTTGGAAGATTACGCAACAATTGCTCGCGACATTTACGCCTTTTACCCTCTACTCGTTCGCTTCATCGACATCAGCAAGTACGTACTTATATCTCTGAAACTTATTCATATAACTATAGCTTGACAAACGCTGCAATTAGGTATCCGTTAGCAATTCAAATATACAAATATCACAGCCAAGAAAGAACTAAAAACATTTGGGCGGACGTTCGACTCACTTCTGGCGCCGTTGTCAACGCTATTTGCACCATGGTTTAAAACCCAGCTCAGCATAAGCCTGTATAGCGTTGACAATGGTACCAGAAGTGAGCCGAACGTCCGCCCAAATGTTTTTAGCTGTTTCTTGGCTGTGATATATATAAATTAAAACTATATACTATCAACTTTTACTACATCCATGTAAAGTGTCTATTAATTATTGACTATTTTCAAGCCTTCGTTGTTTGCAACTTAACTGGATGTCGTCATGACTCCCTTTTAGTAGGCCAGGAAGGCCATTACTTCACAGCTTTTTATCTTCACCCTGGCCACGTAAAGGATTTAACTGAAGTGCAACGTAGCTGTCTACGCACCACAAAGATTAGATTCTTTTTAGTATATTTATGGGGAGGGATGATTGGTACTGGAAGGTCATTTATTCCGAAGGGTAAATGTACTTTTCCTGAGAGCGGCTGATGAGGGCTTATAGCCCGAATCAGCGCCGTCCTGCCCTACGGTATTTTTTGGTTTTACTGTTAATGTTGTAGCATGGAAGGTTGTTTGTGAATAGATAGTAAGGTTGAGATACTTGTTTTTGTTTGTTTTTCTCCAACCCGAATGGTTTTCCAACCTGGGAGAAACTAAATAACACACTTGGCACTTGTAGATACTGACGATTGCATTTTGCTGTCTTTGATCTAACAATAGGCTATATCAACACCAAGAGCGGTATACCGCTGAACTTTCGTTGCACTTAACGCAATGCGTTAACTTTGCTTGTTCATTAAGTTAACGCATTGCGTTAAGCGCTCAAAAGTTGAACAGTAGACCGCCCTAATCAGAGTTTCACAACTTCTTTACGGCCCTTCTATAAATGCTTCGCGGACCGCAAGGGGTCGCGGTCCTTTGAGAACCACATTTATGTGAATGAAATCTTTCACGTTTCCTTAAATAGGCCTATAAGGTACATTTGAATGCATCAATAAGTCGGTTGAATAACACATTGAATGATTTGCAGGTCTGATTGGATTCGGGACAGAAATAAACACTCGATTGAACTTTTTCAAACAGTTTCAGAAATCTTTACTATTTGGTCCAAATCAACGGTAAGTGTGCATCGCGTAAAGCAGTCTACGTTTTCTGGAATGCCCCTGAAAAAATTTATATAAGCTTTGCATGAAAAAAGTGATAGCATGCACGTACAGTACAACAAGCACTGTTCTATAGTTTATTTGAAATTGGTCAGTTTGTAGCTCCACTGATAACTGGTTTGTGCACAGATCACACCATGTGTGAGTCGCAACTGTGTTTGTTCTCGTTTCAGATTTTGTGTATTTTAATGCCAATGTTACTTTTTGTTTGAAGAAAATTTAGTTAACCTTTACTGCCGTCATTTGGCAAAACCCATTAACTCTAAAATTTTGAAATTTCGTTGTTTTGCATTTTTTCAATCGTCACACCAATGTCCTTCTTGTGTGCAAATTTCCAGTTTGTACTCCAAACCGATTTAGAGTTATCTATGGTGGCGAAACCCATTAACTCCATTTCTATACAAAAAGTTGTCAAAAATTTTAAAAAGTCATCAGTAGGGCCCGCTAAAGTCAATAAAGTCAAAATTTTTTCAGGACCTTGTTACATGATCAAATGTGTACTAACGTTCGTTTCAGGTGTTCAGGAGTCTGTTTTGGTAGATTTTATAAGTCAAAATAAAGCCAAAATTTTGCATAAAGTCAAAATTTGTCAAAATTGTCTTTATCAAAAATTTCCTCACAAAAACGAACAAATTTATATTTTTTAAATATTTTTTTGAATTTTTAAGTTGCTATTAAAATTTTATGCGCGGTTTTATTTGATTTTAAACTTTTGATATAGTTGCAATATTTGCACTATCGTCACAATAATGCGTGCGGTAATTGAGAAGGAAATAGCACTTATTATGCATGAAACGTCATGGTTGATGCATAAATACATAATTGTTAGACAATTAATCTAATCCTATAACAAACAACCTTGCGCTCTTTACACGTGGTCTTTTAAGTTGTAGCTTGCAAAGCAAAGAATGCCAAAACAAGCCAAATCTTCTATAGCGAAAGTTAGGCAAACTTGCCAGGAATATCCGGATGAGTTTTCGGTAACTCCTGCCGGCGACTTGCGATGCAACCTTTACAACGTGTTAGTCAAATGCGACAAAAGGTTTTTTGTGGAAAGCCACCGAAAAAGTAAGCAACACCAAGGAAAATTGGAGACGAAGAGCAAATCTCAAAGTAAGCAAACCTTTTTACATTTCGATCAAATAAACTTCAAGAAACAGGTTGTTTCTTCATTCTTAGCTGCAGATATCCCACTTCATAAACTGAACCATCCTTCTTTAAAGTCTCTGTTTGCTAGAATGGGAAAAGTATTGCCTTCAGAGACTGCAGCCCGGGCATGTGTTGCTAAATTGGCATCCCAAAAAGAGGAACAAATTTAAGAATTACTTCGTGACAAAAAAATTTTTTTGATTGTGGATGAAGCAGAGGTTGCTGAACAAAAGTATATTAGTGTGCTTGTGGGCAGCTTAGATGCTCCAGATCAGACATTCCTCGCTAATTGCCATCCACTTGACAGCGGTCGCAATGTTAATAGCAGTATTATTCTGCACACTGTGGATGACATATTGCGACAACTTGAAATAAAACGCGAGAATTTTTCATTGTTCTTGACTGATGCTGCTCGGTACATGTCTTCGGCTGGAAAGACATTAAAGGAATTATACTCTTCTTTGATGCATGTCACCTGGGTTGCGCACTTACTACATAACTGCTCTATGCGCGAGCGTGCTCATTTTAAAAATATTGATGAAGTAATAGCAACGATCAAGGCAGCAACAATCAAAAACAGAGATCGCAAGAAGATTTTCATGATGCTGGTCTGCCATCTCCTCCTGACCCTGTAATTACAAGATGGGCAACTTGGCTTAGAGCTGCCTTATATTATAGTGAGAACCTTCCAGCTGTTCACACCATTGTCAACAATTGGACAAGTGCAGGCCTCTTAGTCAGCAGAGCAAAAGACGCTATCAATGTGGAAGGTTTGGTGTCGGACTTGGTTAAAATAAATCAACACCGGACTCTAGCAGCCAACGTAGAGTTCTTAGAAGGAAGTGCCTGCACAATAACCAAAGCATACGGACTGCTGAAGAATATGCAATTCGATGATGATCCTTGCGCAATTAAAGACTACATTAACAAACGACTATCCAACTATGATTTAGAAACAATAGTATACTGTACCAACTTGACAATTGACCCAACAAGCTACGCACTATTGCAAAAAGCCCAGCCAACCTCTGCTGCTGTTGAGAGGTCGTTTTCTATGCTCAATAAATTACGGAGAAAAGACAGAAATTTTGATGTTAAGAACGGAAAAAAATATATGATGCTGTATTACAATAAAACGTCCTTGTAATTATACTGCGTGGCTTTCGTTAAAAAAATCATAGACATACTGTTAGTGTACAGTACAGTTGCGATAGCAACGCAATTTTTGTATTACACACTAATTGATACCGGTACACACAATGGCTCGTTATCCTAGGTTTTAACGTCATGCGTCGCTTTGTTGCATTAGCTTCAACACTGAGTAATTGAGAAAATGTTCGAAGTAGGCTACCTTTTTCTTTAAAAACGTATGTAAATTGCAGATTATAAAAATATTTAATTAATAAAGTGCATTGAGACATAAGTATTACGCGGAAACGGTTAAGTCAAAATAAAGTCAAAATTTTACGAAAATAAAGTCAAAAATACATTTATTTAGGCAAAAAAAAGGCCCTAGTCATCAGTGAATCGAGATTTACAGAAGCGCAATGTTGTCTAAATCTATCTTGATTGTAACTTCTTATCTTTATCTCACTAGGGTGACTTACCTATGTAATTGTGCAATTAGGCTAACTATGGGTTTTTGGAAGAGTTGATGTTGAAAAACATTCTCTATTCTGTAAAGCATTGCTAGTTTCTAGGTCTTCTCCTTCTAGTTGTTGGTTTCTAATCACCCATTTTACACTCGTTAATTTATTAACTGCAAAAGCCTTTCGAATTTAGCAGGCATTTTAAAAAGTAGAGGCATTTTAAAAAGTATTTTAAACAGTAGATGGCAAAACCTGTTCACTCCACTCGTAATTGTTAATCTGTTATTGCGTCATAAGCAAAGTTCAATGCATTTCTCAAAAATTTTCATCTCACTAATGAAAAAATTGTGCCTAACAATATGAAACAATGATAATAGTGACGTAATAGCTAATTGAGTACAATGCAAATTTGGATAACAATCGAACGCATATCTCATACGTTGTTTATACCTTCTTTGATTAAAATTATTAACATTAAACTTTTATGGTCAAGCACTTTTATCAAACCAAAAATTAAAAAATCTACAGTCAGGATCATTCTTAAAAAACCTGAAAGCTAAAACTTGATTTTCTCGAAAAGTGTAAAAGTGGAGATAATGGTTCGACTATAACAAGTCTCGTCAGCCTTGCTAGGCACAGCCAATCCAGGCTAAACTCATTCCAGACCGTAAAGACTCTTTTTTGCATTGCTTTATCTGGACATCTCGACTTCGTCTCTTTTCTAGGTTGTGCCCTACTTTTAGCAGGCGACTGGCCCCAAACAACGATACCCAGTGAAAGAGCCTGTAACTGCTAACCCACAACTAAGTTACCGGTAGCCTAACTAGCCCACATCACCAGAATCCCCCATGGCAACCCAATGGGTTTTGCCAAATGACGGCAGTTTAATTCTGCTTACTTCAAAGCTCCTTATCGATATTTTTTATTTGAAGAATTTTCGACGTGAGGAACAAAATTTTGTTGTTCAAAATCAAATCGATAACATGGCCGTTCTCACTGCTGATAAAAATGCGAAGCCTAATGCTGCTTCGATATTGGTGAGTTAAGATTTGTTTACACTAACTGTGATTTTTATCCAATTGTTGTCGAACAAAATTTCATTAGATTTTTCACGTAAGCAGTTGACGTAAATACTTTCATCATACTGTGAATCAAAACGACTTTGCATAATCGGTTGTTTTGCAAAGCACCATGCAATTGTTTTTTAGAATGCTGTGCAAGGTGACGCAGATTGCGTCATCATTTTTAACTTTTTTGTAGTCTACGTCACTTTACGTACGAAAAATCGTATCGTATTCTGTGTAAACTCGACTTTACGCCGTCCTCTTTAGTTGCAAATTTTGACTACTTTTGATGATACTTTTTTTTTTCCACCAAGCAGCGAGCAAATTATTTTCACCTCCCTCGCTCTCATCATGCAGACATTGCAGAGGTCGTTTGTGGGCGACAATGATGTTTTCATTCAAAAAAACTTCAGAATCGATGAATAGGTTTTGTTGTAACCAATAACCAATTGCCCACTTCTTTTCGTTTTGAAAACAAGTATTGCATAAATTCTTAGGTATTCTCGTTCTATACGCAACAACATTATTTATAATGTTATCTTTGTTTTTTTCTGAATTGATTCAACTAACTTCTTTGGCCTGTTTTTTACTTTTTGCCTTCGGCAACTGCCGTCCTTTTCACTGCATTGAATGCCCAAGCGCCAGATAGAGTAATTTGTTGAGTGGTTTTTGATATGGTTCTCCCTGATTACTCTAGCCAACCATGTTTTTGCTTCTCTTAAGATAAATAGCCAATTGGGGTATGTTGGGGACGCTGTTTTCGATTCTGTGCCTTGCTTATGCGCTTGTAACCTACGTCACGTTTTTTAGTTATGTGAAAAATTATGTTGAAACTGCGAATACGCTACTCTCTAGTGTTACTATCACTGATGAGGGACGTAATCCCGAAGCAGGATGGCACAGGTTTTGTTTTGTTGCACAAATATAATTATTGATTTTTTTGCTGTGACTCATTTTTGTTAGTGAGTTTGTTAGGTTTTGCAATATCCTTAATCAATTAAAACGTTATTTCAGTCAAATCAACGAATCGTCAGAAAGAGAGGGGACCGTTACTCGATGACGTCATCACTGATAGTAGCGTGCGTCAAGCGCCTCATATCAGTGGGGCTCAACATGGGGCTGGTTGGGGATTACAAGTTATTGCAAGAAGCGAAGAGCCGCTTCATTCGACGAGAATCAGATGAAGATGTCAAAGAGTTTCTCATGAAAATTCTCGAAAATGAAGTTCAGAAAAATGTGAGGCGATTTATTAATTTGTATCAGAGTAAAAGCGGGCCGGAAGACATCGCTGTCGATACGGAGGTCTGGGGCTCGATTCCTGTGCCGGTCAAATCGTACACGAGTGTCGCTAACGGTTTGCTACCGCTGCAACGTTTCTTTGGAGCTGTGTTGGACAGAGATGGGCCCCGCCACTCGTTACACGTTTCGGCGTAATACCGCGACTGTGATGAAAATTTCAATCTTAATCCTCTGTTACTATATGAAGAGTGTTCATAAATTTTAAGTTGGTTAGGTTAACCCTGATCTCGAAATATCGTTCCAGGGGGGGCACTCTTCTTTCGCCGTGTTCAGCTGGGACTAAGCACAAAACAAAATCTTCATTTTAGGGAGAAAAGGTAAAGCCACGGTAAATCTTTGAAGTGGACATTTCGACAACATAGCTTGTCGAAGCTTTGTCGACGAAACGTCCAGTTTTGAGATTTACTGAGGCTTTGCCTTTCCTCCTTAAGCTATTTTAGTCATATGTTTATTGTATTCCAAAATCTTCATTATACTCGCGGTATTACGGCGGAGCGTGTAGCTAGTGGCGGGATCCATCTCCGCAACTTAGCGGTTGGACAACTAGGCTCCGAAGAAACGTTACAGCGGTGGCGACAGAGCGCGATTTGACCGACCCAGGAATCAAAACTACGACCTTCTGCGCCGATAGCGATGTCTTTAACCACTACGCCAACTTTTATTGCTTATTTTCATGACTTAATTCAGCGAATTATTACGTAATAATACGTACAGTTTCGTCATTACAGGGTTACACGCCACAAGTTGATCATAAACTTGGTGATGACATCACTACCAACCACATCAAAACTCGTTCTGATTGGCTGTTGAAGATGTCACGTGTCCAGTATTATCTGCACATGGTAAGAAAAAAAAAAACAGATTTAACTCGCTTGAAGAAGTCCTTGATGTATTATCAAGATTCAATGACGAAGAATTATTCCTTGTCATCACAGATACTGATGAACATGAAGCTGCCAAGTGGTGGCGAAATGTTCATCTGGTTAACTTGAAGTTTGCATGCATTTTACTGATTAAATTATTTTTACTGAAGTATAAGTGCTTAAGTCTATAGTTGGGTCCTCACAAGTAAAGAAGAAACAGAAGTTAAAAGAATCGACCTTATGCATTTGAATTCTTATACAGTAGCACTTTGATTTTTTTTTTGCTAACAGTCGCTCAAAAACTTTACACATTTGAACTCGAAAAGTATTTAAATCAAAATCCCCATTATACTCGCGCTAGTACGCCGAACTGTGTCACGAGTGACGTGGCCCATTCCCCATTATACTCGCGCTAGTACGCCGAACTGTGTCACGAGTGACGTGGCCCATTCCGCGGCTTAGCTTCTGGGCAACACAGTTTTTAAGAAACGTCTCAGCGGTGGCGACAATGTGTCCAACTTGACCGGCTTGGAAACCAAACCCATGACCTCCCTCGCCAAATGGGATGTCTTCAACTGCCGGTACTGTGTCCATCGGCTGCTTTTCGAGAAACTATTGTTACGTAATTTATGACGTACTATGACTATAGCAAACAGTCGAAAGTCTTTTGACTTCTGTCTCTTCTTTCTAGTATTGGTGAACCCAACTAGGGATTCAAGCATTTACTTTCAGTAAAAAACAATTTAATCAGTGAAACAAATGCAAACTCCAAGTAGATAAATGTTTCACTATCGCTTGGCAGCTTCATCAGTATCTGTGATGACAAGGTACGAGATAAAATTAATTTTTGCCGTATTTTGTCATCAACATTAAAATTTTTACCTTTTACCTTGTCATCACAGACACTCATCAGTACTCGAGTTAAGTAGGGATGCCGTTCTTCCGGCAAACAACAACATATCCCCTTAAAACATTTTAGAAGCCATTCCCCTATAAGCAAGGTCCATCCCTTCTTTACGTCTGCATGAAAAGATTGCACCATCCCCCCATAAGCGATTTTACAACTCGAGCACTGCGGTCAATGATGAAGCTGCTAAACAGTAGCGAAACCGGTAGTTTAGTTATAAGTAATTTAACAGTAACCGGTAGTTTAGTTAGAGTTTGCATTTATTTTACTGATTAAATTGTACTTACTAAATTGCTATTTTTGTTCTAAAAATCGGCTTTTCATCAATCAAAATTCTCTAGTGAGTCATAATCATGCTTCGCATATCACATAGGATGCTTGTCATGTCTTTCCCAAGTTACTGATGATGGTAGCTTAAGGATGTTCTTTCTTTTAAGTCTATTTGTTTGATTTCAACTTGATTTTTTCAAGGTGGAACATCCTCCGAAATCTCGTCGTGCAGTGTGGAAGAAATTGATGTCTAAGCAGAGAAAGAAAGCTGTGGTGTCGTGCTTTAGAATGGTTCCATTGTACAATCTGCCTTTGTAAGTGTGTGCGGCATCTCTTTCTACTACAGTATTATTAGTTTTAAATTAGTGGTTTTCAACCTTCCTTGTAAAACGGAACCAGTGCTCGAGTTGAAAAAACACTTATGGGGGATGGTGCAAGTTTTTCACGTAAACCTACAGGAAAGATGGTCATCATTTACAGGGGAATGGTTTACGCTAAAATGTTTTATGGGGGATGGTGTTGTTTTGCCCCTCAACTCGAGTACTGAGCGAAACCCCAATGAAACATTCCCAGAGACTCGAGAAACCTCTGCACATTAATTTAACTGACTATAATATACTTGTACCCAGCTCTAAATTATAAATTTGCGGAAACCCTGGGCTGCACTGGCGAAATCCTAGGGTTCCGCTGAACTCCGGTTGAAAACCATTTGTCCAAATACTTTATTAAACGTTAATGATCTATAAGAATTCTTGCCTCTAGCTTATTTAAGAATCATCAGTAAGAGCTTACTAAAGTTAATTGAATAAAGTCACTATGTCGTTGCAAAAAAGTCGCAAAAAGTCAAGTAAAATGAGTAGATTAGGCTTATGTTGTAGATACAATTATTTTCTTTGATATTTTTATAATTGACGTTTTATGATTTAACTTAGCTCCATTACATATTTTATGACGTCATAGGCATAGAGTTTCCAACTGCTTTACCAAAAACTACATGGATAAATGGCTCTGCACTGAGGAACAAGATAGATACCAACTGATAGAGTTAATCACGGTATAAAAGGAGTGAGATTGCGAAGATTTTGAGCATGAGTTTGACGATGTTGAAAGCTGATCGTTTCAAAACTTTGCTTAGCATATCTGCAGATATTAATCTCGATGAAAAACATGGCAGTGAAAAAAAGCGAGTCCGACGTCTAAAACAGTGCTACTCAAACTTTTTAATATAGCATACCGGCAGCGCACTTTCTGCCATTCGACGTACCGGTACCTGTCATGAATTTCAAACGAAAAAAATAGACCAAAGAAAATGCTGTGTAATAAACAACAAGTATGTAACAAACCAAATCAAAAATGCTGTTATTTTTATCCCTCTAATGAAAGGCCATATACCGTAGTCATGAAAATATAAGAAAGTACCGGTATGTGAAATTACGCTTAGAACAAAAAATGCTCTCACTTCGTGTGAAAACATGCTCTTATCAATGCAAAATATTCCTCAGCATACCGCGGTACTTACTTTCTAAATGACTGCGTACTGGCACCGGTACGCTTACCACAGTTTGCGCAGCACTGGGTCTATTGCTTTCTATTCTCATAAAAAGATAACTGAGGTTATTTTTAATTTATATTGAACGGAAAATAAACTTTTTGACAAACGAAGAACAGCATATGACGTTGTGTGTAATACTTCAGACTTTTGCAAAAATGCGAATTCTTTTAGCGCTTAGTAAACTAAATCAGATTTGAATCAAATCTTTATTATACTCGCGGTATTACGCCGAAGCGTGTCATGAATGGCTGGGTTCATCTCTGCAGCTTAGTGGTTGGGCAGCACAGCTACGAAGAAACATTGCAGCGGTGTCAAGCCTTTGGCGTTACTGTGTCTGTTTCGAGACCGGTCCATTAGAACTACCGAATCTGCCATTAAAATCGTCTATACTTTAATTTGCAATTTTGCTGCAACTTTCAGGCACAAAGTTTTGTCGGTGTTTACTGTGTCCTACGGCCAGCACTGGGTTGGGACCGACAAACCACAATTTTCCGATAAACTTTTAAATATGTTGACCCAGGTAACTTCACCATCAGGTGTGAATGTATCACTTAATTCAACTTCACTAATTGCAAGTAATTTCGAATCAAATATTCATCATGCTCACAATATTTCGCCGATGCGTGTAGTGGCTGGCTGGGCCAAATATCCATGGCTTAGCGCCTGGGCAACACAGCTCCGAAGAAACATCGCAGCGGTGCGAGCTGTTGACGATATTGTGTCCGATTTGACCAGCCCGAAATCGAATCCAAGTTCTCTCACACCGATAGTGATGTCATCAACCACCACGCCTACTAGCCGCTTACAAGTAATTTCACATTGCAATAGCAAAAACAATGCAAATCACACAATGTTATTACAATCATCATCATTTCAACCTTACTTCGCTGCATGTTCATCTTTCGGAGACAAAAACTAGAAACTTTTACTTTCAGTAATCGAATAAATATTTTATGACGTAATAATTAGTTATGACTTCAAAATTACGTTTGTGTCGTCAAAATTGAAAAAATTATCTTGGAGGGTTAGATTCAAGTCAAATATTAAATAAAGTCTCTTCAGTGGTGCTTAAAACTTCAAATCCATGAAGTAAATCCATCAACATACAATGCATTCTACCTAGCACCTTTAAAAGTTGCTTCTATATCAAACTCAAGTTTTTGGCCCCAAACAACGATACCCAATGAAAGAAAATATAACCACTAATCCACAACTAAGTTCCCGGTAGCCTAACTAGCCCACATCACTATAAGCCCCTATGGCAACCCACTAATTTGCAGCTGCAGACGCGTTTCGACCTTATTATGGTCTCATCAGTGCATCAGTTTCTTTCATTGGGTATCGTTGTTTGGGGCCAAAAACTTGAGTTTGATATAGAAGCAACTTTTAAAGGTGCTAGGTAGAATGCATTGTATGTTGATGGATTTACTTCATGGATTTGAAGTTTTAAGCACCACTGAAGAGACTTTATTTAATAGTCGAAACGTATCCCGTCTGGTTCAAGTCAAATAGTTTTTGCATTTTTGTTGCACACTTGTATTGCGCCACAATTGCCCTAAAAAAATCAAAATCAAATCTTCATTATACTCGCGGTATTACGCCAAAGCGTGTCACGAGTGACGGGACCCTTCTGCGCAGCTTAGCGCCTGGACAACGCAGCGTCGAACTCGAGAAAACATCGCAACGGTGGCGAGCCATTGGCGACGCTGTGCCAATTGCACCCACCCGGGAATCAAACCCACTCCTCCCGCACCGATAGCGTGCGTTTTACATCTGAGCTAACCGGCCGGTTCACAATTAATCTGTGCTGTGCAAACCAAAAACTGCACCGTAAAGAGCTTGTTCAAACACTTCGAGGAGTAGAAGACTATTTTTTGCACGAGTTTTATCTGATGTTGTGTTGTGTGCTTTCATGCATGAACTGATGCGTTGGTTTGATGTTGAGAAAGCTTTTTATCAGTGTAAATTTTCGTAACAACTATTAACGTTGATAAATGGTGACCCGCCTTTGAAATGAAATCTAGATAAAGTGTCTCGAAATAAGTAATGATGAAAAAGAGAGACTTCATATTCTCAAAGCTTTTCGTCTCACTCTTGTTTTTTAACAAGAAATTTTGATTTGTTTTGACTTACTTCAAGTTCTATACCACCATACATTTGTTTAAAATGATAATAATTAATCAACCCAGCAACTGCTGAAGAATTTATCGTATCAGTATTTGTGTGACGTCAATTTACTTCCATTACGTTATTAGCCGGAATCCGAAGAAAAAACGGAGAACTCGGCTGTGTCGCTGAAACACGATCCTCTCAAGCAGTTGATCCAGGTCTTCAGTATGGAAGCCGTTACATCGGACAGGTACAAGCTAACAAGAGATGCTTTGATTTGCTTGACAGTTCGTTGTCTTGTTTATTAGCAAGAAAGCTTTGTTGGACAACTTTTTAAATGAATTAGTTGGGTGTCTGATTGGCGTTGGCGAAGGCAACCTTTGTCTTCCCCCCCACCCCTATTTTGTGTATATCGAGTGCAGCCCATCAAATCTTATGGAAGATTTCGTGATGAGTTACAGTGTTGTTTACTTGTGAAGTAAATTTTACACGAAGCAAGGTTTATTTTTTGTTCAAATGAAAAAAAATCAAATCTTTATTATACTTGCGATATTAAGCCGGGGTTGGTTGGTGGGTGGTTGATGGCGGGATTCATTCGCATCTTAGCGCCAGAGGAACACCGCACCAAAGAAACATCGCAGCTCTGGCGAGCCTTGGTAGCACTTGTAATCGATTTGGCCAGCCAGGGAATCAAACCCAGACTTTTTTTTGAATATAAAGGATACCGGACTGAGGTTATATACTTGTAAACCTACCGAATTCCGAAACTTCAACATCGCATTGACGAAGAGTCGAATTTGCTGCGATTGGTCCCAGCAAGAATCGAACCCACCATGTAAGATCTTCGCCCTGTAACGTAAGCCATGTTACCATAACTTAGCGATGAGAAATGATCATGTCTACGACACAAGTCCTGCATTTAGCAACCTTGAAGAGGACAGTTTGTATTTGTCATATTCTGACTTGATGGCGAAGAGTTGTCACACTGGTGACGACGAAGAAGAGGAAGAGGAGGAAGGAGATGCAGGGAAGTCATTCGAGGTAATCTTTGAAAGAAAAATCAAATCTCCACCATACTCCCGGCGTTACGCCGAAGCATATAAAAAGGAGTGGCGGGGCCCATCTCCGCAGCTTAACGCCTGGACAACACAGCTCCAAAGAATGACGCAGCAGTGGCAAGCCGTTGGCGACACTCTGTTTGATTTGACCGCCCCGGAAATGAACTCCAGACTTCTCGCACCGTTAGCGATATGCTTAGCCACTGCGCTATCTGGGCGGTGTAATCTTACTGTTGCTTCCAAAAATTTTCAGTAACTTGTGCCAAGTATGGGCTGCTAATAGAATTTTATTATGCGACCTGATTTACCCTGTCCACATGGCTAGTTCAAGTGGACCAAAAGCCCATGAGCTTCTCCATCACAATTAAACTTTTGAAGTCATAATCCCTTTTTTTATTCATGAGATCAATATGTTTGATTTTAATGTAAAAAACAATGGGTTTTTGGCCTACTTGCGTTGGACATGGAGCCAATGTATTGAGCCTTAACATACAGATTCGCGTTTCAAAAGAAATACGAATGACGTGATTACAACTATAAAAATTTTGTCAAATAACAAATTAGTCTCATAGAAACTCAGATGGCCGAGTGGTATGGAGCGTCTGTCTCTTGAGCTGTAGACTCGGGTTTGATTCCGAGTCGGGTCAAACCAATGAATTTAACATTGGTATTCACAGCTTCCCTGCTTGACGCTCAGCATTAAAGGGAGAGTGTGGAGAACAAGCCGGCAAGTTTACTTGTTGTGCCGTTGGGAAAGGCACTTAGCGGGATTCCCCCATCTTGGTGTGGTAGACAGATGGCTGGCAACTCCTAAGCGAGCTCGTACAGCGCATTGATCGCTTTCTCGTGATAGGAGGATAAATATGCTACTAAATCAAAATCAAATCAAAATCAAGAAAATTTTAAGAAAGCAAGATAGAAGTTTGCGGAAAGTCTTTTCGAAGTCGATTCAACTGATCGATGACCGTACTTGTAGTCTTGGCAATAACTGAACGATCTATACGTTCACTGGTCTTGCAGCGAGTTGTAGTGTTCCACGAATTTCGGATATTGCAGCTTATTGTCTGCAACCATGTTTTTGTAATCGTTATGACACCGTGTCATTCTGCAGGAAAAAGAAAAAGAAAAGCAGCGACTCTTGTACGAGCAGAAGCGACTGGCTGCTCGTGGAGTGGCGGAGATGGTGCTGTACACCATCAGCGCCAGCAATGGAGAGGTTTCGGACACTGTGATGGCCACCTTTGAACTGGGAATATCGTTGCTAACTGGTGGAAACCAGTTGGTACAGAAGGTGCGCGGCCAATACAATTTTAAAGATTTCGTTTCGGATTTTTTCTGACTGCAGTGTTGCCATTATAGATACTAGTAAAGATGCATTAGAAGCAAGATATTTGACATGGTGATATGTTTCAATTGTTTTAGATAATGCTGGATCATTTGCAAAGCAAGAAAGACGTTCGTTTCTTCACCAGCGTTGCGGGTTTGATGGATAAATGCAGGTAAGACATAAATGCAACCGAGTTGTTACGCTAGATAGGTCTGCATAACTTATTGCGAGACTAAAAATATATTTCAAAACACTTATATTACGTTGTGTTTTTCAATACAGTAGTAAGGTAATGCTTTGGCAAAACATTATAAGGTTGAAGTCATAGCTAAACATGCTATTGTTTAACCTACAGCAAAATCATAACACTGGTGCAAATTTTTTGAGCGAAAAATTGATATTTTTGTTCTTGGTATTAAGCGATTGTTTAAATTTTGGGTGTATTTTTTAGTGTTTTGGATTTGAACGTATACGAGCGCTGCATCAAGGCTGAGACGTTGGGATCTTTGACCGAAATGGCGGTTGCTGGCGAGAAAACGATGCAAGACGACGAGCTTACTTGCGCACTGTTTCGCTTTCTTCAACTTTTATGCGAGGGACACAACGCAGGTAAAATGCTGGAAGTTTTAGCTTAAATCAATTTGCCTGGACATCCAAAAACCTTTGTTATACTCGTGTATTAGCCTACACCAAAGCGTGTAACGAGTGGCGGGACTCAGCTGCATAGCACCTGGGCAACACAAAAACGTCGCATCTAGCAAGCTGTTGATGACACGGTCCGATTTGACGGGCCCGAAATTTGAATTCAAGACCTACAGTGCCGATTTCGATGTCTTTAACCACTTCGCCAGCCCGCCGCTCAATTTAGCTGTAATCACACAAAATACATCTCTAGGGAAATTAGAACTTCACTGTTTGTGGATTGTTTACAAGTAAAGAGTGTTATATTGGAAGACCGGCCTATTGACGTCACGGTTTAAGACGCCGCCTTTGGTGCGATAGGTTTAAGGTTCTTTTTCCGGGCCGGTCAGGTAGAACACAGTGTCGCCAACGGCTCCCCACTACCGCGACGTTTCTTTAAAGCTGTGTTGCCTGGGCACTGAACGGCGCAGATCAGCCTCCCACTCAATAAACGCTTTGACGTAATTTCGCGAGTAAGATTTAATTTTCTTTTTTCTTAGCCTGTATTGGAAGAATAAAAATATTGGAGCTATTTTGCAACTATATTTTCCATTTCACTTTTATTGGTAAATTTTTTTTTTTCAGACTTTCAAAATTATCTTCGCACCCAAGTGGGCAACAATACGACAGTCAACATTATCATTTCCACCGTTGATTACTTGCTTCGTCTACAAGAATCGATTAGTGATTTTTACTGGTATTATTCTGGAAAAGAAACAATTGACGCTCCGGTAATTTCAAAACTCTGTTCTTTATTATCTGTGTTA
Organism: Trididemnum miniatum; assembly: GCA_964006365.1. Lineage (NCBI taxonomy): Eukaryota > Metazoa > Chordata > Ascidiacea > Aplousobranchia > Didemnidae > Trididemnum > Trididemnum miniatum. The sequence continues at coordinate 1,778,054 of OZ023233.1, forward strand.
TCCTTCAACATCAATAGAACAAACTACCCTAAAAGTAGTAAAAATACCAAAATGCATATTCTTAAGTCATTGTTGGAATTGCGCCGATTTGTGTTCAAGATTTTAAGTCGAGTAATGTTTTTTTGACGATATCGAAATTGCGTACGCTGGAGTCGTTGGTTGTTAGTAGCTGTGCGTCAACTTTGCGCAGTAATAACTCGCAGTTAACACACAAACAACTATAACTCAAAGTAACTTTATATGTAAGTTAGCATAGTAATATCTCGCAGTGAACACAGTCAATAATGTGTTATTCAGGGACAAGAAAATTTCTCAAAAGCAATTAAAGTTGCCAAACAAGTATTCAATTCCCTTACGGAATACATACAAGTGAGTGCTGGTTTACTGACAGAAGCAGCAGAAAATCATTGATGTTTTTGTGAAGTAATTTGCTCGATCAGCCATAAAGAAAGAGTCGTGTCTTTCAACTTATAAAACTAAACTTTTTGTCACCAATTTAGCTTTTTCTTGCACTGTTAGTTTCTTTGTTTTTTCAGCTTTTAGCTATATGAAAACTCTTGAAGATACTTTGTGGTTTGTTGCATTACTCTTTTAAGGATTCTTAGATCCTATTGGTATTTGTATTTACAGTAGTTGCATATTTATCTTCCTTACAAGAGAAAGCGATCAAAGCGCTATATAACGAGCTCGCTTAGGAGTTGCCAGGCACCTGTCTACCCCACCAAGATGGGGGTAATCCCGCTAAGGGCCTTTTTCAACGGCACAATAAGTGAACTTGCCGACTGTTTCTCGAAACTGTCCCTTTAATGCTGAGCATCAAGCAGGGAAGCTGTGAATAACAATCTTATAGTCATTGGTTTGTCCTAATTATCTTGTCACACAGCATTCCTGTATAAGAAAATTAACTTTACGCGAAAATTTTAGGGTCCGTGCGAGGGTAATCAACAAGCGCTGGCACACAGCAGATTATGGGATGCAGTTGTCGGATTCCTACACATGTTTGCAAATATGCAAATGAAGTTGTCTCAGGATTCAAGAAGACAACTGAACCTTCTGAAAGAATTGCTTGATCTTCAACAAGATATGGTTGTCATGCTACTCTCAATGCTTGAAGGTAAAAATGATTCATCATCTACGGAATCTTGCTAAAGTTAATCTGACGGTATATTAAATGAGTTGTAATGATTTATGAAACTGCATTTCTTAAGCGCAAGAAATCCCAAACGAGCCAGAGCGCACGTGCATTGTTACGGTCGTCCGATAGTAAAGTTGCTACAAGCTGCTGCACGTGTAACTAGACTCATTTTAATGAATGTATGATATTAGTTACAATAAAACGAATCGATTGTTTCATAAAGTGATTATAGGCCCAATAAACTATGGACCATAAAGTCAACATAAGACATTACTCTGCCCACATGTCCAGCATAATAGGTTCCAGAAGCCAACGGACTTTCTGCATTACAATTAATTTGTGATGTCATAATTTAAACAAGTAACTATGACAACAAAATTTATTCGCGATGCAGAAAATTAGTGGGCCTTTGGAGCCTTTAGAATTGGACAAGTGTATAGGGTAAATAATTGAATTTTTGACTAGATTTTTTGTGACTTTGCTCGTGCTTTCTCGTTAAATTGTTGCTTGTTAAAACTGTCAATCCATCTCCGAAAAAAGCTATTACAAGTTTATTGCATCGTAAGATTTTTATTGAAGGAAACGTCGTGAACGGAACTATCGGCCGACAACTCGTCGACACACTGATTGAGTCATCACATAACGTCGGATTGATCATCCGATTCTTCAACATGTTTCTCCGTCTGGAGGAAATCACAACTTCGGATCGATTCACCGAGTACGATCCGGAGCATAAAGGAAGAGTTTCAAGGCGAGATTTCATCCGGGCGATGGAAGCGTCCAAAGTTTATACAAGGTGAATTTGAAATTAAGTGATTATCAAATCCACAGTGAGTCCAACGCTAGCGTGTGCAGACTCCTGCGTAGTGTATTTTCCCAAGCTCACGAAGCGTTGCATAAATTTAATTGATACAGTAGAAGTGGGGTGAAAAAATTTTAACGTGTTTTGAAAGCGGTTATTTTGCAATGTGTATATTGTTTATCTTTGCATTTTTATGTTTTGTGCAATGTGGAGTGTTTTGATGCTTTTTTTTTATGACTAATTTTTGTCGTTCAACATTTTTGCAATAGAATATGTTTATTTACGACTGCTTTTTCGAGTTTTCGTTTGGATGTAATGGTTCTTAATTTTCATATTTTAGCGAGGAAATTGAATTCTTGTTAAGTTGCGCTCTCTCGCCTGATGAAGATTCATTGAATTACAAAGAATTTACCGAGCAGTTTCACAGTCCAGCAGCTGATATTGGATTCAATATGGCGGTCCTACTTACAAATCTTGCAGAGCACATGCCAAAAGACGAAAGGTTAGTTCAGACGTGCTGACATTCTGGTCAACAATTTTTTGATTCACAAGATATATGCTCTGAAGCATTTTACCTTACACACAAAAACAGCAATGACACATATACTACCCTGTTTACATGTCCAGCTTAAGTGCTTCTAAAGGCCCACTGGTTTCCTGCATCATAATGAAATATTTGAAGTTAAAATTTCTTCTTTTCATGACATCAAAAAATTGATTATGATGCGAAAAGCTTGCGGGCCTTTGGAACAACTTATACGGGGCATGTGTACAGGGTAGTAATAGAGAATAATTGGATGGTTTTGCTCGTACTTATCGACATACCATTCCAATTAGGGGAGGATTTTATGTGTTTCAGCGAAATGTTCTACCGCTAAACTACCAGAAGTTAATGTTCACGTTAGTGAAGAGCTCTTGATTTTTTTTTGTATTTAGTTGCATGCTTATCCTCCTATCACGCGAAAGCGATCAAAGTGTTAGAACGAGCTTGACTAGGAGTTACAGACCATCTGTCTACCACTCTAAGATAGGGGTCCCGCTAAGTGCCTCCTCTAACGGCGCAACAAGTAAGCTTACCGACTTGTTCTGCTCACCGTGCATTTAATGTTGAGAGTCGAGCAGGGAAGTTGTGAATACCAATTTTGAATTCATAGCTTTGACCCGACATGGAAGCAAACTCACATTTACAGCTCCAGAGGCAGATGCTCTTACCCCTCGGCAATCTGAGCTTTTGGCTTTTTTTAGATAAAGTTTTAATCACTTGATTCATGACGCAAAAATAAAATAAACTCAATTTCAGACTGAAACAATTTCTTGAAATGGCCGACGCCATGTTGGAATATTTCAAACCAAACTTGGGAAGGATTGAAATCATTGGAGGGGCAAAAAGAATTGAAAGAGTTTATTTCAATATTCGACCTTCAAGGTAATAACATCACCACCACGGCGTAATGTAAGCAAAATAAAAACTTTGTCAAAACGAATTTTTTTCAAGAATTTGAACAATTCAGGAGAGCAGTGAAAGCAAACAATTAAACTGTAAACTAAATCAACATAAAAGTTAAAACTGCCAAAACACAGTCAAACTTTGGCTAGATCAAATAAAAAAATCAAATCTTCAATATACTCGCGGTATTGCGCCGAAGCGTGTAACGAGTGGCGGGTCCTTTCCGCGATTCAGCGCTGAGGCAACACAGCTCCGAAGAAACATCGCAACTTTGTTGAGCCGTTGGCGACGCTGCGTCCGATTTGACCACCCCGGTAATCGAACCCCAAACCTTTCGTACTGTTGTCAGTGTCTGTAACCACCGCGCCAAATGGCCGATTTTGGCTAGATTTATTGTTTTGAATTGTATTGATATGAAATTTCGAAAAACCGGCCGTTAGCTCAGTTGCTAAGCGCACGCTATCGGTGCGGGAGGTCTGGGGTTCGATTCCCGGGCCGGTCAAATCGGCACAGCGTCGCCAACGACTCGCCACCGTTGCGACGTTTCTTCGGAGCTGTGTTGCCCAGGCGCTAAGCCGCGGAGATGGGCCCCGCAACTCGTTACACGCTTCGGCGTAATACGACGAGTATAATGAAGATTTGATTTGAAATTTCGAAATAGGTTACGTTAATTCAATTCAATGACATATATGGAGGCTTGGTTTTGCAATCATTTTAACAAATTCTTATGTCAATTTTCAGCTTGGAACAGTGGGAAAAACCCCAAGTTCAAGAATCAAAACGTCAGTTCTTCTTTGACGTCATCAATGAAGAAGGAGACAAAGGGAGAATGGAAGAGTTTGTCAATTTCTGCGAGGACACAATTTTTGAAGTTTGTATTTTTTGTATTATCTTGAATGGTTTGCGAAGAGCTTAAGTAACTCGCTTTGCGCTTAAGAGGCTGGTTTCAACATTGATCGAGTTACACCTCCTTACAGTATACCGTGAAACGTGATAATTACTGACGAAATAATGTCTCCCTGTTGATGCAGAACTTTTTTACTTTCGTCAGTACCCATAGTTGCTAAATTACAAATGTTGGCCCCAAAACTCATTCCCACTTCCCATCAATAGCATATAAAGCATTTCACTGATGAAAAACCGTTGAATTGTGCAGAAGGAGACAGGGTTATAAGTTGATATCAAAAATCAAACCTTCTTTTTACATCCAGTATTACGCCGAGTAACGAGTCGCGGGGCCCATCTCCACTGCTAAGCACCTGGACAATGCAGCTCCGAAAAAACGTCGCAGCGTTGGCAAGTCTTTAGCGACACTGTGTCCGATTTGAGCAGTGAAAATCGAACCCAAACCTCCCATGCCGAGAGCGGTATCTTTAACCACCGCACTAATCGGCCAATCCAGTTCTAAATTTCAATGCTCGTTGTTACCAATACAAATGTGTACTGCAATGTAAGACCTAATAGCAATTGCCTGGAACTTGCCAATGGCTGAGAGAGTGACAAATAAGGTTTTATTTGTTAAACTGGGCATTACGTGTTGATCTTAGTAGTAGTAGCAGCAATAGTAGCAGTGTCTTTTATTTTCGCACCGTCAGCACAATAAAAGAATACGATAAGAGTAAGGAAATATAACGCGGCATAGGAAAAGGGAAGAGGCAACAAAACAATTAACGTTATGGCATGCAGGTAGAAGAAGAGGAGTCAACAGAATACAGGAGTGGGCATGGTTGCAACACCCAGAACATAACAATAGGACGTAAAATTAAAATTAAAAAAAACAACCACTTTAAACAAGAAGTTTTTTTAATTTTTCTTTAAAATTATAGATTCTAAGGAGCACATAACCTGTTAATCAGTTACCATTTTTAGTTTGCATTCATGGCATTAGTTCTCATGTAACCTTGAAAAACCACATAAATTTGGTGGCGTTATAGGTTCGTGGTGTCGTTTTTGCGACGACGATGACCACAAGATTGCTTGTTCAACTCCCTCACCCTCCCTAACCTTGTTGCTGCGTTTTTGAATAAGATGCTTCACGATAATTATCTCTGCTTGGTAGAATCTACCAAACAGAAAAACAAAGAAGTGTGAAGCAAAACTCATCCAGAAAACTCAAAAGCAAAAGTTACTCCTAAACGAGTCTGGTAATGTATAACGCCTTCGTCGCTTTCTCGTGACAGGAGGATAAAAATGAAAATATCATCATCATCATTAATTTCTTCAAAATGTATCGGACAATGAACATTCTTAAATGGCCGATCTTTTGCTCTCAGATGCAGCTCGCTGCTGAGATAAGTGAAGCTGGATTTGGTGAATCTTCTACTGGAGAAGATCAAGAAGACGAAGAAGAAGAAGAAGTTATAGAGTGAGAATCTGTTGTTTTTGTTTGCTTTTCTTTAGCACTGAAAGAAAAACAACACAGTCTAGACAAGTTTTCAGAATATTTTGATACTAACTGTATATGTCGTTAAAGCAATTTAGAAGAGTAAGCAATTTAGAAGAACCATATTAGAACAGCATGCCCAGTTGCCCATGACCATCAATTTGTGTAACAAGTTTGGTTAAATTTCTTTTGAAATTTAGTTCTTTATTCGTTTCAATGTTGTTTAGCGATGAGGACATCTGCCAAAAACTAGTCTCCTCGCTTCGATACCGAAATATCAAAAAACTGGTAAGCTTGTACCTGAAGTTGACTCTAAATGACCGGCTGTTGTGTTGAAAGTGTCTTAAGATCTGTTTACGCTAAATACGATTTGTTGTCGTAGGCTACAAAATTTCATCCGATTTTTGACGTAAGCACTTGACAGAAATGTCTTTCACAGAATTCGAAACTAAGCGGTTTTACTTTTTACCAGTTGCTTTTTGAAGCACCCTACTATTATTCTTTCTTTATGGAATGACGTATAAAGAGCATCAATCAAGGCTGAGTTGAATCTTCACTTGTCGTGTTACCGGTAATTCAAGCTGTTACTTTACCCAACAAGTGGAATCCTACCACCCAGTTAGCGTAGTGTTAAAGACACGGCTATCGGCACGGGAGGTCTAGAGTTTAATTCTCGTGCCGGTCAAATCAGGCTCAGTCGCCAGTTCTGCGATATGTTTCTTCGGAGCTGTGTTGCCCTGGCGCTAAGCCGCTGAGAGGGGCCCCACCACTCGTTATACGCTTCGGCGAAATACCGAGAGTATAATGAAGATTTAATTTCGATTTGAAGTTGAATCCTATTATTTAGACGCCTTGATTAGCTTGGTCGTTTAATGCGTCTGTTTTGTTTGGATCTTACGACGCGATCACTTATGCCCTATCCACATGTCCAATTTATGTGGGCTTGTTGCTGTGGGCTTTCTGCATCACAATTGCTGTAAATTTTTGATGTCATGATTTAAAAAGCCTACTGTCCACAGCAACAAGCTCACATCAATGTGGGGTTAAAGCCCACATAAATTGGACATGTGGATAGAATAAGTGTAAGCTTGATAATTTCTTGTTAATGATTTTATCTGTTTTCTCTTTCAGGGCAAGAAACTGCGGGGAATGACGTGGATTGAAATATTTGTGGCTTTCTTTTGGTTCCTCGTGGCAATTCACAAAAATATGTTCAAGCTCGCTCTAGCAATTGGCAGGTATAGACAAGAAATATGACGCTATAGGTAGCTTATGCTGCTCAGTGCTCATGTTGTAATTTCTTCTAGTTATTGATTACCACTGCGTGTGATGTAACAGCTCAGACGGCCGAGTGATAAGAGCGTCCGCGCCTGGAACTGTTGACTATAAGATTTGATTTCGTATCAGGACGAATCAATGACTGTAAAACTGGTATTCATAGCGTCCCTGCTTGATGCTCAGCATTAAAGGCGCAGTGTGGAGAAAAAGCCGGCACGTATATTTGTTGTGGCGTTGAGAAAGGCACTTAGCGGAATTCCACATCTTGGAGTGGTAGACAGCTGGCCGGCAACTCCTAAGCGGGCTTGTTATACCGGTTTGATCGCTTTCTCGTGATAGCAGGATCACAATGCTAATAAATACAAGAAAAACTTTGAAAATTTATAAGCTACGTCTAACCTCAAATTTTAAACTTCCTCATACGCGACGAAATATTTAGTTAACTCATGTTTTTGATTTCAGAGCACTTGCCGGATTGTTGTCCACTCTGTGCTTTTCCAACCAACTTGTTCTGGCTGTTAAGAACACAACATTTGTGCAAATTATAGAAGGAATGCCAGAACCCACACGTTTTGAACCTGATGATGCGGAAGTGGTAAGAAACAGTATCTAGTATCTGTGTAATCTTATTCAACAACTGAAGTTGCAGCTGGTTATTAATGCAAATCGAAAAGCTACATGGCATTCAGTTCAATTCGATTTTCCATTGCTTTTTTTAAGTTTATATACAGTGCATTGGTCAACAAGTAAAAATCTTTGCTATTGATCGACTCAAACAACTTAATCACCTCTGTAATTGCGAGTACTTTACTGTTTTTTATTTTTTTGTATAAAACTATATGTTTCATTGACGTTACATTCCGGATTAGGAAATGGCTTCAGCGATGATAATTGAGCTTTTTGAAATCCTCTAATTCTTTCATTCCTGTGCTATAGATGGTGACCACCATCTATCGTTACTAGTGACCACAAATGACTACCAGTTACTGCAGGTTGACATGCCAATAATTGGAACTGCTGGTTGACATATTATCAGCAACAATGACTGGACAGCTGGTTGACATGCCGGTAACATAAAGCTTAGGGTGTTTCATTTTTTCACCATTTTTGAAATCAAAAATGCCCGGGGTGCGATAGGGTGGGGTTTGGGGAAAAAATTTGAGAGCCAAAATTTTTTTCGATTATGACGTCATTTTGAGGTTGCACGCCTCAATTGAAATTTTACGTAGCCGATTTTTCGTAAATGTGGCGTAACTCTGGAACCCGTTGACCTAGATCAATAAAATTGGTGTCAAAATGACCGGAAGATATGATTTCCTACCTATGTTTTAGAGACTTTGACTCGCTAATGACAACAGAAAAAAAGTTATTTTGAAAAAAGTGTTTTTATCATAAGTTCTCTTGTAATACGAGCCCAAAGATAGGTTTAAATAGATCTTTGTCTGTTTTTTTAGGTAGTGCTTGAGCGCTCATGCAAAACCTTCATTATGACGAAATAACATATCAAACGTAATATTCTAGAATACATAATTATTGATATTTTAAAACTTTTCTCAGCAGGTTAGTTTTTGATGGGGTGATTTGATAAAAAATGGCACGTAGATCTGACATTGGCAGGTCGTTTCAGGAATTTCAGCAGTTGAGTGGCAATGTTTTACCAACTAATTCTGAGGTGGTGCAGCATTATTTTTACCTAAGGAAGAGCTTGACAGATTCTCATTCCAAATTTTTAAACAAAACTCCGAACTTTGCTGACATCAGGGATAGCTTAGTGAATGATATCGCTGTAGTATGGAATAAGGCAAGCCTTCCGATATTAACTAAGCAAAGAATCGCTGATAAGTTGAAGAATCTGATCAGCCAATTTGAAGCAGCAAGAAAAAGAGCTAAACGAAGAAAGTTAAATGAAGTAAACGAAGAATGGCTTCAAAATTTATTTGATATTTCAAAGTGTAAATGCATGATTGACGAGCATCCGAAAGTGCGCAACAAAAAATTGCTATGCTCCTGTGATTTTCAATATCGAATACCGGAAAAAGAAATAGCTTTTATTAAAGACCAGCGAAACGCAAGAAAAATGATAATTGGTCATGTAGATGTGAGTCACTCTGCAGTTCAGAGGGAACGACTGTCTCACATTCGAAAGTCACATGATGAATTTTCAAGTTCGGAGCAGTCAAGCCGCCCTGAGGTCGCCTGTTGTTCAAATTCCCTGTTGACTAGCACCAGATTAAGGAAAAGAAGCATTGTTTCTGCTTTGCCAGATTCAGAATATGATGGAGAAAGTGATGAATGTAACATTCAGTATTGTCCTGGAGAAGTAGTGGGGGGGAAAAATTACCGTAAAAAGAAGGCTTTTTTTATTACTGAAGAGAGCTGTATCCTGGCTGATCGCAGAATGACTTCTCTGCGTCAACAGTCTGATCAGTTACTGTCTGTAGTCGGACCTGAAAATATTGCAGCTTCAGCTTCCACAGTTTATCGCCATCGGGAAAAAATGCGAATGAAAGCTTTGCAGCGTAGTGAGACTCTTGTGGCTTCATCAAATGCAATACAACTGTGTTATGATGGAAAAATTATTGACAAAATAGACCGCTACGTATTTGTGGCACAATTTGTCAACGTTAGTGATGCAAAAACGGAACAAGTTGTTGGCGTTAAATCTTTTGGCAAAGACCAATCAGTTACAGCAGAAGCTCTGTTCAACGCAATTTCCAATGTATGCAGTGGTATCCTTCACAATACTTACAGCGTTATGGCGGATACTACTGCACTGAATACAGGTAAAATCTCAGGAGTGAACAAGCGGCTCCAAGATCATGTCAGGAGTATTGCTGGCCACGGGATTCATGAACTTGAATGCTTGTTCCATGTGAACGAAGTATACCTCACTCATGCGATAACTGCCGTTGAAGGTAAAAAGAAGGGTCCAGGAGCCATGCAGGATGGCGCCATTTTGAATAAGATCAAGAATATAGAGAAGCCCAACATCGATGACTTGGACCCTAATCAAAGTTTTCAAGTTTCTGTTACGAAAATGGCAAGTATACACGTTACGGCAAAGCTGGATTGGTTTTCACAACAAAAAAGAAAAGGCATTTCAGGTGGCAGTCTGCGAAGTGATCAGCTATGCATGTTGGTCTTAGCAGGTTATATTGTAGCAGAGGTACCCGAAAATTTAAAAAACTTGATGTTTTACAAGCAGGAGAGCACATGCCATTCAAGATGGGTGACCATTGCCAACGGATACCTGAGAATGCTGATCTTTAATTTGGGGAATCTTTCGAGCGATCAACAACACAAGTTGAAGAAAATCATTTCTTATATAATATCAGTTTATGTGCCATCCTTTATAATGATCCATTTAAATCCTCAGGCTGCCGAAGGACCTTCGCTTACTCTCTTTCAGAGAGACCTTATTCTTGCATATCGCCAGTTGGAGCCAGATATAGCCGATATGGTTTGGAAATACTTTTTGCCTCATGCCTCAAAATGGCTTTCACCGATAAACGTAGCGCTCAGTGTTTATGCAGAAGTCCCACCATACAGTTTGGAGGCTGTTTCCTCTTCAGGATCTTTTCCCACTTCTGTAAACATAGAAGCTTTTCTTCCTGAACCTAAACGGCGTTTGAGACATTTTTTTACCACAAGAAGCAAAGAAGCTCCCTGCATAGCAGCTCCTGATCTTAGTCCTGCATTTTGGCGTAGTATTGACAATCATAACAGATCCACTGAACGAAGAATCGGAGCATTGAAGGACATCATTAACCAGAAGATTGTGGACATCCCAGAGTATATGAATCGTACAGATATTCGTTTGCGTTCATATTTGTGTAATATGGATCCAAAGTGTCCAGAAAATTGAGCATGTTTTGTGCATTAGTCCAGCCCAATGCTATCGATTTGGTTGTAACTGTAACGTACTGTTGTTTTTGTGCATGGAGTTAAATAAAAGTGTTTTGATAGCTTGTGACGAGTGCATGAAGTGGTAGAAGCTTAATTATAAAGCGCGGCGATACTCAAGATAGTAACAAAATCAACTAAAAAACACTTTTTTCAAAATAACTTTTTTTCTGTTGTCATTAGCGAGTCAAAGTCTCTAAAACATAGGTAGGAAATCATATCTTCCGGTCATTTTGACACCAATTTTATTGATCTAGGTCAACGGGTTCCAGAGTTACGCCACATTTACGAAAAATCGGCTACGTAAAATTTCAATTGAGGCGTGCAACCTCAAAATGACGTCATAATCGAAAAAAATTTTGGCTCTCAAATTTTTTCCCCAAACCCCACCCTATCGCACCCCGGGCATTTTTGATTTCAAAAATGGTGAAAAAATGAAACACCCTAATAAAGCTCCTTCGCAATTTATGGGACTTGCTGTGTTTTATAATTTGCACTTAAGATTTGTTGTTCAGGATGTGGTTAAAGAAATGGTGAGAGAATGTTCGAATTCAAGAGTTGTGGTGGAAGGGTCATCGGACGAACATGTATCGAGTGTCTTTGGGTTTGATATAAAGTAAGTATTTGTATTTTTTGTATTTTGTTGCATATGTAATTATTTATCCTCCTATCATGAGAAAGGGATCAATGCGCCATACGAGCTAATGAAAATGTCCTCAGTTATTTATTCATTTATTTATTACACATTTATATATTTATTTATTAGGAGTTGCCGGCCATCTGTTTGCCACACCAAGATGGGGGAATCCCGCTAAGTGCCTTTCCCAACGGCACAACATGTAAACATGCCGGCTTGTTCTCCACACTGTCCCTTAAATGCTAAGCGTCAAGCAGGGAAGTAGTGAATATCAACTTTAAAGTCAATGGTTCGACCGGACTTGGAATCAAACCCAAGTCTAGAGCTTCCGAGGCGGACACTCTTACTCCTAAGCCATCTGAGCTGTTAAAGTGCAAAATGTGTAGCCAACAGATTGTCTTCGCCACGACATTTTTTGTCGTTCAGCGCGAAGAAAAGCCCGCCACTCGTTAGTCATTACATGCTTTGGCTGCAGGTGAGCTGTTATTGTTTTTTTTTTTAATTGTATTTGCGTAATCAGTTAATGATGTCATGTAGCAGGTATAACCAACAAACACCAGCTTACTGTAGATTCAAAAATAAGAGTTGATTATTCTTCCAGACTAAATAATTTCCTCTCAACACGAGAAATTCAAATTAAGCAAACATCCATAATAAGGTGATTAGCAAAACTTTGATTGAGTCTGAAACATTTTAGGAAAGGCAAAGACTTATCCAAATCAGCCTCGAAGAAGAAAGATGCCGGCCTCGGTGATTTCACAGTAAGGGAGGTTTCCACCCAGCTAGGCCTTTCATCTCACCATTCAGGGGGCAACCTGGTTAATGACGGGGAGAAAACCAAAAGAAAACCTCTTCAACGTGAAAAACGAATCGAAAAAATGGTAAAAACTACATGATTACTGATTCACCACATCAAAAATGTTGAGAATTTTCCGCAGTTTCGAAAGTTTAATAAGACAAGATTTTTAAATTCTTAATAAAATTGTTGGTAGTTTTGGACATTACGTTGAAATTCATCGACTCGACCAAATTGGCCAGTTAATTGGCCTATAGTGGTTAAATACATCGCTATTGACGCGATAGTTTGATTCCCGGACTATCAAATCTGACGCAAGGGCTCACCACCTTTCCCATGTTTCTTCGGAGATTTATTGCCCAAGCGCTAAGCCGCGGAGATGAGCTCACGCCATTCATTACATGCTTCGGTGTAATAGGGCCAGCATCATGAGGATTTGATTTTTTTGATTTGATCGACTCGACTTAATATTGATCGACCCAACTGCTCAGATGGCCGAGTGGTATGGAGCGTCTGTCTCTTGAGCTGTAGACTCGGGTTTGATTCCGAGTCGGGTCAAACCAATGACATTAACATTGGTATTCACAGCTTCCCTGCTTGACGTTCAGCATTGAAGGGACAGTGTGGAGAACAAGCCGGCAAGTTTACTTGTTGTGCCGTTGGGAAAGGCACTTAGCGGGACTCCCCCATCTTGGTGTGGTAGACAGATGGCCGGCAACTCCTAAGCGAGCTCGTATAGCGCATTGATCGCTTTCTCGTGATAGGAGGATAAATATGCAACTAAAAAAATAAAAAAAAGAATAAAGACCCAACTTTACCTCAGTTTTTAACTACTACATAAGGAAAAAAACTGGTTTGACGATTTGCCTGGTATTAACTTTAAGCATTTTGGAGTTTCTAACTAATAAAATGACGCAAGAAACTCTTTTACATCTCCATTAGAGAAAAATTAAATAAAAAATCACTCTGTTGCAGCCTTCCCTGGATAAAGACCCAGAACAAGAAAAAATTGCTCTTCCAAAATCGAAAACAGTCACTTTTGATGATTCTTCTCCGGTTGCTGATGTTTTATCCCCCCCACAAACCACCAGTTTCACCCCATCCTGGATGGACTGCTCTCAGATTAGCGGACGACCAAAACGTTACACCACGCAGGAAAAAGTTGAAGACAGAGTAGCTGCTTTTTGGGAACGCGTTAACACGATTAACAATGGCATTACGGTGAGAGTTTGGTTTGAATTTTAGTTGCATATTTATCCTATCACGAGAAGGCAATTGATGCGCTATGACGAGCTCGCTCAGGAGTTACCAGCCATCTCTCAACCACACCAAGATGGGGGAATCCCGCTGAGTGCCTTTCCCAACGTCACAACAAGTAAACTTGCCGGCTTGTTCTCCACACTGTCCCTTTAATGCTGAGGGTCAAGCAGGGAAGCTGTGAATACCAATTTAAAAGTCAATGGTTTGACCCGACTCGGAATCAAACCCGAGTATACAGCTCCAGAGGCGGACGTTGTATTTTCGCTGGAGCCAAACCACTGACTTTAAACACATCGCTATCGGCGTCGGGATTTGGGGTTCGTTTACCGAGTCGGTCAAATCGAACTCGGTGTCGCCAACAGCTCGCCCCCTCTGCGATGTTTCTTCAGAGTTGTGTCGCTCAGACGCTCAGCCGACGAAACGGACCCCGCCACTCGTTACGCGCTTCGGCGTGGTGTCACGAGTATGGTGAAGGTTTGATTTTTTTAACTTATTACTGATCTGTTTTGTTTAAACAGGGCTGGTTCGCAAGAAATTTCTACAATTTCAAAATTCTTGCTCTCGGCGTAACGTTTGTAATAAATTTCATTCTTTTGTTTTGCAAGGTAAGTTTGTTGTTTCAATGAAGCCAAGTACGAAAATTTTTTCTTTCTGTGAACCTTGAACTTGGAAAGCAGGCTGAATGTTGCTCGAATTCAATGGTGGATTTTTTACTTTGTATTTTGCTACATATTATCTCGAGAACGCGATCAAATTGTTATAACGGCTCGCTTACGAGTTGTCGGTCACCTCTTTAGCGCTCTAAGATGGAGGACATCTCGCTAAGTGCCTTTCCCAAAGGCACCTTTTTTGAATACCAATTTTGAAGTTATTGGTTTGAACGGAATCAAACCCGAATCTACAGGTCAAGGTGCAGAACTTCAGAATGATGCTTTATCCATTTGACCATCTGAGCTGTTAATCTAACTTCAGCTGGTTCGCACCGGTTGTATCTAAAACTGTCTCTCGGAATTTATTATAACTAGCGAACCGGTTAGCATTGCTGCTTAAACCATGAGTAAAAAAAGAACCGGCTGAAAATATAACCCTGCTGGCAAAAAATTGAAATCGCACCACTGTTCAAGTATAACTTGCACTCGCAAATCGTTACATCGAGTTCGTGAACACTATGTGACAAATAAAAATAGCGTATTGATTACACACATCGTTATTGGCGCGGGAGGTCATGGGTGCGATTCCCCGGCCGGTTAAATCGGACACAGCTTCGCAAACGGCTCGCAATCGTTGCGACGTTTCTCTCGAGCTGTGTTACCGTAGCCGCGGAGATAGACCAACCGGCCACCACTCGTTGCACGTTTCAGCGTAATACCGCGAATGTAATAAAGATTTGGTTTGAAATTAATTTTTTTTTTGTTTACTGCCGAAATGAAAACACAATTTTTGCTCCGTAAAGAACTTTTTGTTTTTCAACTTGCTATTTTCTGTCTTAAGTGGCAAACTCTTTCCTCGGATTTGGATATGAATGAAGAAATGCCGACGGATGAAGAGGTTGAAATAGATAGCGAAAACGGAGTTAATGAAGAAGAGGATCCGTTATCTGGAATAGTTCTGGAGGAAAAAAGCGGATACATGGAATTATCTTTAACCGTGCTTTCCATAATTCACTGCATACTTAGCCTGTCTATGTTAATTTCGTATTATCGGTTAAAGGTGAGAAAAATGATTGTCTTAATTCACGCATTTTATCCTTCCGTTACGAGAAAGCGATGGTGGTGCTGTGCGTTGGACGACACTCGCTTAGGAGTTGCCTTTTGTTTCAGAGTTTTTCAATTGAGTTTTACTTTTGGCTTTTTTAATTTGCTTCTTGTCCGATAACAATTCAAGCAGAAATAGTTGTCGTAAAGCATCTTATCCATGGACGCAGCAACGAGGCTGGGTTGGGAAGCTGGAAGGTGAACATCAACTATGTCATCATGTCCGTCTTAAGAACGACGTTCCAAATCACTACGCCATGCTGCCGACATTACTCATAATAAACATGCACACTAAAAACGCGAGAATTAACGGTCTTTGAAAATACTTGATATACTTGCTTGGAGGTCATTTACTGGTTAAGATTTACTGGTTGTGGCTTGATGTGTTAGGAGAGGGGAGTACAAAGCATAATGACCAGTGCCTCTGCGTAAAGTATCGGGCTATGACCATAATCAAACCCAATTCCAAAGAGACGTCGCTGTGGAGGCGAGACGTTGACAACACTGTCTGATTTTATGGCCTGGGAATCGAACACTCAACCTACCGCACCAATAGCCATGTCTTCAAACACTTCGCCAACTGGCCGATTTATGACCCTAAATCAAGACCGACTCTAAACTATCTTGAATTTTGAAACCTTTAAATAATGTTTTTGTGTTTTCCAAGGTTCCTCTTATAATTTTCAAACGAGAGAAAGAAATTGCGAGAAAACTGGAATTTGACGGACTCTACGTCAGCGAAGATGCCAGTGATGACGACATTTCCGGTCAATGGGATCGACTCGTCATTTCCTGTCCATCATTTCCTTCAAATTATTGGGATAAATTTGTAAAGAAAAAGGTAAAATATGATTTTTGCGTCCGTACAACCTACACTTACAAAAGATATTTCTGTTCTTTGGGTTGATACGATGCAACCGGATAATTGGCGTAGTGGTTGAGACAGTTCTGTCGGTACAGGAAGTTTGGGGTTCGTTTCCCGGGCCGGTCAAATCGGACGCAGTGTCGCCGACGGGTCACCACCGCTGCGATGTTTCTTCGGAGCTGTATTGACCAGGTGATAAGCCGCGGAGGAGGTAGGCCCCGCAACTTGTTACATGCTTCGGCGTTATACCGCGAGTATAGTAGAGATTCATTTTAGTTGATCATACCTGTAAGTGTAATGTTCGCATATGACTGTTTTTTGCGAACATTTTTGGACTAATGAAAACATCAGCTCGGAGGGTTTTAATTGAAGATCTTCATGCGTCAGATTTTCGAAATATTAACTGAATAGTGCTCACCAATGCTGGACCAGTTTTGATTTAAGCATCACGGTTAAATCTTTTTCGTACAAATGCACAATAAAATGCGAGTAAACTACTGCAAATCAACCTTTCGTGGTCCATAATTACCCTGTCTGCACGTCTAGTTTAGATGGTGCCAAAAGCCCATGCGCGGGCTTTTTTGCATCACAATTAAATTTTTGGTTTCATAATCACATGATGCCAAAGAATTATTGATTGTTATGAATTATGATGCAGGAAGCCCGTGAACCTTTATAATCAGTTACTGGTTTTTTGGACAGGGAATTGTGTTTGGTTTTATGCAAGAAATTACGCAGAGTTATTGTTCAAAGTAAGTAAGTAAGTAAGTTTATTTTTCCTGACACAAAGTACGCAGAAACGAAAATCTTAGCAATATCACATGGATAATACTGCGATACTATTCACTTTGGAATGGAGTAGAAAAAGCCCGAAATCCAGCCATCTAGTCAACTACCCCAGATATTGAATCGGATTTCAATAGCTTTACAAAACATTAAACAATGATGTTTTGTCTAGGTACTGGACAAATTTGGTGGCCAGGTGGGACAGGAGAAAGTGCAAGAATTACTCGGAATGGATAAATCCTCAACTAGTTTCTTGTTTGAGGAGGAGAAAAAAGACGAGAGCTTTCTGAAGCAAATGTAAGTTTTTGGAATACCTTTTTACCTTTTCGCAGCAACCGTGCGCCTGATTGTTGAGCAACAAAGCGAAAGTGATTAGATCAAAATGAGTGTTTCTTTCGTTTAAATATTTTTCACGACAGTTTGCTCACGCAAAAAGGAAATCATGCTTTTGATACCCATTTAGTGGCCGAAGAGAAAGCTCTTGGGGGAGGGGGGGAGGGGATTGATCGGTTAAACTAATGACTTAAAAATTGGGTTAGCTTCAAACTTACCTACTTTTGAGTGATAAACACAGGTACCTCCGAAGCTGGATTGTGATAGCGCTTCCATAGCTTTCTCGTGATAGTGGTGTAGTAGCAGCAGTAGTGCCTTTTATTTCCGCTCCGTCAACACAATAAAAGAATACGATAGGGAGATAAAAACTAACCTCCGAAAAAAAAAAAAAACGAGCTGACAAATGTGCCCTGACAGTGACACACCTTTGGGCTGGCTCTAACAGAGTTTGTTATTGCGAATTGTATAAGGAATGTTTTAGCTATTACCCGACTCTTCGTGGAACACTATAACACTCCCGTAAGGTTTGGAAAGAGAAACTTGCAAATAAGTTTGGATGGCATCATTAACATTAATTAACGTGTGTTTCAATTGGGTCCAATTTGAATCAATTTAATTTTGATTGCAAACAGGTTAACCACTTTCGATCTCCGTTATGGTTTATGGAAAGTGGGTGTCATGTTTAGTAACCAATCCTTCCTCTACTTGCTCTGGTATTTCACCATGTCCTTGCTAGGCCAATACAACAGCTTTTTCTTCTCTTTACACTTGCTGGACATTGCTGTGTGTTCGAAAGGTTTGAGAACAATCTTAACATCAGTAACCCACAACGGCAAACAGGTAAGCTTGCATTATTGTGATACCAAGCTAACAACAAACGACAAGAACAAAGAAAAGATAACCTTAGTTTATGTGGAATTAAATCAAATTGTCGTTGCACTTGCGATATTATGCCGAAGCGTGTAACGAGTGCCGGGGCACATCTCCGCGACTTAGCGCCTGGGCAACATGGCTTCGAAAAAACGCCGCAGCGGTGGCGAGCCGTTGACGACACTGCTAGACCTGCCTGGGAATCGAACTCCCGACCTAATCGCGCCGATAGCGATGTTTTTGCCCACTCCGCCAGGCGGCCAGTGATTTATCACATCTTTTTGTTTTTGCAGCTGATGCTCACAATCGGTCTTCTCACCGTTGTCGTTTACCTCTACACTGTGATCGCGTTTAATTTTTTCCGCAAGTTTTATAATAAGGGAGAAGGTGAAGATGAGGATTGGAAATGTCATGATATGTTCTCGGTAAGATATTCTGCTTCTAATGCTGCTCTGTTAAAGCAATTAAATGCTATGTGAAGAGAAAAAACGCAGTCTCGGAGGCACAAAATTCGAAAATGGCTTGAAACAGGTTAATATCCCAAAGTTTTTATGCTTTATAATAAGTTTGCATTTAACGTATTTCATTCGTTGCAGTGCTTCCAATTTCATTTATATGCCGGAGTTCGTGCTGGAGGAGGGATTGGAGACGAGCTTGACGATCCGTCCGGGGATGATTACGAATTTTATCGGATTGTCTTTGACATTTCTTTCTTTTTTTCTGTTGTAGTAATCTTGTTGGCTATTATTCAAGGTAAGCTCAGTTTCTTTATACCAATTTTTTATTTCATTTTAGAACCGAACAGTTTTCGTAATGGTCTAGGACATTGCAAGCGCTGAAGATTTTGGAATCGATTCCCGGGCAGGTCGAAGTGGACACAGTGCCGCCAGTGCTGTGAAGTTCTACGGAGCTGTATTGCCCAAGGGCTGAGCCGTGGAGGTCGGTCCTGTTACCATTACACGCTCCGGCTTAATACCGCGAGTATGATGATTTTAATGCGATCTTGAGCAATGTATTAGCTTATCCAAATGTAGGCCTACAAATGATAAGATTTTGTTTTAATTGCTGTTGACAATTCACTCTCGTTGCACTTTTCTGTCCCACAGGTTTAATTATTGATGCGTTTGGCGAACTTCGAGACCAGCAGGAGCAAGTGAAAGAAGACATGGACACCAAATGTTTCATCTGCAGCATTGGAAACGATTATTTTGACCAAGTTCCTCACGGGTTCGATACTCATACGATGCAAGAACACAACCTCGCTAACTACATGTAAATGTTTGCATTTTGCTTTTCTTCGTACTGTAGCTTACTGGTGGTTGCTAGTTGTGCACGCAGTTTAATGGTAGTTTTGAAGACCATGCATCATCATCATTAAGACTAATGTGAACTGTGGAGAAAATCGAAATAAAGTAAATATGGGACGAAATTAGCTTTAAGAGAAAAAATAAAGCTTGATTTATCTGTAAAACCAGTCGTTTCAACAACATATATTTGGCTGTCATCAAGATTTCAGTTTTATACTGCCTTGCATGTACGACTGATGATGGCAGCTGAATCTATGTAGTCGAAATGTCTAATTTTAAGAGTTTCCATCTCCGCAGCTGAGCGCCTGGCGGCATAGTTTCGAAGAAACATCGCAACGATGGCGAGCCGTTGGTGACACTGTGCTGATTTGACCGACCCGGGAATCGAACCCCAGACCTACCACACCAATAGCGCCGGCTTAACAACTGAGCTAACCGGCCGGTATGTTACTCATTCTATTGTCAAATGTGAAAAAAGTAAAGTGTTTGAAGTAAAACCATCGAACGTCAAGTGATTAAGAAATATTTTCAGTATTCTGGCTGCATGTTTTTACTGAATCTAGTAAGAAGTTCCAGGAATTACGTTCCTGTTTGATTTTCAGGTTTTTTTTGATGCATTTAATCAACAAAGATGAGACTGAATACACTGGACAGGAGTCTTACGTTTGGCAACAATATCAGGAAAGATGTTGGGAGTTTTTCCCAACCGGAGATTGCTTTAGAAAGCAATATGAGAACGAATTATCAGGATAACAGCAGCAGCATGTACATTGTGGACTGAGCACTAATTCAAGGATTTGGTAATATTTTTTGCTGTTGCGTCGCAGTGCTGCAAGATATTAATGCAGGCTATGAGATTTTTATGTGCAAAAAATGTGGTGTTGCGACAAGTGCCTTTGATTTCTTGTGTAAGACTGTACTGCAGCTTTTGGTTAGCGTTATTATTATTAGGTTATTATAGGCCACAGTGCGTTTTGAGTAACGTCAGCTTTATTTTTTGCTTTGGGGACAAAAGCTCAGGTTAAACATTACATGAAGGCAGCAGAAATGAACGTGTGACGTAGTGATGACGAGTTTAAGTTTTTTTGTTTTTTACTTTTAATAAAGGATTGTTCATAAAAAATTGCTTGATGTTTTACCAAGACGGTCATGCAACAGGCGCTTTCGTTGATCTGTGTTCAAAAGTTTAAGACTACTTGATTAGCAGTGTATATCAGAAACTGGAGTTCTTGCCTTGTACAAAATAACTGTGCAATGTAGGCTGCAGTGGTGAAAAAAAATTTCTGAAAATCACTTCATCCGAGGACAGCGGCGCATTGCAAGTTTGCATGAATTGACGGATTGAAAAGAGTAGTTTAGTGGGCTATGCTAGTTTGATCTCTCGTCTAGCGTCGAACTACAATTCCCAAATTAAGCGACTTTTTAGCCAAGTAGCCTACAGTTTTATTTTTGTCTTGGTTCGAAATAAATTGAAGCCATTTTGCAACTTACTGTTTCCGCTTAGTGGTTGGCCTAAAGTCAGGGATATGCCTAAAGTTTATGGATTACGGATAGACCTTCTTTTTATAGCTAAGATCAATTCATTTCAAGTTTCTTAATTAGTCGATTTTAGGCATTAAGTAACATTAAATAAAAAAATTAATCTTTTATTATTCGCGGTAAGTTACGCCAAAGTAGGCCTACCAATACGTTACGATTCGTTTGGCCCACATGGGCTATTGCACCGCTTGAATAGGGCAAAATAGCTTAAAACTCCAAAGAAACATCGCAGCGGAGGCGAGTCGATGGTGACACTGTGCCCAATTTGATGGGCTGACTATTGAACCCAAGACCCACCGCAAAAATAGCGAGTTCTTTAACCTCTTCCGTTAACGCTAACAGCGGTCGGATGGAAACAATCTGTCTATGACTGCGCCAAGGGGGGCCAGGGGGGTCTGGCACCCCCAATCAACATGCTTGGCCCCCCAATCAACAAGTTTACTCTTTTGAAGACAGCGGCTATTGTGCTTAACTTCAAACTTTGCCCCCCCCTGATAAACGCTTGACCCCCCTAAGTCGACTGCTCTGGCGCCGACTCTGGGCTGCGTTCACCCACCGGTTTGACAACTGGGCTTCATGCCCGATGGTGAAACCTTTTGCGTTCACACTGAGCGGAAATATGCGTACATACAAGGCGGTTTTCGCAACCAGGAACGAAACCTCAAGAATGTGTGAACGATGAAAAGCCACCAAAACCAGTTTTGGAAACCTGGTTTTCAAACCTGCAAAATCGAAGGTTTCGAAACTGTGGTGGAACCATGGTGGAACCACTCTCTGTGCTCAGTGTCCGGAACGAAAATCAGAGCTTAGACGTACTGTTGCCATTCCTTATTTTCATTTTATAATTGTTTTTATGAAATTTAGAAGGAGTCACTAATCTAGTTTATTTGATTGTTACAGTAGTAGCGAACAACGTCAATACCTTATAGACTATGAACGCAGCTCGGTAGAACTTATCCCTACTTTTATTTCCTGCATGTAGTTTAACTAGTTTAACAATTTTTATTAGGTTCTTGCAAATTGCAAAAACAAAAAATTTAAAAGTGGCAACACTACATCTAATGTTCTTCGGAAAGCATGTAGTATTTTTGGAGGCGGGGTCATGCCCAAAGTGGCGCCACATTAATGTGGCGCCACTTGAGTGCAAAGTGGCGCCACCTTGAGCGCAAAATGGTGCCACCTCTAAGTGCAAGTGGCGCCACTTGAACATACAAGTGGCGCCACTTCAACATACAAGTGGCGCCACTTGAAGATGCAAGTGGCGCCACTTCAAGATGCAAGTGGCGCCACTTCAACATACAAGTGGCGCCACTTCAAGATGCAAGTGGCGCCACTTCAACATACAAGTGGCGCCACTTCAACATACAAGTGGCGCCATTTCACCGCCACTTCATTTTGCAGGTGGCGGCGCCACTTCAGTTACTATGAAACGATATAGATGATGGTAGAGGGTTAGTGCTGTAGAGGTGGCATTTTTATGCAGAAGTTAAACAAGGCTGAGTGGTTTAATTGATGTTGCAATAGCTTTATATCACGGTTTTATGGTAAAACTCCCAGCTTATCTTGATAGTATTACTGCATTAGGGACACTCGGGCATTAAGCAGTTAGAACTGTTTATTTTAGACTAAAGCCCCTTCAGTTTTTAAGCATTTAGAAGTGCACTGGTAGACTACTGGCAGTGTACACTGTACTGGTGTGTAGGCCTACTACAGTACTAATCAGCTAGTGTACAGGTAACAGATTAGACTAGTGTTTATTGTATACGGACTTGCTCTGTACTGCACCAGTGTAAAGATACTGGGGCTTGTTTGAAATAATCCTATCTTATTGTGGAGAGGTGTTTCTGCCAAGCAGAAGGGAGTTCAACAGCAAAAGGTGACATTTTCATGGTCTTTCCTCCTCGACATTCGACAATACAAATTACCACTACTTTTCTCTCTGGGGTTTTAAAAGGTTAATTTAAACTTTTAATATTGGCTTGCGGCACTGTGCTCAGGTTTTACACATCCTACGTGGCGGGTTCGATTCATGGCTGAAGTCAATCTCATTTGATATATTTACGGGTGCTTGCTGACTGGTTGAGTGTAATAATAAAAATTACTAATACAGTTTTGACCTGCGTTCATGTAATGTCAGCAAAGCAAAAGATGATCCATGGGCCAAAAGAAAGTTGAGAATCATTTGGATAGCCTTAAATTAGTTATACTTAATTACATTTTGCAATTCAAGACATAATGTTATTAATCAGCTGAAAGTTTTTTTGCTTCAAATTA
The DNA here is from genome assembly GCA_964006365.1 of Trididemnum miniatum. NCBI lineage: Eukaryota > Metazoa > Chordata > Ascidiacea > Aplousobranchia > Didemnidae > Trididemnum > Trididemnum miniatum. Next base: position 1,801,423 of record OZ023233.1, read on the forward strand.
ACTATGCAGCGCAGCAAAAAACATATCAATTATGGTAAATCGCTGTAGATATACTCCCCGCTGTGATTGTTTTCGAACCTGGTTGAAACATGCATTGTTTGTGGCGGCAGTCAGTTTGCTGTGGTCAATTGTTCATGTTTGTTTAGAGATGCGCTGTTAAACTACTCACAGTTTATGGCCTACTGTTACTGTGCTTTTGCTTTTATAATGTGTGGATTCTGGGATTTGTGCTTGGTTTTGCTCTCATGATTTTTTTTTTTTTCAGAATAAAAAGAAATGCTAAACAGTTAAATGCCTAGAAATTGAACTTCTACGAACTAAAACTGCAACATTTTTTGTCCTGTATTTTACTTGTGCTTGCACAACGCAAAGAAGCTCTGGGATGCACTGTGCAGGAGATGTTGGGTTCATTCCTATCTGCAAAGAGAACTGTGAGGTAGGGTGATTGTTGCTATGCATTGGATTTGGTAAACTGTTGCTTGGATGCAAGACAATAGGTTTTGTTAAAGAATTTGATGTTTAAAAATGTTCAATTTTATTACTATTAGTTAAACTTATCAGGATTTAATGTACATTTTGATCAGTCAGTTGTAGTATTAGTAGCGTTTAAAGATATGATTAATGCTGTAATGGTGCGTTAGGTCATTCATGGCTTCATTGAGAAACTTTGAATTGAGTATTTCCCCACAATTAAATTGCAGCAAATAAGGTATATACTGGTACCTTTTCAAATTAACATTTAAAGCAAATCATGTTTACTTTAAATAGTGTGGGTGCGTTTATATTCATGTTTCAACTATACCGCTCTTTTTCGGGTAATAAAAGTCTCGTCAACCTTGCTAAGCACAGTCAATCCAGCTAGACTCATCCTGTAATGACTCACTATTACATTACTCATCCTCAAACTCTGAATTTCGTATTTTACCAAGGTTGTTCCCTCTGAATTCTGATGTAGCTAGGCTAACTATGGTTGATTTATGGCTTTCATCATCTTTTTTTTAGGTGGGCTGCTTGGGAATCAGAATTCAGAGGAAACAACCTTGGTAAAAAATGAAGTTCGAAGTTTGAGGATGAGTAATGTAATAGTGAGTCATTACAGTCTGGGGGATGAGTCTATCTGGATTGGCTGTGCTTAGCAAAGCTGACAATGCTTTTACATTATTGTACAAAAGCCCAAACCATCAATTAGGAGGGCTGATTCTATTTCGTATACACTTTGTTTATGATTATTTAGTGTGTATTTTTGGCTTCATGTTTACAAATTTAAAAATTGCAGATATTGACATTATGATATATATAATTGTTGGCTAGACTACTGATTAAGGGTAAATTTTGCTCATTACGATTGAGTTCCACATTTTCATGTGATTTTTCACTGTTTCTATAGTATGTAAACGAACTGGTATGGTGCTGTTAAGTTTTTTCAAATATATAATTATGGTTTTAAGAACTCTTGAATTTCTTAAACCACTCGCATGAATTTTCTGATCTTGTATGTCTCCAGTCTTTCTGGGGTTTTCCATGTTCTAAATATGTTCCCACAACTGTTGTTTTTCACGTATTTTTGGTTAATTCTATAAAATTCTTTAATTTTACAAGTCATGTTTCCATCATAAGAAAAATCACTTTCTATTTCGTATATGCTTTACACTTGTGTGAACAATACCAACATTTTGGTCTTAAAATGAAGTAAATTAGAAGTCGAGCAGGTAATTGTTTTTTGCTTGGAGAAAAGCATAATCTGCTTATTGGTGGTTACAATTGGAACAGGTATTGTACGCTTGCATAAGTCAATGACTAAGTGGATACCGAAACGATTTATATCTAATTACGTTCTTATCGTGCAATGTTTCTTTTGATTTGTACAGATACTACCGGAAACAGGTAAACGAACAGATCAAAGCAGGATACTTTCGGAAAATGCAACGAACATGTTGGCAATAATGAGGTTAAGAAATCGAGTCGAATTGTTTGCCATTTGCGCAATTTAGGGTCGTTAAAAAGAAATAGCAATTATCTTCCAGATCAAACATAACACTTAAAAGCTAAAGAAGACATCGAAATCAGTCAAGTGTGGAATGGTGAAATTGTGTTCACCTTTTGGTGTGGTTTCCTTTTGAAAAGTGCCATATCTTGACATGCAGCATAATTATTTTCGTAACTGCTGTTTAAAGCCGAATAAACTACAACATTTAAGCATATTTAATTGTTTATATAATGCATCTCGAAGTCTGTTTTAACCAACCATTGTTTTTTTGCACGTAAGTGCAAATTATATTTGGTTTTGTGACTTTCCTCAGTCAGTCCAGATGAATAAACTTATCCAATTACATTTCGTTGTGCTTCAGTCTTTTCTAAACGTAATTAACCGTTTCATATGAAATTCAATTCATAATAATAAGCCAAAATTGTAAATAGCGCAGAAGTTGAAAAAATGAACTGATCCTGTGCACTTTCCCTAAGGCCGGCCTTCCACGAGCAAGATTCTTGCGCAACTTTCTTGCGCAAGATATTGCTGGTCGCTTTACACGAGCAAGCATTTTTCTTGACAAGATTCTTGCAGCAACAATCTTGCGGGTAATCTTGCGCAAGTTTCTTGCCGAACTCTTTACACGAGACGCGCTTAGCAATATTGCAGCAATACTCAGCAATATTGCTGACAGATTGTTTGTGTAGCCTACGACTGCTACTAGTATCGCATTCATCATAGCAATGGCTGAAATACGGAAGCGGCAGGCAGCGGCAGCGATAGTGATTTTGAACCATTACAAGAAAGAGAAAAAACGTCGATGGTGGGTTCGGCCGTGGCTTGCTCGAAGGAATGCTATGGGGGCCTATAATAACTTAATGCAAGAAATGATTGTGGAAGATCCCCAACAATTTCGAATCTTTACACGGATGAGTGCTAGTAATTTAGAAGATGTTCTCAGACTTGTGGGCCCAATCATTGCAAAGACTGATACTAATATGAGAAACGCAATTTCTGCAAAAGAACGGATGGCTGTCACCCTCAGATTTCTTGCTACAGGTATATTTTAATAAGCTTCAAAATGATCTTGCTGTCAACACAACTGGCTAGATTTAACTGATTTATTAAAATAGCACTGTAGCTTCAGCTAACTTCAGCATTACGCAATTTCAGGTGACTCTTACGAAAGCTTAGCTTATTTGTTTCGAATATCTTCCAGCTCAATATCCAGAATGGTTCCAGAAGTATGCCGAGCCATCTACGATTCCTTGAAAGGAGGTGTCAAGGTATGATATACCGGATTCTTAACACTTTCATCAACGATGGCGTTGATGTTAAATGAGCTTACATCGGCAGCAGGAGTACCGGCATTAAAAATCCTGGCCTCATTAAACTCTTCCAAATATGTTACTGGGGTTGAAGAAGTACAACCCGAAAACACAGATGAAGTATTTTGACTTCTAAAACTGAGCTGCTGTTCATCTTTCTCTTGTGCCTGCATAATGGCCAAGGTTATATCTCGCTTGGTCTTGCGACGCAAGATATCTGACCTGATGCTTCTCAGCTCTGTTGCTACATATTTACCAAATACACTCAAGTCATCTGTAGGCTCATTTAACACTTTTGCTGCCTGGGCTAGGAGATCTTCTGAGCTGTTCTTTTTCAATTTTTTCGGCTTAACGCATTGAGAATTTCCACCTTCATTTTCGTTTCTTATCGCAAATGAAGTATCTTCGCTCAGCGAGGATGTTGGCGACTCTTCCGAGCGAATCTGTAACAATATGCACAATAAAACACATCATAATTATATAGCGATAAACCACTTTAATATAGTTCTATTATTTTCAGTTCCCAAGCAACGAAGATGAGTGGAAAGATGTTGCTCATGGCTACAATAACCAATGGAATTTTCCCCATTGTATTGGGGCTTTGGATGGTAAACATGTAACTGTCAAAGCTCCAAGTGCCAGCGGTAGTTACTTTTATAATTACAAAGGTACCCATAGCATTGTGCTGTTAGCAATTGTAGATTCGAACTACAAATTTATGTTCGTGGACATTGGTTGTAACGGAAGGGTCTCTGATGGTGGAGTGTTCTATGACACAGCTGTCGCAAAAGGTCTACGCGAAAAAAGTTTATCACTTCCCAAATCGTCGCCTTTACCTGGCCGTGAAAAACCTGTGCCCTATGTCATTTTAGCAGACGATGCTTTCCCACTTCAAGAGAATATATTGAAGCCTTATCCGTTCAGAAATGACGACGTTTTCAGTCGAATTTTTAATTACCGTTTGAGTCGTGCGCGCAGAATGGTAGAGAGTTCTTTTGGTATATTAGCTACAAGATTTCGGGTTCTACTGAAACCCATTTACTTAAATCCAGAAAAAGCTCAGTTGGTCGTACAAGCAGTTGTTGTGTTACATAACTACTTGATGGAAAACTCTCCTCGAACCTACGCTCCTCCTGGAACAGTTGATCAGGAAGATAAAGATGGAAATGTTGCGAATGGCTTTTGGCGAGAAGAATTCGATCCCACCGGCACCCTATTCAATATCTCTCGTCAAAGCAGCAACCACCATTCGATGTCAGCCAGGGATATTCGAAAGGAATTCGCCGAATATTTTTTGAGTCAACGCGGGGCAGTGTCTTGGCAGTATCAACCCGCTTAAACTAAATATGATGTTATAATTACTTCCGTAGAAATTCCTTGGCGTCGTTTCATTCCTTGTCGCAGAAAGGAGAGTGCCTCCATATACTGCCACTTCCTTTTCGTCCCACGCTCGGAACCTGACTTCCGCTGCTCTTGGATCTTTAGTTCAGCAGAAAATTGTGTTCTCAAAGAGTGGAACTTTTTTTCGACCTATTGTGCAAGAGCGTGAATAATGCTTTTGATTAACGTACCTTTTTACATGAGACATTTTACAATTACTTTACAAATATGTTCATTTAGTTCTGTGCAGTGCTCGTTTTTTACAGGTAATATAAATGACTACTTCTATTTCAATTCGTAGTGTTATTGCTTTTTATATTAACTGAGGCTTCACCTATTCACAAACTTACCTCAGTTTGTTCTTTTTGAAGAATTTGGGCCACCTCCTTCCAGGCATCGCTTTTCTTAATCCGGTCTTTGTAATCCACGGAAAGTACATTCCATATACTTTCCCTGGATTCAACCTCACTAATTAGGACGTAAATTTGTTCAGTTGACCACTGCATTGTATACTGTATAATAGCCTATACGTATTTACGTACTCTACTTGCTGCAATATTGCTGGAAAATAGAACTGATTCTATTTTCCAGCAATATTGCAGCAACACTTTCAAAATGATTCGAAGCGGTCTTTACACGTGGAAAGAAATTTCTTGCGCAATATTGCTGTCAATATTGCACAAGAATATTGCTGGCGTATTTACACGCATAAAAATATTGCTGCAAGTAATCTTGCGCAAGTTTCTTGCTCGTGTAAGAAGCGCCTAACAATGCGAGCACCGTAAGACTAGTAACAGTAAGCGTTAACGACAAGTTGAACAACATCATATTTTAATAAAACAGAAAAAGAATAATTACGAAGTGTAATGCGACGTTGCCTAACAGCTACAAAGTGGACAATGCCACTCCATTTCTCGCACTTGTTTCTGTTCCACCCCTGCACATTGGCAATGAAACCACTTTTCGCAACTGTCGCAGGCGACCTAAAAAAGCAATTAGGTGTTCAATTTGCATTTGGTTTGGTAACATTTAAAATGTTCACGCGCAGATTAAAAAAAGGTAGATAGAACGTTAGTGACTTTGTAACAATTGTTTTAGCAAACGCATTTGCAAGTTTACAAAATCGCATTTGTATTTACCCATTGCGCATTGCCACGAAGGAGAGCTGAGGCACATATTGCACAAACGTCCACATGGTCTGCAAAACACACAGTTTTAGATGCACATTAGACCGATTTTAAACTTGCTCCCCATACTTAATTCATTCGTTTTTTTTAAGCGAACACGCCACACACGTTTTCTATAACCGGTAATTCGGTACATGCTGAGCAATTTCACATTATAGCAATTAAGCAAATGTGAGGAGTTATAGTCGCAGTTTTGAATTTTTATACAACGATTTGTCATAATCGTTTTACATTTTCTAAGTTCTGTAGTTACTTCTGAACAAAAAACTCCTAGTTGTTAACAGAACTGTGCGAAAAAATGACAATTGTCATTGACACAGCTTTGGTGTAGGGTAATCGTCGCCCTCCCCGTTAACATCACTCGCAGACTCTTGAGACTTGGTCGTGCGACTCTGGTCTCAGATAGAATATAGGCTATCGGTACTTCTCCTTTGCGGTAAATAGGCTTACCTGTAGAGGACAAGATCAATGAAGCGTACTTCACGCGCAATTTTATCAATGCAGAAAAACTACTTGAGAAAGCGCACTTCTTCGGAAGTGTAGTTTTCGACAGCAACGTTTCCGCAATCTGTAATATAACAATGATTTAGCCGATTTACAACTTGATTATTTGTTCAAGGTTTAACGTGCGTTCCTACATTGTCTAAAAATGACTTTAATTCATGATTATATTTAGATTCCAATAGCGCTTTCCAGTGCACTGTCCTCATAATAAGAAATTTAACATTTCAACACATGCCCTTCCGGTAAAAGTTTCTTAATGCGAAGAGCCGGGTTGTACACCATACGCAAACCGAAAAGGGATACCACTACATAATCCAAAATGATAGCTCAAACAATCATGGCCTTTAGACCCATATTTAATATTTTTACTTTGAGGCAAAAAAACCCACAGTTGCAGGAGTCCTTTTGAATGGGATGTGCAAGTACTTCTGGCTCCCATGAAATCTTTTGTAGGTCTTTCGAACTTCTTTTAAGAAAGTTTCTGAAATTTTGCATGGAAACGTAATAATAATGTTTGATCAAGTTGTTTTTATAATTGGAAAGTAAGAAAACGTTCAGACTTCAGACGTCCACTTTCGAACTACAGGCTTTTAGGCCGCAAATGAGATAGTTAACATAAGGTGAATATATGCTCTTGTGCTTTTGTTGGGCTACAGTGTAAACGGTTAAGTAGACTAAACCGTAATTACCATGATAGGGATTAGAACACTAGAAGTGGTACTTCCACAACAATCATACCTAAATTGCAAATTTAGCTAAATCTTGAGTTGGAGAATTGAAGGTTTCGCTTAAAGATAACCCATTGATTGTGCTGTCGTTGAATTGCAGCCGTGATGATAATAAATTACATTTGGAATGATTTGATGTGCGCACTGTCACCTGTGTCAAAACAACGAATTGCATTTTTTCCGTAACCGTAAGTGACACATTTGCAATAGCTGATGGTGATGCTAACTAAAAATTAGAAAATTGCGATAAGCTCTATCTACAAAATGTGCGCGGTACGCGAAGAAAAACTAGTCCCTGCGTTTGCCCCCCTCCACTTCAAAAATGATTCCGCCATCGCTGGCTTACACTCACGATGCCATACCTTTTCGTTAAATTAACTTACGTTATGGTAGTGCAAGCGAGTTTCGAGCTTTCAATGTCTCTTCCCATTGGATCGCACAATGAAATTTTCTTGGCTTTAACATCTAATATCTAAAGTAGACAAAGAGGTTGCAGCGATCAACAACGAGAGTAAGGAAACGAAAAAACATTGAAATTTACACAGCCGGGCCGGTAGCGGAGTGGGTAGTAAAAACGGTACGGTGCATTTAAGGTTTGATATAGAGGCCGGTCAACAACTAAGACACCAAACGTGGCATTCCTATTTCCTAGCATGACGTTTAGCATCATGAAAAGGCGTAGGCCTATAGTAGAAAAGGGGCAAACTTATGTCATTTCAAACAAAGCAGTCATACACTCTAACTTTATTTACAATCTTGGTGTGTTAGGATAGGCAAATGCTTGGCAAGAGGAAAATAATAGCTACAGTAGGCGCCGCTTAATATGACCACCTTGGGAACAGAACATTTTGGTCCTAATTAATACTCGAATGGTCATAAAATCCGAAATAGCCTTAACCGCGCCTGAAAAGACGCCGTAAGCCACAAGAAGTCCTTAGTACCATCAAATTCATCGTTTAATCGAAGTACCAGTGTGACGGAAGTAAAACAAAGTACGTACTGGTACAAGTGACACAGGGGCGTAGCCAGCCTCTTCCTAAAGAGGGGGCAGCAGAAGTTACAACGGCAATTCAAAGTCTGGGGGGCTTCGCCCCCTACACCCCCGAACGGAACATCTTTTGTTTACAATCTCTTTGCTAATTTTAAGTGAATCTCTGTAAGTTACGTATGAAATGATAATTCGAATGCGTTTCAGTTAGGGTGTGGCTAGCGCAAACCTGTCAGTGATGTCTACGACGACGGAAATACAGGGTACATCCTGGCTTGAACTCCCACATGTAAGCCAGGTGTCATCGGACATACTTAATTGTTCTAAGAAACAGAAAACTATCTTACGGAGCATAGGGCCAAAACTAGGCAATGCGGGACCCCGCCCGAAATCATCTGTCGGTGCCACCTAAAACTATTTTCTTGGATGGTGATGCAAAAGAGCGAGCCCCGAAGGGGCGATGCCAAGCTAAGAGAGTCTGGGGGCATGCCCCCTAGAAAATTTTTGCGAAATTTGACCTTATATTGGAGGCTTATTGTGCGTTTTGAGCTTTTAAAATTCCACAGGTTTAACAAGGTTTAATAGTCTGTTTTACTAAGAATTACTCCAGTCAGTAGGCTACCGGCTACGTAAGACAGCTACAGCCTTTTCCATGTCTGAACTTTCAATACTTCAGAAACGATATTTCAATAGGTCAGATTTAACACGAAACGTATGTTAGTGCGACCGAATTTTACTGTCAGGGGCATTAGATTTTACTCTCAAAATTCTTGGTTGGGTGCCAAAATACTTTACGGTTTAGATACAATAGTCTACGTTAATCATCCAAAGTAGAACTTCGCTTCCAACAAATTCGGGCGAAGCCCGCAAATTTTTTGGCTATAGGCTACTTACGCTAAAAATGTTTGTAAAAGCCCAGTTTTGCACCATTTATTTGCATGAGGCTGGGGGGTCTTTCCTATGCCACTGAACGTTCGTTTGCTAGTCTTGCGACTGCTATTTTTCGAAAAATTTGCAGGAGCCTCCCATGGTCAAAAGCATAAATATGGTATAGGGGCCCCACATCGCCAGAGTTAAGACAAAAAATATATTGAATTGTATAATGAGCCTATTTAAGGCACCTTTTATCATACGTTGAGTAAAATATAGTAGGCCTTACGCATTGACTATTTACGGGGCCCCTTTGTTGTGCGGGGCCTCCTCGGTTGGGGGGTTTGGGGGGCGCTAGTTTCGGCACTGACGGAGCATGATTACATATCGATTATTGGCGATAGAAATAAAAGTGAATTCCACACATCTGGCATTTCGCAATCTCTTGCATTTGTTTCGTCATAACCCATTACGTTACGGATCGGTCTTTCACAACTTCAGAACAGCCTATACTGCAAGATTTACGTTCATGAAGTTGTAAAATTGTAATCGACAAGCGCTTTTGATCAAAATCAAAATAACGTGCCGCAGCCTATTTTTCACATCAATAAATAATAAAATAAATTTATTTTAGAGGCAAGATATTTCCGTGAGGTGGGGTCAAGCAATGGAGAAACGCAAGAATTTCGTAGGGGGGGCAAGATTTTTCGTAGGGGAAAACAGTTGCCCCCGCTGGCTACGCCCCTGAAGTGACGGTAGAACTAAGTAGGCCCACTGTACAACATGTTACGCACGTAGGCTACGTTATTTATTTTTGGATGCAACAAACTCGGTACTGTCCCGTTGAACAAGATCTTTTCGCAAAAAAAAATACAAATTCGTCCAGCGAAAGCATCGAGGCGAAATTATAAGTGTGTGGCGAAGAAAAAATACTGTAGCGTAATAAGAGATACGGAGAACATGTTGGTCATATTATCCGAAATTTGGCCATATTAAACGGAGAATTTTCAATGGAGAAATTCCGAACCGTACCAATTTGGTCATAATTAGTGGCGCCTACGGTAATGTCTAAACAGTAAACAATAAACATACTGGAATGCTCAGCAGTGACTTTTCACAAACTAGCCTAATTAAAGAAAGATAAGTTGCCTACCAAGAGACTTATTGTGCGTTTTGAGTGATTTCCATTTTCGTTGTAGGATCCCAAAATTATCCGCTTGGACGACAGATCTACCTAAATAAATATTTCGCAGCTTTTTAATGGTGTGAGATGTCAACCTAAACAGATTTTACAAGTTTTAATTTGTATTCTTCAATTATCGCTTTTTTGCTTTTTCGTACATATCTAATCACTGAAATATTTAGAAACTCCTAAAAGCTATTGTTGCGGGTCAGGGGGTGCAGGTTTAGAAGTAGCTGCGCGGCAATCCCCCCTCCACACACACGCATGCAAAATGAGCAATCCAACAAGAAATGCAAGAAACTGCTTGAAGTCCTCCTAGACTCCAATGCTGCTTAGGGACAAAACTAAAACTAAGTTAGGCCTACAACTTCTTCTACTCCATGCGATCAGAAATCAAGCGCAACAATGTAGCCTTTGCAAAAAATACCTATATGAGCTCTTGATATTTCTCTGAATCATGAGGGCATATGGGTTATCCCTTCCAACAGATAAGGGAAAACAATTTGTACTGAAATTGTACGATCCCAAAATCGTGACACGAGGAGACGCTTCGGTGAGTTTTGTGTATTAAATTGTATTATTCTGTATTGCGCTGAGTATGCTGCAATTTCAGTACAAATTGTGTTCCCTTATCTGTTGTATTTCTCTTGTGTTGCTCGCCCAGCTTCGGACGGATGTGCCTTAGCGATGAGAATTTCTCAGCCCCCCTTTGCATTGTTATCCCTTCCTTTAAATCCAGTTCATGGAACGCTTATTTTTCATACCGGTTTTCAGATGCAAGGTAAATCACGTGCGCATATTACGATGAAACGCAATTGCTTTTTCAATGTTTACTTGTACTGTATGTAGGGTATACTATTCATATCCTAATAAATATAGAATTTCCTACGCCGTGAAGAACAAAAAAATATCTCGGGTTAACGGATACGTCAGATCTTTAGCAGAAATACTCTAAATACACTTTTCATTCTTGATCCATAAACAATCTCACCAAGATAAACTTAATATAATTATAGTCACATTTTTACCTTTTTAAGATACTGCCGCCTTGCAGCGCTAGTATCGTCTAAAATTGCCGTACGGACAAATGAATCCAAAATATACTCGTCGTTTCTTTGTGAAGCTAAAACTTTCAACACATAGTTCATTACCTGCAATGTATAAAAAAAAATCAAGCCACGGTCCAGCAATCCAGCATCGCTCTGAAAAACATTAAAATACTCACAGAGCCATGCTTCCGGTTTCAATGAGCAAAACGACGAGTGTAAGAGCATGTGCCCATCCTTCGTTGCTATCAGCAAATCCAGAGGCGTTACACTCCATAACCGATGCACCTGAACACAGCAACGCAACAATAAGTGAATAGGACAGTTTCAGAAGCAAATTTGCCATACTTACTTTGTCATGCAAATTTTCTTTTCTGGAGTAATCTAATCTCAGATTTTTCATCGGTTTCTCTTTATTGACAGTCTTAGCATCAACTTGTAAAAAAACAAATGCTTATTAAAGAATTTCGTGCAAACCCACTAAAAGTATCGCCAACAACGACCCGACACCACTGCGATGTTTCTCTGCAGCTGCGCTGCCCCAGCGCCAAATCTTGAAGATGGGCCCTGCCACTCCCTTTAACGCAATACCACGAGAATAATAACAATTTGAACTAGATTTTTGATCGTCGAAAGTTTTTGGAAAAATCGTCGGAGAGAATTTTACCGTACCGGTACGTATAAGGTAAGTGGTATTATCCTACATTCGCGTGCTCATGCAATGCTTAATAGAGTAGGCTTATCGCCTTTAAATCATTGACAAAAAGATTAAGGATCCGATCAAATTGTCAACGCAAGTGTTTCTCATCAACTACAAACATCCCGAAAAATTGCTTTAGTTGAAACGGCTCAGAATGATATCTAGCTGTTGCGCTAAAAACTTTCGTTTGTAGCCTATACAATATTGTTACTTCGCCGAGATGCAAAACTATTTTTGCATTCAAATAGTCCCTACCAATAGAATCGTACTACCACAAACGTAGTATTGCAATTACCCGAAGCATCTTTTTCATTTAGCCTCTTCAGTAAATTAGCGGCGGGAGTAACATCTTTACCGATCAGTGGCTGAGCAGAAAGAGCTACGTCAATATCAACATGCTTTCCCTTTTTCCAAGCGTTCAGTTCAGGCAAAACTTCACCGATTAGTGGCTGAGCAGGAAGAGCAACGTCAATATCAACATGCCTTCTCTTTTTCCAAGCGTTCAGTTCAGGCAAAACTTCACCGATCAGTGCCCGAGCAGAAGGAGTAACATCAACATCGACGTTTTCCTGATTTTTCGTCACCTTTCCAGCAGTATCAACATCTTCACCGATCAGTGCCTGAACAGGAGGAATAACATCAATATCGACGTTTTCCTGATTTTTCGTCACCTTTCCAGCAACCAAAATGTCTTCATCCAACACTGCTGGAACAGAAAAAGCACCATCTTAAACAGTAACCAATAGGCCTATCTTCCGGCAAATCAAGGATTCATTTGTCAACGAAAAATTGTTATTCGAAGAAAAATGTAAACACAAACTTGCTAAACTCGACTTTTTATGCAGAAGTTGAACCCAAATTTTACGGCGTAAAAAAAATACTGCTTGAACGTAGCATAAGCCTGTTAAAAGTTACCGAATTCAAAATTTTAATAAGGAGATCTAGAAGTGAAGCTGGGCTAAAAATTTTCATTGAACTCGAACTTGACATAGGCAGGCCTATTACGAATGCTTACGAGTTGGCATTCCCGCCTTTAGCACACTTTTAAAAATACCTATAAAAATTTATAGGTCTTATTGAGTGGATTTAAATGGCCATTGTTATCGTCAAATAACAGGTGATCAAAATTGGTAGATTTTCAAGGCAACCACTTTTTATGGGATTCTGAAAAAAACGCATTATGTTCTGACTGGCGTGATAAACCTGTGTATATGATTTCAAAGTTCATAGTCACTGCCTTACCAGGTGCAATGAAATCGTCGTCATCATTTTTGAGGAAAAAATCGTGATCGGTAGCAAATTTTGAGTCAAGGGATCTTTTGAGCCCTGCAAAATGATTTACACAGAGATAACAGGCATGTCGAAAAAATTGAGGTTATTAAGTTTTGGAGGATGAGGGGTATGCCTCTTCCCACCAGCCATTTTCACAAATATTTTTGATGCACACAATTTTTCCATAATTTCGAGCCTCTTTGATAGCAATGAGCCTTACGCCATAACCACGCATAATTGAAAATGTGCGAACAAAATGCATCACATTTGGCGAAGCACTCAGAATTAGGGTCAAAAAATTTAAACAAAATTATTCAAAAAGCACTAAAATAGCCATTAAAGCATAAACGCTTTCAAAATTTTTCCGAAGGAGCAAGCCCCCGGACCTCCCTAGAGCCATTCTTGTTTCTCAATGAGCTTCAAATTAGTTTTGCTGAAAAAAAAAAACGCTTGAAAACAACGTAGAAGTTATGTTCCCCCCCCTTAAAAAATTTTTGCCATACCACTGAGTGCTGTGTATCAACTTGTTAACGCATTAAACCAGACTGCAAAAATCATACCAGTTCCAAAATGCCGATAGACATAAGCCGAATAGGATAAGCGCTAATGAAATACACCTCCTAATACATCAATATGTCCCATATCAAAGCAATTGTACAATCTGGAAGAAAGAAGTAAAAATCAATGGAAATAATTACGAGCAATCAATAATATTAGAGACCCAAAAAATTTATCAAAACATATAAAAATGGAGCACCGCTTGACGAACACTTGCATAAGATATTACGCAATATGCATGCACTTATCGTTCGACGTGCATGACCATTGACCATTATACCTTCGAGATAAGCAAAACCTTTCTTATTACCGGCCCGGCGCTCATAAAAAAAATTTTAGGGGATTTTTTCGATAAATTACACTTAAGGTACTACGATGTCAGTCAATGTGCTTCGATTGTATCAACTTGATGTTTTATAGGCTTTATCATCATGATCACAAAACATCGTCGATGGATGAAGTTCAAGAAACTGGAAGGATTAGTATGCATAATAATGCGCTGCAAGATGATTGCTTGTGAAAGCAAAACGTAAGCCGTCACAGGAGCGTATGTAGAAAATTTCAAAAGGAGGTAAAAATTTACAAATATCGTAATTTAAGACGCAATTTTGTTCCGATATGCGGCATGAAAAAGTTTAAATGAGGCAAAATGGTTAAAAACACGGTCCTAGGTGGGCATGCTCTTATCTTGCCGAATAAATTACGATTTTAGTGCTACCACCGGTATAATTGTGAAAGGAATCTTCGTCTATTTTTTTGCCCCAACTTTGACTCCTTTCCTTATCATGATGCTAGCTTAAAGAGTTTTGCTTGGGCATGATTATAAAATCTGCATTAGCATATTATCATGGTGGGTCCAATTTTTGCATTTTTGTGAATGAACTGGTTAGATCCTTTGAATATTGTTGCGCATAACAAATCAAACGAAACCCGTTAACACTAACGTTCAATAGGATACTTTCTCCTCCCTACATGTACTGTGGGTTAGAGGTGTTCAGAATCTGGACATTTTAAAAAAGTTCAAGTTTTCAAAGCTTATGTGGTGCCTAGGACCTTAAAAACACCTGCTGTGTAAAAAAAATTCGAAAATTTTATTTCTTCCATATCGCTCATGGCGGTTAAAAAAGTGTAACCAAAATTGCTCAAAGGGGATTCCCCTATGACGTCATTATTAAGATAAACTGACATAACTCGAGTTCTGCAGCAGTTAGAAGAACGAGATCAATTACATTATCTTTCATGACACGCGTACTTTACGATGGGGGTAAAATGATGACGTCATAATACATATCAACATGGTGACGTCATATTCCAAATTTCACGAGTTTTGCTAAAGCAACTTCAGCGCAAATACAAAATATGCTTATCAATTGATTCATATGATCAGCTTTTATAATGATAAGCTGTATTAGCATTAGTCAGAAGTATAGTTCTAATTTTCGTAAGCACTGGTAGACTATCTAACATTGGGGTCATGGATATAATTCAGTAATATTTCAAACGGAAAAATATCAATTGCGGAAAATGGAGTTATGAATAAGATTTGCCTCTTACTGTAACAACTAGCAAAGGGTTACGAAATGAAACATTTTAGAGTGCCCGTCGTCCGTACATTGCTCCGGTGCAAACGCAAGTTTAACCTATAAAAACACACGTACAAGATTACACATATCGAGTTAGAAGTCAAGTAGATGGATGAGCTAAGGTCGATTTTTTAAAGTCAGCAAATTGACTTCGGTGTTTTTCAACGACTTGCAAAATACTTGCTCGCTGCTCTTCATTCTCTGTCAAAATGGCGGCATAGTCGGAATGTAGTTTGACACCCCTTTCAGCTGCATCGTTGACAACTTTAATGTTGGCAACAAAGCTTTGGCCTTTCTTGAAAGACTCATTGGAAATCCAAACCTCTGGCGAATCATAAAGCCAATCTTTCTCCAAATTCAGTGCATCAAAAATGAACCAAGTCTCTGTGCCGATGAAGTCGTGAAGTTTCGATTGTTCGTCAATATTTCGCTTGAAAACTGGAATACCTCGGCGAAACTCATCTGGTGGTGATACTGAGAGCAATCGTAGCGCCATAGATTCTTTGACCTCATTGGTTAGCAAAGGATGATGGCTAAAAAAGGAGAACACAACCGTTTCTTCTGTCAAATACCACTGATGTGCTGAAAGCTTTGCGAAGGCAGCATCAGCTACAGCTGGATCCTCAGTCTTGTAACGGATCATGTTTTGCAAAAATATTAGATCGTTGATTGGTGCGTCCAACCCAATGCTACATTTCAGCCACGCAGGAACATAGAAAAGAGCAATAAATGCATTTATGCGATGAAGTTTTTCTAAAAAGTCGCTGTCGTAAGACATTTGGTCTGCCCACAAAAACATTTTTTGGCAATACAAAACTTTGCCCATCCATCGAGCACTGGAAGTAGCACCAGGTTTGTGGTGAAAAAAGTTGGAGGGAGCTGCACCGAGTAATGCAAGTGTGTTCTCTGCGCATTGCTTGTAATCGCCTCGTATGAATACTTCCTTTGTTTTGCTTTCACGTTGGATGATCTGCTGTAGCTCACATATTACTTCTTTTGCCTTTTCTCGAAGCCAATCTGAAGAAAAGTTCAAAAGGCAGTAATTTTGTGACTTCTCGATTTTTGGCCAGGATGCTTGAAAAGCGTTAAAGTGAGGATCTTCTGGTGCTGTCGAGTCACCAAACAAGCAAGTATATACAGCTCCAATAATGAGCTCGTATATATGATGGCGACATGCATGGTAGAAAAGCTTGTGGTCCAAAAGTTTCTCCAAAGTTTTTGCCGCACCTTGGTTACATCCTGTGTTGCTGGCTGTTGTGTCAAAAACCAACGCTTTAACTTCATCTTTCAGATTCCAAACTTCCAAGAGATCGAAACTTGCTTCTGCTTGGGCTTTTCCGGTTGCTCTTTCTAGTTTTTGCACGCCCAGCAGCTTTCCTTGTTTATACTTAGAAACCCCGGAAACCAGCACAGAAAGAGCTTCGTATTTATTTCCATAGCAATCTTTTGTTAACTTTCCATCCCAGTGAAGAGCCAGAAAATCCTGTGGAGCATCAATTATTTGATTGAAGATTTCCGTGGAGATTTGCAGTCTGCTTGCTATTCGAGCCCGGTAGGTGGAAGAACGTGAAAGACAAAAGTCATCAAGATTACCCTGGCTAGCTTTGATAAAAGATGCTATTAGCATTGTAGCAGCGTTATCAGAAATTTTAAACCTGTCCAAAACCTCCGTAATCTCCATGCTGTTAATGAGGTTCCTAGGAACGTTGAGTGTTACAAACGATTTTTTTGAACTTGGACCAGGTTTTTCGCTTTCCTCGTACTCGGTACCGGAGCTGAGAGTTGAGGCTGCAGAACTTGAATGTTGTAAGAACTCTATGTCTGCTTCATCACTGCTGGATTGGCCGATAGTGGTAGGCTTTGTAATCAACCGATCACTTTTTTCTGGACGCCTCTTGACGCTTTTTCGAAGCAATAAGTCTTCTCCGCTGATGACGCTCTTTCGCGCACTGCGTTGGTCTTCGTAAAACGCTATGTCCTCTTCCTTTTTCTTTGCAGATAACATGTTGTTCTTTCGAATATACTGAATCGCATCATGAGCCCCTATATCCCACAACTTTGATAGAGTTGAGACAAACATCTCACGTTTTCTCCCGGGATCGGACTGACGCGTTTTATTTTTGCAGAGCTGCAACCAGGTGTCATATTCATTTTGTAACCTTTTAATTGCGTTGATTCTGGTTATTGTTTTGATACCGGCCTTGGACCATATCAACAATACTTTATCAACAGCGCCTGACAAATGATTTTTTATTGGGGTGTTGATGGGGGTTGTTTCTTTTAAATTCAACACATACTGGAGGACTTGGCTCAACAATGGTAGTTTGTTTCCACTGATATGCTCTGCACTGCGCCCAATTAAAAAGTAATCTGTTGCTGAACGAGTTTTAATCTTCTTTCGAGATGGTTCTGTCATTATTCTTCACTGATTGAATGCTTTTAACAGTCAGAAATTATGTATATACAGTACTTGTATAGAATACCATGATGATCTAAAAATATCCACAAATCATTATTTTCCTAATCATGCTCGTTAGCTAAACCTGACTCAAAATGCTTTCATGAAGTCAAGCCTGCAATATCCCCAGTAAATTTTCTGATTAACTAGCATCCTCTGGTTACTGTAAAGTTCTACTGTTATCATTACAGATCGCTCTGTTATCTAAAAATAAGATTGAAATGGCCTCCCGACTTAAAACACTTTCGAAGGTAATGGCTATAAAAGCTGCTGACCACAGCGAATTACAGAGCTATGAATAACTTAGGTCCAGAGTCCAGCAGATGTTTTTAAGTAACATAAACAGTCAGCTGATAACACCTTAATTGGCTTGGTTCTATTACGCCATGACGGTAAACCAACATTTTAAGCCTAGAAGATGTGTGTATTCGTTCATTTGCGTTCAATTCAGCAAAAAAATCTCAAAAATACGTAATATGACGTCATCATGCTAATATATATTATGACGTCATCATTTTACCCCCATCGTAAAGTACGCGTGTCATGAAAGATAATGCAATTGATCTCGTTCTTCTAACTGCTGCAGAACTCGAGTTATGTCAGTTTATCTTAATAATGACGTCATAGGGGAATCCCCTTTGAGCAATTTTGGTTACACTTTTTTAACCGCCATGAGCGATATGGAAGAGATAAAATTTTCGAATTTTTTTTACACAGCAGGTGTTTTTAAGGTCCTAGGCACCACATAAGCTTTGAAAACTTGAACTTTTTTAAAATGTCCAAATTCTGAACACCCCTACTGTGGGTGTATTAATTTGACTCCCTTGGCTTTGCATGAAATTTTGTGATGCATTAAAACTGCAATAAAGTTGTGTGCATCTCGCATAAAACACAGCAAGCGCCTACAATTGGAGGTGCTCCAAGATGTACTAGGTTTATGAAGTATGACACACACGTTCAAAAAACAAGGATAGCGTTTGTATGTCAGACTAACCTAACCAAATTTCTTTCAGGCCAGTAGTCTTCATTGCTCGCAGACGCCAAGAACATTCGCTCTTCTGAAAAAGCCTCTATTGATGATAATTACAGTGCAAATCCAAACTTGACTACTATTTATTCACATCTTTAAAAAGATACGATTTGGTTTGGTTGCGTTTGCATCAGCAGTCTTGTACTTTGGTTTCACGTGTTTCAATACGCACTTGTCTTCACTAAACAAGATTAACAATAAAGCAAAGAAAGTTTTCAAAATCATATGAAGCATATTTACCAATTTTGTATTTCTACGACGGCCCCAAAAAGATTAAAAAAAATTGGTCCAATGTCCATATCATCGGTAAAGCACACAAATGTATTCAGACAAACACCATCTAGATAGGTTGTTCTTCAAACTCAGAAGAGGAGCTTGATATAATCCTCTCATTTTTAAACAACAGAAAGGTTGGTGACAGATTTCAAATGATGTTGTGACAACACCTATGTTGCTCTCTTGCAGCAGGAAAAAGTCTTTGATGAAATTCAATCACATGTATCACATTGTGCATTAAGAGTGAAACGATTGATGAAAGCCATGCTTCAAGAAAAAACCCAGACCCTTTCATCAATTATAGCCAACTTTTCTCCACACCCCTTTCTCAAAACTCTCTACGTAAATTAGTAAAAAAAATTTTTAAACTTTCTTGAGATATTAGAATTAATGATTACATCACTCACTTACATAGCAAAACATGAGCAAGCGTGGAAGTACAGTGTCATGAGCTAACATAAAACTGCATTATCTTGTGTTTCTGTATTATCTTTGTTTTGAAGATCATTTAAGAGTGTCTTTAAATGACATAACTAAAAAATGAAATGAATAAACATTTTTTGAAATTTAGCTGTGGAAAAATAAATCCAGCACAATTGTTAAGTGTTTAACAGCAAGACTTTCAGTATCAATGATTTTAATGCACTGGGCTACTACATCTTAAATACAGTTTTAAGCAAATTGTGAAGGGTATTTATTAAAAGTGACATAATATATCATCAATTGTAAAGCCTTGAGCACCTATCTTTGCTAAAGAAATATTTCTAGTACTGTGAAAAGAATATTTCATTCACATTTTGATTTTTAAATGAAAGATTAGTGGTAGATTAGTATTGTGCAAAAGCTTATAAATTACAAAGTGACTATTCTTACAGACCCGCACAAAGAAGAACTTTGTTCATTCTATTACTTTGTCATGCTCCAGGGATTGGGGTTAGTGATAATAGGATAAACAAAGTGCTTATTTGTATGGGCTCGTACAAATAGCTACTGCCTATGAATTAACAAGCAGTAGCACCAATTTCACAAAAATTTAAAAACTCTAAGCTTAATAGAGCAGGATGTTTAATAGCAGTATTTACCTTGACATGATAAGCTAGTTGTGACTCAATTTGCGAGGCCATTTACATTTTGTGAATTTTGTACAATGCAAAAATTCACAAAAGTCAACGAGTGATTGAACATCGATAAGATAAATGTCATTCTTGAACCAGAAGAAGGAGAGGGTAGTAATTACCTTTAATAAAACGTACATATTATATAAAACATTACAATTAAAATTTCATTATTTATTTAAGATGCAACACAATGGTGCTAGGTCACAAACCAAAGCATGTTAATAAATGAGGGTAAATAACACAACATCAAGACAAGATGATGATGATGCATTTATTTTTGTTTGAAAAGAACAGGTATTGACGCAAAAACGAAATGCAATAAAGTACAAAAGCATTAAAGCACATAGTAGATACAAGTTCTTTTCAGTGAGAGGCTACGAAAGACCATGAATCCAGGTCCGCAAAGCGAGCCTGGCGAGGTCATCAAGTCTGTAACCTCTCACTACTCAAGATCTAACTTACTTACTTACAGGTTTACATTAGTAAAAGCATGAAAGAAAAAAATAAAAACAAAACACACACACACACATTCCTAAAAAGGACAAGCAAATTATTTACAAAAAAAAAAAGTATACTTTATTTACAAGAAAATAAGGTAATTTCAGTCAAATCAAACAACCAAAGTTTTATTTTCCTAAGCAAATTTACGACGCAGGCCAAGTTGTAAACTATAATGGGCCATTAAGAGGTGGTTGTTGTTTGTATATTAAGAAGGTAGCGCTTCAATTTGTAAATAGAGGTTAGTCGTCCTTTGTCAAATGACTGTTTTAGTTCAGGAGGAAGAGTTTTCCATATGTTAGGGCCAGATACTTTTATAGATTGTTGGGTTGACGATTTTGTTACACGACGCATGAAGAAATTATTTTTACTTGCTTGTCTAGTCATATGATTGTGCACTTTGGAAGTCAATGTAAAATAATCGTTAAACAAGGCAGGCAGCTTTCCGTTTTTGTGTTTATTCATAAATTTAATTACTTCCAGGCGGTAGATGTTATGAAATTTTAAGATGTTAAGCTCTTGATAAAGAGGCAGCAGTTTCGTTTTAAACTTAAAGGTATTAGAAATAATTTTTATCAGGCGATTTTGTAAAACTTGAATTTTTTGGAGGTGTGTTTTGGCTGCGTTTCCCCAATTAGTGACTGAATATAATAGGTATGGGTAGGCAATACCATAATAAACTTTAATAAGAACATCTTTAGGTACATAGTGCCGTAGTTTACTTAATATTCCAACAGCTATGCTGAGTTTTTTAGCTACTGTCTGGATGTGATACTGCCAAGTAAGCTTATCATCTAATGTAGTACCTAGATATTTAACCGTGTTGTAATTGGTAACTTCAACGTCTCCTAATTTGATTTTAAAAGAGTGTTTAAGTGATTTATTAGAAAATAATAAACATTGGGTTTT
The DNA here is from genome assembly GCA_964006365.1 of Trididemnum miniatum. NCBI lineage: Eukaryota > Metazoa > Chordata > Ascidiacea > Aplousobranchia > Didemnidae > Trididemnum > Trididemnum miniatum. Next base: position 1,823,008 of record OZ023233.1, read on the forward strand.
ACTGTAATTTAAAGTTAATTTATTGCTATTAAACCACGTAGTAACATTGTTCAATTCTATGTCGGTTTTCTTTTTTAAATCGGTTAAATCGGAGTTAGCAATAGTTAACACAGTATCATCTGCATACAGAGTTGTGTTACAGTTTGTACAGTGTGGAAAATCATTCATATAAACCAAAAACAGAAAGGGTCCTAGCACGCTTCCCTGCGGCACCCCGGTATTTACAGATAATATTGAAGAAGCGATATTGTCAAGAGAAGTGTATTGTTTGCGGTTAGTCAAATATGAATTAAAAAGGTCTAGTGCCACACCACGAATGCCGTAATGTTCAAGTTTATCCAAAAGAATTTGATGATTTACGGAATCAAACGCTTTAGCCAGGTCCAAAAAGACGCCACATACATTTGAATTTTTGTCTATTTTTTCGAGAATGGACTCATACAAATGAGTTACTGCAAGTTGGGTGGAGTAGTTTTGTCTAAAGCCAAATTGGGTATTATGAAACAGTTTGTGTTTGGTCCAGAATGAAATTAATCTTTTGTGTAACAAGGATTCAAAAATTTTATTAATTGGGGAAAGGACTGAGATGGGCCTATATCGTCCTAAATCACTTTGAGATCCGCCTTTATGTACGGGAGTAACTTTTGCAACTTTTAAGATATCCGGATAAATACCATTTTCAATAGAATAATTAAAAGCACGTCTAATAGCATCAGCAATAATAAATTTACTATGTTTAATTAAAATTATGGGAATATCAATGTATCCTGAAGATTTGTTTGGATCTAATTTATCAATAGCCGCAATAATTTCGTAGTTATCACATGGGTGAAAATACACTGAAGCGCATTGTCTTTTTCCTAAATAAGATTTATGGTTGTTTTGAGAGTTCTTTGTTTTCTGTGCCATTTTTCGGCCAATATTTGTGAAATGATGATTAAATTCGTTGCATATTTCTTCGGGAGATATTATTGTTTGACCATTTGAATTAATCAACCTTACTGGCGCAGTAGCCGATGTTTTTGTTTTTCGAAGAACTTTGTTGATATATTTCCATGTGTTAGAGGGATTGTTGCATGTATTGTCGTTGAAAACTGTTTTGAAGTATAAGCGTTTGGCGGCTTCTTTTATGTGTGTAAGTTTATTTCGGTACCTTTTAAATTCATAAACAGCCTCGGTATTAAAATTCTTCATTGTTTTTGCATATAATTGTTTTTGGTGATTGATAGATACAAGAATTGCTTTAGATATCCAAGGTTTTTTTGATAATTTATATTGTTTCCTAGTCATCTTCTTTTTGGGAAAGTAAGTCTCTGTTAGTTTTGTCATAATGCTAATCAGTGTCATTATATCCGTACTTGCGCAAACTTCAGGGCAATTTAATTCGCAGTTCAATTCAGAAAGAAACGAATCAATCTTGTTATCTGAAATGCAACGTATTTCTGGCCTCTGGAGTGATTTTATTGAGGGAGAAAATTGTAAATTTGCAAAAGTTGGCAGGTGATCCGAAATGTCATAATACAACACAGCTGAGTTAATTTCTTTTATCATTGTAGAGTTAATATAAATGTGATCTATGACGGTTTGAGATTGATGAGTTATTCTAGTTGGCTTATCGATAATTTGTGTGCAACCTAAGCGATTGATGTGGTTAATGTAATTAGCGATTGATGGTACTGAGCTACTTTTATTACAATCAACATTAAAATCTCCAAATATGACATATTTCTGGCGAACTTTTATAGTCTTAAGCGATTTTGCAAATTTGTCCTCAAAGTTAAATAAATTAGACGAAGGGTGCCGATACATAGTTCCAATTATTACATTTTCGTTACTACTAGAGGAAACTTCAACCCATACTTCTTCACATAAGCTAACATTTAGTTTTAAATAGGTTAGTTCAGCGCACTTTAATGTATTAGAGACAAAAATGGCAGCGCCACCTGCTCTGGTCGGCGAATTATGGTAGAATAGATTATATCCTGGAATGTTTACGTTGCAAACGTTATGTTCATGGAGTCTAGTTTCGCTTAAACAAACGATATCAATTTTTTTTGAAAATTCAGATAAAAACTCTTCTAGTTTGTCGATATTTTTTTGCAGACTAACTATGTTTACATGGCATATAAGCAGACTGGATTGTTTAGTTAACGTTAGTTCATCAGATACTGCTTTGATGGTTTTATATTGACATACATCTGGGTCGGTAGAGTCAAAAATGCTTTTTATCATTGGACAGGAGAGCACGATAACTAATTAGACTTGTAACTTCAGTAATTTAAGCTAATTTAGCCAGAGTCTTCAGTAAACACATCTACATTGTAATTAAGCGGTGAATGACTAAATTTAGCAAAGTCGATATCAATTCCCACTTTGAACAAATCGTCAGGGGAATCTACAGTAAGCCATTTGCCAAAGCCTGCATCTCTACCGTTTTCATCTAACGGTTGACCATTCTTTGCTGCTGATTTTTTGAATCTGATTTTACCATTGAGTGTATGTATAAGTACAAAGTTGTTGTCACATTCCTCTTTCAGATAACGAAGAAGTTTCGCTCGAGTGGGGGTTAGATCTTCTGAGATAAAAGCGCTGTGAAATTCTTCATGGTTTTTCAGATTAGATTTACGATACAGAAATTCGCTTCTTTTTTTGTAAGATTGAAAGCGAACAATTATAGGACGAGGTTTCATGTTCGTTTTCTTTTTGCCCAGTCGATGGGCACGCTGAATCTCTATGCTGCTTAAGTTGATTTTGAGTGCCTCGGCAAGTTTAAGGACTTTTTCTTCTCCATCTTCAATGTTGGTTAGTGGCTCCGGGATATTGTGGATTCTCAAATTTTCTCGCCTACCGTATTGTTCTAGATTATCGAGTTTGAAATTGGTTAGATTGAGAGCCTGTTTTAATTGTACATTTTCAGCCTTTACTGCATTAACCAGTGATTTACTTTCAGCGAGTTCACCTTTCAAACTTTGCAATTCGTCCTTCAAAAGCTTTATGGTTTCGTTGATCTCTTGTAATTGCTGACGATCCTTGTCGCTAAAAAAACAAGAGTTTTCTTCTTTTGAATGATTACTAGTGCTCATACCGGTGCTTTTTCGCTGCTTGTTAGAATTAGGCATGATGTTGATGTTTATTGCGTAATAATTATCAAAATGGCCGATTAATCCACTGGTGCAAATTCTGTCTTTGACCAGTTAACTTTGCAAGTATTTTTCCAATTTATAGATTCTCTTGAATAACCTCTAATCCTTCAAATAGCTCAAACTAATCACTTAGCTACTAATTTCTCAATAGACTAGAATTTAAATAGGTGCACTTCCTTTCCTTTCCAAAATTTGCAAACAGAACACGTGTAGATCCTGAGCTCTAAAAACGCGTCCACTCGATAGAACGCACTCATCAAGTAAACCTACAAATCAAGTTAATTAACTTCCCAGAGTAGCAAAATATCAATGAGTGAAGACAACTGTGCAACAAGTAATACTATAATTTAAAAACTAAGAGATGCAATAGAATAAAGGCTCAAGTTTTTCAAACGTTTTCTGAACATAACAACATTGGGTGCAGAAACTAAGTCATGAGGTAGATTAATCTAAACTTTCATAATACGGATGAAAAAGAAATTGCGATATTGGTCAGTATTGGCACAAAATTTGGATTTAATTTTAAAATTATGAGAGCAAAAGTTGTACTTTTTATCACGGTGTTTAAAATAATTGTGAAAAGGCAAATCAGAAAGGTTGTGATTAATTTTAAACATAAGAATAATATCAAATTCCAATCTGCCATTATTATATTTGCCATATTGCACAAAAGCATGTACCAATACAAGCAGCAGCATCTATCTCATTGACTTACTGTGTGGTGACACTACTTCCAAAAAAAAAAAAAACTTCACCTGCTTGAGTGCTGAGTTGTTGCAACTTGGTGGTAAAACTGCATCTAAATTAGGCAGTGTATATTTTGCCGTTAGCAGTGAAATAGTTTTTAGGTCTATTTTGCCTTCATTGCTATGACAACCAATAGACCATGACAAGCGTGGTTTTTAAGCGCCATTTTTTGCTAGGTTGTAACAATTTTTTGATAGCTCGATGGCATACAGCGCAGCGTATAGGGAAGCGCTGCACTAGTTTTGCATTCCATTCTTGTCGCGGCTTTGGTTTAGGTGACTTCGGTTTGGCTTCGTGTGACATGTGGTTAACAATCGTGTTTGTGAAGACAGAAGAACAGAATAGAATATGACGTAGACAGGTAGGTACTGATTTTAATACCAATTTTAGCTGTTGCTGGCAAAATAGACCTAAAAATTACTATGCCGTTAACGGCAAAATAGACACTGCCTTTAAATTAATGGCCAAAGAATTGAATCCCAGACTAGCAGACTTACCGTACTGTACGATACTGCTGGAGTGCTGTACCAGAAGTCATATCTTTAATCACCTCTGGCACAGTGGCGTTTTAACTGGTTAATCAAAATGTACTTTCAATTCTGATAACTACGGTAATCTAAGAAGATTGAAGTTTTTCAAAAACCATAGTCTTTAACAAAACCTATTGTCCCGCATTAAAGCATTAGTTTACCAAATCTATTGCACAAACTACCCTACCTCACTGTTCTCTTCTTCGCAGATAGGAAAGTACCCAACATCTACTGCACAGTACATCCCAGAGCTTCTTTCTTTGCGTTGTGCAAGCACAAGATAACATACAGCACAAAAACTTTAGCAATTATCCGATTATAGTTTCTAAAAGCTCAAATTCTAAGCATTGGCTATATCGCATTTTTATACTAAAAAAAATCATAACAGCCGATCCAATAAAAATCCACGCCTTAGAAAAGCAAAAGCATTTTTATGAACAGTGAACTCAGTTCACTGGACAATCAGCCACAATATACTGAGGTCACAATGAGTAAACTTGCCAGATTGGTCTTCACACTGTCCCTTTGATACTGAGTGTCAAGCATAGTTCTAAGCAATAAAGTAGTGAAGTATGAATACCCAATACAACTGAAGTAGGCTACCTACCGTACCAGTATTAAAGTCTTTGGTTTGACCCGACTCGGAATCAAACCAGAGTCTACAGCTCCAGAGGCAGACACTCTTACTACTGTACCGGTACCATTCAGCCATCTAAGCCGTTAAACCACCACCTGTAATTAATTCAACTGCCATTCATACTGGTCTGCTGGTAGTCTATGCTATAAACTGATAAACTGTTCCCAGTTCCCACATTTCAACCCCCATAGCTCTAATCCTCTACACTAATCTCTGTTAAATAGGACTATATCTATACCTTTAACTGTCGCCAAAACCTATATTAAACCCATTCTTAATGCTACAATCTGATCAACTGTGGCACCCATTTGAGTTTTAACCTGATTCAGTATAAGCTGAAGTGGCGCCGCCACCTGCGAAATGAAGTGGCGGTTGTGAAGTGGCGGAGAAGTGGCGGTGAAGTGGCGCCACTTAAATGTTGAAGTGGCGCCACTTAAATGTTGAAGTGGCGCCACTTGTATGTTGAAGTGGCGCCACTTGTATGTTGAAGTTAATGTTGAAGTGGCGCCACTTGTATGTTGAAGTGGCGCCACTTGTATGTTGAAGTGGCGCCACTTGTATGTTGAAGTGGCGCCACTTATATGTTGAAGTGGCGCCACTTGCATCTTCAAGTGGCGCCACTTGCACTTGGAGGTGGCGCCACTTCGCACTCAAGGTGGCGCCACTTTGCACTCAAGTGGCGCCACATTAATGTGGCGCCACTTTGGGCATGACTGCTGTTGTATTTTTGTGGACGTAGTAGTTGTACTACCGGTAGTAGTAGTTGTTTGTTTTGCGATTAAGGGTTAACAACAAATGAAAAATTGATGCTAATGTAGCGACAAATGCCTCGGAATGTCACTACATATACGTTAGAAGTTCTGCTACTGACTAAACAAATAGATAACACAAATTGTACTCACTTAAAAAGCTTATAATTTAAATTCAAAATTCGGTTCCAAAAAGCACGTGGTAGATTCGCCTTTTAAATCATCGTCATTCTCTCCGATCACCACCACAAAAAGAGAAAAGGCAAAAAGGGACGAAAACTAGTTCGTCGCTGCTTATATAGGCCTACAGTCGAGGATCGGTTATTACGTAACAATGCATGCAATAGTAGTGCTGCCACATTACCCCCGCCCAAGATTCGAAGCGGTGTTGTAACAACGGCTTCGGATCTTACGGAGAAGGTCCTGCGGTCAACACCCAGATAGACCTGCGAAACAAACACAATAATAAACGACGGACGGCGTGCGCGCGGAACAGTCTGTTCGTGCAACGTAATCCACATCCATGGAGGAGCCAAAGTCTCTGAATGAGCAACATCGGTTAAAATAAAATCACAATGCATGCGCTTGACATCAACACCTCGGCCGTTCAAGAACTGCTCGAGCATCTCCAATCGTACATTGATGCGTTCGAAAAAGTTCTCTCAATCTCGCAAAGCCCAACGGTATAGTGTAAGAGGTCACGCTCGTCGTGAAAGCGTATTGATAATGGATGAGCTTTCCAACACAGCAGATTCGTCAAGTGTTGAACGACCCAAACAACCATGATCAGGAATCGTCAGGAATTTCAAGCTTTAGGCCATGGAGAAGGCTTCGACAATGCGTAAAGCGATGCACAGAGTGTCGTGTTCCCTTGTCTTGTAGCACCGATGCTCACGTACTCGTACATGCGAATGTTGCATAAGCCGCGTGCTCGTTAACCAATGAGGAGTAGTCGCACGTCAGTCCTTCCCTTCGCGAGCAGCCGGTGACTTTCTGCAACAAAAAAAGAAAAACAGCAGCCAAGAAAAGTATAAGCGCTAACGAATATTGACATCTAAAATAATATTACTTAATCAGAAAAGAGGAAAAAAATCAAGACAGAAAAAAGAACTTCAGCACACTCTAAGCCTACACATATTCATAACCCACACAAAAGAGTGGAAAACTCAGTATAGAGCATAGTCCAGGTATCTACGGGGGCGATTGACTGAGCGACCAGAACGGGTGTGTACAATACCAGCATCAGTATTATCAATGGAGTCCGGGGGTCGAGGGGTAGGTTCACCAGGTGAATGATCAGGTTCAAATAGGGAGGGTAAATCAGGCTCAAGTTGCTGGTCGGCGTCGTCATCTCGGAAGAAAGCACCAAGAAGAAAAGCGGGTTTAAAACGATCAATGGAAACACTGTCGTCCCGACCATCTCGATCCAGTACGAAATATTTCGGATGTCGCTCTAAAACTTTATACGGTCCTTCATATGGCCGAGAAAGGGGGGGCAAGACTCGGTCTCGACGAACAAAGACGTGGGTGGTGCGGTTTAACTCCTTGTCCATGTAAGTTTTTCGATGGGAGGGATGACGAGGTAAGACAGGCTTGATTGAGGATAAAAAGGTCACAAGGTCATGGGCATAAGCGGACTCAGAAGTAGTTAAGAAGTCAGTTTGTTCAAGAAATTCTCCAGGAAGGCGGAGCGAGGAACCCAAAGTCAATTCAGCGGCAGAGCACCCAATATCCTCCTTTACCATGGCTCGGAGGCCTAAAAGAACGGATGGGAGATTGTAGTACCAGTCTTCGGGATTTTCTTGAGTTTTCAGCGCCACCTTCAACGATTTGTTCAAACGCTCATTCATTCCATTGGAAGCCGGGTGGTAAGCAGTAGTGTGTTGGATTTTAGAACCCAAGAAGCGAGCCATTTCAGACCACAAGTATGAAGTAAACTGGCTACCCCGATCACTGGTAATGATGGTGGGGGCGCCGAAACGAGCGACCCAGTTGAGAAGAAAAGCAGAAGCACAGGTCTTAGCAAGAATGTTTGGTATGGGTATAACCTCAGGCCATCTAGTGAAGCGATCAATGATAGTGAATAGGTAAGAATAACCCTCAATGCTCGGCAGGGGACCCACAATATCTACGTGGACATGCATGAAGCGCCGATTAGGGGGCTGAAAGTGTTGCAAAGGCGCCGACACATGGCGCTGAATTTTCGATGTCTGACAATTGGTACACGTCTTGCACCAGTCGCGTATTTCAACTTTCATACAAGGCCAGACAAAGCGGTCAGAAATGAGACGTTGAGAGCCCTTAATTCCAGGATGAGACAGGCCATGAAAGAGGTCAAATATTTGGCGACGGAAGGTAGAAGGCACTAGGGGGCGAAACTGTCCAGTGCTGATATCCCCTAAAAGTTTGCTTCCACTGCCGTGAACGTCCTGCTCGGCTATATCCAAAGAGTGATTAGACTGGAGTAACTCGTTGAGAGAGGGGTCATTGGCTTGGTCGGCTGCTAGCTTCTGATAGTCAAGGCTAGGTGAGATGGGGTTCAGAAGACCAGCAACGGTGGGTTCGATGCGACTGAGGCAGTCAGCGACGACATTATCGGTACCCTTGAGATAGCGCAGGTCAGAAGTGAACTGGGATACATAGGCCACGTGTCGAAGTTGACGAGGTGTGGCATTGGTCATAGGGTTTTGAAACGCAGCGACCAAGGGTTTGTGATCAGTGAAAATCGTGAACTGACGACCTTCCAGAAAGTGTCGAAAATGACGTACGGCGAGATAGACAGACAAGAGTTCCCGGTCGAAAGTGGAGTAGCGTCGTTCGGTGTCTGACAATGCACGAGAGAAAAATGCTAAAGGACGCTCAATTCCATCTACCAGCTGCTGAAGAACTGCGCCTACCGCGACGTTGGAGGCATCTGTGCAAATAGACGTGAGGGCGCCCCGCACTGGGTATGCAAGCCTTGCTGAATCGGCTATAGCACACTTGCTACGCTCAAAAGCTTCTTCCGCTTCGGGAGACCACTGAATCAAGCGGGTGCGCTTGACCTTCCCGGCCAAAAGGCTATTCAAAGGCTTAAGAAGCTCAGCACAATGAGGAAGAAAACGCCTGTAAAAGTTCAACATGCCTAAGTAGCGTTTCAAAGATGCAAGATCACTAGGTTTGGGGAAGGATACGATGGCTTCAACCTTTTCTGGCAGGGGACTAAATCCCTCAGAAGAAATCCTATGCCCAAGAAAGCGTAACTGTTCCTGTCCAAAGAGGCACTTGTCCTTATTCACCACAAGACCGTAATCATGTAAGCGACGGAACACTGCACGTAAGTGTTCCTGGTGCTCCTCAATAGAGGAGGAATAGATCAATATGTCATCCACATAAACAAAGACAAAATGCAAATCACGGAAGATCTCGTCCATCAATCGTTGCAGAGTTTTCCCCGAGTTAGTCAAACCCATGGGCATGCGTTTGAAATGATATGATCCTAAGGGCGTCACCAGAGCAGTTTTATGACGGTGTTTGGGAGCAACGGGAACCTGGTAATAAGACTTGTAAAGATCCAGATTGCTGAAAACGGTTGACCCATGCAAGGAACTGGTGAAGTCAGCCAAAAAAGGTATGGGATAAGAATCCTCGGTAGTCTGTCTATTCAGGAGCCTATAATCGCCAGTAATCCGATAGCTTCCACCTGATTTAGGGACAAGGTGAACTGCGGAGCCAAACGGACTATTACTGGGTTCGATGATATCTAGATCAAGTAGGTGATCAAGCTCTCTCTTCAAGTTGTCTCTCATTTCCGGTGAGAGGCGTCGCACACGGGAACGAACCGGTGCTCCTTCAGTTTCAATGAAGTGTAAAGTGTTATGTTTGACCGGCCTCAGGTAAGTTCCTAAATCAAAGACAGAAGGAAACTCCGCTTCTAAGCGCTCAATGATCTGGGGTTTGCTTCGTGCAGAATCACCTTCAGGGGTATTGTCAATTTCCAATGAGTTATGGGCTCCGGACAAATTCCCGGCCACACTAGCAACTGGGTCAGAAGAAAAAGGTTTAATTCCCGGCAAGGGACCGACAAAAGACTTAGGACTCACCAGCTTAGTATTAGTGTAAGCTTTGTCGATTAGGTCTATTCTGGAATTGAAGAAGGTATACGAAGGAAGAAAGTCGGGAAATTCTTCTAGGACCGGGTTAGCAGATTTTACAGGAAAAGAAGGCTGGACAGGAAGCTTTGTGTCTACATCTGCAGTCGACTGGAAAACAAGTTCTCCCAAAACCGTGTCGACCAATAAGCCGAAGTGTTGTAAAAAGTCTATTCCGATGATTGGAATAATAGTGTCAGCAATTTTGAATTCCCAGGTGAATTCCCGTCCTAGATTAAGAGTGACTGTCAGATGCTCGTGGCCATAGACATTCACCTTAGATCCATTTAAAGCGGTAAGTTCTTCAGTGGCGTTACAATGCCCAGACTGGGTGGTAGGTAGCAAGCTGTGAAGGCAACCAGTGTCCACTAAAAACCGGTAATTTGTGCAAGGATCGTTGACATAAATTAGGGAGGGTGCTCTGTTTGCCTCGGCTCCAGGAGAGCACCCGACTGTTGGCCTGGAGCAGTCTCGTTTCCCGACGCAGCCAAGGGACGATTACGCCAAACACATGGAGGTTTACAGTGACGTGCTCGATTACCGTAGCGTTCATGATAGAAACACAAATTACTGTCATAACGTTGCTCAGGTGATGAAGGGGTTTGCTCTCTCCCTGGCCGCTGAGAGCTGGGGCCAGTACCAGTACGTGATGCTGGTCCTAAGTAGTGGCTTACTTCATAAGCTTCGTCTGCCCTTTTCGCCAAATCATCAAGGTTTACGTCCCACATAGCGCTAAGTTGCCTCTGGATGTGAAGCGGTAACTTATTCAAAAACAGGCGCCTCAGCACCGCTTCTCCTAGCTGCAATTCGCCGGTGGCCATACGTCGTAAACGGCGCAGCATTAAGGATGGCCGGACACCAGAAAGGCAAGATTGGGTTAATAACTGGTCTAACTTCCTTTCAGATGATAGCTCAAACTCTTTCAGGATTGCCCGCCTGAACTCAGTAAAGGTGGTGTCCTCATTGCGAGAGAGTATGAATTCCTCTAAACGTTCCAGCTGACGAGGGGCCAAAGCAGTTAAAGCCTGTTCAATTTTTAGATGGTCCCCGACTGTTTGAGTCGCCTGAAAATGGGAATCAAGCAAAGCAAGCCACATCCTAGGGTTACCCTCCAAAAACACGGGAGGTTTACTGGTAATCTGGGGATTAACTTGCAACCCAAGGCCTGAATCATTCAATATCGAGACATTGCTGGACCTATTACAATTTCCCGCAACAGGAGTAGGCCTGACTTCAACTGGTATACTAGGATTAACTTCAACAGGTGTATTATGAGGTTGAACTAAGGGCCTGGTCACCCTAGCAACATACAGAGTGGCGGCAACGACAGAAGCGCCGAAGAAAAATATACTAGCAAGAATGATGACAAAAATTTCAAACAGCATTATTTGTGTAACTGAGAACTTCCTCACTCGGGGCACCAATTTATGTAGCGACAAATGCCTCGGAATGTCACTACATATACGTTAGAAGTTCTGCTACTGACTAAACAAATAGATAACACAAATTGTACTCACTTAAAAAGCTTATAATTTAAATTCAAAATTCGGTTCCAAAAAGCACGTGGTAGATTCGCCTTTTAAATCATCGTCATTCTCTCCGATCACCACCACAAAAAGAGAAAAGGCAAAAAGGGACGAAAACTAGTTCGTCGCTGGTTATATAGGCCTACAGTCGAGGATCGGTTATTACGTAACAATGCATGCAATAGTAGTGCTGCCACACTAATGTTAACAATAGCCGAAAAAAGGAGGTAGCAACAAAACGTAGAACGTTGTAAAACGTGACAATTTCAAACCAAAACTTCACACGGTTTAAATATTAGTTAGTACATGGTTGCTACACCTGCAAGAAGAAAACAAAACACCCTCAGGAAAAAAAAACTGAAATTTGAAAAGGAAGTGGCTAAAGTTACGGGCCCGTAACATTTGCCTCTTTAGTTTATTTTATTACTTCGTCACGCTCTCGTACAATCAGGGAAGCGTGAAGGGATAATAAAATAATCAAAGAGACAAATGTTACGGTCACGTAACCTTAGCCTCTGCCATTTGAAAAAGCAATTAATACTTTTTTTACAGAGAAAGAACGTATGTACACACACACAAAAAAAAGCAGTACGGGTACTATGCACAAAAAGCCTATTTACAAACTTCTAGACTATACAAACTACTTCGCACAGAGTATGATTTTTTGCTTTAGAATTGGATCAAGAGTAGCACAAATCATTAATAGGCTACTGTGAGGATTGTTATAATATACATCTCGAAATTGTTACATTGAAAGTGGAAGCAGCAACAGCGCGATGCAACGTCAGAAATATGTTTTGTGAAATAAAATTATGCAGTAGGCCTATGACAACGATGAAAGACACCAACGATATGTGAATGATAATGAGGGTTTAATAGGACTGATAATGATGATGTAGAACAATTGAAAAAGTTGTTGGTTTATGCCTATGCTAATGTTTCTGTTATGATGGTGATGCTTTTTTGTTAAGTGGGTCCACTGTGAGATTTGTAAGAATTATATGTACACTGTGACTGACTTGAATCGCAATTAAGAACCTAGGTCCTTGACTGGTTTACTGTATAGTCCAGGCTTGCTATAGTAGCTCTAGATATCCCTGGTTTGGCTTTCTAGTGGAGGAAATAAAGAGAAATTGATGTAGATAAGTGTAAAGATTTTTCTTAATGGTTCTAAAAACAAGAATTTGAAGTTGTTAAATGGGGCTTAGAGTAGCCTATATAAATGGACAATGTAAAGATTGGCAGTGGTTTGTAGGTTCATGGGCATGTCCAGATAGGACATTGAAACGAAAAGAAGCTGCTGGACATTGGTGCAAGGTTGGTGTAGACTATAAGTATAAGGAAGGCTATAATTTGGAATAACCTTCCTCATGACTTAGTATCTGCCACCAGTCTTCAAATATTTAAAAGGCGTTTAATGAGGAAGGTCGAACGGCGCGTTGAGTCTCTGAATTGGCAGTTGCTTTAGTGTAGGTTTTGTTAACTGTATTGGATTTTGGTGAGTACCCTTGTGTTAAATTCTAAAGATTTTCTTTATTTAGGCTCCCTGATGATCGCGTAAGCGTGAAACGAGCCGTTGGAGTTTTATTAATAAATGCTGCCAAATTAATCGAATTAGTTTTTGCTCTAGTCTTAAGAGATTATTGAGCACTCTTTTTGGTTATGCAAGTAAAAATAGCAATGTTTCTATAAAAGGCGTTTGAAAAAATTTGATCTGCACACTAGGCCTATATGTTCAAAAATCAAAATCTTCATTATACTCGCGGTATTATGCCGAATCGTGTAACGAGTGGCGGTGCCCATCTCCGGTGCTTAGCGCCTGGGCAACACAGCTCCGCAGAAACGTCACAACGGTGGCGAGCCGTTGGCGACACTGTGCCGATTTGACTGGCCCGGTAATCAAACCCCAGACCTCCCGTACCAATAGCGCGCGCTTAACGACTAAGCTAACCCGCCAGTGTAGGCCTATATATTGTCTTATTTTTTAAGTTCTGTTGTCTTTTTGTGTTAATTTACTCCATATTTTAGCCAACCTTTTGTTAATTTATGCAGGGGCCCCGAGAGAAAGTTCAAGCCCCAGGGCAAAAATTTCGTTTGGGCCCCAGACCAAAACAAAAGTGATACTTTTCCTTTCCTAATCATGTGAAGACCAAAAAAAATGGTCACGTCCTCCGACGTCCAATTTTTCTCTCAAATGCAAGTGAAGACTAAAGACCATAAAAAAAAGGTCATCACATCCTCTGACGTCCAATTTTCCTCCCGAATGCAAGTGAAAACCAAAAAAAAAGGTCATCACGTCCTCAACCCCGGGCCCCCCTTGTGTTCCTGGGCCCCAGGGCAGTGACCCCACCTGCTCCCCCTCTCGGCGCGCCTGAGTTTATGTGTACATTTTTTTCATATGTTAGTGTGTATTGGTGTGATGCCAAGCTCCATTGTGTAGCGTTAACCGGGGCTACTTTGTACACCGGGGTAAATTTGAACACTGCGGGGTAACTTTATACACTTTCGTTAAGCACATAACAACCACATACAGATATCCTATTTTTCTCCTGCCAGGGAAAATAAAATATTTTGTGCTTCTATAATTTGCCATTTTTTGCTAATTTTTCAAAATTTTGGAATGCCCTAAACTGCCAAATTGACAAATTCGGGGGCATATCTGTATTTTGGGGTGTTTCTAAAAAGTGCATGCACGCAATATCCATGTGCACGATGGCAACGATGTCCACAATGCTCAAGATGTTTGTGATGTTTAAAACGTCTGCAATCTTGGAAATTGCGAGATGGAGATCGAGATTGCGATCTTGGAAATCGATGTCCAAGATGCCCGGTAAAAATCATCCGCGGATCTTTAATTTTTTACAATCTGACAATAGCCACAATTTCTACGGCAATTATTTTATTTGCATTAACAAACCACAGCAAATACTCCACAAATTTCACTCTCCCAGCCTTGTGTAAGCCTACTCACGCTCCCCATCCCCCTTCCACACGCACATTCCTCTTTCACTGGTCCTGTCCTTTGTTTCACGATTGTTGATTTGGAAACTTTTTTTATTTCAAAATTGTATAAAGTAACTCCTTTGGAGGGCTACTTTGTCCAGTTTAAAGTCAGAAATTCATTGCTTATAAATGGAAGTTAATGAAATGCACGAAGTTACCCCAAAATCGGGGCAGCTTTGTACACAATGAAGTAATATTTTTTTTGCCACGCTTCAAGTCCCTTTAAAAAAATTAGTATAACATAGATAGCTGGAGTCCCAAGTGTCAAATTCCGCAGAAACAGAATTGGTCAACTGGTGGCATCAAAGAGCTAAGTTCTTACAAAGGTAGAAATGTACAAAGTAGCCCTGGTTGACGGTATTTTTTCAAATAAATAATTATAGAGAAAGATTTGTCTTGCATTATCTTAGTAAACTGAAAATTTGCATACATTTTGACTAGTACCATATGCTTACATAGATTGTACTGGCATATGGCGGTCCTACCAAACACTGCAAAGGACCTCAAATGGATGTACTAAACACTGCAAAGAACGATAAAGAACATTAAATTAGGGTTAGATTAGGGTTTTAGGGTCCTTTGCGGTGTTTACTACATCAATTTAAGGTCCCTTGCAGTGTTTAGTAGGACCCGGCATATGGTACTGGTAGTCTATCCTACCGGTACATGGGGTACATAAATTGGTGATAAAGGAGGGTAAGTAATGTCTAGTATCAGCCCCCAGGTTCAGTTAGGGTTAGGTTTGGTTAGCATTAGGTTCAATCAAGGTTAAATTTAGTTGGGCTTCGATTCAGTTACAACCCTAACCCTCAGCTCTAACCCAAACCTAATCCTAACCGATTTTTCTAGAGAACACTAATGATGGAATAGTATGGCATAGCCTAGCATGAAATAGGGCACTTGGGCATATCCTATGCATAAATGGGGCTCTAGGACCAATGGGCCTCAGGGCATTTGGGGGATATGGGTCTCGGCATGTTTTGGTCCCCAGGACAAATGGGCCTTAGGACGGTTGGGATAAAATGGCCGTTTGAAGCTCTGGGGCATATGGCCTACCGGGTATATGGGATTCAGCACATTTGGAGTACTATGCACATTTACTTCGCCATACTATTTCATACTAGGCTATTCCATAAATAGAGACACCCAAACCTAACCCTAACCAACCTCAGAACCTGGGGGCTGATACTAGACATTACGGCACCTGATAAAGGGTCCTACCAAACACTGCAAAGGACTTCAAACTGATGTACTAAACACCGCAAAGAGGAATTGATAACCTTAACCCTGTAGCCCTAACCAAACTCTTATTTAAAGGGGTCTCATCTAGAGCAGAGAGTAAGCTGTCCGTGTCTTTCATCACCTTACGAGGATTGGTTATTCTAGAGGCAAATGGCTTACTCTAGACAAGACCCATTTAAAGTCCTTTGTTATGGCATGATTCCAAGTCCTTTACAAATTGTTCTTTTGCAGTGTTTCAGTCCTTTTGCTTATTAAGTAGGACCGGGTGATAAATAAGCAAGACCTTCTAAGAGGACTGTAGGCCAAACTAAGTAACTGCCTAATCTGCTAATGATATCTTCGCATGTTTTACTGTTTAGTGGTGATGTGCATAGCTCTGCCTTTCATCCACTAGTGATTTTACAGCTTGAGTAAATTTGTCCATTTTAGTTACCACACCAGTAGCAATTTTTGAATTTTGCTTGTTTTTTTGTCATGCGCTTAGGATCTGCACGTAAGTGTTTTTATTTACATTTACATTGTTTTATTATGCGGTATGTAATGATCACGTGAATATAACACCCATGTAATAAGCATAGGCTATTTTTGCAAGAATAATAATAGTTTAAACACTATCATGCACAGGATATCGGTATACATATTAATTACATAGTGAACTGTTGCACCACTGCAACAGGATCACCTGCTGAACCATATCTTTCATCTGTTTTTAGGTACTGGTGAGCAATAATGGGTCATATTTAGTTGACAACATGGCTTTATGTGCAGTGTGGCAAAGCACAATGTTTGCAAGGGCTGTCACAAGATCAGTGATTTGACTTGTACTCAGATATCATCTTTGATGTTATGGTTATTTTGATGGCTTGGTCTAAACTAGTCTAGCTGTCTAGTTTTAAATTAAAAACCAATAAAAGATTTGCCAGTAATAACAACTCCCATTCTCCCAGCAAGTCTGAATTTGTCCTATTACGTTATCATTGTTTTTCGTGGTATGGAAATACATGAATCAATCAATGTTGATTTAACTTATTTTGTTGTTTTTCAGTGCTGAAATCAAAGTGAGTATCAATATCTGCAATCGATTTTTGCAGGGTTAATTAAGACAAGAGTTTGCTGCTCTGATTGTGCTGAATATTTTTTACATTTATTTCTGATGGATGGGGTTTTATGAACATTGTTGATAAATGGTTTATTATGTTGGGCTTTGTCTGTAGATAGGCTTTGCTTTTCTGTGAGTACACTATCATCATCAAAAACATTTGAATAAGACTAGACAGACTCGTGCCTTCTGGTTTTGAGCAAGTGACCTTTTTGTGTTTTAGAGAATTTGCGTGAAATGCTAGTATGGATTGGTGTAAAAATATAAGTTTAAACAGAAGACATTGTGCTAAAACGTTTAATACTACTGCACACGATTGAAGTTTATAAAATTTAGAAGTTCGAATTTTGTTTTTAGGAGAATTCTGGTTCTTCTCGAGTCTATGGCAGGAACTGGCCGCTCTATTGAATATATGAGACTTAGAACTGCCCCTAAAGTAGTTTTGTTACGTTTTGATAAAACAGGTATGGTAAAAAAGTTTTGTTTTTGATTAGGTACTATACCAGTACCGGTAACCACCAAAAAGTTTTAAAAAACTGTGCAACATAGTGCTAGTAACTCAGTGTATTGAAGATTCAATCCTGTGCCTATGAGGTTCTTGGTTTAGGACTGAATGGGTCAACTGGTTAAAATAATAAGCAGTTTTTTGGATGAAAAACACTTTTCTGTCTGTATTCAGCAGTTACAAAGCAATGCTGTCGTAGTTCGTTGGAACAAACTTAAATGAAGACCTTCACGGGAGAGCTAGCCAGCCCTCCAGCCAAATCTGCCAACTTGGTCTTATCGCCGAACTCAACGAAAATTCGTAAACTCGATCTCGAAAAAAATTGATCGAGTTTTGAATTTATCCAAAATTTCACAAAAATTGTTTATACATTAACAGCTCAGATGGCCAAGTGGTAAGAGCGTCCGCCTTAGGAACTGTAGACGGGTTTGATTCCGAGTCGGGTCAAATCAATGACCTAAAAATTGGTACCGGTATTCACAGCTTCCCTGCTTATCGCTAAGCATTAAAGGGACAGCGTGGAGAGCGAGTCGGCAAGGTTACTTGTTGTGCCGTTGGGAAAGGCACTAAACGGGATTACTCCATCTTGGTGTGGTAAACGGGTGGCAAGCAATGCCTAAGCGAGCTCGTACAACGCATTGATGGCTGTCTCGTGGTGGGAGGATAATCAATTATGCAACCAAATACAATACGAATACTTGGCCTATTTCCGTTAAAAACGATTTGACTTTAGCATAAATTTGGTAAAAATCACTGAACTCAAACTCGCAAATTCAAAAATGAAGAACTTGATCTTGGCTTGCGAATTTTTAGTGCAATCAAATAAAAATGCTAGCTAGTTCACAGCCTTAGTTTGAATTGTTTTATGATCAAGAACATCGCAAAAAATACTTGCAACATTTCTTTTTATGACGGTACTTAATTGCATATTTATCCTCCTATCACGAGAAAGCGATCAATGCGCTATACGAGCTCGCTTAGGAGTTTCCAGCCATCTGGCTACCACACCACGATGGGGGAATCCCGCTGAGTGCCTTTCCCAACGGTACAACAAGTAAACTTGCCGGCTTGTTCTTCACACTGTCCCTTTAATGTTGAGCGTCAAGCAGGGAAGCTGTGAATACCAATTTAAAAGTCAATGGTGTGACCCGACTCGGAATCAAAATCGAGTCTACAGCAGAGCTGGATGTCTCGAGATGTGTCTCGGTCTCGAGACACGTTTTTGAGTGTCTCGGTCTCGCTATGCCAATGTCTCGTCTCGGACCTTGAAAGTCTCGGAAAATGGTCATGTCTCGATTGAGACATGAAAAAATTTTGGATTTGAAACGGCATTCAGGTCTTTGATACGGAAGCAACAATGGTACTTACCCGATGTATTCAAAGTAAAACATTGTGCGTGATTTCGCACTTTGCAAAAACAGTTGGCCACATTTTGCTTTGTTGTTCACGCCTGCAGAGTTGCAGGCTTTTGCTTTCTTTTTGTGAGCAGCATGTATGAAAACTGGTCTATTTCAACCACTAAGCACATGCATTCGATGGTAATCTACTCTGGACCAGGGATGTCTAGCCTTTTAATTTATTAGGGGCCCATTGCAAAATTAAATATTTATTTGGGCCGCAAAGCGACCAGAATTCCAATGTTTCATATTATAGTTCTAAGAAAAAAAAAGAATCATTGATTTGGTAGGCCTTGTACTGAGCCGCATTTTGCTGAAAATGCATCTTTTTTAACAACAAAGAAAATTTAAAAATCTATTAATATAATTAATTAATGTAATAATTTATCCAATAATGTTAATTTAATTTTAACTTTTAACAATATGGCCTTCACTCCAAGACATAACAACCGCTAGCCATGTCTAAAAAATTGATATAGGCCTATTTTTTATGGGCAAACGGTGTGTCAAATCAAAAAATTTTCAAGAGAGTAACGTGTCATATGTCATGATATTAAGATTTCTACAAATTTGTTCCCTATAAAAGTTGCTATTGCCGTCTGGTTTACAACAGCTATCAAAAGATTATTCAAAGTAGTCCTGGCCCAAAAAAGGCTTCAAATCGAAAAAAGTGCAGGGATTACAGTTGCAGGAAATTTGGTTACCGACGTGGGAAGTGCTTCTGGATTTGAGCTAGCTCTTTTTATGAGAAAGGTATTAACCAGATAGACTTTCAAAAATGTATGGTGTCACAATGACTTTAAAATGTTTATGTTAATTAATTTATTATTTATCAAATACAAAGTAGCCTAACTTGATAAAATTTCATGAACACTCTCGTGCTCAATACTTTATAAACTTGCTAAAAAAATGTTTTAACAGAGGATAGTGGGCTGCAATGCCGACATTCCTGGTCTAGACTAACATAGCCTACCATTGACTTTTTGTTTAAAGTTTTCTTGACATCTTTTTCGTTAGATTAAAAAAGAATATTGGGCCGTGTATTCGTCTGCAAGAGGTATTGCTTGCCTTGCAAGCTACAAGGATTTAAATCTTCTGTGATAATAAGCTGTTTCTTTGTTATTATGGTGAACTCGTTAAATCATTAATTGTAATCGTTAAAAGGATATGACCAATAGCACATTTATAATAGGCTACATCAGTTCATAACCGCGACGGCTTCATTGCTTCATTTGTTTTTGCTATAAAGTTATTTCAATACTTGGCTTAGTAGAGCCCATACTCCAGAGTATTACTATCGTTTTTGTATTTTCTAATTTTTGGTTTATGAAGTCTCGTAACTTTAAAGTCTCGTCTCGGTCGCGAAGCTATGATGTCTCGTCTCGGAGCTATGATGTCTCGGTAGGTTCGGTCCTCGTTCCAGCTCTGGTCTACAGCTCAAGAGACAGACGCTCTATACCACTCGGCTATCTGAGCTGTTAAAACTTTTTTATCTTTTAATGATGTTTTGTTATTTCAGTTCAAGAGCGTGTGTTGTTTGTTGAAACCAAGAAAATTCGATCAATTCCAGACCGACCAGTGTTCAAATAACTTGCATGACACATTTTCAAAAACTGTTTTCTCTGACTTGCAAGCTCTCTCATCCAATTTCAAGTCAGAATTTTGCTTTTTTGCCATCAATAGCCCAGTTTGTTGTCCGTTCTCAATATTTGTCCATGGACAGAAATCCTGGTCCAGTCCAGATTACAATCGAAAAGAAGCTGAAAGATAAATTCGAACCGGTCTACATAGAAGTCGTGAACGAGAGTTATAAACATTCTGTTCCCAAAGGTTCGGAAAGTCATTTTAAGGTAAGTTCCTTTCAATGAAGTGAGATTCTTTGAAGCATCTCTTAGAAAAAGAAAAGTTAGGGCAAAAACTTCGGGGTGGTTATTACACTACTCTGGGATTTGATTTAAACCAGCTATTCATTTACCACTGATACATAAATAATTACAACTAGGACTATTTAATATTGGTCGTTACAGCGTATTTCTTATGAATGGTCAATAGGTTGTGATAGAATGTTTTAGAGGTCTGTGACCCAAAAAGAATTAGACACACGTGGATAGCCTGTGGGTTTTTTGCATCACAGTCGCATATTCAACGTTATAATTTTATCAAAAGTTTTTGTAATGTTCAAAACAAGCAATAGACATGTATAAAAAGTGTCTCCTTAACCTTCACTGTACAAATTATCAATATTCAAAGCAAATAAAGAAATTTTTATAAACGTACAGCAAACCTTGCATATGACTGACAAGTCTAATCCAGTGATATTTGGCATATATCCAAAATCTGTTATATACGAAATTTATCTTGACTTAGGCCTACGATAACTATCTGGACTTAAAACTTCGTCTGTTTTATGAAGTTGTCCGTTATGAATTATAAACACTGTCACTGCTATCTATGGTTTTAGTGATTAGTTTGTGCATATTTTAGGTTGTGATCGTTGCTGAAGCGTTCGAAGGCAAATCTCACATCCAGCGACATCGAGTTGTCAACGAAATACTCTCGAACGAGTTAAAGAATTCTATTCACGCTCTGTCTATTCAAACTAAGACTCCAGCTCAGTGGGAGACGTCTGGCCACCAAGTTGCCAACACACCGCCGTGTTTGGGAGGTTCTAAAGCAGATCAACAGTAACATACATGTCAGTTGCGAAAGATCCTTTGCGCAGTCGTAGTACTCGCGCTGTAATTGACGGTCGTACCTATGACGTCATGTGTGCGTCATTTGCTGACCGAGACTTTGTTGTTATCACCCAGGTTAAGAAGTTGGGGACAATCGTGTCGATTACCCAAAACCGCCCCGAAGGCGCACCGACGCCCTCATTTGAATCCAATGTAGTGATGGGGAGAGACGAGATCGAATACCATGTGTTTTCACGAGCTATCGCTGAAGTTGTGTTCAATATGTCCAAAAAATCAAAAATAGGTAAATCTCCTACCAACACAGGAAAGCCCCTGTTATGCACCTTGGCCCTGACTGAACTTTCGCGTTCTTTGCTAAGCAAACTATGCGAGTTTGTAAGAGAGTGTGATGTGTGGTCGTAACTAATATTTTTGTCTGATTAAACTCATATCTCTTTCCAGTGACGTCAACGTTCCGGATAAAAATTTTAGCCATCTTCGGTGAGGGTACAAAAAACTCTGTGCGGAAGTAGCTACCAGAGCTCGCTTGAAACAAGAAAGCAAAAATCAAAAAAAGTTGACTCTTGAACTTATCCCGAGCTTGCCTCGGGAAAAATCACTCAACTTAAAGTGACAAAATTGAGAACCAATTTGAACTTGGCTAGAAAATTTTCGGCAAACTTCAACTTGATTAAAAATGCAGGCAAGTTCGCCGCCCTGGAAGCTACTGGAAGATCTACTTAACAAATTCTTACAGCTTACTTGATAACATAATTGGTCAAAGCATTAGCTTGGGAAATGTCTACCCTGTCCACTAGGGTGTTACATTTTTTGGCGAATTTTGATTTCAAAC
Organism: Trididemnum miniatum; assembly: GCA_964006365.1. NCBI lineage: Eukaryota > Metazoa > Chordata > Ascidiacea > Aplousobranchia > Didemnidae > Trididemnum > Trididemnum miniatum. The sequence continues at coordinate 1,845,244 of OZ023233.1, forward strand.
TTGCCTGGGCAATTTTTAGGGTGGAAACCCGTCAACTTTCACTTCTGCAAAATATTTTAAAATTTTTTCAATTTTTTGAAGTCCCACCCCTTGATTGAAATTTTGGGGGTGTCGCGCGCCACCCGAAAACTAAAAAATCGCTATAACTCGAGATCCGCACATGCTAGAGTTAAAATTTTGGTATCAAAATTTGCAGAAACCACATGTTCCTATCTAATGTTTGAAGGAATATATAGGCTATTTGCAACAGAAATTGAGTTAAAGCAAAAAATTCGTTTTGTTACATGTTTTACCCATGCACCGAAGTATAAAATTGTTTAACCTTTATAATGTAATGATGCTTTCGTCCGTCTAAGATTTTGCGAATCTTTGCAGTAAACTTAGTGACTGGGAAAATTTAGGTGCGATCACACCAACTGAGACGCTAAGACCTTCGAGACATTGTGCAGGTTTATTTTATTGTGACAACATATCGGCACAGATGTGATGTCATAATAAAATAAATCTATACAATGTATCAAAGGTCTTAACGTCTCAGTTAGTGTGATCGCACGTTAACACTTCTTCAGGTGTTGGCATTACCTGCATCTGCATGAGTGAATTTTATTTCAGAGTGTAGTAAGTTAAGTGAATAACAAGTTAGCAACTATGGCTTTTAGCAAGCTTAGATCAGGTAATAACTATACCGAAAAGATGAAATCAAATATGCTGCCCACAAATTGGGATGTCATTGCACATTACCACTATGTCCGAGAAAAGATGATGGCAGAAGATGCAAAGTTTGTCAACAGCAAATTTTCAAATTTCAGCGAGGTTAAGCAGGAAGTTATATCAGTGACATTAAATCAGTATGGACCCTGTCAAGCCTGCCGGTTATTAGCGACAAAAGGTTTGAAGAAAGGATAAAGTTACTGTTAGGTAGTTTCAATAAAGAGAAAAAGAAAGCTTCCAAATCCGGAACCAGAATGCTGTATTTGCAGAGCTGTTTGACATTTGCACTTGCAAGTGTGATATTTCGTTGATAAATGTTCAAGGTCGTACCGAAAAAATACCTTGCAGATGTCCCAAAGAAAGACGGATTCCTTGTTAAGGTAACTATACATTAAATACAGTGTCACTACTGATCCCAGCTGATAACTGAGTCGCTTCACTGCTGATTCTTTTACGTTTGTCTTAACAGTTGTCAGCAAAAGTCATAGTAAGCAACAACTCTTATCCTGATCTTTAAAGAGAAGAGTATTTTTCGTAGAAGTGACGTAGTAACTTCAGTGCTGTAAGTGGATATGAAATGAATATATTGCTCTCTCTTTAGAAAAGCAATTCATTATTGACCAGAGGACTGAACGAAGAATATTAGTTGGGTCAGTGGATGTGATTACAACAAATGCAACGCTTTAAAGTATCATGATTCTTTTAATGATTACAACGCTTTAAAGTATCATGATTCTTTTGATATAAGATTTTATTGCCTGTATAGATTTGCGAGATGACCAACGATGTCTGTTGACCTTGTGCTGTGCACTATTTATGGAAGTTCCTGAAACCTGGAAAAAATACCTTTGCTACAAACAAGAAACGATTTGTCAATCTCGGTAATTAAGCCGAAATAAGCTTAGGCCCACTACTGCATTATTATAGGATCCTTATCTTCATTACTTACTTATCAATAGCATGTTTTTGTTGTACAGTTGGATGACTACAGCCAATGGTTATTTGAAACTAGCTTTGTTCAAGTTTCCTCAATGGCACCGACCGTCCATGCTGTTTGATGCTGAGAAAAGAAATCGCCTTGAAAGAATCGTAAACTTTGTTGCAAGTGTTTATGCCCCGATGTTCCTGAGGGTTCATTTAAAGCCACGTGCTTCTGATGGCCCAGGAAATAAAATATATTTTTAAGGGACCTTCTGTTATCCTTCAAGCAACAAGACCAAACACTGGTGTGCGAGGCCATCAAAAAGTGCTTTTAATGGCCTCGCACAGCATGGTTGAAACCATGCTACAGCATGGTTGAATCCCACTAACGTTGCACTCAGTGTCTTTTCCGATAATCCCCCTTTTCCACTTTCTGCTGTTCTTTTAACGGAGCAATCCTTGCCCTCGCAGGTCAACCCTCACGAAATGCTGTGGAGTAGGAGCCCTGTAGGATCATTCTTTTCCGAGAAAAGCAAATCTGCACCCTGCTTGCAGTATTGTCATGCCCGATTTTGGAGGTCCATCCACAATCACAATCGTACTAGCGAACGTTACATTGGTAAATTGTCAACTGTCCTGGAAGGGAAGAAAGTGCGCAACAACACCGGTACCATTAGTAAAATACAGGCTGACAACCGAATAAGAGGCTATGTGGTCAATGAGTGACTTTTTGATGTTCCCTGAATATATTTCAACTTGCAGTTTGTTTAATAAAAAAATATTCAGAAGCATACTGTCTTGAATGTCTGCAGATGGCATAGTTAAATCACAAATTTTGCTTTAACTCAATTTCTGTTGCAAATAGCCTATATATTCCTTCAAACATTAGATAGGAACATGTGGTTTCTGCAAATTTTGATACCAAAATTTTAACTCTAGCATGTGCGGATCTCGAGTTATAGCGATTTTTTAGTTTTCGGGTGGCGCGCGGCACCCCCAAAATTTCAATCAAGGGGTGGAACTTCAAAAAATTGAAAAAATTTTAAAATATTTTGCAGAAGTGAAAGTTGACGGGTTTCCACCCTAAAAATTGCCCAGGCAAGTTTGAAATCAAAATTCGCCAAAAAATGTAACACCCTACTGTCCACATGTTTAGTTTAAGTGGTTCCGAAGGCCCATGGGCTCTTCCGCATCATAATTCTTTGATGTCATCACCAAATTTTAAAAGCTCGTGGGTCTTCGAACCACGCAAATATGTCAAATGTTCGTGGCATACAACGACGAAAATAAATTGCTAGCATGACCTTCGTCATGTTGCCACTGATACTCGATTCAACGCCGCATCCCAAAAGTATGGGAGCTTTTGTAACTGATTTTTTTATTACAAAAGTATTGAGCACTATACCAAAACTAAATGTTGGGCGTCGAGATAAAACCAGAGAAACAAAAACACTTTCAACATGCACGAAATATAATCCAGTGACAGCTGTCTGTAGCAAGATGCGATTTTCTGAAATGCAAAATATTGATCAAAGCACAGTGTTAACAAAAGACCGACCAACACGGCAAGTTACACTTGAACTTCCGGTAATTTAGACGTAAAAATGCTCTTGCCGCTTGAGAAAACTTGCTACCGTTGCTTGGAAACATAAACTAAACCGCCTCAACTAGGTGATTGAGCAAAAACTCTTCGTGGCTAGAATCTGTCCAGTTTTTGTTTTTTTTCTTACATACATCTTACGCGATTGGAACGGCCACTGGAGAGAACAAGTACCTTCTTAGATCGTTAAACCTTCTCCAGTGGAACAGGTAAGAACTAAACATTAAAGAGAAGCGCAAAAGATTGAAAACTGTGATAAAATTTCAAAATACACAGATATGAAAACTTTCACCCAATTTTCAAAAATACTGCATCTGCTTTAGATACCGGTAACGAGAAATCTGTACTTCAAAAATGATATGTCAACAACGTACAGAAATTTATTTTGCTTTTTTAAGCGATCTGCTTCAAAATATTTAACTGAAATCGGGAGAGACTACGTAATGAACTTCCGCTTTCAAGCGCGCAGCCACCAGGTAAATTATGTGACGGCTCTGGCCACGAATCGAACCCGTGACGCAGGATCTGCAACCAGCGCGCGCTACCGCAAGGCCAAGTCTCCGACAAAATATTGGTGGCAAAAACACGTGCAAAATTCCATGCATAAAAGGCAGGTTTCTTTAAGACGTTTGAAAAGTCAGTGAGCATTTTCAATTCAGTGTATTTTCAACCAATTTAACGTCAGAGCTTTTCAATCTCTTTAGCTCCCCTTTAAGCAATTTAAACAACTAAGCAAGGCTAACCCTCCACCCAAACCTTTACTGGCGGAATCAAACGTCTTTCATCTTCCAGAATTTCTTGATCGACTTCCGCTTCGCGATCTGCACAATCATGACGTTTTAGATGACCGATTATTACGAAATTTGCAACAGCTAAAACATTATCTTCATGCTAACACAGTTTCACAAGCTAAGCAATATTCAACCAAACCATTGGCATTTGAGAAAAGGTGATGGCATTACGGTCGAAGTGAATCGTAGGCTAAAACCTCAGTCCCAAATCGCTGGAACGCCATTGCTACTGCAGGGGTTGCAATAAAAACCGCATGGGCCCATTCGGGACCGTATCGAAGCGTATGAAAACGTATCCTCAGTTTTTCATACGATCACATACGGTCCCAAGCGGTTTTTAGTCCTACCGCTTCTACAGAATTATAAGCATTAAAAAGTGCAAAATCGAACTAACCTATGCTTCTTCCATGACGATGATTTTCGTCTTCCATCTGACGATGAATCAGAAGAATATCTACGTTTTCGTTTTGGACTTCTACAAAGTGGAGTGTAAAGTTACTGATATTTGAAACACAAAAAATTGTAGCTCCGGGTTCAATACCCGGCCATCGCATCTGCGATTTTAGAGGGTAGGGTGTGTCATTTTAAGATCAAACAGGAAGAATATAAAACCCAAACTTAGTTTTCTGCAAAGTTGCCAACAAAAAAGCCATTACCACATCAAACAACCAATAAGCCCAAATCAATATACGCACTACGCAGCCTCGCGTCTAAACGAGATGAATATATCGCAATCTGTTCTAAAATAGTCGAATGATTTAAAAGGAAACAATTAAGTTCTACCAAAGAGCGCAAACTTCATAGTTTTGCTGCATTTAACCTGCCCAGTGCCCAAAGTCATTCGTCCAATTGTTTTGGACTTTAAGCTTGCGGCTCTTGGTTCTAGTTTCTGCGTCATAATCAACTTTTTTGGGTAAATTCAACCCTAAAACTAAACTCACCCGACGAAGCATTGACGGAACTACGCAGAAGGGAAAAAGATCACATAACCAGCTGCTGGTTATTTACGATATGAAATTTCGAGTAACAAGAATCTTACCGCGAACGTGATGATGATGATGATGATGAACTCCTACTGCTTGACCTTGATCTGCGATAAAAACTTAGATTTGTTAAAATCGTCTCAACAAAAAGGTTATGAGGTTCGTGCGCAAAAAAACAAAGCAACAAAAATCCTTGATGCATATACCGATAAAAAATTTCACTGTACTAGAAAGTCGGAAGGCACGGAAAATTTAAAAGATACCAACGCGAAAATCGGCCGGTGGGTGTAGCGGTTACCGCCAACGGGGCGGGAGGTCTGGGGTTTCATTTCCGGGTCGGTCAAATCGCACAGAGTGTCGCCGACCGTTCGCCACCGCAGCGACGCATTTCGCCACTTGTAACGCGCTCCGGCGTAATATCGGGAGAGCTATAAAGGTTTTGTTTTTGATGTATCACCGCGGCAGAAACTGTTTTCTTTTCAGCTTAGCTGACCTGCTGTCCTTCGGTAAAAATTAGTCAAAGACAAAGCACAGTTATATGCTTGGACTATACGCATCTTCGAAAATGCAAAAATGACGTTCCAACCTTGATCTAGAATCCTCATCAGAACCAGCCAAATCATATTTTGAAGCATCACCTTCCTGTAACAAGCACAATAACGTTTTGAACTTAGTAGCATATTATCATATCATGAAAAAGCTATTAAATCGCTACAGCGCACTCGCTATGGAGTTGCCGGCCACCTGTCTACCACTCCAGATGGGGAAGTCCCGCTAAGTACCTTTTCCAACGACACAAGTAAACTTGCCGGCTTGTTCTCCCACACTGTCCCTTTTAAGCTGTGAAAACCAATTTTAAAACCATAGGTTTGACCAAACTTTGAAGCAAACCAGTGTACAGCTCCAGAGGCAGTCGCTCTAACCACTCGACCATCAGATCCGTTAAAGCTACCATATCGAGTAATAACGCGATTCATATACAACCGGCTTTACCACCTATCAATCATGCCGTCAAGGTTAAAATCTTTTGCCCATTTTTCAAGAAAAAACAAAATCAATGCAAGTGCGAAAGTTGAACAGTAAACTTTACTTAATGCATTGTTTACACTTAAAAGATTAATTCCAAAAACATGTTTTTAACATACTGGCCGGTGTGGGTAGCGCTTCAAGACATCGCCACCTTGAGTTCTATTCCTGGGCCAGCCAAAGCGGACACTGTCGCTAACGAGCTCGCCACCGATGCAACGTTTCTGTGTTGTTCAGGCGCTAAGCCGCGGATATGAGTCTCGCCATCAGGTTCACTCTGCAGCGTGATACCGCGAGTAAAATGAAGATTTGATTTCCTTTTCGATATTTTTGACACGATGCGCATTCGCTTTTGTTACGTTACAGATCAAATCCATTACGTCATCATCGTCGTCATCTCCATCGAGATCATATTTGGACAAATCTTCATCTCCGCTCTCTTCATCGTCACCATCATCACTTTCGATTGGTGTTTCTTCTCTTCTTCGTTCGATTTTTGGAGCGCCATTCTGCGATTTTTTTCGTTTTTTGCGACCGTACTGATCGTATTCATCGTCTGAATCCTGAAATTATCAAAATTCCCCAAAATGATGTAACCCCATGCCTATACTCAAGGAAAAGCGGCAACAAGGGGCATTGCCTTTCAAAAAAACATTTTCAGCCTAACTTACGACCCATGTTTTATACATCGGGACCTGCAAGACCTTTTCTTTTTTAGAACAGCCATCGGCAACCGTTCTTTTTTCTCCGATAGTCGCGTAAGAGTTTTTTTTTTTGGAAAACAGCCTTCATGCCACCGAATACAAGTGCTCTGAGTACGACCCTGTCAACCAAGTATTTTAAGATGATTACCAACGTTCAATTGAACATAAATTTAGTCAAGACCATTTTTACAAATGAAAGTTTTGCCCATTAAGAAAACAAAACGGTAAGCAATTCACCAACAGACGCCATGCCACGTTGGAGAATCTCACCCCAGGCCAAGAATTACGTCATTATTACTAAGCCCAGCATCCTAACTGTAATAAGCGCCCGAAGTTTAAGAAAACCACTTTCAAAAATTGACTTATCATACATCGAATACAGAAGGAATGATATTGGCATTGATAATGCTACCGCCCAAACCAAGTCTTAAAGCTCACATAAATGCCAAAAACGTTTGATCTAACTAGATGATTGGGCTACTTCTGCTGATCCTAGTCTTACCGCCCGCCCCTGGCACCGACGAGATAACAAGAACAATCTGTGTGATTGGATGTTGAAAAAACAAATTACAAGTAAACCACATTGGCGTTTGAAACATGCATACATGCAGCATTTAAAATTGTTCTTTTTGCAAAAAATGTAATTTCGTGCGAAGCTGCCGTGCCAAATACAATCCTTATTGCACTACCTTACCCTCGGTAAGATTTTGTACCGAGAGGCCATGATTAGGCACACAATCTGTACGATTAAATCACGCAAGATGATTTAAAGAATTCTTATTTATGTCTTTTAAAGCACCACAAAAAACACCTTGGGCAATTCGCATACGCAGTTTGAAACACAAGTCTACCATAACCTGTAGTACCAAAACTCTCCCATGATGTGACCAACCGTTGGAAAGCCATGGGCTTTGAATTGAACAACCCAGGCTTCAGCAATAAATCAACTTAATCATTGATTTATTTCACCATGAATAAGCATTACGCGGTCAGAAATAAAACAGTGCAGTGACTCTAATTTCTCGGAACGGGGTCAAAATATACGAGCAGATTGGAGTAGTGGCTAGACAAATCGCTATCGACACGGGAGGCTTGGGGTTCGATTTCCTGGCCGGTCAAATTGGACAAGGTGTCACGATGCTTCTTCGGAGCTGTGTTGCCCAGGCGTTGAACCGCGGAGATGGACCCCGCCACTGGATACATGCTTTGGCGCAATAACGCGTGGATAATGATTTGACTTTGGGTCAAAATGTTTGTCAATTAGGAAAATCCATGATCGTCAACTTGGCGAAGAGTTAGAGTGATAAATGCTGATCCCAGTGTTGTTGAGCTTGTCCTTTCGTGTAAGTTGCAATTGTTTCAACGAGTTGTTGCTGCGCATTGTTTGATCTTTTCATTTCAGCAACAACTTCGGATAAAATGGAATTGGTTTGTCGGAGTTCATCCCTGATTTTACAAATAGCGTTTCGAATTTCGCTTTTCCCGTTCATGCTTTCTTCGTTTGTGATATCAGGATTGGAAAGTCTACGCTTCTTGGCACGAAAATCGTCAGCAGAAGATAAAATCGATGACATTCTATGCAGAGCAGCAGTTGTTTCCAGAAACTTCGATTCCACGCTTGTATATATGGGCTGCAGAGCAAGGGGGTAGAGTTACTTGAACAAGCACACTCTTCAATTGCATTCGTAACAATCAAATTTGTGGAGTAGCACTAAGGGGGACCGGGACTCACACGACTCTAGGGGTTCACGCCATGATTGGGTGACTTTTTTTAGAGAGTGATCTTTATTAAGACTCTTTTAGAGGATTACCTTGATCAACCTATTTTCTCCCAGGGCCCAAAAATACTCTCAGCGGCCCCGCGTTGAAGCGCAAATCTGTTGCTTTCTCTGATTTTTTTCCATTCTTTTTGTTACCCATTGCGCACAGCTTTAGCCATAAAGTCGTCTGCCCACTTTTTATAGACAGATTTTTCACCTTTCTTTGAAAAGCACAAAGCCAGCGAAAACTTCAAATGGTTTGTCACGGGCTTTACCGCAACACCAAAAACTTGACCACAGAAAGTTTACCACGTCTTTGTAACAACCTAAAGCACTCTAATTACCGCATTGCTTGTTTTTGCCATGAACATAGCTGATGTAAGAAAAGACCGGTTACCTACTGCAATGCAGCTGGTGTTAGGTCTCTATTTTGTAGACCATAAATAGGGTTTTCCTTTTTCCAGGATTTTCAACTTCCCGGAAATCCTAAAAATCCTCGGGATTCCCGGAATTCGGAAAATTCCCGGGAATTTCAAAGCCTCAAATTTCCCGGGAAATTTTTCGTCCCGACTTCCCGGGAGGTAGCACTAACCATGAAGTAAATGTTTCGACAACAGGGTTTTGTGTTTTTCTTCCAGGGCTGCGAACTCGATCTCGCTTATCTCCGCCATTTTTGCCGAACTCAAAGTTGAAAAACAAAACCTCTGAATTTGAACTTAACCTCGATATTGAAAAGAGCTCATTGAGTTTTGAACTTATCCTAAACTTGACAAAAATTGCTTGAACTTAGTCTAAACCCGATAAAAACTGATTGAACTTTGCAAAAAACTCGGTAGAATTACAGAACTTGAACTTAACTGGCAAAATTAAACACAAAGAACAAGAACTTCAACGCGACTTGCAAGTTTTTAATAAACCAGAACTTCAACCCAACCAATAATGCTTACGAGCTCGCAGCCATGTTTTCTACGTATAACAAAACGGTCTACAATGCAAAACTAAGACACCAATTTTACAGAAAAACGAGAGTATTCTCATTTAGTGATACCCTTTGATAAGTATTCAACTTATTCATCAGAGACCAATTAAAACAAAACTTACAACACACTGGTAATGTTGCTGCAACTTGAACTGCTTCGTAACTGGGCAAAAACGAACAACAGTTTGTGTCAAAAGTAAACAAAATCAGACCAATAGCAAGCAATAACTAAAAACAAAAGAACGAAGAAAACTCTCCACCAACCTGTCTCGCTTTATATTCCACATTCTCTCTCTCATTAAAGCCACCACCCAAGCCCGTTCTTTCCTCTTGAATTCCGATTTTTGGAGTGTTGCACATGTTGCAGTCGGAACGACGAGCCCAATTCACATTTCCGCATCTTCAAATACAAAACAAGGTAAGTCTACACAAACACCAAGTTGGTCTTTATTCAAAGAACTGCAATTAATGAATTGAACTAGAATCTAACCCACAAAGATTTCAACTTTACCGCTGCAAGCATTGGGCTGGCGACACGTCACTGGTCGGTGCAGGAATGAGTTCGAATCCCACTTTCACTTAAGGTTTTTCTGATGACGTTCGATTTGGCCAAAGATCTTAATGGCTTACATTCAAGTTCAATTCGTTAATTGAAATTCTTTACTAATATTAAATATACATAGGCCTATTGATTTTTACGTTTGGATCACTCTCTCAGCCGTATAGCTAGACTGAATAGACTTTGGTAAAGCTTTCATTGTTTAATCTAATAGTTTTCATTTAATTGCATTTTTTAGTATGCTATCTAGAGAAGACAACTAAGGAACGAGCTTGTCGAGAGTTTACAAACACCTTGCCATCGCTCAAGGATGAAACAATTTCATTAGTTTGAGTTTTCTTCGCAACAAGTGAACTTGCAAGCTCGTTTTGAACACTGTCTTTTTAACATTAAATACTAAGCAGGTAATCATGGGTCTGTGCAGTCAAAATCCAACCCCATGTTTACAGTTACAGAGGCATATCTATACAATTAATCGTTTGAATGAGTGAAATCAATGCAAAGTTTACTGATAAATGCAAAAGCTTCGAAAAAGTTTTTTAAGACGAGGAATGGCACAGTTTATGTTACAGCAACAATTCACTCAAAGTTACCGAAAAAAAGAACCTACTCCACCAAGTATATGTTCAATCAGTAGAACAGTAAATTGACATAGCACCGTGTCTTATTTAATAAAATTATGAAATACTATCTAGCATAATACATATGCTAATTGATTTTATGAAAAGCAAGTTTACTGCCTAAAAATGAAGTTCCACACTGCCACATCAAAAATTTAAACTTTAATAAATGTTGTTTAAAAATAAGTATGATATCAGAGAACCAATTATAGAACTTGCACAATGTTAAACTGCATAGATAGCAGTGGCTTTCGTGAAAGCTCGTAACAATGAACACTTTGTTCATTATACTATCTCTTTACACTTCGCCCAATTGTACATGAGTGTGAAGAAGCAATAAAACAAATTAAGTGGCAAATGTTACGGGTGAGAAAAAATTACCATTTTATTCAAAAGAAACACTGTTTCATATTTACGTTTTGCAAATCCAGTCATCAGCACTAAACAAACCACGACTTTTCTCAGCTGCAGCTTTTCCAATTTGGACACCTCCTTTCTTAATTTTCTTGACACCAGCTTGTTTTTGTTCACCACAACGATTGCATTCTAATCGACGAGCAAAGTTGATATTGCTGCAACTGTTTGAAAATCAAGTCAAATATAATCAGATTTTAATGAACGCAAAATGCTAAAAAGTAAATCACATCACCTTTCAAACTACCTTCAAACGATTTCAAAAATTGAATTTATTTTCAAACAAAAATTATACCACATAGGCCGGATAGCCTAGTGGTTGGACATCTCTACCGATGCCAGAGCTCTGGGATTACTCATAATTCCCAGGTGGTCAAATCAAATCCAGCGTCGCCAACGTCTCGCCACTACTGCCACGTTTCTTTGAAGCTGTGTTAGCCAGGTGCCAAGCCGCAAAAACGGACCTGCTGCGCTACACTGCAATACCACGAGTATAATTGTATATATTCACGTAAAAATGCAACATAATGATGAAAGGTTGCAATCCAAGGCACACTAACATATGAGAAAAAATACTGTAATAATGTAACATCAAAATAAAACAATGTAGGATAAACTAGCAAAACATTAATAAAAAAAAAAGACAAAACTGTACTGAAGAAAATTATCAAAAGAGACGTTACAAAAAATAATTTCTAGACCTCTTCAAACGGTTTCTAAATGTAACAAAGATTTTATTTTATTTTTAAATAGAATCAACAACAAAAGTGAGGAGACTAATAACTTAAAATAGAAAAAACATACCCAGGACAAGTCCAGTCTCCCTCACTAAACGCAAATCCACCACTGCTTCTTCCACGACTTGTTTTAGACATTGCTTGTTATTAACAATAAACTGATATGAATGAACGTACATATACAAAACTGTATGTAGATTGAAACAAAACATTTGTAGTTATACACAGATTACCCTATCAATAAACCACGCACAGAATAGACTAGGCCAAAAACATTGCATTAAATTATCATTTCTGAAGTCAGTAGTCCAGACTACAGTGAGACATTCTTGGCTACTACCTAGTCTACCAGGCTTAGTTGTTTAAACATTTGCTACTTAGTAATGGTAAAGTTTGGTTCACATACTCAATACTGCGTACATAGTCACATGGGGAATTTGTTGGACAGTTAAAATAGTGGAGTAATTGTTGGACAAAAAGATTACTCCAAAACCAGAAGCTGCCTAACTGTCATCTTTTGTGTCATAATAGTAAACGCATTACTAATTGTATTGATCACAAGAAGCAAGAATTTTAATCCTACGCTGTCTCACAAAATATGTCCCAAGTATATCACTAGTCAAAATTTTATGAAAAACGTACCGGTAACAAAGTAAAAATTTAATTTGTTAAAACTGAGAACTATCTTCATTATTTTTGATTTTTTTATTGGCAGCCCTAGCAGGAGATTATTGGCAGCCCTAGCAGAAGATTCTGAATTTCATGATTATAATGAGTAAACACTTACAGCTCTATTATGCTGCCTGTGCAGATCATCAAATAATTCCCCCAAAAAATTTCGAAAACATGTGGTAATTATTGGACACCTACTGGTACCATTTAGCAACCATTGATTTATGGATTTTCAGCTTGACTATCAATGGTATTATTATTACGTAACTCTGAGCATTAAATATTGTTATATTTGACCAAAAAACATGACAAGAAAATACAAACCAAAACCCAAAAAAACACTTTATTAATTTACATTATATTAACCACTCTATTATCATTAACAAACTTATCCATTATTTAGTTGTATGTTCTTTCCTAAAAATTGTTTTCTTAATTCTTTCTATGGTTTAATAAGTGTTTCTGCATGATATGCTTGCAGTACCTTTTTGAGATGGTATTATATAGGCTACATCAATCGCAGCAAAAACTTAAATGATTGAACAACTTGTAGAAACTGCAGTATATATGCAGAGGTTAATTATATTTTAGCTCTACTGCTCACTTAAATTTAACCATAAATTGCATGATACAGCACTTGATCAGTGATATGGTGTTAAACAGTGTTCCATCTAAGGTGCGAAATTTGGAAAAAATGAGAAATTTTATGCAAATTTTGGCACATTGCTATAATGATTCAAAAGCACATTAGTTGAAATTGCTCAAGTTTTTTTGTGTCGAATAAAAGTGTTTTAGCATAGAAACTCCTATTTTAAACAAAAATTATTCCAGACCTTGAATTACACCCTTTAAAAGTTTGGGCAAATTTTCAGTGATTTTTATATTTGGGCAAATTTGCTTTAGTTAAAATCTTAGAAAGAACAGTGGTGTAATGAATTTGATGCTAATCCACAATGTACGGTATGGTATCTATTTTCTTTTTAGTGTAAAAAAATTAGCTGTTGTATCGTTAAACCATGCAGAACAAGTTGGTGCTAATTAGTTTTCGTTCTTGAACTCCTACTTCTGTCCTTGGCGAAGCTTAGTACAATATTGCATAAAGTAGTTAACAAACTTATTCTCATCTGACTAACCCAATGACAAATTACAACATGACAAAACCTTTATTTACACGACATTTCATAAAATCATAAAAAAAATGCATAGCGATGATACCTACTGGTATATTATTGCATATATATATAACTTGAAGCTCTTATTGCATAATTATATGACTTGAAGATAGCTTTTACAGGTGTGACAGACTTCATGACCCTTGGTCTTTTTATTCCCCTCTAAAGCTTGCACATTATATCTTGACACAATGTGGTATATTATGTATTTTTTTCTTGGATGACTTGCTGTTATGTTACAGCATTATGTGCTATGTGTTGAAAAAAAAATAAACACTATGATACTACTACTACGGTACTTGATTAAATAAGCAAAATAAAAGATTCAATGCTGTCCATCCTTTACAGTTTACCTCGCTAGGCCTACTGTCCAGTAATCCCCCCGACTGCTGGGGTAATTATTGGACAGAAGAAAGTTAAATAGAATATTGGCCAAGGCTAACGTTGTACAGCTTTGGAACCTTTTCTAATTGATTAAGTAAAAGTTAAGCTATATGACCATTGACCATTGCATTTATTTCAACTAAAGAAGTACCAGTAAGCTTGGCCAAAAATTTTTAAGGTTTTTCAAATAGTCAAATTTGTCCAACAATTCCCCCATCTGACTGTTTGACTAGGCTATGCTGGTACTCTGTCAACGTGTCCAACCAAGACTGAAGAGGGCCAATACCGGTAGCTCACAAGCTTTCAGCATCATGATCATATTCTTGATGTCATAATTGAAAAAAGTGACTAGCTGATTTCTGGATTAGGCACTGGGCTATCACATTAAAAATTGGAGGTGTCTATTACTATGCCGTACATGGCAAAATATAAATTGATTGACTAGCATCCATATGCATGACTGTCGCTTGGCTTGTGTCTATACACATTACTGGTATTGAGAAAATTAGCCAGTCAGGATGACAGGATCTAGCCGTAGACACGGCAAAATAGACATTTCCTTAAAAACTTGATTATACAATGCAGGTATCCAAATCTACAAACTGGACATGTGGACAGGGTTTATTCTGGGTAATAGACTTCGGACTAGGCCTACTGATACCGGTGCAAATAGACAAAGCACCAAACAGCTAAAATCTGACAACACTAGACTAGACTGATTAAATTGACAAAATTTTTTGTATGAAATAAAAGTTTTTTACCACACAAACTTAAACTTTACACCAAAAATTATTCCAGACTTCGAATACACCTTTTAACTGTTTAAAATTCATATTTGGGCAAATTCGCACTAGTTAAAATCTAATGGGGAACAGAGCTAGCCTACTGTACAAGGATAGCAGACTGGCTAGGCCTTCACTATCAGCATCACTACCAAATAGGCTTACTGTACTAGGCCAAGCCTACTTGCTTCCCTTTCAGTAACACAAGCAAATAAGCTATCCCTAGCCAATAACAGAATATCGAACCCAGGATTGGCATTGGCAAATCGTAGTAAAATCGCTACGACTCTGACTCTGATTCTCATTCTCAGGTATTATTTTTAGTTCGACTCCAACTCCGACTCCGTTTTTTTTTTTCTGTTCGACTCCAACTCTCGACTCTGACGAGCATAATTTTTCGACTCCGGCTCCCAAGAAAAACTTCGACTCTGACGAGCATAATTTTTCGACTCCGACTACCAAGAAAAACCTCGACTCCTACGACTCCGACTCGCCAACCCTGATCGAACGTCGGAAGTCTAGAACCAGCCAACCACACAACCTGATTATGATCCAAAGTCGCAGTAACACTGCTTTTACAAACGGCGCAGCAAGGACCATTCGTAACGCGTCGCTGTTATATAAGCTTATACGTCTGTTTACACTAAATGCGATTTTAGTCCGATTTGTTATCGTACGAAATTTTATAAGATTTGTGACGCAGGCAGTTAACGAAAATACCTTCCACACAATTCGAACCCAAACAATTTTGCTTTCTACCGGTTGTTTTGCGAAGCACCTTACGATTGTATTCTAGAATGCCGCGTAAAGTTGCGTAAGTTTACGTCATAACCTCTCAACTGTTTCGTAGTCTACGTCACTGCACGCTCGAAATATTTCATCGTATTCTGCGTAAACACACCTTTACCATACGTCCTCCTTTTGGAAGATATGTCCTCCTTTTTGACGAAAAAAAATTGTCCTCCGAGGTCGCCAAAAACATTGACAAATGTCCTCCTTTTCGGCATGATGAACAGTGAAAACATGTCAAATCATTTTCCCACAAAAAATTTTGGGAAGGTTCATTGCTAACTACGGGTCTGCGGACGTGATGACCTTTTTTTTGGTCTTCACTTGCTTTTGGGCGGAAAAATTGACATCTGCGGACGTGATGACCTTTTTTTGGTCTTCACGCGCTTTTGGGTGAAAAAATGGACATTTGCGGACGTGATGCGACCCTCAAAGAACCTGTCTTTCTTTTGCGTAGTGAAAATGTAGTAATCCTAATGTAGTTAACTCTGTTTTTCGTCAAATCGACACGAAGCACGAAGCACGTGTCGATTTGATTAAATTCCGTTTATTTGTCAAATCGACGCGAAATAACGTGTCGATTTATAAGTTAAATTTCATTTATTTGTCTAATCGACTCAAAATAACGTGTCGATTTGATTAAATTCCGTTTATTTGTCAAATCGACATGAAATAACGTGTCTATTTGATTAAATTCCGTTTATTTGTCAAATCGACACAAAATACGTGTCAATTTAATTAAATTCCGTTTATTTGCAACCTTTTACAAACGGCACCCCATATTTGCAGGGTGTGCGCTGACACCTTGAACCTCTGAATAATACGCACTCCTGCGAACTATTTCGTAGCCTGAGTCACTTTCGCATGAAAAATCACATCGTAGTAGTAGAAGTAGTCGCCAAGTAGTTTATTTTCATTTAACGACCAAGCTAACACAAACAAAAACAGAAAGCAAAAGCAATGTTCGAAAAATGGGTAACAGCGACAAACGATACGTTAAAACATGTTTCAGCTAACAAAACATTACTTCATAAAATACAAAAAATGCATGGTCGCTGCACCTTAACATTACCTCTTATAAGTGCCATATTTTTTTTTTTTTTTAAATCAAGAAATGTAATGCGAAAAAAACATATAGTTTATGAACAAGCAAAACAAAAAAAAATTCATGCCAACGACTTTTTCAATTTTATTACTTCAACCTGCAACCCCAGACAGGGAGACTAACAGATGCTACACCAAGCCCAAGGGTGATCTCACTGATCTGAGAGCAGCGACATTTAAGACATACTGTAGTTCCATTACGTCTCAAGGAACGAATTCTCGTCGCCGGATGTAGTTTTACGTCATGTTCATTTTGCAAAGCCACATTGACATCAATCAATTTCAACTTATGCTCAGTGTTGCCAACTTAGCTACTTAGTATCTAGATCTAGATGCATTTTTAACCCCCTTAGATACCAATTTTTTTGTCTAGATCCTAGCTACTAATCTAGATACTTCTATAACTATCCAGTTTGTTTATTGTTTTATACCTTCGCGGAAGATAGCCAGAAATTATCGCTTTAATTTTGTGAGCCGTTCTTCCGAGTGTTCAGCTCAGTACGGGTAGGCTACTAGTCTACAGGTATAGTAGGAATCGTGTAAACGGTTTGCTTTTTCGAACCTTTTTTAGCATTGTTAGCTCCATTATGACGAGTTATAGCCGATAGACACCGGAAAAAATGATAGATTTTCTAACCGCAGCGTAACGAAAATCAATTTTAAATAATTATGTGAAACGAAACGCGTCCTAAAAAGAAGACTACTAGGAGGAGTACTCCTTTTTTTAGGATATTGAAAACGATTTGCTTTTTCGAACCTTTTTTAAACTATTAAGTGTTTTAGGCTTCGCCTCTACACAGTAGCCTACGTATTCGTCTTGTAGACTTTCGGAATATTGCGGTGTTTTTGGTGAAAAACTTTGATTGAGCACATGAGCAGTTAATTTTTTAGATTGTTTTGTGTAAAGTTAACCGGCAGTTAGCTCAGTTGCTAAGCGCACGCTTTCGGTGCGGGAGGTCGGGGATTCGATTCCCGGACCGGTCAAATCAGCACAGTGTCGCCAACGACTCGCCACCGTTGCGACGTTTCTTCGGAGCTGTGTAGCCCAGGCGCTAAGCCGCGGAGATGGGCGCCGCCACTCGTTACACGCTTCGGCGTAATACGGCGAGTATAATGAAGATTTGATTTTGATTTGTGTAAAGTTGCAGTGGAGTAAGCCTACAGTACTGAGTATTGAAAAGGATAGTGTGCAGTGCACAAGATTCACAGATGCTTATATATATAGCCTAAACTGAGTGCGTAAGTTTACCACGAAGTTCATGAAACTGCTGAATTCAAAGCTCAGTCCATTTGAAACTATTAAAGAGCCAATTGCTCAAAGCTGATGATATGACTTGACAAGCAGATCCATGATATTTTTCTGTTGTGTTTATTTTCATTCATTTTTTGCTTGAATGTGTGGCTATGATGTGTTTAAAGGTGTTTTGATGTCACTGCGACTAAAATGTGTCTTCATTAGGCAGAATATTTCTCGAAAACCTGATTGTGTGCTATTATTAAATGCTGTATATAAGTTACTTCATGTCGGACTGTGTAATATCGCTTGTTTTTTGTCGCATTAACGCACTTTTTGTAGTTAGATACTAATCTAGATACTTTTGTTGTTTAGATGTGGTTTAATAAAAAATCTAGCTACTTTCTAGAAACTTTTGGTAAACAATCTAGATACTTGAGTAAATTGAGATCTGGCAACACTGCTTATGCTTTTATATGGTATCGAAAAGATAAGCAAAGCAACTTTTATCTGTGAAATTATTTAAAGCCCTTTGATCAATCATACGCAAAGTAAAACCGATTCTATTTTGAAAAAATACTGCAGTATTATCGACTAAAAATCGATAGATAGTACATTAATTGCAATGAAAGCAGTGCTGCCGTCAAGGGTAGGCTCGGTAGGCTCAACCTACCTTCTTTTGTGCTACAGCAGGCTTGCTAGGTTGGCTCTGTATTTTTCGGCCTTGTCATAACTAGTGGTGTAAAGTAACGAAATCCTTTTACTTGAGCAGATTCCTTTTTTTTCGGTACCGGTAGCGAGTACTTTTCTGAGTAGGTTTTTTGGCTACTTTTACGTTTACGTAAGTACTTTTAGTAAAGTAACACTACTTGGGTAGTTATTATTTTAGAAAAATACTAAGTAGGCTGGTCCTTGAGTTACTAGTTTCACTTGAAATCCCTCGTTGCTCATAAAATCTTGCGTTGCAAAGTTGCGTCGCATGCAATGCCACTGTTGTCATTGTCATCGCATGCAATGTCACTGTTTGATAATGTTTAATTGCATTTCATTGCGTGGGTGTAAGTGACTTGACTAGCATAGGCTCTTTCACTTTCTTCTGTGTATGCGCTGTGCATGTATGCGAATAATGTTGAAGTTGTCTGTAATCAGTGACGGGCACGATAAACCTTTCTGTGCTAAAGCGATAATCGATAACTTCGAAAAAGCCCTGGGCGATACCGCTAAATTTCAATTTCTTAAAGCGATATCGGTAATTGATAAATTATCGCCGATAAATTTTTCCGATAAATGTTGCGGTAAATTTTCAAAGTATTTGACAAAGTTTTTCTTTTGTAAGTCGAATTGCAAAAATGTTTTTTCTAGATTTTTCAAAAAGAGAGCTGTAAACCAACGTTCCCTCTAATTTTTTGTAGTCTGTGTGCGCTCAAACTTTGGCGAGTGCGCACTTTTTAGATACGACTAATGTTTGTGCAAAAACCCATGAATGAATTGAATATGGTAGCTATTGAAAACAAATAGCGCAACTTCTCTTGGTTATGTTACTGCTGGTACATTTTTCGCCCACGGTAGACGGTTCAATTTGCAAAGAAATGCGTCCTTTTAGCAGGTCCAAGAACAATTTTCCTTAATTTGCCAACCGAGAACATTGCTTCATCATGATATGTCTGTGCGCAGTATATTTATGCGTGTGCGCAGCCTCTGAAAGCCGTGTGCGCGCGCACACGCGCACAGCTTAGAGGGAACACTGCTGTAAAATGACTCTGCCGTGAAATTAAGCAAAACAAAGAAATAATTTTTTAAAATTACAACAAGTCTTAATGGACACCGTGTGTTTTTTCCATAGCCCAACTCACTAACTTTGAGGTTTAAACACTGCGTGCATAAAAAATCGTTTATCGCGAGAATTTATCGGCGATAACAAAATATGTAACAAAAGTGATAACGGTAATCGATAAATCAAAATTAATTTGTGCGATAACGATAATCGATAAAAAGTTATCACCGATAAATTATCGCGATAAATGCCCATCTCTGTCTGTAATTATTGCATGACTGTAACCCAGGAGTGGGCAAACTTTTCACCCGAAGGGCCACATTTGAAAAATATTTAAAGCCGAGGGCCTCACTGATTGAAAGAGAAAAAAAAGTCTACACGCCCTCACTCCTCAGATGTCCTATAATTTTCCACTGAAAATCAGTGAAGAGCAAAAAAAGGCCTACACGACACACGTCCTCAGATATAGGCTACCATTTTTAACTGAAAATCAGTGTAGAGCTAAAATAAAGGTCTTCGGCTTGATTCACGGTAGGAGTATATTTTTCTGTAAATGCCGAATAAAATGGACTCGCGGGGCCGTAATTTGTCCAAACCTGCTGTAACTGTATGACCACACCTTACAGAAAATGCTATATGTTCACAATAATATATTCATTCCATAAACCTGTAGGCCTATAGCAGTAAAACTATCGTAGCTTATTCCAGCGATGGCGGAAGCATTTTTAAAGTGGGGGGGGCCCAAAACCAGTGAACTGATTTTCTTCACCTACAATCAAGGCCGGCAGTGGCGGAGCGAGAAATTTTAAAAAGGAGGGGGGAGTATAAATTCCACATTTTTTGTCGAGCGTATTTTTTTTAGCAGAACAAATTTGAAGCTGATTAAGAAACAAGAAAAGCTCTAGGGGGGTCCGGGGGCATGCTCCTCCGGAAAATTTTTCAAAATTTACATGATGTACGGCTATTTTAGTGTTTTTTAATCAATTTTCAGGCAAATTTTGTTGAAATTCTTTGACCCTGATTCTCATTGCTTCGCCAAATATGATACATTTTGTTCGCACATTTTTGATTATGCGTGCTTAAAGCGTATAAGCAGGGTTACCATTTCGTGCTTATTTCTAAGATTTGTGCTTATTTTCAAGGGCAATGTCTTAGAAAACGTGAATGTGCTTATTTCTAAGAAACGTGCTTATTTTTGATTTTTTAGTGGAAAAAATAGGATACTGTGGACGAGAAGATCTTTTTGTTTGGTCTTCACCAATCTTTCTTGGAAAAACAGGACTTTGTTGTTGATGTGAAGACCTTTTTTTTTTTAGTCTTCACCGGTTTTTAGTGGATTCACAATAAAGAGCTATTGACTATTTGGCAACCTGACTGCAGCGTGCTTATTGTTTGAAGTGGTCCGGTGATAACCCTGCATATTAGGCTTATAGCTATCGAATAGGTTCGAAATTATGGAAAAATAGTATGCATCAAAAACATTTTTGAAAATGGCTGGTGGGAGGATGCATATTTTTCATCCTACCCCTCTGGATTCGCCCCTAACCATAAGCTACAGAAACCATCAAAAGAGTCCGGCATATTTCAGTCACTTGGCACCATTAGTATTGTTCTTTTTACTAAAAGGCAGAGTGAAAGGGGGGGGGGGGGGCATGGCGCAATGGTCCCCTCTCTAAATAATCTCCTGAGGGCCAAATTTAGACAATGAGAGGCCCTAGGCTATTTGATTACACTGACTGGAAGAACCAAAAGAAAAAAGGCCTATACTGTTTTGCTCTGAAGGCATCAGTGAAAAGAAAAAAAAGTCTTCACTGTTCGTGATGAAGCTCCCCATTTTCTCCAAGGCCCTAGGTTTCAGCCTGCTTAGCCTATACGTAAATTCGGCCCTATGCCTACAATCCATATTTAGCCTGTCCACATGTGACATGTCCAATTGCTGTGGGCTTCAGACCCACGGTTCTTGCTTCTAGTTTCTGTTCCCTCCACCCCGCGAACAAAATTTTGTAGGAGACGTCTCTGGATTTAAGGTCTTTCCTGGGTTTTAGTCTCGATGGTAGGCCTAATAAGTTTCCAATACATTCATGCAAAGACAATATTGTAGAAATAATTGGGGCCCCCCAAGCCCCCCCCTGAAAAAACATGGGGGGCCCAGCCACCCCGGTTCCGCCACCTATTGCTTATTCCTATTTCAACCTTAATTAAGAAAAAAAGCAAATTGCAAAGCTAAAATTGAAGTGTTAACAAAAATAAACAGGTTTCCGCTTCTGAGTTTATGCTTATTTATTCATAGGCTATGTTTATCCTTCTTTGCGATAGAGACGCTACTACGAGCTCGCTAGGAGTTTCGAGCCACCTGTCTACTACTCCGAGATGAGAAACTCTCACTAAGTGTGGCTACGAACGGCACAACAAATGAACTTGCCGGCTTGTTTTTCACGCTGTCGCCTTTGATGCTAATAAGCGTCATGCAGGGAAGCTATAAAATCAACTTCCAAGTCATTGGTAACCCTACTCTGAATCGAACCCCGATTCTACCGTATCAGAAGCAGACGCTCTATCCACTCGGCCATCTGAGCAGTAATATTTCTTTTAGTTTACTATTTTGCCACCTTCAGAGCAAGTCATCATCGGCAAGAGTGCAGTTGACACTTTAACGATTGAGAACGTTAGACTTTCACTTCAGAAGTTTTTAAATGACTACTTTTTTACTTCAACTTAAGTGATCTTTTTGGTCAATACTTTCTACTTTACTTCGAGTAGTTGTCCCGTTAGTAACAATACTTTCACTTAAGTACAGTTTCAAAATACTTTTTACACCGCTGGTTATAACTTAAAAACGTAGACGTGGTTACCCGGACAGAGGCGCATGTAAAGAGAAAGTAAAAATCATTCTAAAGGGTTTCAGACACTAAATCGTTGTTATGAGTAAAATGACGAAGTCAATAGATCACCAACCCCTTTTTCTGACAAAAAATTGCTTGTAACTAATCAGTAATTTTAAATTGATTATACAAATGTTATTTTAAGTCCCTGACAAAGTTGTTTCAGATCTTTGCACCGACATAATCTCAGCCGCGGAGATGGGCACCGCCACTCTGCACTCTCTTCAACGTACCTTAATACCGCGAGTAAGCTGTACCCAGAAATGATTTTGTTTTTGATTTTCGATAAAAAGTATCCACTAAAATGATCACAGGATGTATTGCGGATGAGGGTAATTAAACAATAAAAAATCTTTTTCATATATTCCATACAATTTTCGTGCCAATGCTTTAGGAATTGTTTTAAAAACATGTTCCACTAAATCATTGTTTGTTTTATACTTTCTCGGGGGAAACACCGCTTGGCGGTGATATTCAGAAACATTTAATTTTTGTTTCAAATATTCCATGTCATTATTCAACGTATCAAACTTGATGACGTAATCATATTTTGCGTCACAAGGCTTGCAACTTTCCAAGTACGGACTCCAGTGTGGATCCGCTTTAGCGTTACCAGCTGTGACCAAATAATTGACGAAATCTTCAAATGTAGCGATTTTATTGTCTGTGTTGTTTCGCTGGTTGGCATTATGACGTAAATGCCGGAATTTTTGATTCATATTTTGCGACATTTTCTTGTAGTATGATGTATAACCCGGACCTGTCGGGAGCAACTTATCGTAATAGGCCGAGACCAGCCTTGAAAAGGGATTTCGAACCATTATGACCTAAACAAAAACAAATAAATCTTCATCAACAATAGTCTCGTCAGCCTTGCTGCGCACAACCAATTCCAGACTGTAAAGACTTTTTTCACCTAGCTCAACTGAGCATTTCTGCTTCATTTCTTTTTCAGGTTGTTCCCTCCTTTTAGCAGACAACTGGCCAACACGGCCATAAACAAAGATGCCCGGTGAAAAAGCCTATACCGATAACTTCTAACCCACAATAAAGTAACCGATATCCTAACCAGCCCACATCCAATGGCGTAGCCAGCCCAAAGTTTCGGGGGGGGCAAACCTTCATAGGCTTTTCTAGTGGCGCACCCACGTTTCGGCAAAGGAGGTGCCCCAAGCCCCCAGCCGTCGGAGACTAAGAAGGTCTGGAAGCAGAGCCACCAGCCGCCACGGATTTTTAGTTTTTTCGCAAGAAAAATACTCACTTAAGCGTAGTTTTTTGTCGAAAAATGGTCTTAATCCGCTCCTGCTTGCGTTGTTAGTAGATTTACGGACCCCCGAGTGGTCTTAATCCGCCCCTGCTTGCGTTGTTAGTAGATTTACGTTATAGCATTAGTATCTTTGTTTGTAGGTAAACGGTCACTGAAAATATTTCGGAGGGAGCAATTGCCCCTTTTGCCCCCTCCCTGGCTCCGCCCCTGCCCACATCACTACAAACCCCCGGGGTAACCCACTAATTTGCAGCTGCAGACGCAGCAGACACACCCTAGAAAAGAAATGAAGTCGAGATGTTAAGAATGAGCAATGTAAAAAAGAGTTTTTACAGTCAGGAATGAGTCTAGCCTGGATTGGCTGCGCGTAGCAAGGCTGACGAGACTTTTGTAATAGTCGAAACATAAATCTTCATTATTTAATTATATATTTAGTTGCATGTTTATCCTCCTATCACGAGAAAGCGATCAATGCGCTATACGAGCTCGCTTAGGAGTTGCCGGCCATCTGTCTACCACACCACGATGGGGGAATCCCGCTAAGTGCCTTTCCCAACGGCACAACAAGTAAACTTGCCGGCTTGTTCTCCACACTGTCCCTTCAATACTGAACGTCAAGCAGGGAAGCTGTGAATACCAATTTTAGAGTCATTGGTTTGACCCGACTCGGAATCAAACCCGAGTCTACTGCTCAAGAGACAGACGCTCTATACCACTCGGCCATCTGAGCTGTAAACTCTACGTTAAAGCGTGTAACGAGTGGCGAGGTTCACCTCCGAGGCTTAGCACCTGGGCAACACAGCTGTGCTGTAACGTGGTAGCGGTGGCGAGCCGTTGACGACACTTTGTGCGAATCGACCGGCCCGGAAATCGAACCCTAGACCTCCCGCGAAAACGTGATAGAATTTGTTGCCATTAAATGGACGCAGGCCTATCTTTCAAATCTCCAATCCCATTGCAATCTCCTATCGTGTATCACTGTCAGCGACATGGCCTAGCGGTACCGGGCGCAGATTACAGATTCTACGCGACAGGTTCGATTCACGGCTGGAGCCGATCGCATTTGACTTATACACCAGGTAGCTGCTGACTCGAAGAGCGCAAGCGTACTTAGCAGTCTGCTTCAATTGCTGTTAAATATTTGGTACAATGTTATTTGAAAATAACATCCGTTATATTTTCATTTATTGGGTGAATTGCAGTCTTTAGTGCAGTAGGCCTTATGGATAGAATAGTTAAGAAAAGTGAGTCTTGTGGCGGAGTAAAGATCGCCTTATGGATAGAATAGTTAAGAAAAGTGAGTCTTGTGGCGGAGTAAAGATCGGTGAATGCACTGTACAACGTCTGTTATTTGCAGATGATCTTGTGCTACTCGACTCTACCCAAAATGGTCTCCAGCAAGTTCTTGACAAGTTTTCGGATGCATGCTCTGTTGCCGGAATGAAAATCAGTTCAACAAAAACAGAAACCATGTGCCTGTCCAGACAACCAAAGCAGTGCTCTCTCCAAATTGATGGAGTACCACTAAAACAGTCAGAGAAATTCAAGTACCTCGGCGTCTCATTCACAAGTGACGGCAGACAAAACAGCGAATTGGATATCCGCATTGGAAAAGCAAGTGCAGTAATGCGCCAGCTCCACCGATCTGTGGTACTGAAACGGGAGCTTTGCACCAAGGCAAAGATATCCATTTTCAGATCGGTCTATGTTCCTATTTTGACTTATGGCCATGAGTGTTGGATCATGAATGAGAAAGTGAGGTCTCGAGTTCAAGCAGCCGAAATGGGATTCTTGCGAAGAATTAGCGGTTTGACCTTGTTGGACAAGGTTAAAAGTGCAGATATTCGTGAATCTCTAAACATCGAATCGCTGCTTCTCCGACTAGAAAGATCGCAACTGCGTTGGTATGGACATGTGACACGAATGTCCCAGGAAAGAACAGCCAAAAAACTGCTCTGTTCAACACCGATTGGTCGAAGGCCTAGAGGCCGTCCCAGAACTCGATGGCGAGATTACGTAGAAGATCTTAGTTGGTCTCGCCTTGGCATCCCAGCAGAGCATCTATCCTTTGTTGCAGAGGATCGAGATGCTTGGAGGCTCCAACTTGAGCTGCTGCCCCCGCGACCCCCCAAGGATAAGCGGGTCCAGAAAATTGATTGATTGATATTTATTCGTTTAATTCAAGGCTATTATATCAATTTGGCTCTGCTATTAAATTTAATTCTATTTGAACCAGGAAAGGCGAGTTCAGCTTAAAGTTGATGCCCTTGTGAGAGATTAAGACCTGCCAAAAATTTCTTACAGTGCCTTTCCCAACGGCACATCAAGTAAATTTGCCGGCTTGTTCTGCTCACTGTCTCATTAATACTAGCTTCAAGCAGTGAAGTTCTGAATACCAATTTTAAAGTCATTGGTTTGACCCGCCTCGAAATCAAACCTCGAGCTCACCACTCCAGAGGCAGACACTTTATCCACTCGGCCATCTGTTCATCTGAAAGTTTATTTCTTTTAGTGCACGAGGTGTTATCGGTGATACCTTAAGTGAGTCTCTCCATAGTTTAGCTTTAATCTGCTCGTTTTTGATTCCTTGAAGACGAATTTTTTCCTCCGCTTCTTTGATAAATTTGTCTCCATGCATTCTCATATTCAAATAATCGTCAACTGTATAATAATTTTCCATCACATAAATAGCAGCCATCCAGTTGCTGAAGCCGCATTTGAAGATATCGCAGGTTATGAGCTGCAAAAAAATCGATTGCTTGGTTATGTTCTATCCATCTATGACAAAATGCGACAGAGGCATGCAATCAGCACCATTAGAATGTGCCGGCTGTTCATCTAAGATCGAGGAATCCCTTTTAGTGCCTTACCCAGTGACACAACCAATTATCTTGTCGGCTTGGTATCTGCAGTCCACCTTCTATTAATTTTTGACTTTTTCATTTCATTAATGTCTCAAAACCGTTTCAAAGCAGAGCTCTATCCACTCACAACGTGGCAAACAAAAAACTATGGAGAAAGAAATTAAGCAAAAAGAAGCCAACTTGTCATTGTTTGATACGGATTAATGTGCAGAGGAAAATAATGACCCTAAAAAGTGCAACTAGATTAAAAAATGTAAAAAATATGATCAAGTTTACGGTTCTATAGGTGGAACGTCGAAATAAGCTTTCTACCTTTCGGTGAAACTAGTTTTTCCTTGAAAAACGAATGAAACTGTTTTTCGTAGTTTTATTACAGTTTTTATCAGCCTATACTATACCTTGTAATTTGTCGAAACAAAATTTCTTTCATTGATGTATGCGTCTGTCTTCTTATGCCCTTTATTTGGGAACAAGTTTTGGCAAGTTTTTCGAATGTTGTCTTTTCTTTCTGCTTGAATAGCGTCAATTAATTCGTTAGTGACGAAATAATGCCCAGACAATGGACGTTTTGTTTCCGCGGATTGCGACAATAGTGAAACTTCTGGAATTGTTTGACGCGAACTGTAACAGTAATTCTTAAAGTTTTCGAACTGCGGTCTGACGTAACTACCCTATCAAAACGCGCCAAATTCCAAACAGATAATCAGGTTGTATTGGCAACTCAAAACAGTAATTTCTGAACAGCTTCAAAATATCTTTCTTCACAGTAACGATAAAGCAGGGTAGCGATAGCAATGGCGGTTTTAAAATTTGTTTTGGGTTGCCCACCGCACAATCTCATCGACTAAAAAGAAACACAGGGAAATCACGCAATATAAAGCACCAGACTAACCACCGGTCAGCAAAGGAAATGAACGACCAATCAGAACACGACAACGACGTACGAAAGAGCGACCAATCAAAACACGACAACGACGTACGAAGGAATAAATGGCCAAATAAGGAAGGATTAAATAAATTAAGGAAGTAAGAGATCCGTCAAGAACACGGCGGATAACCAGAAGCTAGGACGAACTAACTTGACGCAACATAGCCCCCACAATTGACGGAGGAAATTAATCTACAAAACATGCAAGAATTAGTGAAGTTCTCCAGCTGTAAAGCTGAACCGACGATCAATACGCTCGTAACAATAACACATGCTCAGATACGAATACAAAACACATTCCTAGTCCTACAGCATACGCAACGAAGTATATCTCCAGCTTAAACGTAGCGTCACGGATAGAATTCATGGTCAAACGTATCTCCGATTATAAGCCTACGCCTGAAACAAAACAAACAGACAAAGTATTATCACAATAAAAATTTCTAGGGCCTACGTATCTCCGATTATAAGCCTACGCCTGAAACAAAACAAAAGGACAATTTTTCGGGTCTACACGCACGAAAGGTCAACCACAAGCAGTAACACAAGCGCACTTGTCTTAAAACAGAGAGGGCTTTACGAGCCCGAATAAAGCAGAAAACAGCTGAAAGCTTATACACAGAACTTAACACATCGTAATGCCGCTTGACAAAAGAGAGAAAACACACGTTTTAATTTAGGTGCATATAGCAAGCTACAGTTCAATCTTCCGTCGCAAAATAAATAAATCGCACAAATATCATCAAACTTAGAATGATAAGCGTAGTCGAAAATGCAAACTCAAACATCAAGAAAAATAGGTCATGCAAAGAGAAAGGCAAGTAAACAATTCCACTAACCTTATACTAGTTTTTTCCGCTTAAGAACCTTCTAAAAACCGACACAGCTTAGAAATGGGACGAACAAAAGTGTTGGTGGCAGTTTTCACAAGAACCTTTCGCACAAGCCCCTTTTCATCGGGGTAAGTTTCGATCACCCGACCTAGCGGCCACCTACCTCGCGAACTGGAATCGTCGTGCAACAGAACCACGTCACCGACCGAGTAATTCTGTTCAACGTTGTGCCACTTCTGTCTAGTTTGAAGAGTCTGCAAGTATTCTCGGCGCCATCTCCGCCAAAATTGATCAGTTAAATACTGTACCTGGCGCCACTTTTTACGGACATAATTATCCGACTCCGAGAAAACTCCAGGGGTGTAGCTAGGACTCGGTCGCATGAGCAAGATGTGATTCGGGGTCAGGGGTTCATTGGCTTCGGGGTCTTGTAGCACGGGAGTCAAAGGTCTGGAGTTGACGATGGATTCGACTTCACTAAACAAAGTAATTAGACTGTCATCGGTGGTCGGTTGACTAGTCAGCAAAGCACTTAAAATGCGCTTGATAGATCTTATCACTCTCTCCCAAATGCCTCCCATGTGCGAGGCATAAGGGGGGTTAAACACCCACTTCACACTGCGTTGCTTTAAGTACTCGTTGATCTGGTGGCTGTTCCATTCTTGCAAAGAACGCGAAAGTTCTTTGTGTCCGCCTACTAAGTTCGTTCCGTTGTCGCTGTAGATCACGCTTGGAGCACCACGACGACTAACAAATCTCCTGTAAACATTGATAAAGGCATCTGTGGAAAGAGAATAGCTCATTTCAATATGAACAGCTCTAACTGCCAAACAAGTGAATATGCACCCGTAGCGCTTAACGGTGCTGCGGCCTTGTTTCACCAGAAACGGGCCAAAATAGTCCACTCCTGTATGGTGGAAAGGAGGATTATCCGACGTAACCCGACCACTGGGCAGATCTGCCATCAGTTGTCTGCCTAAACACAGGTTGCGTTTTTTACACAAAAGACATTGGTTTAACACTCGACGAACCGTTGCAGCACCGCGAAGTATCCAATAAACCTGCCGTAAAGAAGTCCAAGTGTGACTCATTCCGCAGTGCCCCATTTCTCGGTGGTGATGTTCTATAAGCAAGCGCGTGGCATGACCTTCAGAGGGTAATATCACGGGATGCTTGATGTCGAAATTTTCCGGAGACCTGCACAGTCGTCCACCTACCCTTAAAACTCCTTCGATCAAAACTGGATTGAGTTTCCGCATGGCATCACGGCATCTCCTAGCAGTAGATTTATAAGACGACAATACTGTTATCTCATCATGAAAATAACGCTGCTGTGTAAGCTTTATTATTACATTTTCAGCTTTAGCAAGTTCTTCAACTGTTAAAGCACCTTTAGGTACTGACTTGAGTCGCAGTGTGTCACAAAGACGCAAGAGCCAAGCCACACTCTTCTTCAGCCTAAACCACGAGGAAAAACGCGAGAAACGCTGTTCTATGGAAGGCAGTTCAGCAGCGGAGACCGTAGTGACAGCCGATGTTCTACTTTTAAGAATTTTGAACTCCTCTGGCAAGTTCGCAAATGTGCAAGGAGGTTCGGGCCATTCGGATTGAGGCTGGAGCAAAAAAGACGGACCCTGAAACCACAAAAGAGTTTATTAAAGCGTTGACATCCATACCTCTAGACGCGATGTCCGCCGGGTTATCCTTGCCGTTGACGAAGTGCCATTGAGTAGGGTCCGAGTTTTCTTCGATTTTCGAGATACGATTTGCCACGAAGATTGGGTACCTCCTGGAGGTATTCCTTATCAAGTGCAGGACTGCTACTGAATCAGTCCAAAAATAAGAACTTACCGGCAGATTATCAAAGACGGGTCTGAGTAAACAATCAACCTTTATTGCAAGGGTAGCGGCGACCAGCTCTAAACGTGGTATCGAAACTGACTTCAGTGGGGCAAGACGACTTTTACCGAATACCAAACTGCAATAAACATTGCCATTAGAGTCTATCAATCTCAAGTACGATACAGTGCCATAAGCAGACAAAGAAGCATCTGCGAAGTGGTGAAGCTCTATTTCATACATCTGGTCATTTTCAAAATCCGTGGGAACAAAGCATCGAGCCACATACACTTCGGCCAACAGGGGTAGTTCCCTAGTCCACTTCCTCCATAGTACTTGGTCATCATCCGAAATAGGGTCATCCCATGCCAGTTTCTTCCTACACAAATCCTGCAACAACAATTTTGCGAGCAATATTACTGGTGCCACGAAACCTAGTGGGTCGAATAATGAGCTTACCGCCGACAAAAGTCCTCTTCTGGTCAACGGCTTTTCTTTGATACTCACATTAAACTCGAACCGATCTGTCTCAAAATTCCACACCACGCCCAGAATTTTTTCACTAACCTGATCGCTAGATGGCAGACTTAAACAAGCTTTGGACAAATCTGCATTCGGAATTGTTGAAAGAACCTTTTGATCGTTTCCAAGCCATTTTCGCAGGTGAAAACCTTTATTTTCCAAGAGCTTGGACAACTGGTGGACAAGTCGAATAGCTTCGTCTTGGCAAGAAACAGAAAAGAAGCAGTCATCCATGTAAAAATTATTTCTTACTATTTCAAGGGTAGCTTCATCAAAATCCTCGACTTGGTCGTTGGCAGATTCCAAAAGACAGAATTGGCAGCAACTCGGAGACGAAGTAGCACCGAATAGATGTACTTGCATGTGGTACTCTTGAGGCGGAAGTTCAAGATCACCACGAGGCCACCAGAGGAATCTAAGAAAATCACAATCGTTAGGATGGACTTTAACCTGGTGAAACATTGACTCAATGTCACCAACCAACGCTATTTTGTTTTTCCTAAACCGAGTTAAAACGCCAGGTAAGCTGCCAAGGAAGTCAGGTCCTTTGAGCAACTGATCATTGAGAGACGTCCCCTTGAAAGACGCTGCGCAGTCGAACACCACGCGAACCTTCTCGGGTTGATGGGGGCGACACACAGGATGATGCGGAAGATACCATCCTTTTTCTGAAGGAAACTCAACGGGTTTAGCGTATCCTTTAAATATGTAGCCTTCAAGAGTTTCCACGTACCTTTTTTTCAAATCAGGATTCCTGTCTAACCTTCTTCGTACATACGAAAGTCTAATCAACGCCTGATTGCGGTTGTTGTTAAGTTGGGGAGCCCCTGGTCGCCAGGGCAAAGCAACCTGGTAGTGGCCATCCACTAACGTTTTCGAGTTCCTCATCAATTTTAACGCATAGCGGTCATTTTTAGACAATTCCATGCTGTCCGAGTATTGTGAAGGAATCTCATCCAGCTTCCACAAGCGTTCCATTTGGTCATTAAGCCGATCTACTCTGACGGAAGCAAAGTTTACAGAGTAATTTTCAAAATCCTCATTCGGCCGTTCACATGTTCTTGGGCCAATTAAAGACCATCCTAGCGTAGTTCTCAGCGCATAGGGTTTACTAGGCCTTCCTCTGCATTCTTCGATTACCCAAAATGCTTCCGGAACGTCGAAACCGATCAGAATCAAAACTTCGGCGTTGATTACAGGGAGCTTTAAGTTTTTTAGGTGAGGCCACGAGCGCAGCTCGTGTGCAGTAATCACTGGGTTAGGCTTTACGGGCAAGTTTTCGACGGCCAGTACTTCAGGAATATTCAAATGCTTATCGCCACTTAAGGAAAGAACAGTGACGCTTACCTTGGCACCTGTTTTCTTTGCCTTGTCTTCATTCACAGTCGTAATGGTAAACTCCGTCGGTTCTCCCTTCAAGTCGAGTTTCTCCAGCAAACGATGATCGCACAGCGTAGTAGTCGAACCCTGATCCAGAAATGCGTAGGTATTGACACGCTTGTTTCCAGCAGCAACGCAGACAGGCACAACGTTTAAGTAAACACTACCTGCGTTTGTACCGCACGTTTGCCCTGTAAAATAAGTACTTGCGCAGTTGGATGACGGTGAAGAACTTTGTGATGTAGGGACGGCGATAGGGTTCGAACGATTAACTTCTCGATGTAGCAGAGCGTGATGCTTCAACTCGCACTTGTCGAACGAACAGGCGCTTTTTTGGAAGCAAAACTTAGCGATGTGACCTTTTTTCCCGCAGTTGTCGCACAGTCGTTTTTGTCTCATTAGAAGCAGGCGATCGGCCTTGGTTTTGTTTCTAAAAAGAGTACAGTGAAATATGGCATGATCACCGCCACACAAGATACATTTTTCTTTCTGTTGAGAAGGCTCAACCGATGTAGTTTTGGTAGTAAATATCTTGCCGTTAGTAGTTTTCTTTGAACGACTATTAATAACCGCCGCATACGACGATCTTACAACTTCGGCCTCTTCTTTTACAAATTTCACTAGATCGGAAAATGAAGGATCGCGACCACCTCGTTCTATGAAAGCCGAAGAACGAATCCACCTGGATTGCGTGCTGTAAGGAAGTCTGTTAATTATTTTTGCAATGTTGTCAAAATTATTTAAATCGGCATAATAGTTCAAATGGGATAAAGTAATCTCGCATTCCTGTACCTCTTGAGCGAGTTTAGTCATACCAGTTGAATCGTCTAATTTAATCTTCGGTCCATCGGCAAGTCGTTTCACATAAGCACGAGCAATGACGTTCTTTCTTCCGTAGTTTTCCTTTAACGTCTCCTTAGCCTTTTGGTAACCAACAACAGGATCTAAAAGTAGACAGAATTCGATTAAGCTTTTGGCTTTGCCTTCGCAGTGTTGCAGCAGGTACAAAAGCCTGCGTTGGTCATCCAATTCTGCTTGCTCGACAGTCGTCTCGAAGGTGGTCATGAATCTGGAATACTTCATCGGATCGCCGTCGAACTTAATCAGCTCCAATGATGGCCTGTGAATGCTGTCTCTAATCACACTAGAAAAAGAATGCAAGGCTTCATCAAGGTTGGTGGTAGTGGGTTTTAAACGACTAGCGCTACTAGCAACAGGTTTACTTTCAAATGGAATATTTTTGGATAACGTAAACCCACTGGAGACTGACGGGATTTCTTCAGGCACAACTTCCTCGATTTTCTTGGGCTGCAATACTTTGGCAAAACGAGCTGGGGTAGTTGACGTTGCAGGAAGGTTTTGTCCGGCATTAGTTACGGGTCTTGTAAATGTAAAGTCGGTTACGTTAAAACTATTGCTACTCGCTGCGGGGTTGTTCTCAAACCGAACATCTTTGACACCGGAAGTTGGCGGAATATTTTCACATGCGCTTTCCTCGAATTTCTTTGGTTTCAGCACGTGGACTGAAGGGGCCGGTGCTGTCGAAGCTGATAAAAGATTTTGAGCATTATCTGTTACTGGTCGGTTGGATGCAATGCCAATTTTGTTTATTTCTAATTTAGGGCTAGGCCTATTACTTACCTTAACGCTCGACGCTTCAAGTCGCCACTCTTCATCCTCTGCTTCAGGAATGTACCCTCCTCGGTCCAATTCTTCTTCGAGAACCTGGTGCTCGAGCGACGCTTGCTCAAGTTCATGTGAGGCGGTTAAAATGTCTATAGTTTCTTGTTCGGCAGCTTCTTCGCGTTCACGTCTTTGTCGCGCTTCAGTTTCTTCTAATTCACGGCGTTGTTGACGCTCTGCATGCTCTAATTCACGGCGTTGTTGACGCTCTGCATGCTCTAATTCACGGCGTTGTCGACGCTCTGCACGCTCTCGTTGAAGTCTTTGCTGGTCTTGCAACTGCTTGACTTTCAATCGAGCAATTTGTAGTTTAGCAGCGGCTCTAGCTTTAATAACGCTAGAACTGCTAGAAGCGTTCGAACGAGCGGAGCGAGATCTTAATGAACGTGGCGCTGTCACAATACTAGAAATCTCTTTGGGGTTTTCAAATGTCTCTAGCCATTCAGAGGCCTTTGTATCAAATCTCGCCTTTCGTACATGCTCGTCTTTCATCATTGCTTCAAGTGTCTTATAAGCGGTCTCTTCGGTCTCGTTAACAGTTATTCTGGACAAATCACTATACGCGGAATTGATTCGGGAAAGAACTTGCTTGAAAGCTTCGCTGTCTTCTATTTCCGAATATGACATAATCATATCGACTTCATCATACAGTGCGTCTAACGAAGCTTTAAGCTCTTCAAAACGGGAAATACTCAATACCGACATCATCTGGATAGACTTTCTTCAATCGGTCACAAACTTTCATCAAACAAATTTTAAAACTTCGATGTAACAGTAATTCTTAAAGTTTTCGAACTGCGGTCTGACGTAACTACCCTATCAAAACGCGCCAAATTCCAAACAGATAATCAGGTTGTATTGGCAACTCAAAACAGTAATTTCTGAACAGCTTCAAAATATCTTTCTTCACAGTAACGATAAAGCAGGGTAGCGATAGCAATGGCGGTTTTAAAATTTGTTTTGGGTTACGCCCACCGCACAATCTCATCGACTAAAAAGAAACACAGGGAAATCACGCAATATAAAGCACCAGACTAACCACCGGTCAGCAAAGGAAATGAACGACCAATCAGAACACGACAACGACGTACGAAAGAGCGACCAATCAAAACACGACAACGACGTACGAAGGAATAAATGGCCAAATAAGGAAGGATTAAATAAATTAAGGAAGTAAGAGATCCGTCAAGAACACGGCGGATAACCAGAAGCTAGGACGAACTAACTTGACGCAACACGAACCATGGACTCGAAGATAATCTGCTTCTAATTTACGAATCAAGGTTTTGTCATGATTGATCTGCAAGAAGACGGACAATGTAAACTAAAACTGTTTGGTCGCGTTTTATCCAGGAATGAAGTCGTTGCGTTTTATACAGGAATGATGCCGAGATATTTAGGATGAGCAATCTGAAAAAGGAGTCTTAACTGTCTGGAATGAGTCCAGCCTGGTTTAGCTGTGCGTAGCAAGGCTCACGAGACTTGTTATCATCGAAACATTAATTTGTCTCTTGCAACTTTACATTTAACTTATAATTCGAACTGGATGTGTCAATTCCCACCTGCGTGTATGGGGGAGTAGGCCTACCATTTTTTATTCCATTAAAAGACTGCACTCTAACATTACAATTATAAAACTATTGTACAACAGTTCAAAAGTAAAGCGGAGCATGGTTGATGGAAATTTTAAAAAGTTGAATCACGAATAAAATAGCCAAGCAAAAATGAAATATATTCGCACAAAGCAGAGACATTTCATTTATACACTAATATATTAACCATTCTCAATCTTATGCAAATAGAATGATTGACAATGATTCTATTTGAAAAAGATTGGCAAGATCTTATTTGAATAACATTTACAAAATGTTTTATTTGAATAAGATTGAAAAAATATTCTACTTGAAAAAGACTCTTTTTGAATAACAAAACATTCTTT
The DNA here is from genome assembly GCA_964006365.1 of Trididemnum miniatum. Classification (NCBI taxonomy): domain Eukaryota; kingdom Metazoa; phylum Chordata; class Ascidiacea; order Aplousobranchia; family Didemnidae; genus Trididemnum; species Trididemnum miniatum. The sequence goes on from OZ023233.1 coordinate 1,881,097, forward strand.
TTGAATAAGGTTGGCAATGGTTAATGTATTTTAACCGAAATGTCTCAGCATTATTTGAATATGTTTCATTTTTGTTTGGTTATTTTATTCGTAATTAAAGATGTAAACGAACCAATAAATATAGTAACCAGGGCCGGAGCAAGAATTTTTTAAGGGGAAGAAGTGAATCGAAAAAACGCTTATCTTGCAGCTTGTAAGCGCTCAGATGGCCTAGCGGCTACAGCGACTGCCCTGGAACAGACGACTCGGCTTGAATCCTCAGTCGGGTCAAACCAATGTTTTTAAAATTCGTATTCATAGTTTCCTGCTTGACGCTGAGCATCAGAGGGACAGTGTGGGGAGCAAGCCTGCAAGTTCACTAGTGACGAGGGGAAAGGTACATGGCGGGATTCTCAATCTTATAGAGACAGGCATGTGATCGGTAAATAAATAAATAACTGAGGTTATTTTCACATCATATTGAACTGAAAAATCAACAATAGTTGAAGGAGATTGCGAAGTGAGCTTGCGCTCTTCGAGTCAGCAGCCACTCGGTCTATATGTCAAATGCAATCGGTTCCAGCCGCGAATCGAACCCGTTACGCAGGATCTGTCACCTGCGCGCGGAACCGCTAGGCCATGTGGCTTTCCTGAGCGAGCTAGTTACAGCACTTTCATGACTTTCTCGTGAAAGGAGGATAAAAACATAACTCAATACAGAATTTTTTTCTGTGAATCCACATACCTTCGGGCAAGGATAGACCTTTCCGTAGAAGATTGCAGTTATACATCCGGCTACGATTACAAGTAAAATATCTCGTTTAAATATTTTCACAAACATTTGCTTACATTTACTGCAACACATTATTAGCAAAATGAGCAAATATTGATAAAAGCAGTTTTATCCGATAGTTGACTGATCCCAAATTAAACAAAAACTCCATTAGGCCTACTAGACTATTTTTTTTTTCACGACAAAAATCGCAATCAACAAGAAAGGGTAGCAGTGCAACACCAACTACAAAAATCATCAATAAGTCTGGCATATTTCATTCATTCAGCACCATCTGTTTCTTTTTAAGAAAGACCAAGTCAAAAAGAGGGTACCATGGGCCGGCACAATGAATGGCGGGGTCCTGGCCAACACAGCTCCGAAGAAACATAGCAGCAATGAGCAGTTGACAACACTGTCGGTTTGACCGGCCCAGGAATCAAACCCCAGACCTACCGCATCGTAAGCTGTGTTTTAACCCGCTACTACGCCAACCAGCCGGTCTCTGCATTTATTAAAATCTTTAATCTCTACTCAAAAAGGCATCATACCTTGCCCTTCAGCTGCCTTTGGCTACTGACGGCTCGTCTCACTACAGCGTTAGCTAAACTTGACAATGATTGAAAAGCAACGAAGCGTTCTGCGGAGCTGTACAAAAAATCACGAAAAACTTAAGGTAATGCCAGTGAGATCTTAGGTAAACTGCTGATGCTATAACACATTGTCATTGGATACGTACTTCTGCAATCAAGCGCACGAACTGTGCAACGTTACGGTCGGATTGCAACAACTTCAAACAACGCAATCCAAACGAGTCAAAAGCTTAATTTTCCGTAAGCAATACCACTGCTAAAAAAAAAAAAATTTACTAAGCAAACTAAACGAAAGCTTTTTAAGCATGAGTGGTGGTATTGTTTATTGAGGATAAATGTTTTGGATTTGTAATACACAGTTTACCTTGTTCCACGAAGTTTCAGCTCAGCATTGGATTGCAGGCTACCAACGATTCGACCAGCCATAACTAACCAGCTAAATTAGGACTCTTTCTTGGTCAGACTATAGTCTGAAAGCTTAGTTAAATCACTCGCTCTTCGACTGAGTTTATGACATCATTACCAATTTGAAAAAATCATAAAGGTGCGTTTACCGATACGCGACACACAGTGGTGGTCTTAGGAATGTGCGAACTGTGCGGTCGCACAGGCCCCCCCTAAAAGAGAAGGCCCCCCTCAAAAACAATCATCGCGCTAACTGTAAAAAAACTTTTTTATAAGAACTTGAACCATATCAATAAAATTATTTTTAGTAAAGAAAAGTATATTTAACCGGAATTCGGCTCCCCTGCTTTGATTGTCAAACTTCGGAAACCGTTTTCCTGCTACCAAACCATGCCTTTCGCACCAGAGGAACCGGAAAACAGTTGAGTGCGTGAGTGTGGCTGATGAACTTTTTTTCAATGATGGTTTTGAGTGAGCTGAAGAACGGTTCCGCTGCTGCGAAACTGAAAATTATGCCCAAATATGGCAAAATTTCTGGTTACCGAACTTTGAAAATCGTGGTTGCGTAACCGTTTTTCCGTGAAAAAGAAGTTTCCTTTTAGTTAAACCCAATTACAAAAGCTACTTTCACTGAAAATACGCAGGCTCCCCCCAAAAAAGAATCGACACATAAACTTTAAAAAAAAAACACTTTTTTTTGCAAACTTGAACCATAGGTCTATACATCATTAGAATTAGTTTCAGTTCTACTGAATAGGAGAACCCCTTTGCCTCCTTTTGGAAATAAGGCCCCCCTCAAAAAGAATCCCCTTTAAAAATAAGGCCTCCCCTCATAAAAAATCAATGCGGAAACTCCAAAAAAACACTTCTTTTTTCGTTAATTTGAACCAAACCATTAAAATTCCATATTTAAGCTCCCCTAAAAAGAATCTACATTTTGATAAAACTTTTTGCATTTACGCACAGCACTCTCAAAAAGAATCCCCTTTGAAAATAAGGCCCCTCTCAAAAAAATCAGTGCGGAAACTCCAAAACAACATTTCTCTTATTCTTAACTTGGAACCAAACCATTAAAATTGATTTTAGTTATTCCAAATTTAAGCTCCCCTAAAAAAATCTTCATTTTATAGTAATAAACTTTTTGCAGTGAAGCACAGCACCCTCAAAAAGAATCTGCTTTAGAGATGGAAGTCGGGTCGGGTTTTTCGGGTCGGGTTCGGGCCTAACTTTCATAAGAGAAATCGGGCTCAATCGAGGGCACACTAGCTAATAATTTTTTTACATTAGGATATTTCTCAAAACTAGATTTTTGTGCGCCGAACGGCCGAAGTGACTAGCTGGTAGTGTACTACAGATTTAGTAATAATTAGAAGCTCTTCTGCACTAAGATCATTAACAAAAGACACTGCGTTATGCATTGCTAATAAGTGCTCTAGCGCTCAGTCGGAACGCGACTTTTCCTCCTGCGGACTGACCATAACAGCAAGGCGGACATTGCTATCTCCAGAAACCGTGGAGGCAATAGAACTACTGAATTCTGCTTATCAATAAATAAATCAATCATTGATTTATTAGTGTTTTTGTTTTGTTTTTTTCTAAACAATAAAACTGCTTTGCAGCACATTACCATTCAATTATGTAGCATAGCCTACTTAATGAACCGGAAAAACTACTGTCGGGCCGAATCGGGCTTCCTTATGAGGCCACGGGTTCGGGTCGGGCTTACTTCTTCGGGTTCGGGCTGAACCAACACGGCCCGATTCCATCTTTGATCCGCTTTGATAATAAGGCCCCCCCTCAAAAAGAATCAATGCGTAAACTCAAAAAAAAAAACTTCTCTTCATGGTAACTTGAACCAACCCATTAAAACTGATTTTAATTATCTCAAATTTAAGCTCCCCTAAAAAGAATCTTCATTTTAAAAAAATTTTGCATGGAAACACAGTAAACAATTTGCCTGAACTATTTTTTTTTATCTGCAATCGAAGCTGAACGACCTCAAAGTGAAACTTGGCATTTTGTCACTAGCAGATGCAGCAATATTGTATATAAGTTGATGTGAAAATCAATCAATGCGTGTATACCAAAACTGATTTACCGTTAATATAGCCAACTATCGTAGTTCGAGGTTTACTCAAGCTACCAATATTACATTATATACAATAGAATAAGCAAATCATTCCAGGGACGGTATACTGTTCAACTTTTGTGCACTTAAAGCAATGCGTTAACTTAATGAACAAACAAAGCAACAAAAGTTGAGCAGTATACCGCCCCAGGTCTTTAATTTTTTTAAAGTTCTGGGAGATTTTTAATAAACCCTAGTCTTGTTATAGTCTATACCAATTACTGGCGATAAATGATGTTTCTACATTACATGCATTAAATGAGCTTGCTTGATTGATTGGTGCTTCTCCAGTAACTTCCTATGAAATACTTATTATAACGTGCTTTAGTACACTCCACAGCAAACTTGGAATTTGAATCCCAAAAGGCCCTCCCTATAATTGTCGCACAGCACCCCCCCTTTGTCTAAGACCACCGCTGGCGACACACGACAACGCGAATACTGTTACAAAATATACTGGCCAGCACAGGGCTCTATTAGGGCGTAGGGGGACCCCGGGACCTGATTTTGACGTTAATATCAGAACTGTTTTTGCGTCCGATTTTGCATCTACGTTCGCTAGTTTGAAAATTACGCACATATTTTGATACATTTTCGTACGTAATTAGACTTTATCACTTCGGCTTTCTTAACCTTATTAAGACCGGGCTTTTTTGAGACCTAAGCTGCCTTTATCATTCTTATTTAAGTTCATGGGCTATAGCAGTGGTTCTCAACCTTTTTAGCCTATGGACTATTTCCAAGTTTGCCTAAGTAGGCCTACATGCGGACTCAAGTCAATCATGGATATGAAAACAAGGATGTTTGATAACTATCTGCAAAAACCAAGCATTATTTGTTTAGAGCTTAGTTGCATATTTATCCTCCTATCACGAGAAAGCGATCAATGCGCTGCACGAGCTCGCTTAGGAGTTGCCGGCCATCTGTCTACCACACCACGATGGGGGAATCCCGCTAAGTACCTTTCCCAACGGCACAACAAGTAAACTTGCCGGCTTGTACTCCAGACTGTCCCTTTAATGCTGAGCGTCAAGCAGGGAAGCTGTGAATACCAATGTTAGAGTCATTGGTTTGACCCGACTCCAAATCAAACCCGAGTCTACAGCTCAAGAGACAGACGCTCTATACTACTCGGCCATCTGAGCTGTTTATTCCTAACTAAGGGATTTGGAAGCTGTGAGGGATTTCGAAACCATTGTTTTGGAAGCTGAAACTTTGCATTCATTGAAAAAATGGACTAGCTTACGTGAAATAACCCGTTTCGATTTTTTTATTTAGTTTAGTTCGTTTTTACAGCAATCCTTCACGTTTTTTATTTATTCTATTTTTTGAGTGCCTTTCAGTGGCGTAACAAGGGGGGCAGCCGCCCCCAGGCGCAGGCCCGGGAGGGGGGCGCCCATGGCTACTTTTCAATTATATTTCATTAAAAAAAAATGGATGGACCATATAGGCGTACGCGGAAGGAGGGGGGGCACGATACCATGGCCCCACCTTTGGCCCTGACGTTGTTCTGTTGGTGTGGATACCGATACGTGTTGGTAAAATTTCAGACACCGGTGTGTCCTTTTTCAACAAAAAAACTGCGCTAAAATGAGTGTTTTTCTTGTAAAAACCCTAAAAATCCGTTGGAGACTGGGGGCAGACCCCCATAGCCGCCGGCGGCTGGGGGCTTTGCCCCTAGACCCTCGCTTGTGGCCTCCCTTTGCCAAATCCTGAATGCGTCACTGATCTCTCCACTTTCCTTCGTTTCTTGCTTTGTTAATCTTTCTCCTTCGTTGTTCTTTTCCAAACTGCGATTCATTAGCAACTCGAATGAAACACCAAATTTCACTGTCATTTTTATAATTTGTGCAAAATTCGGAGTGAAAGCAGGGGCGCTGGATTCCTTTTGTCCCCTGGGCGCAGGGTACCCTAGTTACGCCACTGGTGACTCTTGAGTGTCAATACGTAATCCTACAGGCTGCTGCAGATGTCAATTCATGCATCACTTTGTTGATTCCAGCATCACTGCATCGTTGTCCCGCTCTACAGTAATCACTTTGTTTATGTTATGCTCTCTAGCATTTTTTTTTCATAGTTTTCATTAAACAAAACTTGTGTCCCACAAAACTTCAAAGTTTCTGCATATGTTCAAGAATTCGACAATGTCTTCTCCAGACCATTTTAAAAGTTCTCGCTTTGCCACATCCTTTTTTGCAACACCCGGTATATTACTTTTTCAACTTGTATAAATGCTGACAATAAGCTCGCGAATGTTTTTTAGCCTATCAGGTATATCACTTGTAATTGGTAAATGCTGATAATAAACTCGCAAATACGTTCTTGTAGTTAGACGGAACGATTACACACTGCGATTGGCCACGTGGTCCTAAATTCATTTTTTTACCCTTACCGTACCTGTAAGTTCGCGGACTCATCTACACTCAAATGAGTTCGCGGACTCGGGGTTGAGAAACACTGTGCTATAGGCTAGTATAGCAGTACGGTAGGCTACTGTTTCGGTTTAAAATTCAAAGTATAGATGTGCTAGGGCTGCCCACGATTGGCGACATCCGAGATAGTTGCATTGGTATATTCAACGTAAATCGATGACGTAATCCTATTAAACAATAACTCAATAAATAAACAAAATATATCAATGTAAAATGATTATAACAAAAGCTTACTGGTATTTAAATAATTACGACATTACACAGCAATTTACAATTAACGTAACTAAAGGTAACACAGTGTCAAAGTAAATAATTAAACCTAAATATAATTGTACTCACGGAAAAATGTGAAGCAGTTCAGCCCAGTCAAGGAGATATAGATACAGCAGGTTAGCAGCAATACAAATAGATTTCCGAGGTTCCACAGTTAGATGCACACTCGGCCAAATAGTTGAAAAAGAATGCTACACGTTGGTTTACGAGGTTATATACCTGTCTAACTCCCACAATGCAGAATTATAAGAAGTGGCTCCAAAACAAATCTACTCAAGCGTCACAAGTTTCCAAATAAGATTAAAAAAAAAAAACTAATTAATTAAAAATGCGTTGGGGAAACATGAATGACCAAACCAGCTACTAAATTGTAGCCTAGCGGCAGCACCATAACTTATAAAAACCTATTTAAGTTGGCTTCTAAAACTAGCTGACCGCCTGACGTTTAACCAAGGATTCCATCGATAAGGAACCCAAAATAAAGACGACTGGAAAAATAATTAATTAAACTGTCTGGGCATTTTTGAGCGAAAGATACAACACCTGCCCATCTAAAGCCGGATTCACACTGGCAAACGACACGACAACGATCGGAAATTTCCAAGCGCTTAGCGATTTCGAAATGTCAGTCTGATTCGATGGCACGACGCTGTATCAGCAAGCAATGCACACCGCGCGCGATACGATCGTTTCCAAGGGATACGCATAGCGGCATTCGCACAGCTAGCAGATTAGCACTATAGCAGTACGTTGCAGATCGGCACTGGTACCGGCAAAAAACTCCGATATTGTCTGGTAAGTTCTATTGCACCATTTTAAACTACAAAAATTTGTTTCTTTTCAATCAACAGTTACGAACAAAACGAAATTGTTTGCAATATATTCGCAAAATCTCTTCTAGTCTATAGTCTAATTTGCAGCTCGGCTAATTTTCGCCGGTCCCAAGAGGCTCCAAAATGAACAGTTTGCAAAATTTACTCTGCTGGGCTTACTCTGATTACCGTCGATTTTAAAGCTTCATTAATTTAATTTAAAAGTTGGCTAGTCTACTGATAAAAAAGTAAACGAAAATTCGGCATGGTTGATGGAAACTTTCGAAAGTTTAATTACCGCGCAATTTTCTGGCTTTATTAATAATTTAAAATTTAATGAAATTTAGCCCACCGACTATAATTCACATTTTAATACAATGCAAATTAATGCTAGGTTATTCATTTTTTTCAGTTATTGTAGGAATAATATTTCAGCAATTCTACGAAAAAATGTGAAAAACTTTCTCGAAATACAAAATAAATCAAGTTTTGAAGCCAAAATTTCAAACATATCTGAAAATTATTCAACAAATCAAGCCAAAGCGCTCCCGACGCGCCGAACGACAACGATAAAGTAGAACTCGGTTCTACTTCGTCGGGGCGTCGTTCAAAGCAAGTTTTTCTTTCGGGCAGTCGTTTCGAACGCGTCGTTGTCGCGCGAAATCATTCAGTGTGACTTGACCGTCGTTTGTACGCGTCGTTGTCGCGTCAGCAGCGTCATATGACGCGATAACGACGCTAGTGTGAATCGGGCTTACACTGACAGCCTGAAGTACTAACAATGCTTCATGCCTATCAATGCCTTCCTTTTTTGTGTTCCAAATAAGATTGTGTTGCTCTTATGATGTCACAATAAAGCTTTGACGGTAAGACAAAAAATAAGACACGACAAATTACACAAAGTTTGATTTATGAAGTCCAAATAAGACATAATAAGGACGCAAGCCAAAAATAAGCAGATTTCCTCAAAATAAAGACAATAGGCTAATATTTTCCAAGATGTCGACTCTCAAAATAAGAACAAATCTTTAAAATAAGGACGGTATGGAATCTTTGAGTATAACTGGTGCGTGAAGAATCCTCATTTTTATTAAATTCTAATTCTTGAGAACACTGGAAGAGACAAGTCGAAGAGAGTTTGAAGAAGATTGGGTTGAGAGTGGAGGAGGCTACAGATCGTGCGAGAGGGAGTGAGAGCGATTGCTGAGGGAATGAGGTACGTCCGGCCACGAGGAAAAACCGGATTAAAATTGAATGATGATGATGACTCTCTGGTTCCTCAAAGCAAGCGTTTACCGGACTACCGGCAAATGTTTTCCCTAAAATCGTTTTAACACTTGAACTACTGACTGTTTTTTGTGCGCTATTTAGCCTGTCTACATGTCCAATTCATGTGGGCTTGTTGCTGCGGACTTTCTGCGTCACAATTAAACTCTTAATGTCATAATTTAAAAAAGTGATTATGATATCAAGCCCACATAAATGTGGACCAAAAGCTCTCATAAATTGGAGATGTGGACAAGCTAATTAAGCGTGACAATAATAAATTAAAATGACAAACGGCCCAGCACAGTGTGACATGACATGGGAAAAAGCTGAAGAAAAGTATTCAAGAAAATCATCAATCCATTTGGTAATAACCGGAACTTAAAAGAACAACTGAAGTTTAAAGTAGGCCTTACTTAAATTCATAATATGTCATAAATTAGAACTTTTAGTGATCCTTTTGACAAACCAATTTTGCTCCATTTTGCTTGCGGAGTCGCACACCCCTAATGCTTTCGTGCAAAAACCATAGTAAGCCTACAATCTTCTAAACACCTACCATGTACGACCTCATTCAAAGCAAGGTGCATCAAATAGAAAGTTAATAATGTTGCTATAATTTATATTTCATGAAATGTGTATTTTTGACAGAAAACAATGAATAACCCTCCTTAAAATGCTTCGCTAAAACGCTGTATTAATTCTTTTGCAGGGCTGCCACTTACTGGTAGCAGTTGCTAAAATCTCAAATAATCATCATAACATACAGAAGTGATTCAATGGCCATCTAAACTTTTCATACTTAATTTGATTAAATTTGAAACCGAAGAGGTTTTTATTTGAAGACGGCATTGACAAACTTTTTATCACTGATTGGGGTACCTCCTATCTCGGGGGGGCCTGGGCTATAGTCGGCTCTGAGCCAGCGATTATCTGCCATATAAAATGTGGTAGAACCGGCCGTTAGCTCCGTTGTTAGCGCACACGCTATTGGTGCGGGAGGTCGGGGGTTCAATTTCCGGGCCAGTCAAATCGGCACAGTGTCGCCAACAGCTCGCTCGCCACCGCTGCGACGTTTCTTCGGTGCTGTGTTGTCTCGGCGCTATGCCGCGGAGACGTGACTCGTTACATGGTTCGGCGGAAATACCGTGAGCATGATGAAGAATGAAGATAGCATTTCGACGACATAAAGTGTAAAAATAGCGTCAGAGAATATCAATAGCAGTAGCGGCGTTTGAAATGTATAAGATAAGCAAATGTGCAACTCCCCGCTCGCTTCTCGCGCTAAAAAAATTAACATTTTACAATCTGTTTTGCTTTGCACAGACCCTCATTAAAGAATTAAGGCCATTGTAGTCAACAGTCTTAGTTTTTATAAGGTTCATACGTATTTTAGTGCCTAACGATTGGATTGGCTATATAGCATCTTTTTGTAAACATAGGCATCGCAAAAAACAGTATAAAATCTGGTTAGCCTACACAACATAGCTATAAGAACACTTTTTGGTCATTACATGACCCGGATAGGAATAGAGCCCCAGTCTCCGGGTTGGAACAAAAATGAAACACTATACAAACACCAGTATTGCCTAAGGCAAAAAATTAAACATCAAAAATAAATCTCGATTATACTCGCGGTGTTACCTCAAGCGTGGAACAAGTGACGGGGTCCATCTCCGCGTCCATCCTGGGCAACGTCGCAGAAGAGACGAACCATTGGCCACACTGTGTCCGATTTGATCGGCCAGGGAATCGAACTCCAGATCTCCCGTGCCGATAGCGATATCTTTAAACACTGCGCTAATTGGTCAGTAGAAAATGAAGCTTACTCAATAGAAAGATGGAGAACATACGGAAGGGGAAGGTGAATTTCATTGACCATTAGGCCTTACTTTACAGCTACTGTAATTCAATATCCTTCGGAATATAACAAATATGGGACGAAAATAGCTAGGAGGAAAAGTAAAGTCACAGTAAATCTCAAAACTGGAAGTTTCTACAACATAGGTTCAGCTGTCATCATCAGCAGTGTACGCACGCCAGTACAAAACTGTAAGTTCACAGTAGGCTTTGTACTGCTTTGCATGCACTGCTGATGATGACAGCTGAATCTATGTCGTCGAAACGTAAGTGTCAAAAAATAACAAACAACTGGCATCAATGACATCATGATCTATAAACAACATAATCTAAGCGAAGTTCAGATTCCATGAGCTTGCTTTTCGTGTAGCCTACTCTCAGATCAGAATCACATTTTCTCACATCGCAAGCAGCATTTGGCCTTACGCGCAGGCAACACCTCGTCTCCACTCAATCACAAACTCACTACTGAACAAGCTCATGGAAATCGCTTAATTCTTAGTTTAATTTCAAATTGAAGAATTATATAAAACCAGGGTAATTTACTTTATTTACAAAAGATCGGACTTTGCTGATAGGGTATTTTCCCGATAATTTTGTCCGTTCGTTCATTCCATAACCGGTAATTAAACTTGATCGTCTTCGATCAATCAAAATTCTATCTCCTATTTGAAGCTCCATTTCGCCATCTAGCTGATGACTTTCCACAGCGAAATGCCATAATTTGTAGCCTTTATGATAATGATAAGCCAAGTCAAGTGAAACTGAATCGCGAGTTTCCTCTTTTTCCGTTTGTCTCAATTCGTAGATTAGTCTTCCGATCTGTTAAAAGAAAAATCCGTGGAATACCGAACTGAACCATTAATGCCATGTGCAGGTTAGCATTAAAGCTATGATTTCCTTCAATTGAAATTATCCACGGGTAGGCCGCTAGTTGCTGAAGTAATGAAGATTAGGGAAATTTGATGTCTCTCTTAACCTGGGTCTTTGCTGGCAACATGTGGCTTAAATGGTGGGCGTACCGGTGCCGGTACGCAAGCAGTTAACTGTGGTACGCGGTCAATTGGTACATAAATATCCTGAGTATTATCTTGCATTGATCATGGCATGTTTTCACGCAGAGTTCTCAGTATTTCTTGTTCTAAGGGTAATTTCCCATAAGCTACGTTTTAGACTTTCATGACTATATGTGGCATTTTATCAGAAGAGTTAAAATATGTAAGGTGAGTATTTTCGATTATGTGTTTTTACAGTTGTTGTTCATTCAATAACACTTGCTTTTGTCTATATTCCGTTTGAAATAAATGACTGCTGATGCGTCGAATGACAGAAAGTGCACTGCCGGTATTACACTATAATAAAAAGTTTGAGTAGCCCTGGCTCAGCGCCATAGCCTAGTGCTTAAGAGCGTTCGCCTTGGAAGCTGGTAAACTGAGTTCTATTCTCAGTCGGGTCAAACCAAAGGCTTTAAAACTGGTATCTGCTGTTACACTAGCTAAACGCTCAGCAATTAAGTGTAGCGCGGAGGATGAAATAAACAGAGAATAAAAACACATCAGTGAATTCTGGACAAAATTTAGTCCTGGTGCTAAAGGACCTTAGTAGTTATAAAACGCCATAAAACCACACAACAGCAGACTTGGACAACTAGATAATTCTACACCAGACGGGATACGTTTCGACTATTAAATAAAGTCTCTTCAGTGGTGCTTAAAACTTCAAATCCATGAAGTAAATCCATCAACATACAATGCATTCTACCTAGCACCTTTAAAGGTTGCTTCTATATCAAACTCAAGTTTTTGGCCCCAAACAACGATACCCAATGAAAGAAAATATAACCACTAATCCACAACTAAGTTCCCGGTAGCCTAACTAGCCCACATCACTATAAGCCCCTATGGCAACCCACTAATTTGCAGCTGCAGACGCGTTTCGACCTTATTATGGTCTCATCAGTGCAGCATAGCAACCTCCCACCT